>JAREYC010000001.1:90180000-90780000 GCA_030015325.1 Cryptoblepharus egeriae
TTTACTGATGTAAATACATACCCCCAAATCCAGAGTAACTATGTGAGCACATAAGAGACTTTACGTGCACCCATAGTTACTGCACCACCTAGTGAAAACCTATGGGAAATTCATATTATAATCCAGAGTAAGTTGTTCTTACACTGGAGCAAGGACTCCCCATAGTTAATCTGGATTTTGCCCGAAGTCTATGTCAGAAACTCTTTATTCTGGATTTCTTTCTTATCTCCAAATAAAGTGGCTGGTATGTTGTTGCTATTATTTGTGCATGTCTGTGTGTAAAGTTCTGGACCAGTTGTTTATAATATTTGACAACAGGTGTCTTCTTCTTGATGCCAGATGCAGCAAATGGCAAACCTCAATGCAGCCTGCATCTTCATCTGGCCCTCTTCATCTGGCCCATGGGCAAGCCCTGTAATCCTTGGTGTGTGAACTGGTTTGAAAATCACATCCTCTTATGAAAAGTGAAAGTGCTTATGAACTGCTGAATTCATAAGTTCTGTCTCTAATATATTCTTTTAATATTCTTTTAATATATTTAAATTTGAATTATAAATCATTTTCCCAACTCTCAATTCAGTGTCAGAGAGATAAGGCCCTCTTGGCAAAAAATTTGAACAAACCCTGCACAGAAGATCATCTTCATGGTTCTGTGCCATGCAGTGCTATGGCCAATCTGAGCACTCCAAGGTAGCCTTTCTGGGAACATCTAGCAGCTCATCCTTTCTCAAGATTTTGCATGCAACCTGAGTTATCAAAATGAGCTACCCTAAAATGCATTGCTAGGTGATGGAATGGAAGGTACATGGTTTACTTGTCCTGAAGTATATAGGATGGCAGCAATACAATGTATTCCACCATCACGGAGAGAGAACTAAGGAGGAAAGTGGTCCATACAAACTTCTCAGAAACTGTTCCATCTGCAATTCTTTGTGCCTGGGGCTACAGGATTGCACCCAGGAGTTCAAATTGTCATAATCTTGAAAAATTTCCTTGGTATGTACGTCAGCTATATTCCAACATGCAAGCATTTATCTTTATTAAAAGGCAGTGCTTAATGTGGTGTCTTTTAGACTGAGATAAAGCACTTTTGAAAAAACTTCAAACCACATAAATACAAAAAAAATCAGTTTCCATTTCTGAAAATGGTCACCATAACTAAAACTAAGAATGCTGTGGAACAAGATAAGGAATAATTACTTTGGCTAAAACACCAACTCCGAATAATAATAGTGCTCCACTCATTTTAAGGGCTTTTCTGTTGAGTCCTTAGAGAGATTATTTGCATTCCTCAGGTATTCTATTGTACAATTCAGATGAATAAAGACTTACAAATCATTCCTCCACTGCCAGTGAGAGACTTTGATCCAGTGAATACACTATTGTACCTTAACTATAATTGGCAAAAACCTGACAGTATGTAGAGCATCACAAGCTTAATAACAAAGGAGAATATCTCAGAGTGTTGACAGATGATCTTCATAATGCAGAAGCAGAGCTGGTACATTTTAGCAATAAATGAGCACAGAGGTCTAAAGGTCTCTGAAGTGACTGACATCAGACCTGCCACTGGCTCAGTACACAAATAGGGTACTGCATCATCCTGTAAAGAAAAGCTCTCTGCTTGCATGTCTCACTTTTGCGACATTCAGTGTCATAAAAGGAGTAGAAGATGCACTGAGGAATTTTCATCACATTGATAAGGCTAAACTATCAAAAACAAAATATTGATTCCTCATGAAGAATCAGCAGAAGAATCCCTGATTTTTTTGGCTAGAAAAAATTATCATGATATTGTATGGGACTAGCTACTTTTCCAAAACTCTTTTATTTCTTCCTCCAACTGTACTTCAAACTTTTATTAATTTCTTCCCTGGTCTTCTTCCAGTCATTTTTGAAGATAGTTATTCAATTAAAAACAACTCTACAAGGATCTGTGGGGAATGCTTGTGAACTTTTTAGTTGAAAAGCGGTATATAAATACTGTAAGATACATACAATCTTGCAGCAATTATACAATTTAGAGCTATACAGTACATACAAAGTGAGAGTTTTTAAAACTATTCATACAGTGAGTCATTTCCTAATTCTCTGCATTTATTTTTCCTTGTTCTCTTTATTCAGATTCTTAAATTCTTTTGTTCTTTTAACAATCCTAACTATATTGTTAACATAACATATAAATCAATCATGATAAATACATGAGGTTTAACAAGCTGTGGACAGGACATAATTAAAAATCCATTCTATTACATCTATCCTTAAATCAGTCTTCTTTGTGTGTTGATTTAAGGTGGCAATATCTTTTAAACATCTCATTAAAGAAATAGACAATAATGTCCACAATGGGATCAAAGATAAAAATGAGAAGAGTAATTGTCCAACTTTTCTACAGAGTTAGTTTGTCCAGGATGACAAGGCTCCCCATTTGAAGTCCTATCCTAGATTGGATTAAAAAAGTATCTACCAAAAAGAGATAAAAACTTTCACCCAAATTTCTCTGAAAATCTAACTCTAACCCTATAGCTTTATAGATGGGGCTCCACTCTTCCATGTCCACATGATGTTCTACAAATGGATTGTGATATTCCTTATAACCTCTACCGACAAAGAGATGTAGGCTCTGGCAAAGGCAAGATCACAACCAATGTACTTCTGTGGACATAGATACAATCTGTCCCAGATAAATGTGGCATTAGGAAACAAAGCGGGTCCTGAAAAAGATGATACAAGACTTTGAGGCCTCACCTCACTTCTAAGGAATAGCACCTCATGTCTCTTTTGCTACTGTCTTCCATGCAGTGCTTCCCTTTTGGCACTTCCCTGCATGGCTGCTTTGAAACACAGGGCTATACAGTAAAGAGACAGCACTTTTGGATTTCATGGCATAGCACACAAATGCCTGTATGATCCCCCTCTTCTCAGTTCCTTGGATTCTATGGATTAAAATACAAATATCAGACAGGAGAGATGAAAATCATACTTCCAATTTTAAGTGCTTTCATCAGCTCCAGAACAAACTTTTTTGGTTCACATAATATTCTGAAGTGGATAGTGAAACTCAGCTGGTCAATGATGCCATCAACCCCTTTTTAAACTGCCATCAACCCCTTTATAAACTGAAGATCCTGGGGTCATGTAAAAGTGCTAATATGGACTTACTTCAGACATTGCTGGTTGTATAACATAATTGCCAGTTGATTTCCTTAACCAGAAATCATTCCCTAAACATAGTCTGAGAATCTGGCCTCATACATACTTACAGTAGAATTTAGCAACATCCCTAGAAGCATTCTACATGGACTCTTAGGTTGCAATCATAACCTCCATTTAGGCCTGACTAAACCCTGGCATGAGCCCTGTACTGACCTGGGGGTGTCACAAAAGTGCGGTAAAGACACTTCTGTGGGAAGGTTAGGCCAGTGCACAGACATGTGCTTGCCTCCCTCTATCACCACAGGAACAGGAGGACCTATGAGTTGTGAGGACCTATGATTGCACCTTTAGTCTTTTTCATCTGTAAACCGAGCCTCATGAAGTGCTCAGAGGTGTTTTTCTAATCTCCACTTCTTATGGGAAGATAATACAGATGGAAACTCTGAAAGAAGAGAAAGGGCATGCAAAATTTGCTCATACTATCTCCAGTTGTCCAAACATTCAACTTCAGGACTCTTGGATCTTTAACAATTATGTAGTGGTAGGAATTTCATCAGGTGCACCTTGTCACTTCACAGATCACAAGCTGCACATGCTGAAATTCCCTGCTATACAACTGTTAAAGGTCCAGGAGCCCTAAAGTCTGGAAACCCCTTTCTATAAACCAACTCTTAATTATCAAATAGGTTCATTTAACAGGATCATCTAGGACAGCGTTTCTCAAAGTGGGGGTCGGGACCCCTTTGGGGGGTCGCATAGAGCTTTCCTGGGGGTCGCCTAAAGACCCCTGGTGCAGGGGGGCCAGGTCAGGCTTGCCAGACCTCTGGCTGTAGCTGCGCATGCACTGGGGCTGACTGACAGCCTCAGGGCCCAATCCTATGCATGCCTACTCTGAAATAAATACCAATATAGTCAGGGGGCCTTTACTCCCATGTAAATGTGGATAGTATTGCAGCCTCAGGGCCCAATCCTATGCATGCCTACTCTGAAATAAATCCCATTGTGTTCAATGTGTGCATAGAACACACATTTCATTTGTAACAATAAAAATACATCCTGCATATCGGATATTTACATTACGATTCATAACAGGAGCAAAATTACAGTTATAAAGCAGCAACGAAAATAATTTTATGGTTGGAGGTCCCTACAACATGAGGAACTTATAAAGGGGTCACGGCGTTAGGAAGATTGAGAACCACTGATCTAGGAGGACATTATGAAACATTATTACTACAGGTTGGTCATCCATATACCACCAGAAGATTCTGGATATAAGATTTTCTCTGTATTTTGAAATACTTGAATATGGATAATGAGATTATCTTAGGAACATGGCATAAGTCTAAAGAAAAAAATTCATTTATGTTTTATATATCCCTTATAGAAATAGCCTGAAGGTAAATTTTATACAATATCTATATATATAAAAGAGAAAAGTCACTGACTGACTGACTGACTCATCACCGCCCTGCCAAAACCGGTGGGCCTAGAAGCGTGAAATTTGGGATGGGTGTTCCTTCCGTGACTGAGGGGTGCACTAAGAACCGGTTTTTGGAAATTCCAACCGGAAGGGGGTGAAAAGGGGTGCAATGCGTTTTCCTCCGTATACTTTGCATTGAGAATTGCTGACTCATCAACATTCCGCCCCAACTGGTGGGCCTGAAGCATGGAATTCTGGGAGTTCCTTCTGTCACCTGAACTCCCACCAAGAACCATCTGGAGAAATTAACCCTTCAGGGACTGAAAAGGGGGCAACGTGTTTTTGTCCTATACTTAACATGGGAGACTGACCAAACTCCAGCCAATTTCGTGCTCTGTGCCTGGTGCACTGTGGGGGGATGTTGTTTGGAGGGAGGGGTTGCACTGGGGAGGATGCTGCACATGGGGAGTTGCCCATGGGGGGAAGATGAGCATGGGGGATTGATGCATGTGGGGAAATGATGCACATGGGGATTGATGCGCATGGGGGTTGATGCGCATGGGAGGTTGATGCGCAGGGGGAGACGTTGTGCAGGGGAAGATGTTGCGCATTTGGGTTGATGCGCATGGGGGATTTTGCGCATGGGAGCTGATGGGCATGGGCGATGTTGCGCATGGGGACTGATGCGCATGGGGAAGCTGTGCATGGGGGACTGATGAGCATGGGGGACTGATGAGCATGGGGGTTAATGCACATGGGGATGTTGCGCATGGGGGTTAATGCACATGGGGGGATGTTGCATATGGGGGTTGATGCACATGGGGAAGTTGTGCCATGGGGGTTGATGCACGGGGGACTGATGCGCACGGGAGGACTGATGCGCACGGGGGGACTGATGCGCCATGAGGGGATGGCGTATATGGGAATTTTACTCCTGCAAAGCAGGTACACTTTGCTATTTTTAAATAAGTTAGTGCATAAAACAAGGTTTGTGGTTTTGTGATTTTGTTTCTTTAGATTAAAAAGTTAAAAAAAATGTCATGCTGACACTCAAAAAAGTTATGCTTCAGAATTCTGGATAAAGGATGCCCAACCTGTAGCACAGAATTCCCTGGAAATCCTCCTCAAAGTTATTATGTCAATTATGAAAAGCATTATATCCTGACTCAGGACTAGACATTGGGAAGCAGCTTGACTACCAGGTATGGTGCAGAAGACTGGAATCTGAATTTCATTCTTGCACTTCTGAGAATCTCATGAAAATACACATGGAGGAGAAAACAGCAAAATTCAAAGCTGTGTTTTTTGCTTCATGGGCATCAGACAGTATCCAGATAACTACACCACCAAGACAATGGTTGTTCACTCCTATGAGCATTATATTCCACAATTACAAGCTACATAAAGTCTTTTTCCAAAGAATCCATATTGACACCTCTGTTCCCCAAAGCCTAACATTTGTGACTAAAAAGACAGGCATGTGCACTTGTGTAGCCAGAAAGTTTTCACTTGAATTTCTTATACATACAAACACTTGGAGTTTGGACAGTCTCTGCCCACACAATAATAGTATGTATTTTACTGGCAACGTTAAGTCAGGAAAGGGACTGTCTGCTATATGTACATTATACATACAAGATATACTTTCACTTCCCCACCTCTTTATTTTTCCTTTATACATAGGAACATAACGGAATGAGAAATCACACTAAAAGTAAATCCTGGCAAATATAGGATATGAGTTGATCCAAACTGATCACATTTTCTCTACCTCTAGTCAAAACAGTTTAACATCTATTGCTGACATCTTGAAATAGCCCAAATACTGATATTTTTACATTAGAATTATATTAAACATCTGCAGATAATGAGATAATTCTGGGCAAATGATATAATTCTGAGCAAATGATATAATTCATGACAAATTTCTTTGATTCTGCAAAACTTAGCACATGCATGCTGCGGTGAGGCTCCCTGCAAAACCTAGTGCTCTGCACGCAGCAGTGAGGCTCCCTGCAGACTGGAGAAGGGAGAACACTAAACATAATTTTTTAAAAAATTATTTTTAAATTTATATCTTGTTTTATTCTCCTATGTGGAAATTCATGAACCTTAATGAAAACCATCCTCCACTGAAAAACCCAAAAACTACTTTTAATTTTCCATTCGCATATAATTCAACTGGCATCTGATTCATAATGTTTACAATGGTAATTTGGAACAGGGCAATTTTTTTCCAAAATACAGACCACTCAATACTGTACATAACATCAACTGCATTAATTTTGAGAGTGCAACATGCATTCCCTTCTACTTAATGCCTTCTACTTCATCAAACAGCAGAATATGTGCAAGCCATAGGTTTTAAATTTTACTCTGGTGCAACCATGAGATTCCTTAATATGAGGTGAAGAGTAGACATGCTTATCCCCCATCAACAACTTTCTCTTGCAATAAGGGAAATTATTCATAGGGGAATAATTCATAAGAGTATTCTGTATGGTCTAGGCCAGCATGCTCCCAAACTGCAGATCTGGTGGAGTCCAAAGGAGGCCAAGCCAATGGAGATCTCTAGTTTAACACAATGAGGGAGAGGCCCTCCCATTGCTTCAAAAATGGCTCCAATTTGGAGCCAACCAGAAGCAAGGGAAGAAGGACTCAACTGGCAACTCTTTAGAATTATGGTGTGTGCGTGTTTTAATATAACATGAAGCTACATGATTTCAGCCAGTCAGGGCTGGTTATGTGGTCAGTTTTAGGCTACAAGGTTCCATCACAAAACCCATTCAACATGCAGACATAATTATTTTTAGGCCAGAATAACTGATCCATTTGCCCATTAGCATGGTGGTGTGGGAAGGCTGGCACATGTCTGGGCACTGGCCTAAACTCTCCCCCTTGCCTCAGAGTTGTGCAGAAGTGCGTTACAGATCTTTTGCAACACCCCTGAGCCACAATGGCACTTGTGCCAGCCTACCTGGGGTTTAGGACTGCAGACTCAATCATTTACCCACTTTGAACAGGGCTGCACTCCCTTTACAAAAATAGGGCCACAGTTTGGGAGTTATCCTGGACTCTCAGCTCTCTCTGGAAAATCAGGTAGCTGCAGAACATATGGTGTACTGCTGAGTTGATTTTTTTTCTTCCTTCCTTCTTTTGTCATTGTTTTACTCTGTACTTGATTTTTTAAAAAGCTGTAAGTCACCTTGGGCATTTGTGTTGGCATGGGAAAGGCAGTGTATAAGTTTCTAAAATAAATAAAATTATCCACTTCTGCTCAACCCTAGTGATAAGTAGACATAAGGAATTACTCTATGTTCTTTATATTTGCAAATGGGGGTGCGGGATATGCTTGCATCCACAAAGAGGTAATGAAAACATGGATGGTGCAGAAGAGCAGATTAAGATTGACAGAGAACTAGTTCGAAACCACTTAACTGGCCTAAATGAATTCAAGTCATTTGGACCAGATGAGCTGCATCCTCGAGTTCTTAAGGAACTCACAGATGTCCTTGCAGAGCCTCTGTCGATCATCTTTGAGAAATCCTTGAGGAGTGGAGAAGTGCCACTGGACTGGAAGAGGGTGAATGCAGTCCCAATCTTTAAGAAGGGGAAGAAAGAAGACCCAGGAAATTATAGACCAGTCAGTTTGACTTCAATCCCGGGCAAGATATCAGAGCAAATCATAAAACACACAATTTGTGCACATCTAGACAAGTACTCGGTGATCAGAACAACCCAGCATGGATTTACCAAGAATAAATCTTGCCAGACAAATCTGATCTCCTTTTTTGATTGGGTTACGAGCTTACTGGACAGTGGCAATGCTTTGGATGTCATTTATCTTGACTTCAGCAAAGCATTTGACAAAGTCCCACGTGACATTTTAATTGGGAAGTTGGAAAAATATGGGCTAGACGAGGCAATCGTTAGGTGGATCTGCAACTGGCTTGATGGCCGCACTCAAAGGGTTTTAGTAAATGGTTCTGTGTCAACCTGGAGGTCTGTTTCAAGTGGGGTACCCCAAGGCTCTGTCTTGGGACCGGTTCTCTTTAACATTTTCATTAATGACTTAGAGGAAGGGATACAGGGGAGCCTGATCAAATTTGCGGATGACACCAAGCTGGGAGGAGTAGCAAACACAACAGAAGACAGGAGAAACCTCCAGGAGGATCTGGATAAACTGGGATACTGGGCTGTAACAGAATGAATTTCAACAGGGAGAAGTGCAAAGTTCTGCACTTGGGCAATAAAAACCAAAAATACAGGTATAAAATGGGGGATACTTGGCTTGGCAGCACAACATGTGAGCGGGATCTTGGAGTCGCCGTGGATCACAAGCTGAACATGAGTCAGCAGTGTGATGCGTCTGCAAAGAAGGCAAATGCCATTTTAGGTTGCATTAAGAGGTCTGTAGCTTCCAAGTCGTGAGAAGTTCTAGTTCCTCTTTATTCAGCATTGGTGAGACCTCACCTTGAGTACTGTGTTCAGTTCTGGGCACCTCACTTTAAGAAAGATGCAGCCAAGCTGGAGCAAGTCCAGAGGAGAGCGACAAGAATGATCAGTGGGATGGAAGGGAAACCCTATGAGGAAAGGTTGGGGAACTTGGGATGTTCAGCCTGGAGAAGATGAGGCTGAGAGGAGACATGATTGCCCTCTTCAGAAACCTGAAGGGCTGTCATAGGGAGGAAGGGGCTCATTTGTTCATAGCTGCTTCTGAAAGCAGAACTAGAACTAATGGGTACAAAGTGCAAGAGAGGAGATTCCGGTTGGATATCCGGAAAAAATTCCTGACAGTGAGGGCGGTTCGGCAGTGGAACAGATTGCCGAGGGAGGTGGTGGACTCTCCCTCACTGGGGATCTTCAAGCAGAGGCTTGGCGAGCACCTGTCGGGGATGCTCTAGGGGGAATTCCTGCTGCAGGCAGGGGGTTGGACTAGATGACCTACTAGGTCCCTTCCAACTCTATGATTCTATGATTCTTACAGAGGAGATGTACCCATCTAAGAAGACACTGTTTCACCATTCATCCTGTCATGCCAGCCCAAATGTCTCCCTACTATCACAAATTTCACCAAAACAAGAACAGAGGTGGCAGCTGAAGAACCTAGTTCATAAGTAGGATGTAAGTTGTAGTCCTTCAGAAACCAGATAGCAATGCCAAGTACTAGTAATTAATAACATGGTAGGTGGACATCACTTGAGGTAATATAGCCCACAATATCTTTTTGCACATCTATACTATTGAGTGAGAAGCACCATTTTTCAGATTAGGAATAAGTTCCATGGTGCTATAAGATCTAGAACTGAAATAGCAAAGAAGAGTATCAGTACAACGACTTCCTCTTACTACAATATTCTGATAACTTCCTGTGTATGTTGGAGTCTATACATAAACATGCAAGTGTCCATACCTCTTCCAACTCCACTGAGAATGGAGAAAACATGGTAAAACATACAGATAGATCCAGAGCAGCTCATGTGGGAAGTTCCCAGCATGATGATGGAAGGAACACCAACTGTGGAGGCAATGGATGTTAGAATAGGGCTTGTTTTAGAGTAGACAAGCAAGGCTAGGAATGCAATCCTGAATTGCACTTGGGCCAGCCTATCTAGCACTGGGTTGGCGTAAGTTGAAATATGTCAGCCTGAACTAGAAAGGACCTAGGCAAGTATAAGTCAACTTAAGCCGCTGTAAGTCAACTCAGGCCAGTGCAAGGCAGGGCTAGCCTAGGAAGCTCAGCAGGGCCATGCTGACGTTATGGTGAGCATTGCCTAAAAGAGTGCAGTTAGACTGTATCCACAGCCAGTTTTCAGGGCAGAAATGCCCCTTCCCAGCTCCTCAAAGTTAGATCGCCTCAGGAACAAGGATAAATCTGAGTAGACCCATAAGCCAGAGGAAGAATGACAGTGTTTACAAAAGAAAATCTGAGTTCTTGGCTAGCCCAGCTTCAACCCCAGCTTCTCAACCTCAGAATATGGCACAACAGCCCACCAACCTCAGGATACAGACAACTCCATCAAGCCATTACTACAATCCCCTTGCACCCAACCTCCACTACAGATACTGCTGTACTGCAGTCTCATGCTGCAGCTGTTATTGGTTGTCAGTAACAACCTAGGCTTCCTTATAAGGCAGGAACCCCAGATATTCCTTGTTCACTGTGATCTGAGACAGGTCTCCTCGGGAGCAATCCCTTCCCAGGTGCCACTTAGTGCTCAGCAGCACCAAGTAATTTCTAAACCTCAGTTATCACTGGGTGTTCACATCACATAAGGAACACACTCCCCAAATTTCATGCTTTTAAGTCCAGGGGTTGGGCGTTGATCAGTCAACAATTCTACAATGTATAGGATATAAAGGAATGTAAAGGAATAGAAATGTAAAGGAATGTCCTTTCCAATGTAAAGGAAAACATGTTGTGCCCCCTTTCACTTCTTTCTGGTTGGAATTTCCCAAAATCAGTTCTTAGTGGGTGCCTACGTGATGGAAGGAACAACCTCCGCAAATTTCATGCTTCCAGGTCCAGTGGTTTTAGCTGGGCATTGATGAGTGAGTTTTCAGTTTTTCATATATAGATATTCACTTATCTTGCAAAACACTCTCAATCCGTTACTCTCATTCCAAGGTTCTACTGGAAAAAAGGTCTGCTCCTTATAGGTTTTATAGGTCTGCTCCTATAACCTGCACATTTTGCATATATAACTTTCATCTTGCTACACTAACAATCAAATGTACTTGCTTAGTCTTGAATACAATTATTTACTCACTGCAAAAACAGGCAGAGTAATTACATAATAGGCTGAAATGGCTTAGCAACAATACACAAATTTTAAAAACCCTGCTGCATAATTATTTAATTATCCCCCCCAAAAAACCTAAAATGGGTCTACACAGAAATTCAAGTTTAAAAGATATATAGGAAAACAAAACAATTTAAATACACAACCCAAAGTCAACATAATGGCAGTGTTGACTGTATCTGCATCTATATTTCAAGTACCCGAATCCTTTATCCTTTGTAACTTTTAAAGTTTGAATTACAAACTTATTAGAGGAAGCATGTCTACTCAGTACCATTGTGTTCAATAGTACTTACTCCCAGGAAAATGTGGTTAGGGTTACGGCCTTAAGCAAAAAAAAAAAAAAAATTAGAAATAAAGTTTAAATACACAAGTGGCACTTTTCCCTTAAGGAGATTTCAGAAAACTAGTTTCTTCTATGATTACAAGCAAAACGGACTTACCTATACGAAGAGTGGTTAGGTGGTGTTCAGAAATCAGAATACAGAATTCTAATATTTGTCACAAAAATGCATTGGTGCAGCTTTCCTAGACTCACAATTATATACTGGGACCAAAAAAATTGAAACCTACTTATACTGGAAAACAACATTTTATTTGTTGTTACTCAATGCCATAATGCACTTCCCTTTTCTTTTGTTTCTAGCACTGATAAAAGTTGTCAAATTTTTGTTCTTATTTAATGAAAGCACACTATAAATGCTTTTTAATCCTCTGAGCCTAAGACCACAATCCTAACCATGTCTACTCAACTGTAAGCACCATTGTGTTCAATGGCTCTTACACCCAAGAAAGTGTCTTTAGGATTGCAGCCTAAGACTCAGAATTAAAGAAACTGAAGGTACAATTCAATGTAGTGATTCATAGTTTCTCTAATAGAAAGATTCAGGAGTTTTCAATCAAGACCTTTATTCCTTCTCTGAATAAATGATGCCTGAAATTTTTATTCTTGTTCTAATGGAATTTCAATGGCCTTCACTGCAAATCTACTGGAAATTTTCGCATATTAAGTGGAAAAAATTAAACGATGTTAACCACATTTTAATGTGATTAAGCCTGACAGGGTCATTATTTCTGCTAATCATTCAGTTTAAAGAGCTCAAACAAAAGTTTATAACAGACAAGATTTTTAATTGTGTGTTGACTCTGTTAAAGAATTTCATGCAACTTTAAAAAAAATTATTGCATTTCATATATTTATACATAATGCATGTTATATGTTTACCACCTTGGCTTACACAAATGTATAATTCACAATAGACTGTATGTATAAAAGCCTTCAAATTACCTGTCCACTCTGATATGTATTTCCTTTTACAGAAAATGCTTTTTCAGAAACTGCTTAATTGTTTATAGAATTAATTCAGTTTTACAGATTGCTTAATTCCCTGTTGAAAATAAGTCCTCAATATTTCTTTCAGCTTACAGCGTTCCATATGTTACATGATGTTGGTTTTCCCCAGAACTTGTAATGAAATATATACTGTCTCTGAATATAAACCTTCCATTTTTATCCATTACGGCTAACAGCCTTTGACAGCCCTATCCTCAATTAATTTATTTAATCCTTTTTAGAATATATATTCACGGTAGAGGCCACTGCTACATTCTGTGGCATTGATGGTCATAATTTCAACTTGCATTCTTTGAAAAGTTTTTCTCCAACTTAACAGAAACAGTTCTAACTACTTGGTCCCTAACAGAGTTTGATGGTTGAGAGAAGTAAAAAGATGGTTTTATAGAGTGGTGGGTTTCAAATAAACGAACAACAGGTTCTATGTCCTAATAATCTATATTAGCAACAGGTTCTGTGTACTATTAGTAACCAGTTCTCGGAACCAGGCGCTCATTAGCAAAGGGTTCTATATAACCTGTGAGAACCCCCTGAAGCCCACCACTGGTTTTATACAAACTGGTCCACAGAACCATGACAAGTCTTAAAATATCATGTGAGAAGAATCTGTAAGAAAATTATCAGACTTTATAGAGTTTGCAAAAGTACATTATATAATGTCTCTTTAAAGCTATCTTGGTTAGAATAAAACAGAATTTAATGAAAATCAATACTCATTAGTACAGTAAAACTTTGGATTGAGAGTAACTTGGAGAGTGTTTTGCAAGCAAAGCAAACATTTCTAATAAATTTTGACTTGATATATAAGTGATGTCCTGATTAAAAAATAGTCCTGGTCTGGGATACGGCCTGTTTTGGCACTCCGCTATCGCCTGCTCAGCCTTTCCTGAGAGACCAGCCTATGCATGTGTACACTGAAGTAAATATGTCTTGTAGTTCTCTCCTATGTAAGGGGGCAATGGAAAGAAACGTGGGTTACTCACTTAGGAACAGCAAATCATATGTGCTAGGCAAATTAATCAGTTATGTCACATGACGTATTTGTATAATATTTTGGGAAGGAACTTTTTTAACAAACGAAAGGAAATGTAACATAATTTATTATTTTTTGTAATCTAAGTGTGAGATAATTATCACCACCTTATGAAAACTTGCCAGTGTCATTAGAGTCTGTTGCCAAGTGTAAACACATGCATGGTTACCCAGTTTAACAGCACTGAAAATATAGTCAGTTTATTTTTATGTTCACATTATATGTATGAATGCAAAGCAGCCTTAATCCTTATTAACCTGGGTAACATCCAAGTGGTGCAATTTGAATAGTAGTAGATCTCTATGGTTTTCTGATCTTCCCCACTCCTATCTGCAGATGGTAGAGGTTGAACATTTATATCTAGATCCATCAACATGAAAGATGCTGCAAACATGTGTGGGTACATAGTGCAGTCACAAGGACTGGGCTGATAAGTGGGTCTCTTCCATCTGAATGGCACCTACAGTGGCCAAATAGCATTCAAGATGCCTGCTGAAGGTCGGAAGTGATGTCATTCATCAGGTCATAACTAGAAGTAAATCCTTCTTTTCACTTGGTAACTCATTAAATAACAATTTAATCCAGGGATAGCAAACTTTCAATGGTGTAGTGCTGAACCATGTGTCAACATGATTCTTTTATATATATATATATATATATATATATATATATATATATATATATATATATATATATATATATATATATATATATATATATATATATATATATATATATATATATATATATAATTTGCAGACATTGTCACCTGGGTTTTTCTGTGCTCCAGCCAGCACATGGCTCCCTCTGCCTCTCACTCCAGAGGGTTCTCAAGCCCTGAACTGCTGTGGGTGCTGGAGATGCTGAAGAACAGCCTAATCCTATCATTGGCATGCCTCTTGCAAAGGGTCTTACCTCTGAGCAGAGACGCCCAGGATTGGGGTCTAAGGATAAACTTTTCTCAACCTGATTCTGGGAGTAGGCTCTATTGACTTCTGATTAGAGGTGCAGGATAGGGCTCTACAGATGCACTCTTCTCTATCCCTTCCATTCTGATGGTGGCAGGTCAGGGTGAGGGTAGGGAGAGATGCTGCTGTTTTGGCAATGGTGATGATGTTCTGGCAGTAGTGATGGGTAGCTGTCTAGTGTCAATTGGGACACCAGCAGTGGCGGTCCTGGCCGTTGCTGTTAGGGGCACCTTGGCCAAATACCGTTCTGCATGCCAAGCTCTGCACTCTGCCAAGGGTTGCCTAACCTTGATTTAATGGAACAAATAACTATCTAAACAGTTATTTGTTCAGATCAATTATTGCTACAGTTACTTACTGGAACAAAGATAAAACTAATTTTTCTTCCAGCCAATAAAACTAGTTTAAAATTCGGAAAGTATAAGATTTTTATATATGCATGTTTATATATGTGTGTGCTTCCTCAGGATGCAAAAATAAAACTATTCTTATTCTTAGGAGGAAACAAAGCATATTTCATCCTACAAATAAACTTGTAGGTTAACACAATTTCAAGCTTGCGGGCTTAATGTTTTGTTAAGTCAAAATATATCAGAGCACACTTGTCATCCCATAAACAATTCCTTTCAAATCCTATTTAATGAACTACTTTAAGAAACTATTCTGCAATACACAAAATAACTCTGAATGCATAAGCCTCGAGACTTTTCTTGTAACATCAATCTTCCTTTGTTAAAACACAGAAAATGGGTAAAAATTTCATTACCCCATCTTGAAAATAAATGTGCCATTTCAATATTAATACTGCCTTACTTGCTTTTACTCCTTGAAGTCTACAAAAAAAGTAGCCTGTACTGGCATTGTTGGACTTATTTCTGTATGATACTATACACTAGGACATCAACGAACTGTGCATCAACCTCTCAGAATTTTTTGAGCTCATCTAAAAAAGAGTCCCTGCTGAATGTCCTAATGCATCTTATTGTGAATCTTCAGCAACTAAAACTTCATGTATGAGCTCATGATGCGCTTTGCTGCTGGAAAGTCACAAACTCTGTGGGAAGCTTTTTATCTTCTCAGCAGTCAGTTTTCCGAGAACATCAGTGCAGCTACTGTAGTTACCTGTAGATTACTTGTATTTTCTCACATCTGTGTCCAGCAATCTAAACCATGATGATAAAGGGTCATTAGGTTTTGAGTGAGGAAGGGGATGGACTAGACAATTTGCTCTGATAAGCTCCTTGTTGTGAGCTCCAGTTTAGAATGTGAAATGCTAGGTATGTACAATACAAAATGGAAAAAAAATACAGTCATCTCCAAACCCCAATTAAGTATGCAGCTTAATCATTTTTAAAATATCTGAATCACAATGTATTTATTTTGTAATTAAAATATCAAAGATAAAATGATCCTGCCATGGGAAAAGGGCATCAGTGATCTATTAGCCACAAAAGAATTCAGCTACAATTACTAA
Organism: Cryptoblepharus egeriae; assembly: GCA_030015325.1. NCBI lineage: Eukaryota > Metazoa > Chordata > Lepidosauria > Squamata > Scincidae > Cryptoblepharus > Cryptoblepharus egeriae. The sequence goes on from JAREYC010000001.1 coordinate 90,196,212, forward strand.
GATAACTGCTGTTTGGAGCACAGCAAAGCAATTTCCCACAGTGGGACTTACAGCTCAATTTACCAGTTGGGCAAATGTTTTGTGCTCTGTAGTGGTCTGGAGAGTTAACAGTTACAGGTAACATTTGAGCAGTGTTATACTTGGGGAGAAAAGTTTCTTCAACCCAAATAGGTTATTTACATCCCAATCCCCAACACTTTACTTACAAGTAAGTCCCATTCATATCAAAGTTACTTGTAAGGAAACGCATTTAGAATGCCGATTCATAAATACTCAAACACGATGTTTTTGTAACTTTTGCAGATGTTGAAGTCACGCCTGTGGCTGCAAAACCTGTAGCAATGAATCATCTAAGTCATTCTAAATTTATTTATGGACTTCTAGTTTAATTTATTTTAGTTAATCAATCTAACTTTTAAAAAATAATTAATTGAAAAGCAGTGTTACACAGGATTATTGATAAAAACCTGGGATCTTCACTATTGTGGAATGTCAAGTATAACCAGCTTTAACGATGCATCAGCATCCCTTATTTATTTATCTAATAGCAGCAATTAATGTTTCACTCACAAATGCTACTGTACTTTGAGCACAAAGTAGTACTGAGTTAAATTTTGCAACTCCTTTATTCTGTATAATACACTATTAACAAGACCAAGTAACAAGACCAAGTAAAACAAAAATCACACAATAAATTGTGGTCCTTTTAAAAAAGGATAATTTTTTTTAAAAGATAAAAGCTTTGTAAGGTGCCTTTGGTATTTGCATTAGCATTGCAACGGTGGGGTATATATGTATGTACTTACAGTATGAATAAATAAAATGAACAAACCAAATTTTAAGAGTACTGTCATTCTAATAACAACCAAATATAGATTGCCTTTTCCACTGTTAATATATATTATATTATATTATGCAGGGGTCTTTTTGAGAGTGTACGCATCTGGACGGAGTACCGGCACCTCTATTTGAATACTGGCACCTCTACGTCCCCCAAGTATACTAGCCTATGATTACAAATAAAATCTTCATTGTGAGTACCCATACCTTAATAAATCTTCATGGTGAATACTCCCACCTTTATTTCTAGAAAAACAGCACTGGTAATATGTATGTAAAGGTAAAGGTGTCTCCTGCAGGTTGTTCTGCTAGTCATGACCAACTTTAAGGTGCAATGCTCCTCCCCATTACTAAGCCAAAGAGCCAGTGTTGTCCAAAGACATTTCTGTGGTCATGAGGTGGCATGACGATACACCAAGGCGTATGGAAATTGTTACCTTCCCACCAAGATGGTCCCTATTTATCTACTCGGATTTCTATGCTTTCCAGCTGCTAGGTTGGCAGGAGCTGGACAAGGTACAGGAGCTCACTCTGTCTTGTAGCACCTGGATTTCGAACCCCAGTCTGTGGGTCAACAGACACAGCAACTTAACCACTATAGGCCTTATAGTGAGCCTTATATGTATGTATAAAGACCCATTTGTAAATTATATAGCAATAAAATAATCAAATACTGTGTTTTTATGTATATACTTTCCCAATTTTCATCTAATGTATTTCCAGATATATTACTGTGATTTATTTGCCTTTCATTGTTAAAGGGAATATTCTGTAAATGAAATATTCAATTGAGATAACCAAAGTTAATAAGCAGCAATCTGAAAATAAAAATCCATGAAAATATTCACAAACTACGCAATGGTAAAGTCATTTTAGAAGACCTGAATGTGTCAAGAAGTTTGACAATTATGACTGGAGCCAGGAAACTGTAGCACTGCAGAATTTCTTATGAATTTCTCCAGTTACTTTTTATAAATGCTGTCTTAGATGACAGCTTAATGTGTACCACATGCAATATTTATTCTTCTTTAGTGTCAGACTGTCTAGCCATCCAAGGGAATACAAAGAATGTCACTTATTAGGATAAAAGCACAAGGAAGGTAATCAAGGACATATGTAACATCAGCCAATCATGTCTTATTTCAACATCCTATTCCATTCATAACAGTTCAATAATTATTTGCTTACTAATAACTTGCTTTCAGGCTGTTTGTGTTCCCCATAATGGTGGTTTGCATTTATTTTGCTCTTTAGAATTGGACACTTGCTGTGCCATGCATGTTTGTCAAAACTTTGTATCTTCTGTCAGAAAAAGCTTAGCATATCAAATCATTTTGATCTGCAGTAAACCATGAATAGAACAATCCAGTTACCCTAATGTCAGCAGGGCATTGAAGTAGCTAGAGATTAAAACCACTACTAAGTATATGTAATGTACTACCATAAAAAACAAACTAGAAAGATCTTCTGTTATTCAGATATATAACATGTCACGATGCTAGAATATGGTAGATCTGATCCAAGACAGGAAGTATTTTTAAGAAAGGCTTTTGCAAGTATTGACATATGACAATTATTTTTTCAGTACAAACAGACACATTACATCTCAAACATTTTTGAATTGATTTATTTTTATTTAACCAAAGAGAATACACACATATATTTGCTGATGCATTTCCAGCTTTTCAACCTGCCAGGTAGGTGTGTTTTGTGGGAAAAAAGTACCAGTAATTCAGAAAGTCAGATAAGCCACAGACAAACATTTACCAAGTTGAAAGGTTTTTGTTTTGTTTTAATTAAGAATCCCAAATTATAGAGGATCTAATTCTGAATTCATTCCTTATTATAACTCTACATTGGCACGCCTCTACCAGAAAATACTTTCGATTTTGAATACCAATTAGAAAGGTATGCAGTCATTTTGTATAAGTTCAAAATGTACATTCTGTTTTAATTTTAATCCTAAACCTGCAATTTCCCTTTGAATTTATTTAACTCGAGCTTCAATCCTAACCACCAGTTAGGCTGGCACAACAGGCCCATGTCCCATGCTGGTCTGGGGGTATAGCAAAAGTGCCAGAAGGCACGTCTGTGTCACTTCTGGGGGAAGGGGTTAGGCCACAGACACGTGCTGGCCTCCCCATGCCACCACTGGAACAAGGGACATGTTAGCAGTGGACCTAAATTGGTTAGGATTGTAACCTCACTTATCTATCTTTTTTCATTCACAACTGTTAGATTTATTAGAACGAATAGCCTCTCTCTTCTCAAAGGCTCAAGGTTAAATTAGCAAGAGATGAAAATAAATGACGTAAACAAAAAGAATAAACCAGATTAAAATTATTCTGTAGCTATTATGGCTATTACTAGGGTGTGATGCTAGTTCGCCTCCTCATGGTGCACCTAGGATAGCACAAAAGTGTAAACTAAACAACTAGCAACAATTGATAAGCAGACTACATTGAAGAATTGGCAACTGGCAACAGTTGGGAGCCAGACATGAGTGTGGAATTCCTGGCTCTCAAAATACATGACAATGGAACATTAACATCTGATTAACCATAAGTCTGTGTATTTGCCATATGATAAATAAATGGGTATTACTGACTTATTATTACATATGAAGGCTTGTAATAATTTAACAGCTCTCCAGAGAAAGCTATCCTAAGATTACCACCTTTGTGATCTCTTCAGTATAGCCTCTTATTAAAATCCAGAACATACACACTATAGTGCCTATTAAAACCCAGAGCATAGAAGGTCCATTCAGTCAACAATAGGAAGGGGTGATCTGCTCTAAGTGCTAAAGAGTTGCCAGTGTCTCTCATCTGTTCTACTGTCAGCCCAAGTCCCAGTACAAGTCCTATGCTGGCCTGGGATGTCACAAAACTGCCATAATGCTCTTCTTTGCCACTCCTGGGGGGATTAGGCCAGTGCATAGACATTTGCCGGCCTGCCCCAGGAATGGGGAGATGGGTGCGTTCTGCTAGTCTAAATTGGTTAGAATTGTGCCTTGTGTTGTATTACAACACTGCCTGTAATATGCTAATTTGCCTACAATACAGTACTTTGCCTAGCTGTGCAGGGCAAGAAAGTGATGACAACTTCCTTCAAACATGCTCTTTCAACCCATCAATAAAAAGGATATTAGTTCTTACCCCTACCTTTGCGTTGATTGGAGGAAACTATGTGGCTCAAGACCCTGCCTTTCCCATTTGTATTGCCTCTCCCCACATTGCAGATAGAGCCTTATGAACTCCATGAGAAGGCTCTTGGAGATGCATCCACACAAAGGCAACAGACAAGGAAACAGCAAGCAGTGGGGTGAAGAGAAGTGAGAGGGCAGCAGAAGGCTGTGGGTGAACTGGGCAGGAGAGGCACCTTATACAGACGAGAGGGGGCTAAAAAAAAGGTCCTATAGAAAAAGATGGTAACATTAGCCCTGGTGACACCTTAGCTATGCCACTGGTCAGAAGAGAATAGGAATTTGACAGGCTGTTAACATGACGATACAGGGCATGCATCACGGCTTACACTCATATCGTGCCCAGTTAATCCATGAGATTGTAAGAGTCTTCTGTTATTCCTTTATAAGCCAAGTCCCACTGGGATGCTTAAGCAATGGTGGATGAAATAGCAGCAGTGGACCATCTTCCTCTTCCTCTAGTGGCATTCTACATTTCTTAGATATCTTGCCCTTTGATAATGCATCATGGATCAAGGCAACTGGGCATTTTTAAGGGGAAAGGAAAAGGATAGGCACTACTGCTGCCTGGACCCGGTTGCCTCCCAATAAGTCATCCCATTGACAACCCAGACAAAAAAGCTATCTACAGTATTTATATACCGCTTTCCAACTAAAAAGTTCACAAAATGGTTTACAAAGAGAATGAAAAAATTATTAGCTAATAGCATCCTGTCCCCAAAAGGGCTCACAATCTAAAATACAAAAAGAACACCAGCAGAAGCCACTTGATCAGACATTGCTGGGGTGTGTAGAGCCAGTTACTCTCCCCTTCCTAAATAAAGTAGGAACACCCACTTAAAAGAGTGCCTCTTGCTCAGTTAGCAGGGGTTAGCTAAGAGAGAGCCTGGCAGTTATTTATTTTGCGTATGGCAAAATACATGGATATGAGATAAATCAAATACTGATATCCAGTCCATCCATCCACTCAAGGACAGATGGTCTATGTTTAAGAAATCAGACATAGGCTACAATCCAGAGTAACTATGGGACCTTTTACACTGACGTAGATACAGTGCCACCTATGGGAAACCTCTGGGAAATGCATAGAGTAATCCAGAGTAAGGGCCTCTTACGTCTTCCAGCAGTTACTCTGGATTGTAGGGACTGCGCTGGTATAGTCTCTAGATGGACACTCGAACACAATGTAATGAATATTTTGTCAAGGAGCACCATGGTCACACTGAGGGGTAGATACAAGACCCCACTTAAACAGTGCATCCTGGCAGATACCCACGCTGGGTACAGATCCTGTTCAGAGTTGACCAATGCTGGCGAGGTAGGTCAAAATCTGGCACTTTTTGTGTAGGGTCCAAAAGGGTGGGGTGCCTGGCAGTTAATGGGCAAATCCTGCTCAACCACTACCTTACCTATGAGTGGCATCATGGAAAAGGACTCATATCATCCTGGGTGCCATAATTGGATATCTGGCATATGCAAATGCTTTCCAAAGGACTGAAAAGGTGAATCATTGTATACATTAGCAAGTCTTTGATGCGGAGCCATCCTCAAACCTGGAACTGCCAGTAGGTATGATGGAACCAAGCTGTTTAATTCCAACAGTATTTAACAGCTTGGGTGAATGCCTTTAACTGTGCCCAGCAGATATCGTAATAGTTCCATAAACAGTTCCATATGTTAAAAAAAGAAAACCATTGTATTATCTTTTAGTTGGAAAGCTGTATATATTCTTAAAAATAAAAAGATGATGGTGCACTGATAAAACCCACTGCTGCAAGGAGACAGGCTACTCTGTTTCACCAAGCTAAATACTGCATGGCTGCTGTGTTTAAAAGCCTCCAAACTTTTTCATATAAAAGAAAAACAGCAATCAGAATGAATTTCAGCAGCCAAAGATTTTTTTTGACATCTCTCAATTTTATTATTTTAGCACAGAGGCATGGTGAAGGATTCTAGGCTACTTGGATCCCAATATAGCACTGGTTCCCTCTTAATTGGAGTCCTGGATGTACCACGATGGACAAAGATACCCAGGATCTGCCCTGGATTTGCTGGTTTTGTCAAGAGCAGTCAATCCACCCTGCTCCATACATATTATGTATGTAATAAAGCCAGCTATGGAATTCACAGGGACTGGAAAAGGTGAATTCTCTTCCCTTTATCAACAACTCACTGTTGTTCCTCTCTCATCAGTAAAAAGTATAGGCCGAAAACATCAGGGAGGGAGCAAACTCGGCACTTGCTTCTTGCTATGCATAAGACTAGGCAAAAGGTATGAATTGTTGGGGTGATAGGTGGAACCCTAAATACATGCTTCTCTGCTAGCACAGCAGGGTAGAAATCTAAATCTACTCATTCCCACCAGTCACCTTAGAAAACAGGAAGCGTCAATTAGTTAAAATGTATAAGAACTATCAGTGCAATCCTAATAAATTTAGGCTGGCCTAACTCAACAGATATATTTTCCCATGGTGGTGAGAGGAGGCTGGCGTTTGCCTGCACAGTGGCTAATCCCTCCCAAAAGTGGGGCAGAAGTCCCTTATGGCATTTTTGTGACATTGTCAGGCCAGTATGGGATTTATGTCAGGGCTTAAGCCTAAGTGGGCTCTAGGTGGCGCAAGTGGCTAAGACGCTGTGCCTGTTAACCAGCAGGCCAAGGTTCGAGACCCGGGTTGGCCCCACAAGACAGGGTGAGCGCCTGTCCTTAGCCCAGCTCTGCAACACCAGCTGGATCCAATCGTATTGGCTCTGCCTTTCCATTGGACTAATTCAGTGGCGTGGAGAGGGAGGATTTGCTGCTTGCCTATCCTCCATAATAATCCAACCCAAGCTTTTGTGCTTCACATGCAGCATATGCAGTCCTGAGCACGATACCATAGTCTTCCAAGACTGACGGAGGCCTGCTTTTCTTTAAAGCCTAAGTGGAAGTGAGGATTCCAGACTAAGACACTGGTACTAAGATAATGGTACTAAAAACTAAATGCATGCCCATTCAAAATGTTGGTGTTAATTGTAATGACTGTAATAAAGGGAATTACAATTGTAATTATAATAGAGGAAAGAATGCTATATATTGAGCAAATTTAAACTACAGGTTGAATCAGAGTCCTGCAAATACATACAAAGGTGGACCCATATTATCCATGGGTGTTCCATTCCTGGAACCCTCGTAGATACCAAATTACCGTATGTGTGAAATCAAATCAGTTTTGGCTCTTTCTCTAGTTATGACCAGCGTTTTCTGAGGTTCCTGGATGCTGCACGCAGCTTCCAATGGCTACACAAAGGTCTCTGGAGACCCTAGACAGACACTTCTGGTTTCCCCACTTCAGTTCACTCAAAGAATGGATGTGCTAAAGTTTTTTCCCCAAAGCAGAGGCCCAAGAAGCCACTGCACCAGAACCTCCAGCACAGTCTTCACTGGTCACAGAAAGGCCTCTGGAGTTCTTAGTGAGAACTCTATGGGTCTCCAGGGCCTTAGAAAAGCTCCATTCACTTGAAAAAATTATGGAAGGCGTTTCTGAGATCTGTGGAGGTTGGGCACAGCCTAGAATATGGTTTCAGTCACCTATGGAGGCTTCAGTTTGGGCCAAATCCACAGATCCAAAATCTACTGATTGCTCAACCTTCATAGGAAACATAACTGAAGAAAAGCAATTAAAAACACAAACATCTTAAGACAATCAACTCTCATAAAGTTCAGTGGAATTTGCTTCCAAGAATGCACAGATGTACAGACAATGTTCAATAACCCCACAACTTGCTTGGTATCATTATAACTGATGTAACTTTATTAGAAGTCCCATTTCCTATTTCCCCTCCTGCAACCAACAGAAGGATCTCTACATTTGATGAGAAGGTGCATAAGACAATGGAATTCTATCACTTATACCAGTTTTTCTCAATGTTTGTCCTCCACCGTATCACTTAGCATAGTCCACTATTGAAAATTTCACTGGAAGTAACAGGTTAACACTGGAAGTAACAAATATTTCCAGATTGAAAGACCAGATATGACAAGACAAACACAAGCAAGAGGCTCAGGGTGGAAGAAAGGGCTATGAAAAGTATGCTTTGGAGCTCTTCCCTCTAAGTCAAGCCTGCTATCACTACTTGTTTTGTTGTGTTGCTAGTCTCAATGTTGGATGTCAGGGATACCCATACAACTTGTTCAGAAACACTGCCTTACACTGTATTTTTCACAATTGGATTTTTCATCACAAACATCTCTAGCAATGCTGGTCCCTTAGATCACTTGTTCAGATGTGACGATAACCATGTCAACTTTAATTTATGCATTTTCTTTCTTTGGCGGCATTTATGTTTGTGGATTAATCTCATGAGAAGCCTTTGTTTCAGTTGACATGTTTTTAGAACAAAAACATTTTTCAAAGATTCTAGGTCAATTATTTACTCTTATTTTTGTTCTTATAATAGTCAGAGGCCTTTGTGCCTCTCAACCCAAAATCATTTAGGATGAAGTGCCAAAGATGAGCCATCTGCAATCAAGGTTCTTTTCTCCCAGGCTGCTTTAGCTACAATATTCAGCCATCTAAGGCTACTGGAGCAAACTGCTAGAAAATCTGATTCTAGAAATTCTAGTAATATATTTGGCATCCACTCAGTAAGATTAGGCTGTAGTGGCTCAGCAGTTAAGTCGTGTGCCTGTCAACCAGAAGGCCAGAGTTTGAGACCCAGGTGCTATAAAATGAAGTTGGCTCCCATCCCTTGCCCAGCTCTTGCAAAACTAGCAGTCCAAAAGCATGGAAATGCAAGTAAATAAACAAGTACAGTACCACTTTGGTGGGAGGGTAATAGTGTTCTGTGCTCTTTGGTGTTTAGTCATGCCGGCCACGTGACCATGGAGGAGTCTCTGGACAGCACTGGCTCTTCAGTTTAGAAATGGGAATGCACACCTACAATTGTTCACAACTAGCAGTACCACCTGCGAGAGACACCTATACAATAAGACTAATGAGAGACTGTCTGAACCATCTGCACTGGGCAAATTTTTGATAGTACGGGTACTGCCTTTGTATCTGCAGATTTGAGAAACCACAGGTTCTGAACGCACAGTGGAGGCATGACCTGAGCTCCCAGATGCAACCAAATACTGCCCTGGTTGCTATCTGGAGGTCCTATCTATCAGACTACAGATTTGTTTATATACGTTTCTGTTTTTGCAGGGTCCAGGAGCTATTCTCCCAGGGATACCAAGGTCCAACTGTACTCTTAATGTGTTATAAGCAGAATTTCTGAGGAAAAGGATGGGTTACAAATGAATTAAGAATGAGCCAAAAGATGCTTCTAAGGTAAAATCACTCCATTTTCATACACTTGTTTATATCCTGAAGCATATAGAATATAAATTTAAAAATATGAAGGACAGTAAATGAATTGCAATTTTTGTTTAATCATTAAACCCTGAAACTTGGAAGCTGGCAAAAAAAATCTTAAAATGTATCAACTTTGAAATTTATAATATTAAGGTAAATAAGATCTTTAAAAAAGTCATAAAATGACATGGTCATTATGAGTTGAGAATTTCAGAAGCTAAGTGCTTAACAGGCATAGTAAGACCACATCAACCCACTTTCAGTGCTGTCAAAGTTTTGTGACATTATTCAGAAATGCAGTCAATTAAATTAGTTAAGTATGGCTGCAATCCTAACCCCCATGTAAACCAGCTTAAGCCAAGGCATAGGTCCTGTGTTAATCTAGAGATGTCACAAAACTTCAGTAAGGCACTTCTGCCCCTCTCCTTTGGGCATCAGGCCAATGCACAGGCATATGCTGACTTTTCCACATCATCACAGAAAGATAGGCTAGGTGAGTTAGGCCAACCTAAATTTCTTAGGATTGTGATTGTGCCCTTAGTTATTTCAATTAATTAATTTAAATAAATATATTAAATAGTTTTCAGACACTGAACAATCGTATTAGATTAGAATACTGAATCATTTTCCTGTTTCCACAGACAAGTTCAAAGGTATGCAAACATGAACTGACAAGATTAGTATTCAGGAAGGGTGACCATGTGCCCTCTTTTTCCAGGAAGTGTCCTCTTTTGTAGGCTTCTATCTCGGGGGAAAAATCTTCATTGTCTTCCTTTTCCTTATGAACAGGTAGCATGCATCCTTCTTGTAATTAATAAACTATATGTAATAGTTTTTAATTTAATATAGTGTTTAAATTAACCATGTAAAAGCAATATGAGAGGATTTTAGCTTTTGTCATACCCTACGTTTTTCTTCGGTGTCCTATTTTTGGGGGCTCTTTGTCCTCTTACAGTTATGTCATATGCCTGGTGTGAGTACATGACATATAATTCATTTTGTTGTTCAAAGAGAGCTGTATCACCATTTAAACACACTCTTAGATTAAACAATACATTAGATGGCATGCTATTAAAAACAACAAATTCAGTCGAAATTATGATGCTGCAAAAATTTTGTTGCCCTACATAACTCAACACTCTGGATTGGAGTTGTCCAATCCATGTTTTGATGTGATGCTGAAGAAACCAGTCAGCCTGTCACAGAGGCCTGTGTCTGGGTCATTACCTTTCAATCGAAGTGATACCTATTTATCTACTTGCATTTGCATGCTTTCAAAGTACGAAGTTGGCAAGAGCTTAGCAAGCGATGGGAAGTCACTCTGTTATTTGATACTTGGGTCTTCAACTGCGTGACCAGATACCCAAACCTCAAAATGAGGACAAGGTCTTGGATTCCTCTCAGTCTGGTCTTTCCAGCAGACAATGGTATGTTTGCCTACTCACAAGTAAAGCCACAATATTTGGCACTTTCACTTCCCCACAGAGCTCAATGCATGTTTATTAGTTTTAGTTTTTTGGCCATAACTTTTGATAGGAAGCAGATATTTCTGAGCTGATTTTTGAATTGGATTCTGCTCTTCATTACTAATACAACAACATATAACATGATGGGGTACTGCACACCATTGCAACATTCCAAAATGAAGCCAAAATGTCCTTTTGGAGGACACCTGAACAGGAGGCTAAAAAAGAGGACAAATCTGGAAATTTCCAGTCATGGAAATATGGTCACCCTGTAATATGGTCACCCTGTAAACTGCCAACCTTCCAACTTCTAGGTCGAAAGTCACATCATCTTTAAGATAAGATAATTCCTTTATTGTCATTGCTTCGTGCACCTGTACACATTCATGCACCTTAGTGCACAATGAAATTGGGGTGTAGTCCATTCGCACCTAACACACACTAAGCACATTACATCACACATGAAACATTACACATAAAAACATTAAAACTATTTAATGTTAAAATACAGAAACTTCTCTCCTGTCTCTTCCACCGTTTCAGCTAGTATTAGATAACCCTTTACACCTGATAGCCCGATATTAATGTTGCACTAGTAATTTTGCGCTAAACACAAGGTGGTGTTTAATATAACTACATCTCTGGGGGGAAAAACTGTTTTTCAATCTAAGCACTTTAACCACCACAGTCCCTTGCACTGTTACTAAAACAATGATAATTAAAGCATTGTATCCACAATGACTTCAAAATACTTCAGTTTTTGTAATGGGTTTTGATTACCGGTATTTATTTGTTTAAGATGTATGTTAAAATGCCAAAGTGTTGTCTGATCATAATAGAAGTGCATTAAATATAGCTGCCAGCTATGTCAGCTTATCCTCAGGAACTTGATCTTAGTCATAAATCAAATGATTGACTAATTTAACATTGTTAAATGTTAAGTAGTTCCTTGGAGTCACTGCAGTTTTTACACCTTTCCAAATGGACACCTGCTCAAGTTTTTACATTCACAAAATTTTTGTCTTCCTCAGGATTGAAAAATGACATATTCTAATTTAGATATTACTGTGTTTTCACCAGTAATTAAAATATTTGTTTGTTTACAAGAGGTCTACAACCTCTTGTAAACAACCTCTAATCCTAATAAGGACAGCATACCTCCTGGCACAAGTCCTGTGCTGGCCTGGGGTTGTCACAAAAATGACATAAGGCACCTCTGCACCACTCTTGGGGGAAGGGGCAGGTATAGGCCATGGCACAGACTTGTGGCAGCATCCCCATACCATCATGGGAATGGGGAGACAGGCAAGTTATGCTGGACTAAATTGGTTAGAATTGCATCCTTAGTAGCTTTAAACTTTCGAAGTTTTGCTTACCACCTTGAAGCATCTCTTTGATGCAATAGAAAACTATTCTCTTGTTAAAAATGTTTACTGTTCCATCCTTCCTGAATTAAATTCCACAAATATTTTTGTTAGTTGAACTACTGTCATTCAGAATGTGAACAAAAACATAAAAAACATAAATTAAAATACATCTACTAATAGAATATATTTTAATCCCTTTTTATGACATCTGTTTACACTGTCATAAATGACAAAAGGCCTACATTAAACTTTTCATAATAAAGATTTATTTTGCACTTTAATCCAAAAGATATTGCATAAAGAGAGGATTTAAAGATCAACTTGCTGTCTGGATGAAGGAAAAAATGGTCATCATTCCAACGACAGTAGATGACATTCCCTATCACACGATGTTTCCCAGTCATAAATACATGACAAATACTTCCTCAATCATTTTTTACGAGCAGGGATGCACAGGGGGTTGTCAATGGCTAGCTTGAGGGAAAATAGGAACAGCAGGCGGCAGAAACTACTGAAAATGGCTATGTGGTAAATTCTCTTCTGGAACATCACTCAGCTATCCCAGGCTTTGATCTTTCTGCTACAATTACACTAAAATCCACAAAACCTGGATTTTATTTTTTTTAAAAAACCACCACCCTGAACCATCAGTTCTTCATAAGCACAATAAGATTTTTACTATAATCTTATAGCATAAATAAGTCAGTTATAAATTTAAAACATTGTCATCTATATGTTAGGTTTTTCATTCTATCATCATCACAACTGATCTCACAAAAACTGGGGTATCTGGCGACAGCCAACTCACACACTGGCGTCCTCCAAACAGTCTGTCTACCATTAAGGTTGGAAAAAAATTTACTGTACAATTAGAGACAGTGAGCTCTACCTGTAATCACCCAAATGCAGGTGTGATAATCTGTACACACATGAACAGAATGATCCATAACTTTGATGCCTATTTTTGTGGAACTTCAGAATCCTTTTAATACTAAATTCAGAATACTAAGATTTGCTGCATTACATTCTTTGAAACACTGAAATACTTATAGCAGATTGTGACTCAGAGATCAACTGTATCTTCAAAGTTTTTTGCAAGCTAAATGCAATTTGAAGTAACCTATTATAGGGAATGGTAGATTTGATTACGTATGTTTGGATGAGATTCTATTTTGAACCAGAAGTTCAAAAATCTGACCACTTTAAGGAGTTTAACTGTATTTCTTCAAATAAATATGAATTGCATTATATCAAAAGAAACAGAACAGTTTTCATTGCAGTAATTTCACAGAATTTATTCTAACTTCTTAGAGCTAACCATCTGACATTAATTATTGCTTTGGCTTCCAGTCTATGGATGTTTATTTTTCAGTTTAAAGCCTTCTCACTCTTTGATATCATATGCAAATGAGAAATTTTAATGGAAAATTGAAACCATGTGCATCTAAGTACTTAATGAAGTACAGGGAGAATGAAAGGGTGTGTTTTAGTAGAATTCTGATACACTGGGTTTAAAAGGCTTTGCAAAAGAAACAAACAAATAAAACAAATATTAAATGTCTCCTGGAGACTTTTTTATAATACTACATATTATGAAATTTGTAGTAAAAAAATTAAAGCCCTTTGATTAATGCATCCTTTTAATACAATAAGTTAAGTGCCTCTTCCCACAAAACTATTCCTCTCATCTAAAACTTTTCCATTACGAGCTTACAGCATTCTTTTAAAATACCATATTTCTGGTGTAACACTACACCAGGATTGAGGCTGCAATCCTAAAGACACTTTCTTGGGAGTAAGACCAATTGAGCACAATGGGGCTTACTTTTGAGTAGACATGGTTAGAATTGTGCTCCAGTTACTGAATTCCAGTTACTGCATGTCTGTCAGGGTATCTTATTCTATATTTATTTATTCATATTAATAACAGTTGGAAAAGTTTCTGAACTACATATGACAAACATGCAATACACACTATATCTGTAAAATTTTATGGTTTCATACACAAAGCTGTTTGAGTTTTCCGTTAAAACTACCACACATGTTTCACTGCACATAGAAATGTTCAATATTTCTTTTTCTCCTGCTACATTAAAATGCCAAGTTTTTTAATTGACATTCAATAAATGGATTTTGTGTGAACAATGTCTGAACTAAAAACTAACAAGTCTTTTTAAAAGACTCATAAGTCTTTAAAAACTGGGCATGGCCTTAAGAAATTTTTTTTCCTCAGTGCAAAAGCTACTTAAGGTAGGACAGACAATTGCTGTTTCTTTTGTAACTCTATGAGAGTTTTGAATATATTACACTCCAACAAATGAAGTCATAGATGCACTTCTAATATAAGAATAAAAGCATTTAGATTTCTTCAAAATGTAACAATGTGTCTAACCTTTACTTTGACATAATCGAAAGTGCCTTTTGAGAAACAACAGTGGAAAAAATAAAGAAATGAAGTCTATTTCTGTAAACTTACCATTTGTTTTTTTTCCTAATGTAGTCTTTTTCAGAAAGATTAATCAAGTAGATCATAGGTTTTGAAGTTAAAAACAAGTGTTTGTTCAGTACTTCAATCTAAAAGCCAAGAAATAAGAGCTAAGTTAATACAAGAAACCAATACTGCAGCACTGCCAGATTAAACAGTGGTTTTTTTAAATACTGTGTCTCTGAAGTAAAGAAATAAACTGTTGAAAGCAATTCACATGGTTTACAAAATATGGCATTTATTTACCGGTGTTAAATTTTAAGTTTATGATATTTTTAAAAATGTAAGGCAACATTCTATTTGATGCATGATGTTGCAATATAGCCTACCTCTTTGTCATTCCAATCATGATAGAAACGCACTGGCTTTTTCTCATCTATCACCCAGTTTTTGATTTTACACATGATATCCTGTGCAGATTTTAAAAGAAAGAAACAAAATACATTAAAAATAGTATTTACCAAGCTATGTCAGACAGTGATTTCTTACGGAGGAGTCATTTTAGATAGCGAAATCAGATTTGCCTTCATACTGAAATGATGCAAATCTGAACACTTTATGTTAGGACTAGAACTGATAACCTCTTTATCGAAAATGCAAGTTAAAACTTGCTTCATCTGTAATGAAAAATTCCATGTATAAATTAAACTATTTTCCACTGGTGTAGAAATTAGGAATCTCAATGGAAGAAACCATGTATAAGAGAAACATACGACTCTGACAGAAGTGCCAAGAGGAACGTGCATGTTTAAAAAACACTGGTAGCAAAAGACATTGAGCCGATTACTGGTGATGCTTCCTTCAAGATATTAATTCAAATGACCAAAGGCCTCCATATTCTGCATTAATTTTTTGCCAACACCTTCTCCTTTCCTCCAAAAATGAAACCTGCCAAAGCTTCCATTACACAATGGCAAGAGCCTTGCACTGGTGACCTCCAACCAGCTGCATTCACTTTCAGAACATTTCTCCCTGCAGGAAATCTAAAGGCCTTTTAGTTAGCAAGCTAGTGTGCATTCAGAAGGAGTAACTGCAGGAAGAGCCCAATGTGCTTTGTTTCTCTGGCCTTTCTTCACAGAAAGATTAATCATCTGTGAAATGGAAACGGCAAACAGCAAGTGACACAAACTGAACCCTTCAAGCCTTTCCTCATCAGTTTTGTGGTTCTGAATCTGAAAGCTGCGTGTGGCAAGGTTTGCCTTACAGGCAGGTGTTAATAAAAGGCTCTTAGGTCTGAAAGGTCAAACCAAGCTCTTCTAGAAAACAGTACATTTTAGTGTCAATTTTTGTCAGAGATAATTTATGGTCATGCTTTAAATATTGCATTTCATGAGAGTCATCACTGGTGTGATGATGTTCAATTAAAGAACTGCACATAAATTTCTAGTCACCAATTTTTTTCCTCTAAGGTGCATGTTTACTTAATCAATAAACAGGATAAACAATTATAAATATAGAGGTTTAATATTTAGTACACCTACTTTTCCAATCTTACAATTTCTTCAGGGGGAAAAAAAACTAGAGGAAAGCTCTTGTAAATCCTTTAGATCCCGATTTGCAACCCTTCAGGAACAAGGCTCCCCACGTATTTTAAACGAGAAAGGGGCAAGTTGAAAACTTTTAATGAAATATAACATGTTCTGCCTAAGAATAATCACTTTTACTCTCCAATAACTGATTTTCACTCATAAATGTTTTAAAAGTGGCTAATGTAACACCATTTCCTACAAGGAGAAGATCAAAGTGCTATATTACAAATGCATTATGATTAAAAAAGCACTGTGCAGCCTTGCTATTAAATGTTCTTTAAACCCTAAAAGGCTTCCCATAGATCTCACTTGGCACTGCATATACAACCTTTGACAAGTAATGTAGACCATTTTTATTCATTGCCTAAAATTGTAGGCAATTATGTGCGTCACACTGGCCACCTGCAAGTTCTGAATGCCTGCTCCAGTTGTCAGAACTAAAAACTAATGTCGGAGGGGATTAATCTAGGGGGAGAGAGTCCTCTTTAATGGCTCCAGCAGGTGAAATGGCCCAGCTGGTTACTATGATGAGTGGCCAGAATAGCTTATGTAGAGACATGCAACAAGATTACACATTTAAAAAAAACAACACATAGTAGAACTATCCTGCCCTTGGATCCTATCTCTTTGGTATGTGTCTTTTCAATCAATAAGTAATTCATTTAAGCTTAAAATGCCTCTTATCTTAATCTCTTACTGTTCTTCATTATAAGAACAATTCCTCAAGAATCAACAAACCCTGCTTTTATTTGTGAAGGAATTTTTTTCCCTATTTCAGAGTTAATGGTTATAACTTCGTTTTAAAAGTGATTAATATTGGGAACACTTCCAATAGCATCTAAAACACTTCTTATAGCATGTGCATCTAAGAGGGAAAATTTTTGTAACAACAGTACAAGTTGACTCCATGTTATAATAAAAAGAAAATCTTGCATATTTGGTTTATCCTTCAATTATCTCTGCATAGGTAAACTGTGATTATATTGTGGTCATGCATTTTGCATATTCCTACCTAAATTGTTCAGTTGACCTTATTTTCTGCAACGCAAAAAAGAATTATCCATCCAGAACCTTTCTGGATTAAACTTGTGTAACTTGTATACTCTAATACATATCAAGTTAAAATTTTATCTTCTGTCACAACCTTTTATCACTAGCTGAAAGTGCCCTTTAGGACAGTTGTCCTGAAAATGTTTAAAAAATGAGCACACATCTATCAGAAGAATTAGAAATCTGTCTCCCCTGGACTAGACTTTAATAACTTGAAAAAAAACTAAGAATATTCTTAATAATATTTATTTTAACTAGTACTTATTGCTTTAATCTGAGTGTTATAGATCTATTTTTTCTTTCATTCTTTTTAAGCGGATGATTCTGAGCAGGGTGGCTAATGGCAGGGGTCTCTCCACCTACCAAAACAGAACACAGAATTATGATTGCTGTTCAAATATCTGAATTTCTATGAAGAATATACTTAAACTAATCAATTCTACTATATCTATGGGAAGGTTTCCAGCAAATCTGAAAACTTGCACATGACCCAGCAAGTCTAGTTATATTCTCGGGAATTTCTCTCATTTCTTTTATTTGAGCATTTCTTCATCTGTCCCCCCCCCCCAACCCAAACATAAAAGCCATGCTATAAAACCTTCAGAATTAAAAAAGAATAAGGCCACCAGCATGTGCCCTGGAGGTTTGCTGGACCATGGCCATTATGAATTATTATTCTCTATGAAAATATTAGAAATATGATATTCCCTCAAGATTTAGAGACAACCGAACGAATCAAATGAAATAAAACAATATTTTCAATATTTAAAACAAGACTCATGCTGCAAATCTAAAGACACTTTCCTGAGATAAACAGCACAATCCAGAGCAACTAATCTGTCCACATAAGAGCCCTTGGGTTGCCCTATCTATCACTAGGTTGGAGCAACTGCAAGATGCTCCACCCCAGTTACTTTGGAAGCGGCTTAGGGCAGAGCAAGGCAACATAGGGTGCCCTAAGAGAGGTGGACCTGCTCTGCCCTAACTGGGGCAGCCTAAGCAGCTCAGGAGAGGCAAGTTGAGGGCAAGTTTAGCATTGCCTAGGGCAGAGCAGTTACTCTGTATCCAAAGCCTGTTTCCAAGGCAGAAATGCCCTCTTCCAGCTCCTCAGAGATATACCACCTCAGGAGCAAGTATAGTAATGAGTAGACCCAAAGGGGTCCATGATAAGAATGGCAGTGCTGACCAAAAATCTGAGTTCTTGGCCAGCCTAGCTGCAACCCCTGCCTCTCAACCTCAGGATATGGAACAAACTACGGCTGCCCACAAACCTCAGGATACAGCAGGCCACTCCAAGAAGCCCCTTGTATTCACTGTAGAATGTACTGGCATCTCATCAGGGACTTCTTATAAAGCAGGCACCCAGTGGCGTCACCAGACTGGTGCAGCTGGTGTGGGCTGCATTGGGTGATGTCCAAAACCCAGCCCTGGGCCAAATGCAGCCATCAGCAAGCCTCAATGTGGCCATTGGCAAGACCCCTCCATTCGGCCCACAGGCAAGCCTTGTATTTGGGATTACTTAAAACTTTGGAGATACAGGAATAACAGGTTAAAAAAAACTCAGGAGATACAGGAAGCAGACAACCATTCACCCAAATGCCAGACAAAATAGAAATGTTTTCAGCCCTCACCAAAACACTAAAGAGCTCCATAACTGTGGTGCCACAACCAAGAAGGCTCATCCCCGTGCCTCCATCCCCCTGACTTTGGAGAAAAGTGGCACTTGCAGGAAACCCCCGTCAGATGACCTAAGACGACTGGCTGGAAGATATGGGAGAAGGCGGTCCCCAGATAACCTGGTCCCAAACTGTGAAGGGCTTTAAAGGTCAATACCTAATTTTTCAAGATAAAAAGACTTTTGCAGTTTACTAGCTTAAAAAAAGCACTGGAAGCACCATTTGTCAACTAAAAAAAGACTATGATTCAACTATTTTCCCCTTTTCAGCCAACTCCACTTTTCACCATGGATCCATTCTCTAACCCAGTGATTTTCAACCAGTGTGCCATGGCACACTGGTGTGCCATGGCTAGTCCTCAGGTGTGCCATGGGAAGTTGGGGGTTGACATTAATTAATAGGAAAATTGGGGGATTTGAACAGGCCTTGTCAATGGTAAAAACAACTGATGGTGTGCCTTGACAATTTCATTGCCTTTTTAGTGTGCCATGAGATGAAAAAGATTGAAAATCACTGTCAAACTGTAACCTGTCAAATTGTCAGGATAATCCATTATCTAATTAACCGGGTCAAGAAATTGTTTCTATGTACACCATACACAGTATATGTGTGGATTATAGTATTGTAATATATGTGTTAATATTAGCATAATAAATTTGACACTATGGCTGCAATTACTACTTTCATGGGAGTAAGCCCCATTGATTATAATAGAACTTACTTCTGAGAAGACATGCTTAGGATTGCACTGTATGTGTACTTTTTTATTTTCCCTCAAAAGATAGGGAAAGATAACCTAAGAAGACATTGAGCTCTTTTCCCAGTCAAATTATAAGAATAGGTGTGTTTTGTTTCAGGAGAAGATACTATTTCAGTTGTAGACACAAATTCACTATTATAGCTATGAGGACATTACATTTAATCTTAACTTTTTGTTAAGATTCAACATTGTATGTGTAATTAAATTAAATGATCATTTTACTACAGGCCAATGACAAGAAATGAACAGGCACTTATTACATTTTTTAAAAACTCAATAGCTGACTAAGATTCTGGGATCAGAAAAAATGAAAACAAGCCCATAAGAGCTTCTCAGATCACATTTATATCAATTGTTAGTTAATGTTATTTCCTGTGTGTTTTAATAAAAGACCTCTGTCCCAATTAACTTTAAGGTACAGTGGTACCTCGTTGTGATCCACATAAAAAGCAAAAATTTCTCTAGGATTCTGCCTCACATAACAAGTGTTGCTTCACTTAACAAGCACACTCGTTGGCAGTTGGGGCAGACACACTGGCCGGCAGCCCTTTTAAAAAAGCATCAGAGCTGCCTAAAGCCTACCCATAGTGAAAGCAACACTTTCGCGCTGTTCCTCCTGTGGCCGGGCGTCTGCTGGGCAGAGGGAGAGAAGAGCAGTGGAGAAGAGGGAAGCAGCTCAGGGCTAGCCAGAAGGGAGCAGGGGAGAGAGGGGCTCAGGATGAAGAGAAGGAGAAAGTGGGGAGACACTATGAAAGTGTCTTGGATTGCTGCCTCCTAACCATGTCTACCCAGAAGTAAGCCCCACTGTGTTAAATGGGGCTTACTCCCAGGAAAGTGTCTTAGATTGCAGTCTCCTAACCGCGTCTATCCAGAAGTAAGCCACATTTTGTTAAATGGGGCTTACTCCCAGGAAAGTGTATTTGATTGCAGCCTAAATAGATTTCATAGGATCATGCACATTAATTGTATGTTTTGAATTCAATTCCAGTGTTTTCCCATCATTTTCACATCCAGAATATTTTTATATGAATATTTTCTGGGTTGTGGAACCAATCATCTGAGTTTCCATTATTTCCTATGGGAAAATCCACTTCATATAAAGAGCGTTTCATATATCAAGCATGCTTCCCGGAATGAATTAAACTTGTTATGTGAGGCACCCCTGTATATTATTTACAAATACAACAAAATTCTATGCATATCTATTTGAAAAGAAGTCCTTTTGTGGTCAATGGAACTTTAGGCCAGAAAAGTGGTATCATATTTCAGTCTTAGGCTGCAATCCAGAGTTAGGACAGTAAAGAGAGCCTTAGCTGGGCTGCCCCAACTATTCTGAATCCAAACCAGAAAGTTATGCTGGATCCAGAGAATCAGCAAGCCTGGGCATGATCAGTAGGCACCAAGTCAGTGGCACCTTTGTTTGTTGAAAAGTAGTATAGAAATACCCTAAATAAATAATTTCCTACATTATTAAAGCGCCATATGTAACATTGATGTGATGACACATAGATCTCAGGTAGAAATTCCTTTTTATCCAAACCAATGCATCCTGACCTGACAACATGATTCTTGCCTAACTGCTAATCTTAGGAGCTCTCCTAAGCTTGCATTCCCACTCCCAATAAGCTTTCTCTAATTCCTGCTCAAAGTCAAAGTTGTGTTTCTAGTGTCCCAATTCAAACTTCAATAAACTGAAAGGCCCCCAAATTGATGACTCTCGGTTTCAGGACCTCATTTCCAGTTCTGGAAAGGAAATTCCTGTCATCTGATCAGCCTAGGTAGTAGTCCCCCCTTCTTCTCTTTTAGGTGTAGGATTTGCCCTTTTTTAAAAATAAGATAGTTCTGATCCACTTCCTTGCTGATTCCTATTTAATTGTTTATATTAGGGTTCACTTAGAGCTTTTCCTATATATCCTGGGAGAACAGGGGCACTGCTTCCCTTTGAGGAACACTGCAGCGTAGCAGCCCTGCCTCCTGACCAAGGAGAGGTGCTATACAGAATGAAGAAGGTAAACTGTTCTCTGAGAGTCCCAGATAACTAAAATCCATTATAAGAATTTCCATTTTTCATACTTAGAAGAGCACCTTTGGAACAACCCATATTGGACAATCTAGTATCAGCACACATGCATATACTATCAAATGAGAAGCCATTGACAGATACAGAAATTGCAAAGAAAATATGAATGGAAAAACAGAATATACATGAGAAGTTTTTCCAAAGTATATTGGACAGAAAAAATAAAAGAATGATACTTTTTCCTAAGTTACTAAAGTACATGAATCTGGCTATGAACATAAAAGTAGTGATACTGCATCGCCAAGCAGTAATTTGAATTTGCTTGCAAGTCAAATTTACTTTTTGTTTTATAATTTCATGAAAAGAAAAAAACACATTCAGTTGTTAACCATTCACTATTAAACATATTAGCATTTCTGCCAGAGTTGCATTTTTATATGCATAATTCCAAAAAGTAATGTATTTCATTTTAAGTAATCACCATTTGAATATGCAGCTAAGATTGAGATAACTTATTCAATGCAACATGGTTGTGTTACACACTGTAACCAATTTTGAAAAACTTTTAGCAATTTGTAATTGTGACTAAATATTTTTCTGGGGCACTACAACCTGCTACGTACTACAAATTATTGTGAGTACTCATTGCCTGCCTGTAATTTCAGCAAAATTGCAGATCTTGGGGGGCCTTGTTCAGGAAGAATTCTGATATTTTTCGTGGGGGCTGTAAACAGCATTGGAATATATGGGAAATTGGGGTAAAGGCTTACCGCAGTGTTTTTTTTTTTTAACTGAAAAATGGCTGTCTTGACATAGATATGCTGATGTCACTGTTTTCTGGAATACATTGGTGACCTCCAGTGCACTTCAGGGGGAAAAATGGTAGACAGCAGCCAGCATAAAGATCAGTGGTGCTTAAGAGGTGCTCTTGTTTGCATTTCTGATAGAAAACAGAAATTCCTAACTACCTATTTCATGAATCTACCACAAAGGAGCAAACCTCCGTACCCATTTTTTTGCCACCTGTGAAAGCAACAGCAGAGAGGTCGGGGGAGACTGTCCTGGACCAATGCTATCATGCTTAAAATCAGTCCTACGTTGGGGAAAAAAAAACTAAACTGAAAATATTTCTTACTTACATATTCAGGTTTTAATTTCTTGTCACCTCCTCGTACAGCCACTTTTTCTAGTTTGTCTATAATGGGCAAGATCAGTTCCTCATCTTTTAGCCTAAGTTCTTCGTGTATAATTTCAATGTCACGAACTGGTTCAACACTTCCTTCAACGTGTGTGATATCATCATCATCGAATGATCCTTTTGGAGAAGGGAAAAGCAAAATAAGAAGTTAAATGGATTTTTCAACCAACAAACTTTACTGTGGCATTTGCGAGTGCCACAGTACAATTAGATAGCAGGCTAAAGATAATCCAGACATAGGTTGCAAGAAAAGGGCAAAATTCAACTGCAATTGTTTGTTTTTTCCAAATTGGTTGATTTACTTTTTATCATCTGGGCCAGTACACTTCACAGTGTCTTAGTGGGGTCAAGTAAAAATAATTTTATATACATTTAAAAATAAGAACATCTTAAATCACCCATTAATTTGACAAAGTAAACATTCAACTTTTCATGAAGTTTATGTCAAAGAATTCTGAAGTTCTGTTACTGTACTAATAGGTTTCCAAGGGAAACAGGATTTACAGAAGGGGGATGAAAATCATCTGGCAGACCCTCTTCTCTGCTTCAAACTACTTTATCACTATGGTTCTGACGGTGATTAGATAATGAACCACTCAGACACACAATTTACACAGCAGCTAATTTCATCGGTCTGATTTGAGGGTATGGTTTTTAGGGGGCCATCAAAGAAGCAGATGAAGGTGCATTTGTCATATATGAGTGACAACCATTCACACTGTCTCAACAAAATGGTGCTGGCCCTTATTAGAAACACATGCTATTATCACATATTTAAAGTGCAGTTGAAGCCATAATTTCAAATTGCCAACTGGAAACATAAGGGTAAAACAACCAGATATTACTGAAGCATGTGCTCTGACTTTATGCCCCTCTGAAGACATAATGTGGCAACATAATTCAGCAGAAATGTTCTTAAGTTATCAATAAAAGATAGTGTGAAAACAAAAATTAAAACTATTTCTTCTATGGTAAACTATAATTTAAAAATTTTAAACCTATTCATGAATAATACATCAGAAATGTTATTGCCATAATTTAATAAAATAACAAATCCCACTAAGAGCACAATCCTAACCATGTCTACTCAAAAGGAAGCCCCATTGTGTTCAATAGGTCTTACTCCCAGGAAAGTGTCTTTAGGATGCAGCCTGACTCTGGAAATGATGTTTTAAATTTGTTTTTAGCATGAATATGTGCTCATAAATGTTAATTTTTGATTATTTGATTTTTATATGATTCAATTATTTATTTATTTATTTATTTGATTTGTATCCCACCTTTCCTCCTCTGCAAGAGGAAATTCAATTCAATTTAAATTCAGTTAGTAAATAAATCAGTAAATAATTCAATTATTTACTCTACCTATGTCAATTCTCAATTTCAAGAACCTTTATTGGCACATAATAAGTTAAAAAACAAACCAGAATAGTACAGGTACAACAAGAAGAAAAAGACAAATACTTAGGAACAACATATACACTAAACAAGCTATTACAAATTAGAAGGGGTAAGAACCCTTACTAAAAACTCAGCAACAAGGGCTGTCATTTCATGTGCAACATCGGTTAAAAGGAATCCTACTAAAAGATGGGGGAACCACAGTAGCTAGAAAGAGTAGATCCTAAAAGGTGACAACTCAGGATCTTGCTGAGTGCAGGGTAAGAACGAAGAATGTGGGCAATAGAATCTATGTCAAGATAACTAACAGCCCAATCCAGAGCAACTAATCTGTCCACATAAGAGCCCTTAGGTTGCCCTATCTAACACTAGGTTGGAGCAACTGCAAGATGCTCCAGCCCAGTTACTCTGAAGGAGGCTTAGGGCAGAGCAAGGCAAGATAGGGTGCCCTAAGAGAGGTGGACCTGCTCTGCCCTAACTGGGGCAGCCTAAGCAGCTCAGGAGAGGCAAGTTGAGGGCATGTTTAGCATTGCCTAGGGCAGAGCAGTTACTCTGTATCCAGAGCCTGTTTCCAAGGCAGAAATGCCCTCTTCCAGCCCTCAGAGTTATACCACCTCAGGAGCAGATATAGTAATGAGTAGACCCATAGGGGTCCATGATAAGGCCCGAGTAAGAATGGCAGTGCTGACCAAAAATCTGAGTTCTTGGCCAGCCTAGCTGCAACCCCTTCCTCTCAACCTCAGGATATGGAACAAACTACGGCTGCCCACAAACCTCAGGATACAGCAGGCCACTCCAAGAAGCCCCTTGTATTCACTGTAGAATGTACTGGCATCTCATCAGGGACTCCTTAGAAGGCAGGCACCCAGTGGCGTCACCAGACTGGTGCGGCTGATGTGGGCTGCATTGGGGATGCGCTCCGTATGGGGTGATGTGCTGGAGGAGTTTGACTGTCCTTTGGCAGGCCCCGGGCGTCAGCACCCCCATTCAGGCCTGCTCCAAGGCGGAGAATCAGCCAGACGCTGACACTTGTCTGAGGAGCTGGCTTGAACGGCCACCTGAGATGCACTGCGCAGAAACACACTGAGCATGCCGAACAGCTTCAGAGGAGACTTCCTTAGAGCGGAGAAAGTCCGCGCCTCTGCACAGCCATTCGGCCTCACTCAGGAGGCGGAGCGGCAGCCGAATGGCTTCAGAAAGAGTACTGCACAGGCACCAACTCTGACGCCTGCACAGTCTCCACTGAAGCCAAAAGGCTTCAGAAAAGTACTGCGCAGGTGTCAGAGATGGTGCCTGCGCAGTACTCTTTCTGAAGCCAGTTGGCTTCAGAAACAACTGCGCAGGCGCCAACTTTGGTGACTGTGCAGTCCAGGTGGGGGGGGGGGCGCGCATCCCAGGGATGACGCACAGACTTCCGCACCAGGTGATGTGCAGAGTCATGTCACCACTGTAGGCACCACAGCTGTTTCTTATTCAGTGTGATCTGAGGGGTGTCTCCTCAGGTGCAAGTCTTCCCCTTGTGTCAATTACGTAGCATGCTCTGGAGCAGTTAGGGCAGCCCAGGCTTCCTGACTCTCTGGATTCAGCATAACTTTCTGCTCTGGATACAGAATAGTTAGGAGAGTGCAGTTAGGTCAGAGCAGGCTGAATTTGCTCTGGATTGCAGCCTAAGTTTACTACTGCTAAGCTACAAACAAGCCTTCAATCTACTAAATGTACGTAAGTAATAAATTTCTCACACGCATTTGTAAAAATATGTTTCAACCACATTCATAACTCCCTTTTATATCCTGAAGCCTAATTTATGAAAGGTAAAGTTAGTTTCTGTCTTATGCCTGCACATGGAAAATACAGATGGTGTCTTCTCAAATGATGTACAGTACAACCTGATGCATGTCCGCTCACAAGTAAGACCCAATGAGTTCAATGAAACCCACTCCCAACTGCATGGGACTACATTCTTAAAGCTAAAAAGATACGTTCCTATTAGAACATGCAGAGAGAAAGGACACTAAGGCTGCAATCCTAAAGACACTTTCACGGGAGTAAGACCAACTGAACACAATGGAGCTTACTTTTGAGTAGACATGGTTAGGATTGTGCTATAAAGCTAGAATCCAGAGTAACTACAGGACATCAAAGTAACTACTTTTACATCAAAGTAGATACAGTGCCACCTATGGAAAACCTATGGGAAATGCATAGACCAATCCAGAGTAAATTTCTCTTACGACTTCCCATAGTTACTCTGAATTGTAGGGTTAGGCTGCAATCCTAAGAGCTCTTTCCTGGGAGTAAGCCTGAATAGGACTGCAGTTACCGAGCTGCCTAATCTAAGTGACTATTTGGTCAAAGACAGAATTAATGTCAAAGATTAATAATACAATATTATACAAAGATTAAATATACAATAATATGTTATTACCCACTTCATATCACATAATTAGAGATCAACAGTTAAATGGGAGATAGTTTACTAAATATAAATAAAAATAAATTTAGTTTACTAAATCCAAAGGCCGCAAATCTTTTTGTATAAGGCTACACATTGTATAAGGCTACACATGTCCTCTTTTTTAACAGTTTGCTTCAGTTTCACAAGGTAGCTTCACTAAACATCACTAGACTCTCAGTTTCTTGCCAACCTGTTGTTCATTTTTTCCTCCATAAACCCATCCCCTAGTTCTTAAAGATATGTGACTTTGGAGAATATTTACATTTCTTTTAAACTGTTTGGAACCCATCTATAACTCTCCAACTAAACTTTGGCAATTCCTGATCTTTAAAAATTCTGGTACGACTTAGTTAAAAAGTTTGAATATTCATACAATATAAGGACTGGGTTGTTGTTGTTTTTAAACCTTCCTCTTCCATTATCAAGATCAACACAAATAAATCTACTAGAAAAAAACAAAAAAGCACAGGTTTTTTTTTAAATCATGAAGCCAATTCAATCTTGAAAGAATGTCACCTTAATTTAAAACAATTTTATAAATGTCAGAAATTCTGGTCTTTAAAACAGAGACAAAAAACAGGAACTGCAAAGAAACTAAAATTCAGTCACTGGGATTGATGGGATTCAACGAATGATTGAAATCATTCTGGGTGTTTCAGGCCTTTGTATTTCATACAAGTAAATACTGTATTTAAATACTGTATTTACTTGAATCTAACGCTCACCTTTTCCAGCCAAATTCAGTCTCCAAAATCAGGGTGTGCATTAGATTTGATGGTTAATTGGATTTCAGTAAAAGCGGTGTTTTTATTATGAGTATGGAATGCATATTAGATTCGATGGCGCATTAGATTTGAGTAAATATGGTACTTTTGAAGTTGAGCAGAATATTCAAAAGTAATCTGAAATTCAACCCAGGTGTCTGCTGCTCAAAGACAGCATTTATCAAAATCTGGTGGTGAACCCAACAGAAATTCAACTTTCATTCCTGAAACTATCGTAAGGGTAAAGGTAAAGTTTTCCCCTGCAGGTTGCCATGCTAGAAATCCAATGATAGGCGGTGCTCATCTCCGTTTCTAAGCCTTTGGAGTCAGTATTGTCTGAAGACGCTTCTATGGTCATGCGGCCGAAATTGACTGTGTGCCAGGCATTGCAGTTCCGTGCACAGAACGCAACTATCTTCCCACCAAAGTGGTGCATATTTATCTAATTGCATTATGCATACTTGTGAACTTCTAGGTTGGCAGGAGTTGGGCTACGGAAGGGAACTCACACCCTCTTGCAGTGCTCAGGTCTGGAACAGCCAAACTGCTGACTTTCCAATTGACAAGCATGGTGTCTTAACCACTGAGCCACTACAGCACCTTGGAACTAGCATACCAAGTCATAAAGTGGTATGAAAAGTTCCCCCAGTTTCAAAAACTGATTTGCCATGAGCAGGCTGCTGTTAGAGAAAGAAAAGCCTAAACTGCATGGAACTCATACAGTTTATGGATCTGGTGAAATATTTTTTTATCTTGATGACGTGTTCATCTTACTCTATTATGATGACCAACAAATAGGAGAACATAGAAGTTATGAAATACAGATCTGACCTATTCCACAGATCTGGGACACAAGGATTTAACTCACCCTTGGTGGAGACCAGATTTGAGGACCCAGAAGTGACTCAGTATTCTCAGTTTATGGATAAAAGCCTTTCTGAGGCCCACAGAAGCTGCACATGACCTGTGTGGGCTTTAGAAAGGCCTTTGGAAGCGTCATAGAGGTACTTCTGGTTTTTATACAAACCAAGAGTACCTTTCCATCATTCTAGGGGTCTTTCCAAAGTCTGCAGAGGCCACACATGATGATTGTGGGATTCAAAACACCTCTAGATGAGACCCAAGAAAATCTCCAGTCATGTCTGGAAGTAATAATGGACCAACTTGCAGATCTCTCTGCAAGTAATAATGGACCAACTCTGCTTATCTGCAAAGGGTCTGGGAATGGCTCTACCACAGATACAGAGGTCCAGTTTTACACATAAACATGTTATTTCATACTACGTATAAAAGACAGCTTTTAAGAAGTGATCTCTATAATGTAACGCCATATCACTTCCCATCCAAACTCTTTTGGATGTACTGTACTGGATGTACTGTACTCTTTTGTACTGTATTGTCTTATAGATCAAAATATCTTCCAATCTCAAACTTCAGCCTCCTCAAATATTTTTGTCCCCCATCGAGTACATTAATTATAATGTATTTTCCCCATATATCATTTCTTAACATCGCTGTCGTACACTGTCCATTCTTCCCATGTTATAGTCACATTTTTTACACTTCTCTATATTCTGTTTTTTCCAGGTAGTCCTAGGTCTCTGCTTTAAACCATTCCATTTGACCTTTTCTCTCTATCAATGGTAACCTGAAACAGATCTTTAGAAGTATTATATGCCATCTTTACTACTGAAATGTTCAGTTCCCTCTTTCACCTTAAACATTTAATTTTTGTGACTCCTATAGCCGCATACCTTTTTTTGTTCATCTCTTCTATCAAACTTGTCTTCCCTTTATCACTTCCCTCCACTGGCTGCCAATTGTTTTTTCCATTCAATTTAAACGATTCCTTCTGACCTTCAAATCTCTTCACGGTCTGCCCCCCTCTTGATTTAGCTTCTTTATCATTATGCTTCAGACCACACTCTTTATTCTGTCTTGTTCTCTTCATTTGTTTAAACTCTATATTTCCTGTTAACTTCTTGCTTACATGCCTCTTCTGCATTTGCTTCTCTCAATGTCCGCAATTCTCTTTCTCAATTATCCACTATACTACGTTGAGTATTTACTTTATAAACCTCAAAAAACAAACCAAATATTTTTTGCCCATCAGAGTGGCATTAACTGGTTACAATAGATGAAATAGAGACCAAGTAACTGTGTGACTCTTCCAAGTCAACCCAGTTGCAACCAACTGAATACAAGACCTACAATCCAGAGTAACTACGGGAAGATGTAAGAGGCACTTACTCTGAATTGCTCTATGCATTTCCCATAGGTTTCCCATAGGTGGCACCGTAACAACGTCAGTGTGAAAGGTCCCGTAGTTACTCTGGATCTTCATCGAGAGCAACAGGCACTGTTTTACAAGTCACTGTTTGTCTTATAAGACAGAATTTCTTAGAAATTTCAGTTTGTCTTACAAAGCATTCTTCTTACAAGTTATTAGTCTTACAAGGTATCATTATATTTAAGAGAGTTAGCATACAATCCTAACCATATCTAACTCAGAAGTAAGCCCATTGTTTTCAATTGGTCTTACTCCCAGGGAAGTGTGTTTAGGATTGCAGCCTTATCTCTTAATGCTACATAGCAGAATGGACTGTAAATTTTTTTTTTGGGGGGGGGATGTATAAAGTACGTAAAGGATTAGGAATTCCTAATTCCTAAAAAGATTCAGGAATTTGGTAGCACAAGGTAGCACAAGCACCTACAAGCACAAGGAATTTGCTCCTAAATCCTAATCACAGGTGGTGCATCACTTTCAGAAAGATTTCTATTAGTGCATGATATCAATAAATTTGATAAAACTGCAAGTATTCAAACTCTCAAGGAATAAGAGATTAATTAGAAATGAAAAACTGATTAAAAATTATTTCTTAAAATGCATATTATGGAAAAAATTCAGGTTTATGGCACAATGTGCTGATTTCACCTCATCTAGTATTCCCATAAACCTGGATTTTTTTCATATTGGAGGAAAATAATCAGGAATCACTACCGA
Organism: Cryptoblepharus egeriae; assembly: GCA_030015325.1. NCBI lineage: Eukaryota > Metazoa > Chordata > Lepidosauria > Squamata > Scincidae > Cryptoblepharus > Cryptoblepharus egeriae. The sequence continues at coordinate 90,226,768 of JAREYC010000001.1, forward strand.
TGTTACAATGCACTTGTCACATCATAGACATACGTAAATCCACAGATGTAAATCCAGCATGGATTTACCAAGAATAAATCTTGCCAGACCAATCTGATCTCCTTTTTTGATTGGGTTACGAGCTTACTGGACAGTGGCAATGCTGTGGATATCATTTATCTTGACTTCAGCAAAGCATTTGACAAGGTCCCACATGACATCTTAATTGGGAAGTTGGAAAAATATGGGCTAGACAAGGCAATCGTTAGGTGGATCTGCAACTGGGTTGATGGCTACACTCAAAGGGTTTTAGAAAATGGTTCTGTGTCAACCTGGAGGTCAGTTTCAAGTGGGGTGCCCCAGGTTCTCTTTCAGATTTTCATCAGTGACTTGGAAGAAGGGATACGGGAGAGCCTGATCAAATTTGCGGATGACACCAAGCTGGGAGGAGTAGCAAACACAACAGAAGACAGGAGAAACCTCCAAGAGGATCTGGATAAACTGGAATATTGGGCTGTAACAAATAGAATGAACTTCAACAGGGAGAAGTGCAAGGTTCTGCACTTGGGCAATAAAAACCAAAAACAGAGGTATAAAATAGGGGATACTTGACGTGGCAGCACAACATGTGAGCAGGACGTTGGAGTTGCCGTGGATCACAAGCTGGTGATCAACAGTGTGATGTGTCTGCAAAAAAGGCAAATGCCATTTTAGGCTGCATTAAGAGGACTGTAGCTTCCAAGTCACAAGAAGTTCTAGTTCCTCTTTATTCTGCATTGGTCAGACCTCACCTTGAGTACTGTGTTCAGTTCTGGGCGCCTCAGTTTAAGAAAGATGCAGCCAAACTGGAGTAAGTCCAGAGGAGAGCGACAAGATCAGTGATCAGACAATGATCAGTGGGATGGAAGGGAAGCCCTACGAGGAAAAGTTGGGGGAATTTGGGATGTTCAGCCTGGAGAAGAGGAGGCTGGGAGGAGACATGACTGCCCTCTTCAGATACCTGAAGGGCTGTCATAGGGAGGAAGGGGCTCATTTGTTCATGGCTGCTACTGAAAGCAGAACTAGAACCAATGGGTACAAACTGCAAGAAAGGAGATTCCGCTTGGATATCAGGAAAAAATTCCTGACAGTGAGGGCAGTTCGGCAGTGGAACAGATTGCCAAGGGAGGTGGCAGACTCTCCCTCACTGGGGATATTCAAGGAGAGGCTGACAAGCACCTGTCGGGGATGCTCTAGGAGATTTCCTGCTGCAGGCAGGGGGTTGGACTAGATGACCTACTAGGTCCCTTCCAACTCTATGATTCTATGATTCTATGTATGTGGTTTTACAACCAAACAGTCCTTGGAGAGTGTAAATATGTATATTTGCATAACATGCATCTTAAGAAACCAATGCATGAAGCATTGCTATTTAACATAATGTAAGGACATGGATAAATCAATGCATCAACAGCTTTGCTCATTTGATAACATAAAGAACAGTAGAACTACAGGTGTTCCTTGTTATCCACTAGCGTTCCATTCCAGAAACTCCCATGAATAAAAAAAATGTGTATTAAAAACAGTGGAAAGAATAGTCTTAAAGACCCACTTCAGGTTTCTTGCTTCTCTGTTGCTCCGAATGGAATATGGTTATCCCTCAACATCTGAAGGGTTTTAAATCTTGGACTCGCCATTGATATGTGTTATATGTGCGTTAAATAAAAGCAGTGTTATGTGTTAAATAAAAGCAGTTTAAAAAATAAAAAGGGCGTCCCTTTTCAACTGTTTAAAAACAGCTTTCTTCCTATTGTAGAGCACTTAGATTATACAAAGGACCTCCTGATTGCATGGCTCAGCTGAAAAATGTAATGATTGCTTGCTCTCTACAACAGGAAGAAAAGCTGTTTTTAAACTGTGATGCATTTTATCCCTTCTCCAGGGGTTGACACGTTCCTTCTCATTTGCAATTTTACTCTCATATTGAGTCAAATCTGTGTATTAAAAAAAATCCATACTAAACAACATATTGCTTCAGTCTCTATTATGTTTGCAAATACAGAGGTGGTGACTCCCAGCAGCTCCAGCAACAATTTCCTGAGTAATAGAAACTTCTTAAACTGTTACAACAGCAATCTGATCATCTGCCATCCCCCTAAATAACTGTTCTCCAGAATATTTGTAAGAGGTAGCAGTTCAAAAGTCCCCAGCATCAACTACAGGTATATTTTCCACCAGTTCTGTGAGCAGGTGGACTCATTATCTGCCATCTCTTCATTTTCCACTGGACAAAATACCTCATCAGAACTTGTTCTAACCTCCTAGTTTTTTCCCATCTCCGTGTTTGGAAACTTTTTTTTGTAAATACAACTCCTCCAATTTACTTGTTTGATTGCTAATGTCACCTTTGAGCCAGTAGGAGTTGTATTAGTACAGCCTACTATTTCTAACATGCAAGCATCTTGCATGATAATGCTTTTTAGGCACTCCTGTGGCGAGCTAATATGCAACCACATCATTTTCTGGATTTGCTCATTGACAAACCGCATTAATTTGCCCATTATTTTCATTTGCACTTGTAAAAAAAAATCCTTAAAGTGTTCCCCAATTTCCTGAAAGCAACATGAAAGAATGAAGAAGTAATCAACCAGCTGAATGGGTTTCTACTGCATAGATCAAAATTACATTAGGTGGCACAATACAGTGGGATACAAGCAGTCTCTGACTTTTAGACACAAATGCAAATTAAAATGCTTCTCAAGAGCACAGAGTGCCTGAGGAAGCTTTGCCTACTTAGCTATTACTACAATGACTCAAACATGAATTTTATTTCAGAGTCTCCCCATATTGCCAAGCTACATGTTACAAAGTTATTTGATAACTAAAAATATCATTATATCCTTTATGCCTTGTATTGTGAACTAACAATTCAGGATAATAATCATGACACTTCACTCCAATCACTTTGAATGTAATAAGACATCGGTTTAAATCAGCAGTCTCCAAACCTTGGGACCACTGCACCACAAGAAAATCTTCCTCATTTTCTGTGGTTTATTGTTCCATGTTGCTGCCTTATCTTTCCAGTGGAACTTGTCAGAAAGTTACTCCAGGCAGACCAAAATCAGGGCACAGGACCTGACAGGAAGCAGAAGCAGCTGCCCGGCAGAATTTTCTGACAAGACTGATTGGAAAAATCACCATATACAACAGTATATGATAAGCACTATATACAATGGGAAATGTTTTTCCAGGCACATGATCTGGCTGGTGGTTTACGGTTTGGAACCCATTTACAATATGGTACATAAAGTGTAACAATCAAGAATTTGGAAAAAGAGAAGTGTTTTTTTTCCAAAAATGTTCACTTTTTCTGTTGCCAGTTTCAGGAGGTCTGTGGATCCTCTTCGTTCTCTACAGGGCTCCCTGCTGCAGGCAAACATTGGAACTCACTACCGGTTTCACATTTTCCATTTTGAATATTCACAGGCTGTGGGGGGGCATGCAAAACCACCCACAGGGCTCCCTAAACCCTGGCAGCATGTAAGTCTTATCAAGGAAAAGTTCCTCAATGCCCTCAGTGATGCAATCCTGGAGATTGCTTCCCTCCACCCCAGCCAACACAAGCAAACCCCTGGGAGTTTAAGAACTGCTACCTATTTGCTCTGGGCACCTGCAATGCTCCACTCTCCAGTCTTTTGTCTAGAGTTCTCAGATTTTTTAATATACAGTGACGCCTCATGTAACAAATTTAATTCGTTCCGGAGGCATGTTTGTTACATGAAACGTTATTTACGTGAAGCAGATTTTCCCATAGGAAATAATGGAAACTCACACGATTGGTTCCACAACCCAAAAAATATTCATATAAAAATATTAACTGGATGTAAAAATGATGACAAAACACTGGAATTGAATTCACATGCATTCAATGTGCATGAGCTTATGAAGTCTACATAGGCTGCAATCCTAAAGATACTTTCCTGGGAGTAAGCCCCATTTAACACAATGGGGCTTACTTCTGGGTAGACATGGGTAGGAGACTGCAATCAAAGACCTTTCTGTAATCCAAGACACTTTCAAAGTGTCTCCCCATTTTCTCCTTCTCTTCATCCTGAGCCTCTCTTTCCCCTGCTCCCTTCTGGCTGCTTCCCTCTTCTCCCTGAGCTGCTTCCCTCTTCTCTACTGCTATTCTCTCCCTCTGCCCAGCGGATGCCCGGCCACAGGAGGAAGAGCACGGAAGTGTTGCTCTCGCTATGGGCAGGCGCGCTAGGCAGCCCTGATGCTTTTTAAAAGTGCTGCTGGCCAGTGCATCTGCGGCAACTGCCAACGAGTGTGTTTGTTACGTGAAGCACAGTTTGTTACGTGAAACAGAATCCTAGAGAAATTTTTGCTTGTTACTGTTGGGGTGTGAGACCCTGCTGATGTGCAGGGCTTAGCAGAGAGCGTATTGCAGAAGAAACGAGCAGCAGCACAGAGCAAAACACGAGACAGCTGGTTATAGTTAGAGATAACTATATTGTTCACACGGAAGGCAGCAGATAAGTCCAGTAACAGTTCCAAGGTCAAACACAGCAATCAGTCAGTATACATACATCAAACTGAAGGGTAATCCGATATCAGCAAGTCTGGTAAAGCAATCCAAATTCAGTTCACAGATACAGTTCAGTCCTCCAGAGTATCAAACAGCAAAATACTCCTCCTCAAAAACCCACACATTGCAATAGTCCCATGGCTACTTAAATTAGTGGAACACCAATCAGTTATGGATGTTGCAGTCAGGTGACCAATGACTCAGCACTTCCGATTCTGCTGACTCATGCTGTAAGAGTAGTTCCAGATTGCATCAGCTAGATTGCATCAGCCTACTTCCAGTATTGCATCAGCTTGGAATCAACTTGCCTGAACCAATATGTTTTATTAAATTCAAATACCAACAGTTACTTGAAACATACTTTACGTGAGGCGTTTGAAATGTGAGGCGCCACTGTACATTATATTATTCAGTTTCCCCAATACACACTTTTGTGGTCCACATGCGCCAGAAGTGTTTCTGTTCCCAAATATTCAGGAATACCACTTTCTTTATATTGTAGGTTTATCACCTACTTTAACAGTTTTCTTTCAACTGCCTTTTCCCTCAGTTTCAAGGATCACTCTCACCAAGTATAGTTTTTTTTTTCCTTTTTGATAACCTGAATTTTACTTGCATGCGAAAAGCAACACAATCTTCTCAGGTATTTATGTATTCCATTCTGCTTCTTTCCATATTTTAACACAGATAAATTCATCTATATTTTATAACCACATTTTAAATAAATGTTGCGTTCGGATATTATTCTACAACATGCACACTATTTTTTACACCGTCCATATGACAATTATTTCAAAACATCCAGAGATTTTGCCAGGGCTTATGTTATACCTGTCAAGATCTGATGACTCTATGTTATGTATTCCTCTGAACAGAACCACTACACTTAGTTACAGGCTATCATCAACCAATTCATTCTCTTGCTAAAATCAAGTCATCCAATTACTCCTTGACTAATCAAGGCTGTTTTGGCTTTTTCTTTTTTCTAAAGGTACTCAACAGCATAAACAGTTCACTTACAAGAAATGGAAAGGGGCTAATCAGCAGAATTATTGTTTTGCTGCTACAATTTGCAGTATTTAAATGCAGTTGCTGATTGGACTGAAAGTTTTATGATACAGCACAGGAAACTAGTTTGACATAAATACGAAGCTGCCTATGCTTTGGCTATTGCAGGAAGCTGATGCAAAAATCTGAGATAATGTCTCAACAACTCACTTTTAATATTTATTTCTTTGGGAAAATAAATAAAGGATACTAATAGTTTTTGCTTATAGTTGGCAATATCTATTTTTTCACATTTTTCAAAATATGATATTTTCCTTGAATATTCTAGATCCGTTGTTCATATTCCTATTTCCACTGATACTGCCTCCTAAGATTTGCAATACACTTTCCAAGTGTGCAAACACCTCATATGTATTGTCTTTACAACAACCCTGCCGGATAAGTACAAGTGGAGCCTGTTTATCTCTGAATTTTGTATCTTTGGATATGGCTCAGTGCAGGTCCCTGGACTCACAGGGAGCTAGATCGGGCTCCACGTTAGCCCTCCAAAGAGGACAGGTGGTATGCTCCGTTCTGGAGTGCTTTCTGAAGCCCAAGGGGCAGCATTCTTCTGGAATTGAAGTTTTAATGCAATTATTTTCAATCCCTGGCCACACTGTGCCATGCCACACTGGTATGCAGATGGTCTGCAGGTGTGCCATAGTTTTTTTAAAAGATAAAGGTGTCCCCTGCAGGTTGCCCTGCTAGTCGTAACTGACTCTAGGGTGTGGTGCTCATCTCTGTTTCTAAGCTGAAGAGCCAGTTTTGTCCAAAGACACTTCTGTAGTCATGTGGCCGCATGATAATACACTGAGATGCATGGAACACTGCAACCTTCCCAGTGAGGTGGTACCTATTTATCTTCTTGCATTTGCTTGCTTTCAAACTGGTAGGTTGGCAGGAACCGAGCAAAGGATGGGAGCTCACCCCTCCTGCAGTACTTGGGTCTCAAACCACTGAGCATGTGGGCAGGCACAGCGCCTCTATCCACTAAGTCACTAGGGCTGCCATAGGAGTTTAGGAGATTATTTGTTAGTAGGACCACTGGAGATTATTGGGTAGTAGGACCATCACAGCCCTTCCTGTCAATGTAGTTGTACATTATCAATTGTCAAAAGACAGATGAGTTTTTACAACTTTAATGCCTTGTCAGTGTGCCCAGAGTTGAAAAAGATTGAAAACCACTGTTTTAACACCTAAGGCATTCTGAGGTTTGGGGAAGTTCAGTTCCATCCTCTTTTGAGGGCTTAAGGGGGCAAAGATCGTGTATTTCATTATCTGTGATATTTTGTTATCATGAGTGGGTCCAAGACTGGATCTCCAGAGATACCAAGGCCCCACCTGTGCTATCATTTTACTGCAGCTGGGAAAATGGAGCAGAGAAGAAAATGCTTGTCTAAGGACACCAAATGAATTGAAAGTAGAAATGAGATTCAAAAAGTTCTGATGCATAGATCAGATTTTTAGCTATTATTCTAAACCAGTTCATTAGAATTGAGCTCTGCAGCCCACGTTTAGGTAGTCATGATCAATAACTTCCATCATGATTAGGTTCTACTGAAATCACTGGACACAGGCTATGGTTAACTTCCTAAGTCATGAAACATGGATACAACCTTTTTATTTCTTTTAACATAAACTGGATAGCATCTCAGAGTCTCTTTTTTCTAGAAGGCACTGCTGATTCCATCCGGTGTAGAAAAGTTACTAACTTGATCACTAAAAATAAAATTAGTAACCTGTAGCAGATATCTCCTCCTGGTATCATACCTGGTATTCTACATGTACCTTATTATTAATGCAAAATACTGATTTTCCATTAATAAATTATGGTGACTTTTTGTGTTTTCAAATGGTTTTTTATTTGCAAGAACCACAAAAAAATTCAAATTAAGATAAAGAGCAGATAATTTAAATACATTTTTATCAGTCTATACAGTTGCACCTCATTATCCATGGGGAATCCATCCCTTCTCCCTGCAGATACTGAACCTGAGGTAGATATTTCCAAGTGGGCCACAGAAGAACTCTAGATATGACCAGAAGGTACTTTGATTTGGTAGGAAAAACTAGAGGGCATACCAGAAGGAATACTGCTCAGCAGCAAGGACAGCCAGGATCATAACTGGGCTCTTCCACAATTTGAAAATATGATAAAGATTTGAATTTTTCTCTTCCATTGGCAGCTAATGAACTCATGAGAGCTTGTGAGAACAAAGGACTAATTTCTGGTTATTATCTGCTTAATGATGTTATCTCTGGCAATTTGTAGACCCCAAGGATACTAACTTTGGCCCACTGCATAAACAAATTTGACACCACTGCTGTAACTAATCTAAGCACTGTTCCACAGGTATAAAAAACCTACAGTAATTGTTTTGGGCTGCCAAATGATTCTGTCACATTATCATCCATTCCTGCCTTGACTCTTCTTTATAAAGAAGCAAAAATTGTCTTTTCAGTAATTAACTTGTATTGTATCAACAAAATTAGCACCAGGCTTGAGAAACCAGTTTTGTGAATACAGGTTTAAGCACTCATGAACATAAGAAGAGCCCTGCTGGATCAGGCCAATGGCCCATCTAGGCCAGCTTCCTGGATGACTAGAAATAAGTTTTCTGTTTATGAGGTTGCAATCCTAAACCCCAGTTAGGCCAGCACAAATCCCATGCTGAAATGTGGGTGTCGCAAAAGAGCAGTAAGGCACTTCCTGAAAGATTTAGGCTGCAATCCTAAAGACACTTTCCTGAGAGTAAGACGCACTGAACACAATGGGCTTACTTTTGAGTAGACATGGTTAGGATTGTGCTCTTAGGCTAGTACATGGATATCCCCTGGCCTCCCCATACTAGCATGGGAAGAGAGAGACCAATAAGTTGTGCTGGCCTAAACTGGTTAGGAGTGTACCCTAAATCTGTTTTTTTAAAACTGTTTCTAGTCAACAACTGTCAGCAACTTACATCTAAAAAAATTAAAGAGAGAGTTGAAAAACTAAAATGATTCAACAGACACCTTCTGGAAGAATTTTTCAAATACTTTGCAATTTTGGTTCTACAGTGCTTCATAAAATACTAACTAGTTGTAATCATTTGCAGTTTAATTGTGGACATTTATATGCTTTTCTTATGCATGGAACATAGCTATTAGAGCTGAATGGTGATGGTGTGAAGTATAGGTTAGATTGGGTGAAATTAAAGCAAATTACTCAGGGATGTGGAATTCTGAAAATAGAAACAGCCAATGATTTGCAACCCTCTTGATGATCAACTTTACAGAACCCTAAATGACAAGAACTTACATATTTTAAAGTTAACTAGATTTTTTTCCAATATTATATATAAATATATTTTAAATGGAAATACTCCATGATTTTGGAAATAATTATTTTGTTCGATTTACATCTCTTGTTTAAGTAAAAATTCTGTTCCACTACATGTGTTTCTATTCTTAAATTTTAATGGATTCCAAAGAGCAAGAAACTAAAAAAAACTGCTGTACTTTGTACAAAGAACACTGTTCATACAGCCAGAGATGCAGTAAGATATTTGCCATGACTCAAACCCTGGACAGCCTCTGCCAGTCAATACTGGCAATACTGTTTATAGTACTGAGCTTGGTGGATCAAAGATCAAACTGGGTATATATTATAGCCACTTCCTATGTTCCTCACTTGATTCCTAGTTAACTGCAACACCATATAGGCACAAACAGGTGGGCCAAATGGGAGCAAAGAAGGCAGAAGCAGCAGATCTCCTTCTGCCAGAGAGTGGATCACTTTGAAGCTCAGCATCTGAAGCATCTTTTCATCTTCCCCTCCAACACCCTTGAAGAGATAGTACTGCAGAAAGGACAATACTGGGAGACTCCAATCATCACAGGGGCATGCAAACTTTATAGGGGAGACAACTGATTCACAAGTGTTAATTTGACAACTCTTAATTTGACAACTCTTCTTGGAAGAAGATCCAAGAGGGCTGGGGCTTGGAGATCACATTCGGCTACCAGGGCCCTCTGTTTCTCCTCTTCTACTTGTTTCTCCTCTTCTGATTCTCCTGCTTGCTACTAAGAGTCACCTTTGTCACACAACTACACAGCAGGCTCCTTCCCACCCTCCTCTCAGTACTCCTCTTGAAGGTACTGGTACTCCCCCTGGAAGGGCTTGGGAGAAGTCAGGAAGAAAAGGATGAGCAAACTATGCTTGGCTGGGATTGGTTGCGGCAATAACTCACAAAACCCAGTTACCCATTTTTTTTAAGGTTTTGACTAAATTTTGACTTTTTAAGGTTTTGATTGAAACCAGCATATCTGTTAATTCAGCAACATCTAGGCTGAATTAAGGTGCGGTATTATCAGAAATCTACAGTAGTGAGGAGAAACATGGCATGGAAATAGTAATAAATGAAAACAGTTTGCCATATGGCTTAGAGCAGAATCCTAACCATGTCTACTTAAAAGCAAGCCCCATTATGTTCAATGAGTCTTATTCCCAGGAAAGTGTCTTTAGGATTGCAGTCTTAAAGTATTTTTTAACATTATTGTTTCAAATTTCATTTTTTCCCCAAAGAGAAGCGCAAAAAGCAATGTTAAGCATTTTATTTGAAGAATACATTCTTATAAATTATAACTGTGTTAAAAGTAAATTATAACTGCTTTTAAAGGTAGGTGATGTAAGTGGTATAGCATTCACAAATGCGATCACAATCATTACACATAGACCCAAGCCTTGCCCATTACAATTATTATTGCAAATTTCCCAGTTTCTTTCTTTGCAAATTAAGGTTTTGTGGTTGTTGTTGTTTTAAAAAATGAGAAATACAGAAAGCAGTGAGTTGTTATTTCATTACAGTACGACAAAAAAATCACACCACTATCTTCAATTATCATTAAAATCAATGGGCTTTTCCTACATGTAGACATAAATGGGATTGTGCTATAAATTTAGAAATAAGGTATCATTTCATAGTGTTGAAGAAAACACTGGCATCCTGTTCCTAAAGCAATTTTGAAAGCCAGAAAAGATACTTTAGTAACTGCTGTCACAACTTCTGAAAAGCATTATCCAGTTGATAATGAAAAGCTTAGCAAAATCAAGTAGTAATTCCAAAACTATGACTAGCTTTGTATTACAGTGTTGATTTAACATGCAGTTTCAGTAGGTTGTACTAAATCTGTATACTTTTAGATAGCAATGTGAGAAACTGGACCTTGTGTATTTTAGAAATCTGAGCAACACTCCATACTAAAGCTTCCAAAACGCTGGTTCAAACTTCAAGTGTTTTTACTTGATCCTATCAAAGAAATATAAGATGTTGGTGATGAGGAGGTCTCATGGGGTACTGAAATTGTTAGTCCCAGTTCCCTCCCTCCCTCACCTGGCATGTTTCCTGCCTTCTCCCAAACACCTCTTCCTTAGCTGTATGGTTCACAAAGATTTCAGAGCAGTGGAGAATGATTGCATCCATAGTGCTAGCATAGCATCTCTTTGCACCATACTAGTTGAGTGGTAGCCTGGTGATGGGGCTCAAAGGTTTGCCTTCTGGCATGTTTGAGACACCCAGTTGCCATCACAGCCTCATGTTGAACCCTCAGGATTAGATTCTTAGTTGACTCTAATTTCTTGAGAAACTTTCTAGAAAGCCCAAGAACACTTGTTATTCACTGGGTAGTGTATTTATTAATATTTATTTTAATATTAATATCTCGCTTCATTTCCAAAGTGGGCATTCAAAGCCACAAGTGTGTTGCAAGGAGTGCAAGAAAATAAAGTCACTTTTAGAGTAACATTTCTTTAATCTTTGCAAATGAGTCATCAACTACCCATCTTCCTCTCTGTTTCTTAAAAAAACTGAAAGTTATCCTTTTATAGTATCAATAACGGTATCCCCCTGCTTTCTGATCGTTCATTTTCTGACAATCCACTCTTTCAGCACTTATACGCAGAAATCATTTTTCAAAAAACGTTCCACACTTTCAACCCCTCTCTCTCCCTCTCTCGGCTGTTTCAAAGGCTAATATTGCCCTTCCTCACGTCAATTTGCCTATGACATGGTGATTCAGACAGTTTATGAAGCACACATCTGTCACTCTAGCTCCTGGTTGAATCCCATTCCCGAAATAGTTAAAGAGAATCCATTTGAAGAGATCTTTGTGTGACAACAAAAATTTGCAAGATAAAAAGGTACTTACAATTTGCTAGCCAAAAAAGCATCAGAAACAACATTTGTAAACTAAAAATAGACCAGGTTCTGCCTTTCTTACAGCCATTTCTGCTTTTCACCACAATTCTGGTCCCTAACCCATAAGATAAGTTGGATATGCCTGTACAAGCATTTTAGGCAGGGAGGATGCATCATCAACATCTCCATCAGCATCCATCGTGAGCTTGGGTATTATTATTTAAAAGACTTTGGGTGCAATCCTAATCTAGGCTGGCACAACTCATCGGTCTTCCTATTCCCATGGTGATGTAGGGAGGCAAGCACATGTCTGTGCACTGGCCTAACACATCCCCAGGAGTGGCGCAGAAGTGTCTTGCAGCATTTTCGTAACACCCCCTAGGTCAGCACAGGACTTGTGCCCGGGCTTAGGACAGCCTAACTGCAGCCTTTGCAATGAAGCAGTTCTTCCACATTTGGCATCCATCAGTCTTGAAAGACAACGGTATCATGCTCGACGCTGCATGCAAAGCACAAAGGCCTGGGTAGATTGGTATGGAGGATAGGCTGTTACCCAAGCAGCAAATCCCCCCTCTCCACGCCACCGAAACAGTCCAATGGAACGGCAGAGCCAATACGATTGCGTCGCAGAGCTGGACTAAGGACAGGAGCTCACCCTGTCTTGTGGAGACCCATGTCTTGAACCCTGGGGGAGGGGGTGGCGCAAGACTTAACCACTTGCACCCCCACAGCCTTTAGTCGGGTGTATTTTTTACAAACACCAGAGTAACAAGACTAGGATTGAAAAGTCATCTCGTGCATATCGCTGTTGTCCCACACCATTCAGAATAAACCTTTTTAGATCATTAACTACCACAGGAGTGCTGATTACACCGCACCGGCAATTTCCTAACCAATGACCACCTGAACAATGATGTGTTCAGCTTCTCAGGCCCCCGAAAGCCTTTCAAAGGTGAATCACTTCACAGTTTGGGACTGGATCGCCATAGCAACTTCCCTTTGAGGGTTTTAGAGTCGCCATCCCGTAATTCTATGATCATCAAGCCCAACCATTCCCAATGGCTCTTTTCACAGCAGATGGAAAAGGAAGCCTTGAAATTTTACAGTCTATTTCAAGCAATTCATCTGGCAGCCCTATTAGAATTCAAAATATTTCGACCTTCAATCACAAAGCATGTTATCTGAAGCTGTGGTGATCTCAAGTCAAGACAAGCAGACATTTTAGTCTAATCATCCATGATGAGAAGAAACTGACAAAAAAAACCCTCTTAATTCAACCACCATAAAAATGCTTATTTTAACTGCATGCAAGTCTTTCAACAGGCAACGCAAACACACCATGCACCATTTTTATCACAATCAACTGCTCAAGGGAAATATGAATACTGAACGGTGACATGAATCTTTGCAGTCAGCTTCTAGAAAAAAAAGAAATATTTCCTACAAACAGGAAAACTGTTGTATTTACTTTTTCTTCCATACATTTTTTCTTCCATACATTTCTTCTTTTCAAGACATTTTCTTTTCTAAATAAGGATTTTCATTCAGACATTAATGAAGCAATTATAGTTTGCTTCATTAATATACATGTTCCAATCAAGTACCGAATATGGATTACAAGTTTCCAGGATTACAGCTTTATCTAACAATTCCTGGAATATTGAACATAAAGCGGTGCCTTGATTTACAAGCATAATTCGCTCTGGAAGCATGCTTGTAATTCAATACGCTTGTGATACGAAGCAGATTTTCCCATAGGAAATAATGGAAACTGAGACGACCAAAAATATATAAAAATATTAACTGTATATAAAAATGATTACAAAACACTGTGCTATAATACAGAACACTGTAATCTAAACACTAATCTAAACACAAAATCTAAACACTAATCTAATCTAAACACAAAACACTAATATATAGTAATACAAAACACTGAAATAAAGAAAATACTGTCAGTACTGAACTATACTGTACCTTTGAAAACCTTCATGGCTGGTGTGAGGAAGATAAAAGTGAGGACTTATTTAAATGGGGCAGGGGTGGGGGGGGCAGTTGTTTATTGCTTTTAACAAATTTTTTTAGTCTGCATGTTTTAATTGTCTCAGTTTTTATTCAGTCTAATTGTATTTTAATTGTGTTTAATTGTGTTTTAAGCGGTATTTATGATCTATTTTAATGGTGTTTTATTGTATTCTTAATGTTAGCCGCCTTGAGCTCCCTCTTGCAGGAGAGGAAAGGCGGGATATAAATTAAATAAATAAAATAAATAAATTTGGTAGGATGACTTTCACTATCACTCACAGAGTCATTGGTCTCCATTGGCTCAATTGAATCTTTGTCTTTTTGTGCAACTTTAACATTCCCATGCTGCTGATGGGGAGCAACATTGGGACATTAATAAGGTACACATTCCCCACAGCCACACACATACATACATACACCGCTGGTTGAGGCTGCTCCTCCCAAATCCCCCACCCTGTGAGTTCCCTGGTCATGGAAACCTGTTCCAATCTTCCTCAGAAGTGCTCTTCCTTCAAGACAGTACTCTTAAATCAAGTCAAAATTTCTGAGAAAATTTTGCTCTTAATACAAAACACTCAAGACGCTCTTAAATCAAGGTACCACTGTATTGGCTTTCTCATAAAAAGCTACTTGCTTCATCACGTAAGTACTGCAGACAGTCATTATGCATAATGGTATATTTTTAACTTAACTCAAACATTAATTTACACAAAACATTTAATCAAATTTGTAATTAACTAATCTAAATTCTGCATTTAATACTGTTTACTAAAAACATATTTTCTAAAATTAAATTTAAATCAAATTACAGTAGAATAATGTCTCATAACATAGGGCAGTGGTTCCCAAACTACGAGTTGTGACTCTCAAACAATCCTTTCAAAAAACCTGACATGCTATATAAAGGATTGTAAGCCTCATGGAGAGCTCGGGCCAAAGGGTCAGTAGGTCAAGGGGACCAACATTTGAAAAAGTTTGGAACCAGTGACATAAGGTAAAAGTCTGGAAGTTCCAGAAAAGTACTGTATAAAACACTGTTACAGAAGACATCACTAAAAGCAGAAAATCAGCACTGACTAGCCCCCAAATTTTTCAGAATATGCTGCTCCATTGGTTAGAATAGTTGTCAATCACACCAGGGAAAAAAAGTTCTGAACTAATCAGCACCACTGGAAGCAACGCTAACTGATCAATCATTCACACTGTTTGGGCTAGCATAAATTCACAGATCTGATGTGCATCTAAATTATGTTTAAGTGTTTATGTTCAATTGCACTACAATGAAACCCTAGCTCAGTTTTTCCATGAAATGGTAAACACTAAGAATATGTACATGAATGGCTTACATAGAAAAATTTCACAAAATACAACTGAATGCAAAGTGCAACCTTTTCGCCTAACGATAGTTAATGAGCATTATTTAACACTAGGACTAATTAGTATTAGTATTGTTGTAATTTAATATGAAGCCGTTTTTGCATAAGTATTTTTATACATACAAATTGGGTGCGTTCTGCATACACACAAGCTACACTCCTATCCCAAGAAGTTCCCAAGCAAGCATCAGGACCCCTGGAGGCATTATCACATGTTTCCAAGACATACCAGGATACACACTAGTCAGTAAAGCTATGTAGAGATCTGGTGGACCGGGCTCTTTGCAGGAGGGTCCACCCAACCTCTCTGCACCCACCTCATGCAATTTTGTAGGCTGTTTTGGCATAACCTAAAAGTAAATGGTGTTTGCATCATCGTAATGCATTGGCATAATTCCATGAGGGTGCTAAACACCAGACAGGTTTGGAAAACACTGCTCTAGCCCAAAATAGTTCTCAAGGCTACCATCTTCATTCCAATTATATGGTGAACCATGTTATATGTTCACCAATTATAGGAATGATATAACATATAATATATATTATATGCATTTGGTATTATTAATAATAACCAATATTATAACCATACAGTAATCAATTATAGCCATATAATAACCATATAATAGCCAATTATATGTATGAACCATACATCACTTACATTAAACTTTTTAAATTCCAACAATTACCCACAAAACTCTAGTTACCACGGTAAGCCATTCATCAAATAATGAAGGCTAGCCCACTTACCCATAATACAAAACAAGAGATGGATTAAAGTACGATCACACACTCAGGAAAAAGAAGAAGGGGATAGCAGAGGTTGAAATGCACAGATAGTGTCACCGAAGCAATGAACATGAATTTGGACAAACTTCAGGAGCTACTGAAAGCCAGGGGGCACCTGGTGTGCTATGGTCCATGGTGTCATGAAGAGTCAGACATGACTTAACAATGCTATTATGTGCTATAAGATCATACAAAAATTATGGTATAAAATAAAAATATACTTGTCTAATAAAATTATTTTGCTTGTTTTTTCAGTTACTTGATATAACAATAAGAGTTATTAATACAGAAGGCGTCTGTTTTGCCATTTTGCTCTTCTCCTCCTTACCTTATCTGCACAACCCTGACTCACCAATGTGCTAATATAACTTCAACAATCCAAAAGCCATTACAATGATTTCATAACATACAATCAAGCAAACATACAGTAATTGAAGCAGACTGAAAACAGTATTTACTAGCCAATTAATATTATAAAAAGCTTAATTTAGCAATGCAAAGGGACAACCATGTAACAAAATGGCATATTTTCTTTTTCTAAATTGATAGAAATTTAAAGTACCGTAAACAGGTTTTTATTTTTATCAAAATTATATAAGATAAATGCCCACAGTAAATCAGACTATTTGAGAAATACCTTATAGCATTATTCCTTCTACATACTAGCAGGAAGGGCCTTTCATAGAAATTCCTACCCAGCATCAATCAGTTCCTCTCATTGAAAGAGATCCAGCAGAAGCATATGCAAGTGGCCTCTGGCGGTACCCACATGGGCTTTCTGCAGATGTTTAACTATGGATATGAGTCCCTCAGACGTGGATGGTCCCTACGGTGGAATTCAAATAAATTAACAAAAGGTTCTATGTCCTAATAACCAAAATTAACAACAGATTCTATATCCCATTAGTAACCAGTTCTCAGAACCAGGTGATCATTAGCAAAGGGTTCTATAGAACCTGTGAGAACCCCCTGAAGCCCACCACTGGTAGTCCCCTGAATTTTACAATGTGTCTCTTTTTCCACAGGTTCAGCATCTACAGATTTAACCACAGGTGTTGGCCCAGTGGTTAGAGAGCCTGAGAGGATTCCTGTACTTGCTCAGAAGTGCTCACTTTGGAAGGTCTTATGAGGCAAGGGAAGGTCACAAGGGGAGCTTTCTGGAAATAACTTCCGGCAAGACTTCTCCACAGATTATTCATGAAATTCAGAATCCATAGGAGGTCTTGGAACAAATTAGCTGCAGATACTGAGGGCCCAGTATAGTAATGTACAAAGAAAAAGATCTGGTGCAAAACGCAAACAAAAACAGGACAAGAAGAAGAAAATGCGCATGTTCAGGTATCTCTTCTTTGACTTGTGCTGCAATCCTAACCTCCAGTTAGGCTGGGCTAACCCTTGGCCTATGTCCTGTGCTAACCTGGGGTTGTCACAAATGTGCTGTAAGACTAGGGTTGCCATAATTCTCTTCCACAAAACTGGGACAGGACACCCTATTAAACTTGCCATGTGAACACAATCAGAATATGTTTTTGGGGACATATGGCAGCCCTGTGTGAAACACTTCTGTGCCACTCCTGGGGGAAGATTAGGCCAGAGCACAGGCATGTACCTGCCTCCCTATGTCCGCATGGGAATGGAAAGACCAATGAGTTGTGCTGATCTAGGTTATGATTGCATCCTTAGTTGTACAAACAAACTATATGACCAGGTGAAATGGTCAATGCAGGAAACAAATCTAAGAGGAAAAGATGGTCCAGTAACTGGTAACTAAGAGGAATCTAAGAGGAAAAGAACAAACTGGTTACTGGTCCAGTAACTGGTCCAGTAACTAAGATGATTGAAGGAAACACTGTTTCACTTCTGCCACATGCAGCTAAGAGACCATTCTGCAAGAAGAGGCAAAAGGTAGTTGACTCTCGTTAATGGACAAGATGCTCCTTTGCATCTTCTTAAATAAATTTCTCATTTAATTTTTTTAATACAGGGAGAACATAGGATATTTTAAGCTTTAAATGCTCAAATTGGCACCTTGAGTTGTGTGTAGACATTTATTTATTTATTTATTTATTTATTTATTTATTTATTTATTTAGTGTATAGCAAATACATGAACTGGTGATAAATCAAATGTTAATGTCCAGTCCACCTAGCCATTCAAGGACAGAGTTGTCTATATTGGAAAAAAATCAGACACTGGGCTAGTTGTAAGTTCTCAATGGGCGCTTGGGCACAATGTGATGAATATTTTCTCGAGGAGCACCAGTCACAGTGAGAGGTAGATGCAAGATCCCACTTAAACAGTGAGCCCAGGAAGACTTAGTGTTGGGCTCAGATCCTGCTTAGAGCTGACCAATGCTGGTGAGGATGCTCAAAACCTGGTACCTTTCATGTAAGATCCTCTATGTATCTGGACAGCAGCCCATTTAGCTTTTCATTGCATGTTGGTGTTAAAGTTGTTGGCTCTTGTGCAAATACCAGAGAGTGCTTCCTAGATTTAAGCCTGCCAATTGCTAGATGAGGAAGATCAGCATGCAGAGGATGAAGTGGATTTCTCATAATTTTGTTGTACTCCTTCACGAAGGCATCCTGCCTTAGAGCTGGTGGTGCTATGCGGCTTAAAACAGGGAGCCAGAAAGTAGGAGCAGACAAAACAGCAGCAATTTTCAATCAGTGTGCTGCAGAATAGTGATGTGCTACAAAAAAGTGTGCTATAGGAGTTTGGAGGAAGATCATTTATTAATAGGCACCTTATGAGACCAAAAAAATGCATCTTGTGAGATGAAAAAGATTAAAATCTGCTGCTTTAATCCAAACATTGTTAGACATTCCTCAAAGTTTGTGCTTGTATCTTTTAAACACCCATAGTGAAATGAAGACAAAGTTGGTGGGGAAACTGAGAACCAACTGAGAACAAACACACCTGATCCTAAGGAAGAGTCCTTCACTGGCATAAGGATTGGAGGCTTTCAAATTCTCAAATTTGAACCCTGAACCCTGAGTATCTCTGTTCTCTGTATGTGTGAATCTAATGTTCGACAAAGCAAGATTGAATCTTAGTTATCTCAGGTCATATTTATCACTTTAGCTGTGAAACTGTGCTTGTGCAGGTTCTCTTTGCATTCTGCAGTGCCCTTGAGCTGCTACTTGGTTTGCCAAGTGCTGTGGGCATAATCAGTGTACACCTTTCTTTCATGGTGGTATAGAAGAAATCCAGTGTCATTGCATTGCTACTGATTGCCTTTTCTATCTTATTAAGAATATTTATGCATGTGTTCATACGTAACTATATTTAGTTCACAAACTGGTTACATAGCAAAATAAAAAGTTTCCTGTCCCCCAAAGGCTTGCAGTCTTAAAAAGAAAGAGAATAGAAACACCACCATAAGCCGGAAGAAAAGACACCATGCTGGGGTGAAGAGGAATAGCTGCTATCACCTGCTGTATATAAGAGGACCACCACTTTAAAATGTGCCCTTTTGCCCAGGAAACTGTTATCTTGTAGGAGATTGCATTCAGTAAGAATAATAAAACAACAGAATGGGCAGCAGGCACTAAAGAAACTGCTAAAAAGCAAGAATTGAACCTTTCAGTGAGGGTTGGAATGAAGGAACTGATGGTCAGGAGAAATGTGCGACATTGCCATTAGTGTCACATAATCAAAGGAAATGGTTGAAGCTGAAAAATGGAAGACATTGCACTCTTCAGGCTGCAATCCTGTGCATACTTTCCTGGAAGCCCCATTGAATTCAATGTGACTTACTTCCGGGTAAGTATACACAGGTTTGTGCTATAAATCTGGCCCTAGAACTGCTGTTTTGTAAATTAACCCATTAAGCTGCCCAGGAACAACCAGATTGACACTGGCTGCTAGAAAAGAGGTGGGTGTGAGAAGTCTAAATTTTTACTTTATATTTTAAACCTTAAAATGGTTTTGAGTGTTAATGGAATGGAATTGCTATCTTCAAGCAAATTGTTGATTTTTTTAAAGAAACCTTTTAAAGTATGCTGTTAGGCTTCTTTAAAGCTATTGTTACAAACAGAAAGTACAGTGTAAGTACATTTAGTAAGGTAAAGGTACACCTTCAAGCTGAATTGACCTGACAACCCCCACAGTGATTTGTTCACTAAAACTCTACAGGATTTCGGTGATTAAAACCTAAAAGGAATAGCAAACAAGGTTATTACTTGTTTTGATTGTTTTTTAAATGACAACCTGAACCTATTTGGAGGCTTTAAGCTTATGTGAACATAATTTCCTATGTGTTTTTCCCTTTCTTTGAACAATGCCTACTGTGATGTTACAGTAGTAAAGGTGTCATCTACCTGTAGAAGTAAAACCAGCAGCTGATAGCTAATTTGGGAGGGGGGGAAACAGTCAAACTTAAATATATTTAGAACTACTAATAACAAAGCCATTTCTATGGAGCAACAATGTACTGTAATTAGATTTTCAGAAAAGAATTGATCTAGGGATCTATTTTAATATGGATCTTTTTTACACCCTTTGGTAAATGAAAGTTGTTAAATCTGTTGGAAAAGGAACAAATTCTATGCAGACCTACTCAGAAGTCGGAATGCAGTGGGACCTGCTCCTGTGTAAGTATATAGTATTATAGCCTTCGTCTGTGATGAATTGCTTGAGATCAGGAAAAGGTCATAGAATTCCTTGATATATATGCTTAAATGCCACATCATCTCTCTGACATTGTGTCAGAGCCAGAAATTTACATTTCAAATTTTAATAAATTTACATACATTTACATTTAAGAGTGTATTAGAGACAGATCCAGAGAATTACAAGGCTTGTATAAGGTCTTACTGCATTGAGACTCACAGCAGGCCGCATCTGGCCGAAATTTGGACACCCCTGGGTGAAATCATAGTTATGTAAATAATAGATAATAAAGTAAATATTTATGGATCAAACTGTGCAATGTATAGATAAGCTATTCCAAAAATCCTACAGAGGAGTTAGGGGCAGGGGCAGGACAAGGGGAATCCTCATGATCCTGCCACTACCAGGGTCAGAAGGGGGTTTGTTTTAATAACAGGTGACCATGCTGGTTTCCAGGGGGTGGAGATGCCTTTGTAGGGCCCCAAAGATGCTCCATAAGACTCCCCAAGCCGTGAATTTAGGAAAAACAATAGAAAACCTGGCTATATATTTCTACATATAGCCCAGGGATGTCCAAATCCCGGCCTGGGAGCCAGATGTGGACCAGTGCAAGCCTCAAAGCAGGCTACAGCATGACCCCTCCATCTGGCCTGTGGACAAGCTTTGTAATGTATCTAATACACTCTTATATTTAAATTTATCTAAATTTAGCCTGCAATCCTAATGACACTTTCCTAGAAGTAAGACCCATTGAACACAATGGGGCTAACTTTTGAGTAGACCTGGTTAGGATTGTGCTCTCAGTCAAATTTGAAACGTACCGTATATACTCGAGTATAAGCTGACCCGAGTATAAGCCAAGGCACCTACCGTATATACTTGAGTATACGCCGACCTGAGTATAAGCTGAGGCACCTAATTTTACCACAAAACACTGGGAAAACTTATTGACTCGAGTATAAGCCTAGAGTTGGAAATGCAGCAGGTACTGATACTGGTCCTTTTCCTTGTAGCCTTCTTGGAACTCTTAAAAACCTAAAACCTTGTAGCCTTCTTGGAACTCTTAAAACCTAAAACCATAGGCTGCAATCCTAAGCACACTTTCCTGGGAGTAAGCCTAATTGAACTTAGTGGGGCTTACTTCAGAGTAGACATGCATAGGACAGGGTGACCGGATGCCAAACCCAAAATTCCTGAACCCCCAGGCCAAAATTCCTACCCGCTTAAAAAAAATTATTTTTATACCTTTTGGGTTTTTTGGCCATAACTTTTGATAGGAAGGAGATATCTCAAAACTGATTTTTGCATTGAATTGTGCTCTTCAATACAAATCCAATGATATATGACATGATGGGGTTTGATCCAGCCACTTTTCAGTTCACCCGAGTATAAGCCGAGGGGGCTTTTGGGGCCCATTTTTGGGGCCCAAAAAACTCAGCTTATACGTGAGTATATACGGTAAATCATTTTTCTGACACCCGACATAGTGTCAGAGACACGATGTGTCTCTGATATTTGATAAAGACAAATATTGTATTAGCAAAACTCAGCTCACCATTTTTGATCTGGCCCTATATTTCACCTGGTCTATGGTCAATCTTTCCAACATTTAAATACTCACCCTAGCCACAGTGCTTCATGTACATGCAGGTTACTGGAGTCAGGATAGCAGAGATGTACAAGCTCACTCACTCCAGCCAATGTTATATTAAACACATATATAGCTCTTTTTCAGGGTCAAAGATACCCATTTACCACACAGACCCCACTATATTGCAATACATACAATTACAGAATTTATACTTACTGTATAGTAGGTATATGTACAAATATGTGGTACTTACTATACAATCCACTGAGGCTTCCGTTGCCTGAAGGCACTAAGTCTGTACTAATGAAACACAGTAGAACTGTTAGCTGTGTTGTAAAACATTATTCAGTCTCCCCTGAAGTATAAATTGCTTCATTTTAAGATACATCTCAAAAGCCCTTAAAATGCTCTTAGGCTGCCATGTTAAAAGAAAATATAGTGAATAAAAGGCAAATCATAAATAAATGAACTTTTTAATGAGCATGAAAAGGTTTTCCTACCGGCAGAAAAAGCATTTTCCCAAGGGACCTGTCATGTTAAAGCAGTAGTCAATAGCTGCATACAATCAGTAAACAAATTCAGCTCTATGAAAAAAGAACTACATCACCGTTTAGTGGTTGCAATTTAGATTATTCTAGCGTGTAATACTTTAATTGTATAAAACAAAGCTGGTGTCACAAACACAAAAGAACTTCTTGCAAAGCAAGCACCACAAGTAATTTTTATGCTGCCACCGATGGCTGACAAGTGATGAGCACTTTGTTCAAATTTATACACATATGCATCTAAGGCAACAGGTGGTTCTTAAAAAAACACTGAATAGAGCTTTTTTTAACTCTTTCAGTGCATCATTTTTATAAAATGATTTATTAGATCACCCCTACACTTTCCAGCAGCTCTAAATCTCAACATGGTAGTTAGGCAGATTTGCAATGAAGCTAAAATTAAATGCTGATGCATTTAAATCAGTCTGGAGCTGTAAACTATATACAAAAAGAATAACTAAACACTGAAATACCAAGTGAAACACTGGTTGATTCATCACACTATCACATAGACAAAACTGCTTTCTACATCTAAATACTTTTTGTACACATACACTCAGTCACTGACCTCATAGGCAATATTATAAACCCCAGGGTTTTTTTTTCAATGTAATTATCATCAATACATACTAAATCAAGAACTTCTCTGTGCATCAACAAGGTCAGCGACATGAAATTTGGAGGTGGAAGGTGAAGCAGGACACCAGAGGAAAGTGCTGCCATCACCACCTGAAGCTTAATCAAGATATTTTCATCTATTTTATGTTTGGCATGCTTTTCCATATCTGTGTTTAACATGTAGCTGAAAGAATACATGTTAAATTGTAAAAGGATTACAGGCACAATGTTTCAGAATTTCTACTGGCTACCAATTGGTATCTAAAAAATTCAAAGAGATGGTGTTAACCTTTCAAGGTCTGGGTCCAACCACACTGGGAAAAAATTCCTCTTCCCACACAAGCCTACCGGTCAGTTAAAATTAACAGTAGGAATCCTGGCACAGACTCCCTATATTATTTAGTAAGGCTTACTGAGTTACTGATTCTGTTTTATGAAGTACCTTCCCCCAATGACTCTTGGAGCTAAACAAAGACCTTCCTTTTTGAAGTATTTTAGTGGGCGTTTTTCAGTATTGTTTTTAGTTATTTTTGAATTGTTTTAATTGGAAATGTTTTGCAAGTTGATGCTTTTATTGAGTATTGTTCACAGCCATGAGTTTTTAATAAGAAACACAGTATAAATATTATAATAATCATTAATATAGTACTCAGCCCACCTTACAGAATGGTAACCCTGTGACTATACTTTAGAAAAATACAGAAAGCACACTGCTCTCTAAATTCTTTACTAGAGCAGCATGGAACTTCTCTTTATGGCAGCATTGCTAGCCATGGTTAAGGAAATTAACACCACATGAAAAGCAAAGCAACAAAATGCATATTAATGACACCACAGGTAGATCAATTCTGTAAAGGTGTTATCCAAAAAGGGGGAGGATACCTCCATGGTGCTTATTAGAATTGGGCAAGAACAGTTCTTTTCTGTCAAACCTGCAACTAGAAGTTACCCAAATCTTGTTTGTGAGAAAGAAAATTAAATGCTTTTTAAAACTGCAGTAGCCTAAACTCATACAGTATTGACAATTCATTAGAATGGGGGTTCTTATCCTTTATTATGGACTCCCAATGGATTGCCCAACATTTCTGCATATCCCCTTTCACCAGGATACTTGGTTAGTACCACTGTATGTAGAAATCAGTCCTAGCAGGTTCCAGTAGTATCAAGAAATGTCAATAGCTTGATTTTACTTTATATATGGATAGCCAGGACCAGAATGTCTAAATCCACATTGATAATTGTGTGGATTTAGATAAATGATTCAGAGATCAAGTCACATAACCCAATCATTTGGTTCCCATAAAAAGATAGGGATAACCTTAGTTTAAAAAATACCAACATTAGGAAATTCTTGGGTGATTTCCCAATTCTTACCTTTCAACTACAATATTTACTATCATTTCAATTTCAGGAAGCTTAAGAAACTAAATTCAAGTCAATGAATCAATTCAATTTAATCCAAATAAATAATATGACTTTTACATGGGGATGGAAACCTACTGCTCAAAAATGTTGTGCTACTAGATACTGCGTAGTAAGCATTTCTTAAGATATTGTTTGGAATACAGGTAGTAAGAAAAATTGTCCTTGTTGCTCAGTAGGCAGATCTTTCATTTCTGGTGTGTGACATCAAATCTATATGTTCCTGCTGAGGAAACTTAACAAGTTCTATCTATAAATAGCATGACACAAGCTGCTAGTGTACTGCTAAAGATGATGTCTGTCACATATGAAAGGTTTAAAAAGTTGAAAATCCTTAATCTCCTCTTAGGCTAGATTAGCATTACAATGATCTATACTATGCATGTAATGTCCTATTATATAATAGTGACAAAGAAAAATAAAATGTACTGTATGTTGTTTTAGTTTAAACTTTTATAGTGCATAGACATGATGAAATTGCCAAAATCTGCTATACTTTATAAGTTGCTTATTTACAGGAATGGCATAGGTCTTAAGCACAAAAGTAGTAACCAGCATATAGCAAGTAGTGTATTAATATTCTAAACAAAGCTGCGAAAATGAAGCTATATGGGTGCTCCAGTACACATAGGGTTTCTTTTCCAGACCCCCTCCCCAAGGTTACCTGAAACCGGGGATACTGGGGACATCCCAAACCTCCAAAGGCTCTTCGGAGAACTGCAGAAGCCACACGTTCACCTGCAGCCTCTGCAAGACTCACAATGGCTGTTTCAGTTTTTAAAAAGTGACTTTCTTGGGCACAAAAACTGCTTATAGAACACAAATCATAACTTTAAAAAATGTTGAACATTTTTGATGTTTTAAATGCATTTCAAATGGAATTTTGACATTCAAAGTTACAAGTTCTTGAAATGGGGGAGAAAAACAGCCCAAGTACAGCTGCACAAACAGTACTACTATAATTGCCAAGGGAAAACCATACATGCTGAGGGGATATGTGGCTCTTGCTTTGTTCACTAAAATGCTGGTGCAGTGGAGTGTGGCTAAGTGATATCATCATATGTCTTTCCTCTGCTGCAGGCAGTTTCCAACAGCATCTATCAGCAGGGATGATTCCTACTTTGAAAACGTAAAAATACAACATGCCTAAAGAATACAGAGCTAGGACAAAGATACATAGCATGAAGAAACAAAGGCAAAAGGTTGCAAATGCTAGATTCGAATCCTATTACGCACTTCCAGAAAAGCTGCAACATCCATGCCAAACGTTCTAACCCTCCATACATAAATTTTGTGAAATCTCACATGGCCCTATGTTGAGAATTGTCCAAAAACACGGTAACAGCTCTCTTCTGCATATCTTACTCATGCAAGTCTCATCATTTTTTCAAAGTCAGAATCAATACCATTTATCTATATACTAGCAAAAAGTGCACCCGCGTTGCGGGAGTAAAATTCCCCCTTATGCCATTCCCCCCATATGCATCAACCCCCCATGCTCAACTTCCCCATGTGCAACTTCCCCCATGCGCATCAATCCCCCCATGTGCATCAACACCTCATGTGCAACTTTCCCATGCGCAAACCCCATGCACAACTTCCCCTATGTGCATCAACCCTCCATGCGCAACTTCCCCATGCGCAACTTCCCCCCATGCGCAACTTCTCTTCATTTGCAACCTCTCCCATGCGCAACTTTCCCCCATGCGCAACTTTCCCCCGTGCGCAACTTTCCACCGTGCGCAACATCCCCTCGTGCGCAACTTCCCCCCGTGCGCAACTTCTCCTCATGTGCAACCTCCCCATGCACGACTTTCCCCCATGCGCGACTTTCCCCCATGCGCGACCTCCCCCATGCTCAACTTCCCCCCATGCTCAACTTCCCCCCATGCTCAACTTCCCCCCATGCTCAACTTCCCCCCATGTGCATCTTTCCCCCAGTGCACCAGGGTCTGAGCACCAAATTGGCTGGATGTTATTCAGTCTCCCATGTTAAGTATAGGACAGAAACACGTTGCCCCCTTTTCAGCCCCTGAAGGGTTAATTTCTCCAGCTGGTTCTTGGTGGGAGTTCAGGTGACAGAAGGAACTCCCAGAATTCCATGCTTCAGGCCCAGCAGTTGGGGCGGAATGTTGATGAGTCAGCAATTCTCAATGCAAAGTATAGGGAGGAAAACGCATTGCGCCCCTTTTCACCCCCTTCCCGTTGGAATTTCCGAAAACCGGCTCTTAGTGCACCCCTCCATCACGGAAGGAACACCCACCCCAAATTTCACACTTCTAGGCCCAGCGGTTTTGGCAGGGCGGTGATGAGTCAGTCAGTCGGTGAGTGAGTCAGTGAGTGACTGACTTTTCTCTTTTATATATATTGATGGGCTTTACTGCACAGAGATTATCATAGTGTTTGAAACACAGCATGAAATTTTTCCCACAGCAAGTACAGATTCAGAAACCAGTATGTACAAAAACAAAGTAATCCTTGAAGCAGACCACCAAACACTTGCAATCACTTCAGAAAGAAGTGCCTTTTTAAGTATTTAAATCAAATACTGTACATTCTTGCTGATATCAGATGGAAAGGATAGAGACCAGACAGAGAGCTAAGTATCAACAGCACTGTGGTGATAACTTATCTCAAACCTGTGGAGAACTTTTTTTCTGGTGAGTTTATATAGATTGCATCTTATTTTATCAATTACATGAGATGAAGCAAAAGATCAGCAGTTATATTTTTTAATACCTAAACTGACAGCTAAGAATGGACCAGTGCAATGCATGATCCTCCCAAGTATAACAGGATGCCTTGGTCAATGAGGCAGACAGGTCCAAAGGAACAAATAATATTTCCAACTAGTTCTTGGCATAGGTCAACCACCAAGAAGATTGTATAGTATGATGGCTCACATTTGGTTTTCCTATAATGCAGGAATGGTCAAATCCTTGCCTGGGGGATTTGATCTTCAGGAAGCCCCAGTCTCCAAAGAGCCTTTAAGAAGGGCTTGGATAAATTCCACGTGGAAAGGGCCATAAGGAATGTGAGTAGACGTGGACAACCTCAAAATGCCAGCTGCAGGGAAGGGCACTTGGATGCAGGTGCCATATAAACTCCCTGAGGCATTTGGTGGGCCACTGGACTAGATGGGCCTTTGGCCTGATCCAGTACAGGCTCTTATGTTCTTATGAGCCTCTGACTTGCTGGAGTGTTAGAGCCTGCACTGGCCTGTGGCATTATTTTAAACCTCCACTGCCTCTGAATAACTTATGTCTCCACATGTTTCTGGCTTGGTCTGTATGTATTCACTGTGGAAGAGGTGTGTGGAAAATAGTTCTCATCTGGTCCTACATGTCTATATTATAGTTTTCATGTATATTATAAATAAGCTCAGTAAAATACATTCATTCATAAAAGTTCTGTCTCCATTTATGTTCTGTCTCCATAAAAGTTCTGTCTCCATTTCTGCATTTATATAAATTTACTAGCAAAACTGTACCTGCGTTGCGGGAGTAAAATTCCCCCATACGCCATCCCCCCACTGCGAAACAACCCTGTGCACATCACTGCCCATGCGCATTGTTTCCCCATGCATAACATCCGCCCATGCGCATTGTTTCCCTATGCATAACATCCGCCCATGCGCATTTTTCCCCATGCATAACATCCGCCCATGTGCACCATTCCCCCCCATGCGCATCAACACCGCAAGGGCATCATTTTCCCCATGCGCAGCCTCAACCCTGCAAGGGCATCATTCTCCCCCATGCGCAGCCTCAACCCTGCAAGGGCATCATTCTCCCCATGCACAGCATCAACCCCACAAGCACATCATTCTCCCCAAGCACAGCATCAACCCCACAAGGGCAACATTCCCCCCATGCGCAGCATCAACCCCACAAGGGCATCATTCCCCCCCCCAAGTGCAGCATTGACGAGGGGATAATTTCCCCCATGCGCAGCATTCCCGCAAGGCATCATCCGTCCATGTACATTCTCAGCTGTTTTATCATACACTAACAAATAGGTCTACAGACATATAGTTTTAGCTTGCCACCATTATGAGCAACTACATGAAAATTGTATACAGTGCATAACGTTCTTCAAGTACAACACTTCCAATTTGTTATAGCAATGTTAGCACACAGAAGACATCTAGACAAGCTGTCACCATTTATGAACCAATCAACATAAAAACACATCATGAGCAGGAAGAACATGAGAATTAACGCAAATGTTAATCTTTTATTTCAGGGTGCTATACCAACAAATCAGTTCTAAGAATAGTTTTTACATCAGAAGCACAAGAATATCCCTTGATCATAGATATGTAACAATACATTAAAAAAAAATTCTCACACACACCGTTCTGACTTGGTTAAGGATATGAGACACCTATATTGTCATGGGCTCCCAGAAAGAAAATAAAATAAAGTGGAGCTATCATTTCATAACTAATGCTACACCTCAACAGAGCTTTTCTAAGGGCGCGATCCAGAGTAAGTACGGGGAGTCCTTGCTCCGGTGTAAGAACAATTTGCTCTGGATTGCAATATGAATTTCCCATTGGTTTTCACTAGGTGCACTAACTATGGTTGCACATAATGTCTCTTATGTCCTCCCGTAGTTACTCTGCATTGTAGGGCCTGTTAAGAACAGATTGAATTATAACAAGGCTGTATTGTACAACAAGGCTGTTGTATTGACCAAACAAGACAGTTGTATCGTTTCACTGCTTGAAGAAATTACTGATCTTGAGGAAAGTACTATAACTTTTTGCCATATATGCTGTCGGTTCACTTTTTTTAGCAGAATGTGAGGCTTTATTGTTAAAAATAATACAATCTAGCATCTTAAAAACATTATAAATTGTGAAAAATAAACCATCTGGACTGTGCAGAGTCCATACAATGTATGGTAATAGTGTGCGTTCATTATTGGAACAAATGTAAAACAAAATTATGTGCAGTTGCCTTTTTGCCCATTTGTTCTGAAACTAAAGGAGATGCTAATGTGGGCTGCAATCCCAAAGAGGCTTTCCTAGGAGTAAGACCCATACTTTTGAATAGACATCGTTAGGATTGTGCTTGAGTACTAAAATGTATAAAGGGGTTCCCTTTATAATCCCATTTGATTTGGCATACTTATCTAAAAACAATCTAAAAATTTCCAATATACATTAGTTTTCAAAGCCACCTGCATCAATGGAAATAGAAGCTGTAACTTACAAAGAGGCACCATCTTGACCGCTCCTGAGAAGGAACGGTTCACACTTTACAGAAATAAAGCAGTGCAGATTAAAAAGATGGCCTAAAAATTGGTGCCCACTGACCCTCCCAATTTTCCAGTGGTCTATTTCCCCAATTTCCAAAACAAATGATAGCCCTGATCAAGTCAGTGTGTAAATGCTGAAAATGAATGGGATTCCAAAACAAGTTACAGTGATGCCTCACGTAACAAATTTAATTCATTCCAGAAGCATGTTTGTTACGTGAAACGATCTTTACGTGAAGCGGATTTTCCCATAGGAAATAATGGAAACTCAGACGATTGGTTCCACAACCTAAAAAATATTCATATAAAAATATTAACTGGATGTAAAAATGATGATAGAACACTGGGATTGAATTCAAAACATGCATTCAATGTGCATGATCTTATCAAGTCCACATAGGCTGCAGTCCTAAAGACAGTTTCCTGGGAGTAAGACCCATTTAACACAATGGGGCTTACTTCTGGGTAGACATGGTATGGAGGCTGCAAACCAAGATACCTTCAAAGTGTCTCCCCACTTTCTCCTTCTCTCCATCCTGAGCTTCTCTCTCCCCTGCTCCCTTCTGGCTAACCCTGAGCTGCTTCCCTCTTCTCCACTGCCCTTCTCTCCCTCTGCCCAGCAGACACCCAGCCACAGGAGGAACAGCATGGAAGTGTTGCTTTCACTATGGGCAGGTGTGCTAGGCAGCCCTGTGCTAGATGCTTTTCAAACAGGCTGCCGGCCAGCGCGTCTGCCCCAACTGCCAACAAATGTTTTCTTTACGTGAAGCACAGTTTGTTACGTGAAACAGAATCCTAGAGAAATTTTTGTTTGTAACGTGAAACATACTTTACCTGAGGCGCCACTGGATATAACACACGACTCCACTACAATCTATCTAATCCTACTTTTTTATTATCCTGTTCTGAGACAAACCTGTTTCATTAACAAAAACAGATTATCTGGAACTTAAGCTTGCTCTTATTAAACTTTCGCTTGCTAAAATAAAATGAGCAACTTTCTCTTGCTATAATAAAATGAAATGTGTACATGTCTATGGTATTCTTCCTATCACAGATCTCTACAAATTATAAACATCTTGATAGCAGAGTAAAATTAGCACATCTTGAAATTTAAAGAATAAATTATTACCTTTTTCTAGTTAAAATGTTTAAGTTTTGGCTGTTTTTCTGTAGTTTTTCACTTATAAAGAATTCATAAATGTTCAACCCCATTAAATATTTTATTTCTTCTGATTTTTTTACTAATTCCTTAATTCCCATATTTTAACAAAGATCATGAACTTTAATCCAAACACCACAAAAGGTAAATACTACAGCATCTCTGAAAACCATTATTCGCAAGTGAGCTGTACTAAATGGCAAATTCCACATGGACTATGTATGACAGAGTCATAAAAGGGAAATAGAGAGATCCTGAGTCTATATTTCACTCATAATGTGCCTGAGGAGGAGGAGGAGTTATTTTACAAGAGAAATTCATCAGGCAGGAGGGATTATTTAAGTAGTTTATTGGAGGCAAACTCAGCTGGGGGTAGAAACAGTCAGGATGGGGGTGGGAATATTGCTGGGGAAGTCAGTGAGCATGAAAGGGATTTAGCATTATTCCCTCACCCAATTCTTTCCTGCAAGTGCCCTCGCAGTACTATCCTTGAAAATACATTTTAAGGAGCATTTTAAATTGATGCTTCAATTCTTAAGAATACATAACCCCATCCTTAAATTACATAAGTTTAAAAGAAACACACGTTTACATACGCAATAGGTGAAAGAGTCCATCGCAGGCGCTAATGTGTGACAAAAAGGCATTTCCTAGTCCCTGTCCAGCATGGGCTCCTTTCACAAGGCCAGCGATATCCACTATATTCAGAAAGGCCGGAATTTTGCTGAAAAATAATTCAAGGGTTTAGTAATAAGCAATACAGGCAAAAAAATTCAGGACATTGGGCAGGGATACCCCACCATTAGCAATACCTCCAAAAATTTAAAGTTGAACTTTACACAGTGTTTACCAGTGACAGATGTTTGGTCCTCACATGCAGCAGACGATGGGCACAATCCAGAACAAGTTCAGCCTGCTCTGCCCTAACTGCTCTCTCCTAACTATTCTGTATCCAGAGCAGAAAGTTATGCTGCATCCAGAGAGTCAGGAAGCCTGGGCTGCCCTAACTTCTTCAGAGCATGCTACGTAATTGACACATGGGGAGGACTTGCTCCTGAGGAGATAGCCCTCAGATCACACTGAACAAGGAACAGCTGTGGTGCCTACAGTGCTGACACAACTCTGCACATCATCTGGTGCCGAAGTCTGTGCATCACCCCTGGGATGTGTGCACCCCCTACCTGGACTGCACAGTCACCAAAGTTTGCACCTGCGCAGTTGTTCAGGCCCTCCTCTGCTCTAAGGAAGTCTCCTCTGAAGCTGTTCGGCATGCTCAGTGTGTTTCTGCGCAGTGCATCTCAGTTGGCCATTCTGGCCTGCTCGGGGCTTACTTCTAAGTAGACATGGTTAGGATTGTGCTCTAAAGCATTGTTCTTCAACCATGGTTTGTGATTATTAAGGTGAACCACCAAGGCGGCCATATGTCCCGCATTCCCAAGGAGATGTACCGGATTTTAGTCTTGTGTCCCGGAAAAACTTCATTGTCCCCCTCTTCCTTTTAAGCAGGCAGCATGTAGCCTTCTTGTTATTAACACATTATATGTAACTAGTTATACATAGTTTTAAATTTAAAAATAAGTAATGTAGTGTTTACATTAAGCACATGAGAAAGAGAGTGTGTAGCTTTTATTTTGTCATGTCCTACATTTTTCTTGGATTTGGGGGAAGCTGATTCCCACCAGACCAGAATCGACTCTATTGGCCTATGCAGGAGTCACAATGGCACAGAAGTGACATCCAATTTGTAGGTGTCTTCTGACTTGACTTCCAGGTTGCTTCCAGATACATCTGAGTCACGACCCCCCGCAATAAAACAATGTGGATCATGCCACTGAAATATTCATTGCAGACTAATTTATGCATGGTTTCTAATCTGAGTAAACTCTAAAAACAGCATATCCCACTACAGCCTGAAATCTGTTCTGCCACCTTACTCTACTGCTTGCGTAAATGTCAGGCCTGAGCCTATGAGACATGAAAACATACATCTTTGCCCAAGCTAATCTCCATAGCCTGAATAGCAAACTTTGTACATTTGTACATTTTATATACACATCAGCTGACCTCAAGATTGTGTGTTTAAGGGACTTTGTTTTCACATGTTAATTAGCATATAGCTCCTTACATTAAAAAACTGTGATGCATTTTTAATATGCAAAAAGGAAAGCTACATATGAAAGAAAATCTTGATAGTCTATTATAAAACAAATCAAATATAAAACTTACTTCCCTCTTAAAAATTAGATAAAAGTAGTAATAAATGTATGGATACAGTTCTACTGCCTTGAACATTCCAGAACTTGTGTGAGCTTGGAAGCTAAGCAGGATGGGAGAGTACTTGGATGGGAGAACACTTGGAAAAACAGTTACTGTGTGCAATAGGGAACTGTGGTGATTCAGGGGTTAAAGATGCAGTGTCGGTCTACCTAGGAGGCAGGTCAGCAGTTCAAGACCCAAATGACTTATGAAGAAGTGAATTCCCATCACTCATTCCAGCTCCTGCCAACCTAGTAGTTCAAAAGCATGCAAGTACAAGTAGATAAATAGGTTACGACTACAACATGTTGGCTGGTTTCCTCAATATCACATCTAAACATGGATCAGGCAACACCAATCCAGAAGAGCAAATCCTGCCACAGAGCAGGAAGAATGTTAGGAAGAACAAGGGTAGTAAATGTATGGATTGGATATTCAAAAGCTCAACATGTACTCATTTTAATTACTTTTTGAGATGTCATCAATGAACAAGGTGAGATCAAGAAAAGTAGGTAATTCTTAATTACCGGCCCCTTTTCTCTCTTCACAAATTTTTATGTCTGAAAATCTCAGTAACACAACTGACATTCCAACTTCATAAAACAACTCACACCATGTAAAATTTATCACATGTACTTTCTTGTAAAGATTGTGGAAAGCACTTGTACAAAAAACTTAAATGAAAACATATAAAAAGATGTTAGCTATTTTAGAAGTTGAAATGTCTTTATTTAAAGTGGTGATCTTCAACTAGGAAAACTTCTTTTGAAAACAATGTTGGAGAGGAATAAGATATTTACTAAATCTTTACCTTATCAAGATGTGATTTTTAATTAAGGTAAATGTGATTTAACTCCGTTAAGCGTGAACAAAAAGAGTTTGCGCACATATGTGTGTTAACCAGTTTACGCAACCCCAATCATAAGCAGCCAGGTGCAGGCTGCACAGCTGATTTGCTACTGGGCTGGTTAGTGCTGTGCCTTTCAGCCAGCCCAGTCCATTTCTGAAACAGTATCACCATCCGCCTGCCTTATATTCAGTTTAAGATTAGCTGGCTGTTCGTATAGAGGCTATTGGTTATGGGGTTTTTTGCCTACTCTGGTTAGTATTAGGTTTGGTAACTTGGCTGGTGTTGTGCAGGATGGGTAGGTAGCCAATAGGCCTTAGTGTTTAGTCTGAGGTAAACAAGGGCTGGGGTGAGCCAGGATCGCTCTGTGATGCCTGACTGGCTCCAAATGCAGGCAGGCTGGCTCCTGGTATGGAATTAGGCAAAGCCCTGACTGGGTGACCAATGGGCTGAGCAGCCAGCTGCCTTAACCCTTGTGGGCTGATGAGGATTGTCACACTTAGGCTTTTACACCAACATAGTTACGATGCCACCTATGGGAATCCTATGGGAAATGCATACAGCAATTCAGAATAAGTGCCTCATACGTCTTCCTGGAGTTACTCTGGATTGTAGGGTTAGTTGGTGATTGAACTGTGCCAGGGGTCAGACTGTACACTTGTTAACATCTGGGGGAAGTAACAGGTAAGCTGCTTTCTCCAATTAGCTACCCACATAATTTGGGGTTCACAGTGCCCTGCTGTTTTTGTTGTAATGCTAAATATTTAATAAAGTGGCCCTATTTTTATTCAGAGCTTGTATCTGGTGTGATTGACGGTGTGGTGTAAAAACAAATTCACCATTTGACATCAAGAATAATTATATAGATACATGATCTAATGAAGATCTCCATACCAACCAACAGGTCCTGCTAAATTATATGTGGTGAAAAGTATTTACCTTGGAGGCTTATGATATTGGCAAAGGAAATCATATCTGTCATCTGGAACAGGTACTCTGCTCTCGTTTGGATCAATAGTGCAGAAAGGAAAGTTTTCCGCAGCTGCTTGACTTTTGGTTAATACATTGAAAAAGGTAGACTTCCTTTAAAAAGAGAGAAAGAAAGAACTGCAGTATTCAAGATGATGCCCTCTCATATTAACACCATACTTATTCCGCATTAATACCTCTCCTGTATTAATACCACAATGGCATACAGAAAAAAGGTACCACAATGCTATTCAATATTTCTGACAGTCCATTATTTTAGCATTATAGTAGTAACAGTTGAAACAGGGAACAAAGACTTTCTTCTTAAGATGTACTCCTGAAATTTCCCAAAGTCACTGTATGTCATTACTTCGGAGCAAGCCATTAGTTTTCTAGGCCAATCAGCTGTAACAGCTTCCATGGTTCAGGCAGATCTTTTCAATTTCTATTGCAAGTTATCATAAATCCCTCAAGATTCAAATAAGTGCTCATCTTTTTGTCATCATAATTCAATCCAGTTTTTTAAAAAATAGGGCTGTGGGTGGCGCAAGTGGTTAAGACACTGTGCCTGTTAACCAGCAGGCCAGGGTTCGAGACCCAGGTCAGCCCCACAAGACAGGGTGAGCTCCTGTCCTTAGCCCAGTTCTGCGACACCAGCTGGATCCAATTGTATTGGCTCTGCCTTTCCATTGGACTAATTCAGTGGCGTGGAGAGGTAACAGCCTATCCTATCAGCCTATCAGTCTACCCAGGCCTTCGTGCTTTGCATGCAGCGTATGCAGTGCCGAGCACGATACCATAGTCTCTCAAGACTGATGGATGCCTGCTTTTAAAAAATATTAATATTAAATGAAATACTTATTAAATTAAAGGTACAGTATTTTACTAAAATGTCAAACATTCCATGTGTAATATTAGCGTACTCTAATTGCTTGCTTACTTTTGCACCCTCTTATATACAAAGCAGGTTCTTGTAACTTAAAAAAGTTATGGTGAAAAGTAGACAAGTCACCTGGCAAACATCTAAACAGTGTCTAAACAGGATTACCTCTGTAAGATCTTTTTAATACAAAACATATTGCAAAAAACTAGTCTGAACAAGTTTACAGCTTTAAAAGTTCCCTTTTAGATTACACTTTCATGGCCATGCTTAAGAGAGAACAAAAATGTCTACAACAAGTAGAATTTATAGTCTTTCCAAGGTTTGTCTTAATAGTCCTTAAATCTTAATTTAAAAGCAAATATTCCCAAGGCTACATTGTTAAACTGCAAATGGGACTACTCTAATAAGTTGGATGTGAATGAAGCATGGTTGCAACTGCAGGTTCATTTTTAGGATCACAGAATTACAGCAGAATTTCCATACTCGCTAACTGGCTAATTGGACAAAATACTAGCTTCCATACAAGCTAATTGGACAAAAGGCACCTTTTAAAGTAATATTTCTCTTATACATAGCAGAAGAGGAGCAAATGTCTCTATTCCACTAAATCATTTCAGTGAGCAGCTGACCCTTGTATACACAAACCCTTGTGTTTCTTCTTAAATTGTAAGCCTCTTTGGAACAGGGAAACATTTGCTTGGTACAATACTGCACAGCTGTATAATAATAATGGCAAAATTTTCAATGTCTCTGTCCTGCGTCTTAAAACCATTAAAATCTTAATTATCGTTGCAGAGAAATTTAAGTTCAGGGTTGGATCCTTACCTTCCTTCTACAAAATGACCTCTTGCTCAAGTCCAGAACAAGGACAGCCTTTTTCTGATAGGAAGAAATTTTTAGGACACAGCCAGATGTCTCAGTACAATCCATGATAGACATGGCATGGGGATACCTGGCCAGCCTGTTGCAGTGGCCTGTCACCAGGATGTTGCCTGCCACTGCAGACTGTCTAAACATTCATTTTAAACTATATACAATGTTTTATATTATATAAAGCTGTATATCTGGTCAATAAAGTTAACAATTCTAAGAACTGGTAAATGGTTTAATCCTTTGTATCCAAATTTCATACCAGGCCAGACCATCTATTCAGCAATATTCATAAAATTACCTAATTCAAATATATGTATTAATTCCGGAGAGAACATGAATGCTACAAATCCTTATCCCAGATCATAATAAAGACACCATAGGGCACTTATATCAGCATCACTCTCCTTTAAAGTTAATTCAGGATGACTAAGCAAGGCTTTTAGAATCACCAAATCAGAGAAGCATCGAGTCCAATCCTTTCCCAATCCAAGGCTACGGCATTACAATAGATCATTCCCTTACCCAACATTTGGCAACCCAACGATGCCGATTTTCAAAGAGGTTCCAAATCTTCCAATGATAGGATGCGGTTTAATTCCATCACCTCCCTTTTTGGGGGGCATCTGAAATAGAGAAATGGGACAAAGTTGAGCCTTAAATCCCAGACTTTTAGAGGCAGCCTTCCAAAGACAACGTGGACCCAGATGCACAACAGTAACAACTAACACAAAACATGTCTTTTCTGTAAACAAAAATATCATGGACCTTTTGGGGAGCGATAACAGCCACACATAACAAGGCAAGACCCTCTGAGGAAATGCAAAGGGATGCCAAGGAGGGCATCAGCCATCCAGCTACCCATGGCACCCACCCAGATGTGCATGGCCTAAATCCCAAACAGACGCAGCTTTTCAAAGACAACATGGATCCTGATGCATAAAAAATAACAACACCACATACACATATATTTTATTTGCTGTAAATATATCAGGTATCTTTTGGGAAGCCGTAACAGCCACACATAGCCAATCAAGGGCAAAACCCTCTGTGGAGTTGCAGACTCATCAGACACCCAGCTACCCAAAGTGCATGGCACCCACCCCTCAAGCTGAGCATGATACTCACCCACCCCCACCCCCCAAGTTGGGCATGACATCCACCCAAGTTCATGGCATGGCATCCCCACCCCCAAGTTGGGCATGACACCCCCACCCC
Organism: Cryptoblepharus egeriae; assembly: GCA_030015325.1. NCBI lineage: Eukaryota > Metazoa > Chordata > Lepidosauria > Squamata > Scincidae > Cryptoblepharus > Cryptoblepharus egeriae. The sequence goes on from JAREYC010000001.1 coordinate 90,264,990, forward strand.
CCAAGTTGGGCAAGGCACCCCCACCCCCCAAGTTGGGCTTGGCACCCCCACCCCCCCAGTTGGGCATGACACCCCCACCCCCCAAGTTGGGCAAGGCACCCCCACCCCCCAAGTTGGGCATGGTACCCCCACCCCTCCCCAAGTTGGGCATGGTACCCCCACCCCCCATGTTGGGCATGACAGCCCCCACCCCCCAAGTTGGGCATGGCACCCCCAACCCCAAGTTGGGCATGACCCCCAACCCCAAGTTGGGCAAGGCACCCCCACCCCCCAACTTGGGCATGGCACCCCCACCCCTGCCCAAGTTGGGCATGACAACCCCCACCCCCCAAGTTGGGCATGACAACCCCCACCCCCCAAGTTGGGCATGGCACCCCTCACCCCCAAGTTGGGCATGGCACCCCCCACCTCTCAAGTTGGGCATGACAACCCCCACCCCCCAAGTTGGGCATGGCACCCCTCACCCCCAAGTTGGGCATGGCACCCCCCACCCCCCAAGTTGGGCATGGCACCCCCCACCCCCCAAGTTGGGCATGACAACCCCCACCCCCCAAGTTGGGCATGGCACCCCCCACCCCCCAAGTTGGGCATGGCACCCCCACCCCTCAAGTTGGGCATGACAACCCCCCCCCCAAGTTGGGCATGATACCCATCCAAGTTGGGCATGGCACCCCCACCCCCAAGTTGGGCATGGCACGCCTCCACCAAGCTTGGGCATGGCACCCACCCATCCATCCCCAAGCTGGGCATGCCACCCAGCCCCACAGCCCTGAGGCGCCAGAATTGGTGCTGCTGCGGCTGGTGGAGCCTCTGCAAAGCTCTTGGATATGCTGGACTAAAAATAACCTGCTCAGGAAAGCCTTAGTGAAGTCCAGCCTCTGATGATGCCACCTATGGGATTCTCCACACACTGACATGTGGCGCCCTTGACTTCCGGCCTTTTCCTGGGCCAAGGTGGGGGAGCACCCAAAGGTGCACCACCACCCCAGAGACAGGCACCCTGGGGCAGGCAGCAGAGCCCCCAGTAGTGCTGAGGCGGTGGGGGGAGGAAGCCAGCCAGCCAGCAGCACCCCCTGCAAGGGCCTCCTCCTCAGCAGCAGCAGCAGCCTCTCCAGGGCGCATGGGGGGCCCTCTCCTTCTGGGCCTCGTCCGCCCCTCCTGAGGCGCCACTCGCCTCGGGGCCGCAGCCGCTGCTCCTCCGGGGCTCCCACAAGCTCCTGACCGGCCCACGTCCTCCACAGCACCCGGGTCTCCCTGGCACAAGCTGGGCTTCCGCGCGCACTCAGGGAACGCAGGAACCAGAGGAGGAGCTGCTCTCCTTCTCCTCCTCCTCCTCGCGCAGGCGCTGCCAGGCTGGCCTTCCTCCTCCTCTTCCTCCCCAATGGGTTGTGGGGAGTCCACAGCTACTGCTGGAGGAAGTGGGGGCCATAAAGGCCACCCCAGGCCCTCCTCATGGCCCCCCTTGGATAGCTCCCCCCAAAAAAAACAAGGGTGCACCTCTGTACAGGGTGACCATATGGCATTCCCCCCAAAAAGAATAAGGTCACCCCTGTGTTAATTTCACCCTATGGCATAACCCTAAGAAAGGGACAAGGCACACACCCAAAAAGTAGGATACACAAGAAAAAATGTAGAATATGAACAAATAAAAACTAAAAACATTTGCGTGTGTTGCTTTCATGTGACTAATTTAAACACAGGGTGTTCATATGGCATAACCCTAAAAAAGGAGGACAAGGCACCCTTCCCCCCCCAAAAAAATAAATATGTAGGATACATAAGACAAAATGTAGGACATGAACAAATAAAAGCTAAAAGCATTTATGTGTGTTGCTTTCATGTGGCTAATTTAAACACAGGGTGTTCATATGGCGTAACCCTAAAAAAAGAGGACAAGGCACCCCTCCCCCCCAAAAAAATTAAATATGTAGGATACATAAGACAAAATGTAGGATATGAACAAATAAAAGCTAAAAACATTTATGTGTGTTGCTTTCATGTGACTAATTTAAACACAGGGTGTTCATATGGCATAACCCTAAAAAAAGAGGACAAGACACCCTTCCCCACCCCCAAAAAAATAAATATGTAGGATACATAAGACAAAATGTAGGATATGAACAAATAAAAGCTAAAAACATTTATGTGTGTTGCTTTCATGTGGCTAATTTAAACACAGGCTGTTCATATGGCATAACCCTAAAGAAGCTGACGGAACATACAAAGATCCAGGTCTATAGAGCTTGCGTCCTGAGCACACTCTTGTGAGTCTTGGACCCTTGCAGTGAGTCTTGGACCCTTTATGCATGGCAGGAGAGAAAGCTGAACACCTTCCATATGCGCTGTCTCCGACATATTCTTGGTATCGCCTGGCGTGACAAAGTCTCAAATGACACAGTCTTGGAACGTGCTGGAATCTCTAGCATGTTCACACTTCTGAAACAGCAGCGTCTACGCTGCCTTGGGCATGTCGTGAAAATGGCTGATGGTCAGATTCCAAAAGATCTCTTATATGGAGAATTAGTGCAGGGAAAGCGCCCAAGAAGGAGACCACAGCTGCGATACAAGGACATCTGCAAGAGGGATCTAAAGGCCTTGGGAATGGACATCAACAGCTGGGAAACCTTGACCTCTGACCATTCAGCGTGGAGGCAAAAGACCCAGCATGGCCTTCTCCAACTGGAAGAGACACTTGTTCGGCAGGCTGAAGCAAAGAGACAGACCCGGAAGCAGCGAAACCTGGGCCTGGGCAGGGGACGGAATTTATTTGTCCTCAGTGTGGAAGGGATTCCCACTCTCAAATTGGCCTCTTTAGTCACACTAGATGTTGTTTCAGGACCTCCAATCAGAGCACGATACCATAGTCTTTCGAGACTGAAGGATGCCAATGAACAATGAAAAGAAAAGGACAAGGCACCCCTCCCTCCCAAATAAATATGTAGGATACATAAGACAAAATGTAGGATATGAACAAATAAAAGCTAAAAACATTTATGTGTGTTGCTTTCATGTGGCTAATTTAAACATAGTGAGATCATATGACATAACCCTAAAAAAGAGGACAAGGCACTCCTCCCCCCCAAATAAATATGTAGGATACATAAGACAAAATGTAGGATATGAACAAATAAAAACTAAAAACATTTATGTGTGTTGCTTTCATGTGGCTAATTTAAACATATTGTGATCATGTGGCATAACCAAAAAGAGGACATGGACCACTCCCAAAGGCAGACCACTCCCTACTCCCAAAATGTAGGACACACGAGAAAATGTAGGGCATGACCATATAAAAGCTAAAAACACTCATGTATGTTGCTTTCATGTGGTTAAACACAGAGTGATCATATGGCATAACCAAAAAAAGAGGACAAGGCACCTCCCACTCCCCCCCCCCCAAAAAAAGGACAAAAAAAAATAAAGGACACACAAGAAAAATGTAGGACAAGACCAAATAAATGCTAAAACACTTGTGTATTGCTTTTGTGTGGTTAATTTAAACACAATGATAATATGGCATAATAAAAAAGAGGACACTGACCCCTCCAAATGTAGGACACAAGAAAAATGCGGGACATTAAAAAATAAAAGCTTAAAATACTCATATATTGCTTTCAAGTGGCTAATTTATATGTGGCGCAAGTGGCTAAGACACTGTGCCTGTTAACCAGCAGGCTAGGGTTCGAGACCTGGGTCGGCCCCACAAGACAGGGTGAGCTCCTGTCCTTAGCCCAGCTCTGCGATGCCAGCTGGATCCAATTGTATTGGCTCTGCCTTTCCATTGGACTAATTCAGTGGTGTGGAGAGGGGGGATTTGCTGCTTGGGTAACAGCCTGTCCTCCATAACAATCTAACCCAGGCTTTCGTGCTTTGCATGCAGCGTATGCAGCGCTGAGCAGGATACCATAGACTTTCAAGACTGACGGAGGCCTGCTTTTTTCATTGCTTGTTATTAAATTTAAACCTATTACATATAATTTATTGCTTATAATTTATTAATCACAAGAAGGCTACATGCTTCCTGCTCAAAAGGAAAAGGAGCACATTGAAGATTTCTTTTCCAGGACACAATGCTAAAAAAGAGGACATGTCCTGGGAAAACAGAGTATAGGGTCACCCTGACCTTTAGAGCACAGCTGATCTAGGTACCAGCCCTAGCCAACCTTCCAGGATTGGTGGAGCCATTCTAGGCTGCATCCTGAGGTGGGGGCCTATAGGGTTGGACTAGATGACCTATTAGGTTCATTCCAACTTTATGATTCTGTGAAATAAATGAATAGAGATGAAACTTATGAATGAATTAATTCAAATCAGTTCATAAATGCTAACACAGAGAGGGGGTGATCTTCAAGCACAAGTGCTTTCATTCAAATAGAGAGTTGTGTGGAGCCTCCCCAGCCCTCAGAATAACCCCAAGAGGTGAGCCACATAGAGGTTTGCTGGGGTCACATCTGGATCTAGTCCCTAGACCGGGGTTTGGGCACCCTTGCTCTCATGAACCAAAAGTTTAGCATTCATTGAGGTCTGTGAGACTTGAGGCCTCTTGTCCTCAATCCAATTCAAATACCACAGGACTGACCTAGGTCATGCTCTCCTGGCATTCAAAGAACTACATTCGCTTGCAAAAAATGCATCATGTCATGTTAAGACTAAATAATGTGTAAGACTATACTTTATTTGTAACAAATCTTTCTCTCTTCCTCCAAATCACCCTCACCCCCCTTTATGGCAGTGATTTGCGCAGTGCCCCAAAGAGTCACAAAGCCAAATCGAGATTTAAATGACAAATCATAATCATTTTAGTCCTGCACCACATTGACTTTAAACATTCCTATTATTAATGAGGGCGGGTTGGATGAGATAATCAATGCTTCTCTGGAATTGTCCAGCATTTAATTTCTGTGAAGAGACCCTGCATTAGCAATTCATATAACAGAATATTTGAGCAATTGTTTTTCACCTTCTGGGCCACAACTCTTTCCTATGTTCTTAGATGTGACTGCAGCACATTGAGAAGGTTGCACATGCATACGGCTGATCCCCACTAACAAGAACTGCTTCCGAAGCAAAACACAGAGTGCTGTCCCCATATGTATTTTGTACGATAATCAATTCTAAAAATAACAATCCCAAGTGCTGGCAATTTGACACCTCAATATGACAGCTGAAACACCAAATATCTCGCTTCATTGTAACTTTCCAGGCACCATCAGCAATTTAAAACATTCTGCACAAATGGAAAGAAAACAGGTTACTGTGTCACTTGGGATGACGAGAAGTTCTCCCTGGTTACATCCCATTTATTTTCTTTGATAACTAATTAGATTTAAGGCAAGGAAGTCAGCATAAGATCCTGGAGTTTTTAGCAGGCCTCTTGGGGTTCCTACTATGAGCCATGCCATCTCTTTTGCACCCCATGTAATACATTCACTTCCAGGGCCGGGAGACCAATGTACTTACATCAAAAGTACTCGCCAATAACTGCTGCTGTGTGCCATAACATCAGCCACTTTGCCCTTTCCTTTTAAATTGCAGCATGGAATGACAGGTTCAAGGAATAGCGTTGTGTAGTGTGAATTTGCACTCATCTTCACTAAGTATAAGTCAGTGTCCACTCTGGAGTTCACCGCTTTCTTTTGCTTTGCAATCTGCCCGCACTTTCTTGCCTACTTCCATGCTGTTCTTTGAGATCTTGCCTGGATGCATGTCTAAAATACTGACTTCTTTCCCAATGAAATATTTGCATTGCAGTTGTAAGTAAAACTGCAATTGGTGCAGAATGTGATGCCTATGTACAATCAATGTACAATAATACAATACAATAATAATATGTACAATATGTACAATAATAAGAGGTGTTATCAATAAGTGTCAGGACTGATGCCATAGTAAAGGAGCTAAAATACACAGAGTGTAGCCACTTGGCACAGATTGACCTTGACCCCAACCGTGCATGCACAATAAGTTTTAACGTCCTAGATCACTTCCTCTCTTTACAGCAGTGCTTGGAAGGAATGTGTGTAGTGTGTGGTCATCGCATTGACCATGACAGAGAAAGTTGAGCAGAGAATCTGCATCAAATTGTGCCAAAAGCTTGGCGATATCTGCGCAAAGACCTATGCAAAGTTGCAGAAAGCGTATGGAGAGGAGTGTATGAGTCGCAGACAAGTGTACGAGTGGTTCAGACGTTTCCAAGATGGCCAACAAAATGTTGACAGTGACAAATGTTCTGGGAGACCCGCAACCCGCAACCAAAGAACTGAGAAAAACATTGCAGATGTGCATGCAGCTGTGAGGACAAATCATCAAATCATGAGTTATCGGAGGATGTGTTGATTAGTTACAGTTCAGTTCAGTCCATTCTCACTGAAGATTTGGGTATGAGGCACGTGTCTGCCAAGTTTGTGCCAAAACTGCTTTCAGCTGACCAAAAAGAAACTTGGGTTTCATTTGCGCAAGATCTCCTTGATTGTGTCGAGAATGATGAAAACTTTTTGAAAATGGTCATAACAGGTGATGAATCGATGGCTATCACCCCGAAACCAAGGTTTAGTCTTCACTGTGGAAGACCCCCAACCTTTCAGAGATGAAAGAAAGCACAAATGAGTCGAAGCAATGTGAAGACACTGTTGACCATTTTCTTTAACTACAAGGGGATTGTTTATCATAAGTATGCTCCACGTGGCCAGACAGTAAACAAGGAGTACTACTATGATGTGTTGCGGCGTTTGTGGGATGCTATTTGTCAGAAAAGGCCAGAATTGCGGTGAGTGGCAATTGCACCATGACAATGTACCTGCCCATTCAGTGAAGCTTGTGCAGCAGTTTTTGGCCAAGCACAACATACCCCAGCTCTGACAGCCACCGTATTTCCCAGATCTCACACCTTGTGACTTTTTCCTCTTTCCAGAAATCAAATCCCTCATGAAAGGACGAAGATTTCAGGACGTCGAGGAAATCCAAGTGAATGCGACGAGGCAGCTGCTGATTATCCCAGAAAATGAGTTCCAGGAATGCTTCCATCAATGGAAACAGCACTGGATTAAGTGTGTGGCTTCTGAAGGGGACTACTCTGAAGGAGACGAAATGCCAAATTGTTATGTGTTGTAGTTTTCTTTTTATTGCACTAGTCTTGATACTTATTGATCACACCTCGTATTTATTGGGTTCAGGTAATTCTGGGATTCCTTATTGGGATTCAGTAATTCTGCTCTAATAAACTGCTGCTCCAATGACTACACTTGTTCTAGTTCATGTCAAGGCCCAGTTCAAGCTACTGGGTTTTTTAATATTTAAAACCCGTTACGACTAAGGACAAGAGTACCAGAGGAGTCACCTTCTTCTGTACATAGCAGCAAAAAATTTCCAAGGAATAAGAATGATTAAGGCTGCAGTCCTATTCACACTTTCCTATGAATCAGTCCCTTTGAACATAAGAGGAGTTACTTCTGAGTAAGCAGGCATAGGATTGGGCTCTAAGTTCAGAAGCACTGTCTTCACAAATTAATGCGGTGTTGTCAATGTTTATACCCTCCTACATAAATAATTTGTCCATTACCACCTTCCTGATATATTCCATGTGTTTCTTCTTGAGTGTGCAACAATATCTATATGAAGGCTTAGGAATCAATTTTACTGGTGACTTGATGAAAAAAATAAAGTAAATCCATAAATAAAGCATATTGAACTCTCTGCTATATAGGCTATGTCATGGGCCAATTGCCACCAGACTGCTAGTGTCTTTTTTCCTGGAGTGAAACTGGGATAAATTAAACATCTCACCTCCAGAGATCAAAGCTAGAGTTGTTGTTTTGCAAGGAGGATATTATCTCTGATAAATATATGAACAAATTATTTTCCATTCAGGTTTCTCATTTTGCAATACTGTGATTATATGCTACTATCGTGATACCTGAGTTTACTGAAGCATAATTTGTTCCGGAAGAATGCTTGTAATCCAAAACCCTTGTATATCAAAGCGGATTTTCCCATAAAAAATAATGGAAACTCAGATTATTCATTCCACAACCCAAAAATATTCATATAAAAATGATTAAAATGATTACACAACAATATAGAAAATACAAAATATAAAGGATAAATAAAACAAATTATTCAAATTAAATAATTAAATTAATCAAATTAAACTTGGCTGCAATCCTGAACAAACTTTCCCAGGAGTTGGCCCCATTAAATACAATAGGATCTACTTCTGAGCAGACAGGCTTAGGATTGCACCGTCAGTCTCTCCGGCTGCAATCTGCCCCCATTACAGAGTGGTGAGCACCATTTGATTAAAATAGGGCTTGCTATAGACATGTAAGGCTAGGACTCTCAGGCGTCTTTCCATTGCCCTCCTTACATAGGAGTGAGCCCACTGACTGTAATACTGTAATAATTGACTGTAATTACATTGACTGTAAATAGCCTTACTAGATATGCATAGGCTGGTCTCTCAAAAGAGGCTGAGCAGGTGCTGGCAGAGCATTGAAACCGGCCATATTCCAACCAGGACTTGTATATCAAGTTAAAATTTATTAAGAAAATGCATTTCATTTGCTTGTCTTGCAAAACACTCTCAATCCAAGTTACTCTCAAACAAGATTTTACTTTATATGGGAAAGGAAATTAATGGTAACTTTAATTTAGCAATACAGTATTTTGAGTGGCTGCCTTTAATTAACCATATCCTCAATATTTGATGTTTATGAAATTTCAACTATTAATAAGTATCATCCAGTTGTTTCATTTCCTTGTAATTCTGGATGTGGACGAGCCACTCATCCTCATCATCTGGATCCAAGTGTTGATTCCTTTGTGGCTTGTCTTTTATGGGTACAGAACAATCTGTTTCTTGTATATCCATTGGACCACCTGGGATCCCAAGACAGGATTTTCCATATGGTGAAGGTAAGGAAAATTCATGATGAAAGGATTAAATTTGACTATCGCTGCAATCCTACACACACTTTCCTGTCAGTAAGACCCACTGAACACAATGGGACTTATTTTTGTGGTTAGGAGTAAATATGCAGTAACTGAAGAAGCATTAAACAACATTGAGTGCCTGCCTGTCTTGGAGGAGCTTGACAGTGAACCAACTTTAGAAGAACTAAACGAAGCCCTGGATTCCCTTGCTTTTGGCAAGGCACCCGGGAAGGATAACATCCCTGCTGAAGTTCTGAGGTGCTGTAGAGTGACCATTTCCACTGAACTGTACAAGATATTCTGTCTTTGTTGGAGGGAAGGTGGAGTACCACAGGACATGAAGGATGCTAATATCGTCACACTGTACAAGAACAAAGGCGACAGGGGTGACTGCAACAACTACCGTGGCATCTCTCTTCTTAGTGTTGTAGGGAAGTTGCTTGCCCGAGTCATACTGAAGAGGCTTCAGGTGCTTGCAGAGAGGATCTATCCTGAATCACAGTGTGGATTTCGAGCCAACAGGTCCACCACTGATATGGTATTTTCCCGTCGACAGTTGCAAGAGAAATGTAGGGAACAAAGACAGCCACTCTTTGTAGCCTTCATAGACCTTACAAAGGCTTTTGATTTGGTTAGTAGGGATGGCCTTTTTAAAATCCTCCCCAAGACTGGATGCCCACCTAAGCTCCTCAACATCATCAGGTCCTTTCACGAGGACATGAAGAGCACTGTAGTTTTTGATGGCTTAACATCAGACTCCTTTCACATCCAAAGTGGAGTGAAGCAGGGCTGCGTCCTCGCACCAACTTTATTTGGGATCTTTTTTGCAGTCATGCTGAAGCATGCTTTTGGAAATGCAACAGAGGGAATCTATCTCCGGACCAGATCAGATGGAAAACTCTTCAATCCCTCCAGATTAAGAGCAAAGTCCACAGTCCAGCTGAAATACTTGCGGGAGTTCCTCTTCGCCGATGATGCTGCTGTTACTGCTCACTCTGCCGAAGACCTTCAACAAATTATGGACCGTTTTAGCAAAGCCTGCCAAGATTTTGGACTAACAATCAGCTTGAAGAAAACACAAGTCATGGGTCAGGGTGTGGATCCACCTCCCTGTATCACAATCTCTGAACATGAACTGGAGGTTGTCCATGACTTTGTGTACCTCGGCTCAACTATCTCCGACACTCTCCTTCGATACTGAGCCGAATAAACATATTGGTAAAGCGGCTACCACGTTCTCCAAGCTTACAAAGAGAGTATGGCTTAATAAGAAGCTGACGGAACATACAAAGGTCCAGGTCTATAGAGCTTGCGTCCTGAGCACACTCTTGTATTGCAGCGAGTCTTGGACCCTTTATGCATGGCAGGAGAGAAAGCTGAACACCTTCCATATGCGCTGTCTCCGACGTATTCTTGGCATCACCTGGTGTGACAAAGTTTCAAATGACGCAGTCTTGGAACGTGCCGGAATCTCTAGCATGTTCACACTTCTGAAACAGCGGCGTTTACGCTTGGGTGGGCACGTTGTGAGAATGGCTGATGGTCGGATTCCACAAGATCTCCTATATGGAGAATTAGTGCAGGGAAAGCGCCCTAGAGGGAGACCACAGCTGTGATATAAAGACATCTGCAGGAGGGATCTAAAGGCCTTGGGAATGGACATCAACAGCTGGGAAACCTTGACCTCTGATCATTCAGCATGGAGGCAAAAGACCCAGCATGGCCTTCTCCAACTGGAAGAGACACTCCAACTGGAAGAGACACTTGTTCGGCAGGCTGAAGCAAAGAGACAAACCCGAAAGAGCGAAACCTGGGCCTGGGCAGGGGACGGAATTTATTTGTCCTCAGTGTGGAAGGGATTCCCACTCTCGAATTGGCCTTTTTAGCCACACTAGATGTTGTTTCAGGACCTCCAATCAGAGCACGATACCATAGTCTTTCGAGACTGAAGGATGCCAATGCAAATGGTTAGGATAGTGGTCTAAGGTTCACTGAGCCATGGTATTGTTGGTATCCACCTTTTTCATTGTTGCGGGCTGTGAAGGTAATGTGATTAACCAACTACTGGTTAATCTACTAGCTAGTAGTTAATTAGTAGTTAAACTAACTACTGGTTATGATTAGTGTAGCAGTGCTGAAATTCACGTCTTTAAGACCTACCATCCAATCCACAGGACCAAGCTGAATCAAATCTTGGCCTCTAAGTTTCCATCCTAGACCAGTTCATCACAAAGAGTGTAATGTTCTCTTCTGAGAGGCTAATGAGCCACACGGGAAGCTGATCTCCAGGGAAATGAGTCTATGAAGTGCCAATTATAATGTGCACCTGCAGGTGCTTGATTATAACTCTACTGGGCTGCTGAGATGCGTGCAGTGGTGCAGGTTTTAGCTTGGTTGCTGATGTAGTCTGTGGGGAGTGCATTTTTTTCCATGTGCAGAGATTGGAAAAAAATGTGACAAAGCTAGGACTCGTTTTAGCAACTTACCCTGTTGCTTGACAGGTGCACTTTACCACATGTCTCAGGGATACTTGGGACAGTTGTTCTCGTGTTACGTGGGAGAGATCCATGGAAAGGTTGACAGCAGGTACAATTCTATTCATATATAGGTCATATATCTGACACAGCAGTCTTGGCTCAAAGTGAGACCATGACATCCTGTTGAATAGTATGAAACAATATCAGAAATGGGGATTTGAGTCAGATAATGTCAGGAACCACCCATGATGAAAACTCTTCTAAAAATAGTTGAGAAAATACTGTATTTTGCTATCATGTGAACATTTGAGTTGTACATGTGAAATACACATACACATAAAATTGAGTCAAGTGCCTTGGTCTCAGTCTCCATACATGCAGACTTGAGTCTAAATCTGGCTAGGTTGCTTGCTTACTTTGTTGAGGTGTGAAAGACTTTCTAGAGCCATCGTTCACACCAGATGAGTAACAAGGAAGTTCAACTGGGAGACAAGGAAGTGTTACCCTACAATCCAGAGTAACTACGGGAGCATGTAAGAGACATTACGTGTACCCGTAGTTACTGCAGCATCTAGTGAAAATCTATAGGAAATTCATATTGCAATCCAGAGCAAATTGTTCTTACACCGGAGCAAGGACTCCACATAGTTACTCTGGATTGCACCCTTAGTGTTTTGCTCTGAGCAGGAGGGAGGATGTGGGAGCAGACTCTCATGTCTATCTCTAATAAGAAGGAAGAAGCTGATGATCATTGGACAAAAGATGGACATTCTGATATCTTCTTTGGCTGAGGTAGGACACGAGAAGGAATCAACAGTATTTATAAATCACTTTTCAACAATAATCAGTTGGTAAAACACTTTCTTGTACACAGTTCTTCAAACCAGTTTATAAGAACATTATACAAAGAGAGGACATGTGTGCACCTCCCCATCCCTCAAACACCCTGTGGACAGCATCCCTTACTGTTGGAGGATTACGGACCATGCCCAAAGGTCAGATGGAGGAGGCTTGCTACGGGCCACATCTGGTCCTGACCCAGGATTTTTACCCCTGATGTACAGAGATACTACATTGCTTATTAATTTTCAATATCCCATGACAAATATTTTTTTAATTCAACACAGTTGACATGTTCCCCTTTAACTCGAAATTACTTTAGTGTTAACATGCAAAAAACTTCTGTAATTCTTAGGAATAGCCATGTGTCAGAGAAAGAAATCTTTGAAGGCAAATTTAAAAGATATTAACAAAATACCTTTCTGTATCTCAAGCAAGGAGCAAGTGACAAAGGAAAGTTAATAGGAAACACTAAGCACTTGAAAGTAGCTAACAACCTCAGAGAGTGAAATGAAGCGTAGAAATGGGATAGAGGAAAACAACATCCAAGGACAAAGTGGTTGACAGGGGGAAAAAGTGAGAGGAAAGCTTTTGGAAGAAATGAGTCATTCTGTGGTGTTATAGAAAATGATGTTATAGGCCCCTTTTCCCAATGTATAGAGAAAGGTTAAGAGAATGGTTTTCACCTTTTACTCAATGTATCAATATTTTCTCCAGTAGAAGGGTCAGGAAAAAATTTGGTCCTAAGATAGCAAATGGTTTTAAAATAAACCCCAAAAATGTTGACGACACTATACTGTACGCACACCCAACTGCACCCACAGCTGCTCACATACTACACCAGACTAACAGCCCAATCCAGAGCAACTAATCTGTCCACATAAGAGCCCTTAGGTTGCCCTATCTAACACTAGGTTGGAGCAACTGCAAGATGCTCCAGCCCAGTTACTCTGAAGGAGGCTTAGGGCAGAGCAAGGCAATATAGGGTGCCCTAAGAGAGGTGGACCTGCTCTGCCCTAACTGGGGCAGCCTAAGCAGCTCAGGAGAGGCAAGTTGAGGGCATGTTTAGCATTGCCTAGGGCAGAGCAGTTACTCTGAATCCAAAGCCTGTTTCCAAGGCAGAAATGCCCTCTTCCAGCCCTCAGAGATATACCACCTCAGGAGCAGGTATAGTAATGAGTAGACCCATAGGGGTCCATGATAAGGCCCGAGTAAGAATGGCAGTGTTGACCAAAAATCTGAGTTCTTGGCCATCCTAGCTGCAACCCCTGCCTCTCAACCTCAGGATATGGAACAAACTACGGCTGCCCACAAACCTCAGGATACAGCAGGCCACTCCAAGAAGCCCCTTGTATTCACTGTAGAATGTACTGGCATCTCATCAGGGACTCCTTATAAGGCAAGCACCCAGTGGTGTCACCAGACTGGTGCGGCTGGTGTGGGCTGCATTGGGTGATGCGCTCCGTATGGGGTGATGTGCCGGAGGAGTTTGACTGTCCTTTGGCAGGCCCCGGCGTTAGCACACCTATTCAGGCCTGCTCCAAGGCGGAGAATCAGCCAGAAGCTGACACTTGTCTGAGGAGCTGGCCTGAACGGCCATCTGAGGTGCACTGCACAGAAACACACTGAGCATGCCGAACAGCTTCAGAGGAGACTTCCTTAGAGCAGAGAAAGTCCGCGCCTCTGCACAGCCATTCAGCCTCACTCAGGAGGCGGAGCGGCAGCCGAATGGCTTCAGAAAGAATACTGCACAGGCACCAACTCTGACGGCTTCAGAAAAGTACTGCGCAGGTGTCAGAGATGGTGCCTGCGCAGTACTCTTTCTGAAGCCAGTTGGCTTCAGAAACAACTGCGCAGGTGCCAACTTTGGTGACTGTGCAGTCCAGGTGGGGGGGGGGCGCATCCCAGGGATGACGCACAGACTTCCGCACCAGGTGATGTGCAGAGGCATGTCACCACTGTAGGCAGCACAGCTTGTCCTTGTTCAGTGTGATCTGAGGGGTGTCTCCTCAGGAGCAAGTCTTCCCCTTGTGTCAATTACTTAGCATGCTCTGGAGCAGTAACGGCAGCCCAGGCTTCCTGACTCTCTGGATTAGCATAACTTTCTGCTCTGGATACAGAATAGTTAGGAGAGTGCAGTTAGGTCAGAGCAGGCTGAATTTGCTCTGGATTGCAGCCTAAGGCTGCAATCCTATACACACTTTCCTGAGAATAAGTCCCACAGAGTACAATGGGACTTAATTCTGAATAGTCATGATTAAGATTGCACCCTTAGGGCTCAATCCTATCCAACTTTCCAGCACTGATGCTGGTGTACTACAGCTGTGCTGCATCTTGTGCTGGGGGGAGCAAGCAGCTTACCTTCAAGGTAAGGAAATGTTTGTTTCCTATCCTTGGAGTTGCCTTGCAGCTGCATCAGAGCTCGGAAAGTTGGATAAGATTGCAGCCATAGCTGCCACTATTGGATGTCCCTTTTTGTCATGAAGACTGCTTACTAGCAGTATGATTGATAAGAGTTTAACCCTGAAAACTACCCCGAGTCCTTCGTATCCATAAGGGGTCAGTTCCGAGACACTTTTCCATGTATATTGAAAACCGAAGATTAAAAAAATACGTATTTTTTGCCCTTTTAAATCCAAGTTCAGCCAGATAAGTAATCCACAAATAAGTGAGGTCAACCGCAGTAGACTCAACCTTGATTTCCCTATGATTTCAAAACCCCCAAGTCTGGAGAGAGATTAGAATTTTTAAGATAGTTGAGTTTCAACCAAAAGATTTCACTTCCATAGTGCTTTTTTCTCCATAAACATTCACCAAAGAAGCACAAATATTGCCTCTATCTCACAATCACTGCTGCTTATAAGATTCTGCAGGTATTTCTGAGTATTTTTCGCAATTAAATTTTATGGTGGCACAAACTACCTAACGATAAACTACCCAGGGAAAGGCAGGATTGGTGGGGAAGGCCTCCAAAACATCCTACACTCCAGCCCAGCATTTTCTTGGAGCTTATCCAACTTGTATCAGCTATTTACCAAGCATAGATCAAGGTAACCTTATAAGAAATGATTCAGATAGTGAGGAAAGATATTCTCTTACCCCAAGGAGACCTCCAGGCTGTTCCAAAGCTGCACGGGAGATCATACAACTGAGACAATGTGGCTTGACTTTATCAACGCAGCTTAGGATTGAGTAACATGAACATGAAGCTGCCACCACCACATATAGGTTTGGTCCTAATAACAAATCTTGCAAATCAGGACTTTTCTGGAATCTCATCTCTGCCATAAATTCACTAGGTGGTCCTATGCAAGCCAATGATCTTAGTTACAATATAAGGGGGGTGTGTTATAATATCAAATTAAACAGGGTTGTTGTTGGGATTCTCTTTGGATAACACCGTATGCAAGAAGCACTTGGCACAATCGAATAGCACTGTACAAATGCTAAGTAGATAATCTTATCTGCTTCTAGTGTAAGCTATTTCAGGAAGTTCTTTTTGACTTTGTTCCATTCCTTAAATTGTAACTGACTAGATATATGGCTATTCTCAATGGGTCATCAAAAACATGCAAATTTTTGCATGGTGGGAATTCTTTAAATACATATTGGTAGATTCTGGATTCTAACTAGAAAATGGCCCCAGTTTTGATTTTCAGTTCATATGCCACGTCCTTCAGAAAATATGCCAAGTAAAATCAGCGCTCAGCAAGTAAACAACAATTCCTTCCACCTAAATTGGCCCTGTCAAAATACATGATGCTATTATTTAGGACATCCTTCTATTGAGGCTCTTTCACCGACTATGATCTCCAAAAGCTTTTTGAGATGATTACTGCCTGTAAGGAAACTGCGAACAACAGCCCAGACGCTTCTGGAAACAATAACTTAAATGAAAAGGAAATGTCAGGCCACCTTACCTAGAGAGGAAGATTGTGTGCCACCAAATGAGAAATATACTTCCACGTACCTTTGTTTTCTGTCCTTCAGTTTACAGTACCCCAGATGTATAGCACAAAAGTAACTTGTAGCCCCTTAAAAGTTGGGCTGAACAAAGATATTCTTACCTAATTCAAAGATTCTTGGTGCATATCTATAAAACAAGTGTATTGTATGCAGCTCACGCAAGGTGCCAAAACAAGGGAAAAGGTTTGGGTAAGGGGGATCCCTTCATTTTGATTTATTTTGAAGCTATCAAGGCAGTTTACAACATTCGATAAAATATGATCAAAACTTAAACTAATTATATTATTAATATTAATATTAATATTAATATTCAAACCGACCACCACTTGGAACATAATACACCAGACATCACCTGGTTGAGGAAAAACAGGTCTGGATAATTGACATTGCAATACCCAGAGATCGTCAACTTCAAGATAAAGAATATGAGAATATAAAGAATATGAGAAAAACATGTGGTATAAGAACCTACAGATAGAAATTCAGAGAATCTGGGCAAAGAAAGCCACTGTGATTCCAATAATAACAGGTGCTTTTGGAGCAATTCAATTAAGTCTCCAGGAACGATACCTTTGTGATTCCTAATTCCTTGGATAGGAACCTAATCACAATAGAGCCAATTCCAGTCAAACACTTGGCAACTGTAAAATAGTACATAATAATAATAATAATCCCCCAAAGGGACACTACTTTGCAGTAGTGGTGGAGCTTGAGTACTTCATTGAGGCAGGGGGCTAAGCTGGACAGGGTCACCTGTCCTATACCAGACAGGATTCTGCTGAGAAGTCAGACTAAATGTGTCCTAGGGTGATCACACTGCCAGAGATTCCCGGACAGAACTGGAAATGAAGCCCTGGAACCAGAAGTCTGGTTTTAGGGCCTCTTTGTCAGGAATTTGGGGGTCTTTTCAGCCATTTCCTGGGATTTTAGGCCTTTGATATCTGCTGCAGGCCAACTGAGTCACTGAGGCTGCTGGTTAAAGGAGGGAGGAAAGGGAATTGGGTAGTCTTTTCACCTCCTGCCCATGATAAAGCCCCTTTCCAAGCCGTCTGCGGAAGAACTGCATCTCCAAGCATGCATCATGCCAGGCTTTGCAGCCTGCTACCCAGAAGCCTAAACTTCTCCAGCCACTGAATGGCGGGCTGGGAAAATGGCTGTGGCCAGCAGGAGCTCCAGTCCCTGCACTTGCCAGAGACAGAGACTCTGCTTGTTGTTTGCTGCAAAGGAAGGATGGAACTGAGCTGAGACTGGTGGAGAGGAGAGGAGAGCAGAGGAAGGAGGGAGCCTTGCAAGTGGAGCTGCTGCTGCTCTGAAACCTTGCAGTGAGTTTGGCTTTGGAGAGAAAGGGGAGGTGAATTAATTTTTTTAAAGCAGGATTGCCAACTGACCAGAGAAACCCCAGCCTCTCCTGCTCCTGCTAGATGGATCCACCAAGATCTACTTTGCACAAAAAAAGCATGTAATTCACAACAGCTTGAGTTGTTCAGGTTTGTCTTCTTAGATCCAGCTGCTGTCAAAGCAGAGGAGCAGGGCTAGGTGAAAAGTTGGCAACCTGCTCAGGGTAGGTATGGTGGGGATAACTCCTGGCTTCTTAAGTTTTAAGCCTCCAAGCCCAGTTGTATCCACTCAAAAGTATTATAGTCAATGAAGCTTATATTGTGTAAAGAGGCAAAGGAAAGGAGGCCAAAAGATCAAGCCTGTGCATCCCTGCCTGAGAAAGCCTGGCAACTTGGATCACCTAAACCTGTGCCTTTTGGTTTGGGAAACAGGTGTTACAAAGAAGGTGCTAACAATAAGTAATATAGTGCTGAACTTAAGTACAGGGAAGCAATATGAGTGTTTTTAGCTTTTATTTTAACATGCCCTACATTTGTCCTACATTCTTTGGGGTGTCCTACATTTTTTAACATGTCAGGAATTTTGCTTGGATGGCAGGAATTTTGGGGGACCTTGTCCTCTTCTTCAGGTGGGGCATCTGGTCACCCTGATATGACCCAACCCATTCATAATACGGAGAGAAAGAAAAATACAAAGTCTATACCAGCTCGGTTCTGTACCAGCCTATACCAGCCCGGGTCTATACCAGCCCAGGTCAACAAGGACAGTGCCAGGTGTTGAAGTTCCTGGGCACCTGGTGAAAAATGGGCTACAAGACTCAGGATCTCCAGCTGAGCAACCAGGACTGGGACTGCAGGGTTATTGGAAGACCAATCACAACCACAACGTTGAAAGTATAAGTATGAAGAAAATCAAGCAATAATGTACTGCTACTTAAAGTCAAATCCAACAAAATGAGGCTACCAAAAAAGTGTGTTCTTGGAGCGATTCCAGGAACATCTAAACTTAATGGGCTTCCAGAAGATCACAACTGCCCAGTTACAAAAAGCAGCACTACTGGGAACTTCACACATATAAAACGATTTGTGATTCCTGGTTCCTTGGATAGTGTCAGGCATTCTAGAAACTGGCACTTGGAAACTGGCACTTGCAGCATGAACTGCAACATTTTGGTGCAACTTGGCTTTTGCAGTTTTGGAGGGAAAACGAGATGATGCTAATCTCTGCAATTATTGGTAAAAGTGTCCATGCGAGGAAGGGAATAAAAGGGCTAGAAAAAGTTTGTAACTGTTCAGAGCAGGCTCTGGGAGCAGTCAACTCAGTCTGTCATGTGTGGCTCAGGATGAGGCCTAGTGAACAGTGATGGGATTCAAAGAGTTTAACAACCGGTTCTATGCACATCTGGCAGCCATTTTTAAATGGCTATTTTTAAACTTTATATGTCCTATCTCTCGTTAACAACTGGTTCTATAGAGTAAGTGTGAACCTGCTGTAGCCCACCGCTGCTAGTGAGGCCTAGAAGCTTGGTGAAGCCCTGGATGTTTCAGATAAGGCCTAAGCTTTGGTGGAAGAAAGTCTCTGATATAGTTGCTTGCATTGCATCGCTAACCATCTGCGAAGCCGAAGTTCGGAATCTACAAGAGATACATAATGTCTTTCATGTAAAGACTATTTTACTTTGTTTAGTGAACCTGGACTTCTTGTTCTGCTTTTACTCATATTAATAAAGAACCAATTCAAAACAGCCTCTATCTTTTTGATGTTTTTATTTCACCACTGCGCTTGTCGATAGAAGTTCTAAAGGGGACTGTCATGCAAAGGACTTGACAGATAGGAATTGAATCACAATACAGCCAATTCCAGTCAAACATCTGGCGACTGTGAAATAGTAATAATACCACAGGTGGGCCCAGGCCAGTTCGCACCAGTTCTTGGGAACCGGTAGTTCCCATTTCCCCTCCACTACCGAACCGGTAGCAGCGGGGGGCCTCCAAAACCAGTTGAACTGTTCGCTGGCGCTGCGCGCAGCAGCAGCCAACTGGGCACATTTCATTTTCAAATTTGCCGCTCCTAGTGGCAGTCCAGGGAAGCACTCCAGAAGCCTCAGCGCTATTCTTTCCCCAGCCGCTGAGGCTTCTGGGGCGCTTCTCTGGACTGCCGCTAGGAGTGGCAAATTAAAAAAGTTAAAGGTGCCCGGCTGGCAGCCTCAGAGCACCATCCTAGGCAGGTCTACTCAGAAGTAAGCTGCATGCTAGTCAATGGGGCTTACTCCCAGGAAAGTGTAGAGGGGATGGCAGCCTCAGAGCATCATCCCAAGCAGGTCTACTCAGAAGTAAGCCCCATGCTAGTCAATGGGGCTTACTCCCAGGAAAGTGTGGAGGGGATGGCAGCCTCAGAGCATCATCCTAAGCAGGTCTACTCAGAAGTAAGCCACTGAGGCTTCTGGGGCGCTTCATTGGACTGCCGCTAGGAGCGGCAAATTTAAAAAGCAAGAGATGCCTGGCTGGCTGCTCCAGCCTCAGAGCATCATCCCAAACAGGTCTACTCAGAAGTAAGCCGCATGCTAGTCAATGGGGCTTACTCCCAGGACAGAGTGGACAGGACTGCAGCCTCAGAGCACCATCCTAAGCAGGTCTACTCAGAAGTAAGCTGTATGCTTAATTTTTAAAAAAATTTTAAATTAAAAAAATCCCCTTTAAATTCTCCCCGCCCCCGCCCCCTGACCTTGGCTCCGCACCCTAACCCAGCCTGGCCGTGCCCACTTCCGGAGAACCGGTTGTTAGGGGAGGCTGGGCCCATCATCAAATAATACAGTTCTAAATAAAATTTGAAAGCATGCAAATGCAAGTAGATAAATAGATACTGCTTTGGTGGGAAGGTAACTGTATTCCATGCACCTTTGGTATTTAGTCATGCCAGCCACATGACCATGGAGATATCTTTGGACTAGACTAGCTCTTCAGCCTTGTAACAGCTTTGAGCACCACTCTTAAGAGTCAATTACAGCTAGGTAGGCAACCTGCAGGGGACTCCTTCAATAACCAGAACAGAAGCAACAACCACAGGGTGCAGTAACCATTTCATTGTTCTTAAATGGGCAGCAGAACCAACACTAATGCTTTACTGCTGTCTATTTCCTTTCCTCAGAGTGGAAGAGGTCTTTCTGTGATTTCATGTCTTCTCTTACTTTGGCCACCAATGCTGCAAGCCTATCCATATCTGGGAGCAAGACCCATTAACTATAATTAAAATAATAAGTGGGCATGTATAGTATTGGGCTGTAAGAGATGTAGGGTGCAATCCAGAGTAACTATGTGGAGTCCTTGCTCCGGTGTAAGAACAATTTGCTCTGGATTGCAATATGAATTTCCCATAGGTTTTCATTAGGGGTGCAGTAACTACGGGTGCACGTAATGTCTCTTACGTGCTCCCGTAGTTACTCTGGATTGTAGGGTTTCTAAATGAACACTTGGATACTCACTCCAATGTGTTCATGTAGCATTGTATTCATTTATTTATTGGTGTATCAAAGGAAATCAAATAAACATTTATGATTGCGCGCATGTGTGTGTGTATAGAGCCAAGGATGTATTGGCAACGGTTTATTCAAAGAAGCTTTGCTTTAACATTTAAGGCATTTTCAATTTTCAGTCATGCTCCAGATAGCGTGGAAATTGAAATGTCCATTTTACGCCATGTAAGCAGTAAAGACTTTGAACAGTCTGGTATATTATGATGGCTTCACAAATGAGGCTCTATGCAATGACACTTTTCCTGGATAGTTTAGCTTGACATGAGTCTAGAGAGAGATGTGTCAAGGAAGATTCAACAGGAAAAACTTCGCAATCACTTGCCAGAGATGCATCTAACGAATGTCTGTCTGATACATCTGTGCAGTGCTTCCTCAGAATACAGTGTACAACAGGAGGAAAAAGGTACAAGCATATCCCAATACACTCCGTATGAACCAATGCATGCCTACTCAGTGATTACGTGTCATTATGTTCAACAGGGATTACTCCCAGGAAAGTATGCATAGGATAGCAGCCCAAGAACACCTTCCTTGCCAGCATGGCTGAACATACAAGCAATAGCATCTCAATCTAAATTGGTGTCTTGCACTAATCCACACACATACACCATCATCGCTTGTATCCTATATTGGTCTTTTCCTCTAGGACAGGGGTCTCCAAACATTTTGGCAGGAGGGCCATATCATCTCTCTGATACTGTGTTGGGGGCCAGAAAACTAATTTACATTTCAAATTTGAATAAATTTACATAAATTTACATATGAAAAATGTATTGGCGTGGATTACAAGGCTTGCCAAAGACCAGACAGAGGGGTTTTGCCAGGGGCCACATTGAGGCTCGCCAAGGACTGCATCTGGCCCCCAGGCCAGGGTTTGGAGACCCCTGCTCCAGGAACTTATCCAATTCCTTTTTAAAGGCATTGAGGTTAGGAGTTCCACAGACTAATTACAGGCATTGGGTAAAGAAACACATTTTCTTTCGTCTGTCCTAACTCTCCCAAGATACAATTCTAGTGGATGCCCCCTAGTTCTGGTCCTATCTCCCCCAAGTAGCAGGTTGTACAACCTTGATCCACATAGCCTAATTAATCTGCCCTGTCAGTTTCATGAACCACCAAAATTTGGGTCATCATAACCCTACTGATAGGCCTGGAACCACAGTTTGCAAACCTCCCCTTAACATAATAGAAAGGAACTACAGTATCTGATAAGTTTGTTAAAGACACTATCTTCCAGGTTTCCAAAGAAAATACTAAAGATATCATATATTCCTATCTACATAAGAGCCTTGACCATTATGTTCATTTGTCTGCATCTTCCCTGTCAATCAAGCAGGCTGGGGGTTCTATTCCCATTGTCTTCTGCAGCAGAGAAGGTTGAGGGTTCTATTCCCATATATCTGCTGAACATTTTGACGGTTGAATAAAAGGCCAGGATGATTAGGGGAAAATTGAGAAGAGCCATTAAGGAGAGAGATGGCAAAAGGACTGTTGAAGTGATTTGTTACCGCAGGAAAGATTTTAGGAAGATAGAGAATGCAGGAGATTTTTTTTTACTGAGGAATATTGGTACAGCTGCAGCTGCAGATGGTTACTAGTACAAATATAACTAGCAGAACGAACCAATCGTTGTGGGAGTAAAATTTCAAGCTGGGCACTGATAACTATTGTTGGGCACTGGCACTGGGCAGAGAGAACTGGGCATGGACAGGAACCAGGCATAAAAAGTACTGGGGGAAATGGCGGGGGCAGGCACTCCACCAGGCACTGGGCACCACTCAGGTACCACTGCAGTACCACTGGCTACTGGGCATCCCCAGCAGACAACCACAGGCACCAGGCAGCACTGGGCACCACCGGGCACCAATGGACATCGGGCATCCTTACTGGGTACCACCAGGCATTGGACACTACTGTGCAGTGGGCAACAGGCACCGCTGGGCAGTGAGCATACCTCCTAGGGAAAAGAGGGCAACACCTGGGTCCAACGGGCAGTGTGCACCCACAAGCACCAGTAGGTAGTGGTCACCACTGGAAACCAGTGGGAACCAGTAGGAACCAGGCACCAGTGAGCACCGCTGGACAGCAGGCACCACTGGGCACAAAACTGATTCTTAGTGGGGTCTTCTGTCACAGAAGGACTATGCTCCCCAAAAGTCATGCTCTGAGGTCAAGGTGTTGGGGTGGGATGTTGATCAGTCTCAGGAGGATCAGTAAGGGGGTGCAGCCAGCACCAGGTGAAACGCCTGGGGGTGATGCACACTGGGGGCTGTGGCACCCCTGAAATGCAAATTTGCAATGGTATGCAGTACCCCATTATTGGGTCACTGGATGCTTTTAATGAAAGCATTTTTTTGCATTTAATGCAAAAATCCATTTTTCCCTTCCTATCAAAAGTTATGGCCAAAAAACTAAAAAGCAAAAATATGCATAGATCTATATAGGAAATTGGAAGTTATCCATATTGCAGCTTTACTCGCAAGTAGGTGGATGTGCCATAGTATGCCAGAGAGAGCAATCCAAGGACACCAGAAGGATACTGATTCCATGAACACAGCCCTCAAAAACACCCCAGAAGGAAGTTCCCTCCAAGCTTCCCCTTGGATTGAACCCCATAGAAAGAAAAATTGCACAAACACATTTACTTGTGAGTAAGCAAATGTGAATTGGCTGGTGTGAAAAACCAGTCCAGAGAGTGCAAGTTTTCCAGAATGGCTCTGATCCCATGCTTACAAGCCCCTCAAAACTAAAAATGATAAAAACTGGATAAAATCAATTTTTAATTTTTTATACAAAGTCAGATGATAGTTCAAACTCCTCTTTTAAACAGTGTACAATATTTTTACTTTTAAGTTATTGTTAAACTAAAATAGTAGCATATTTTACAGTGTTGCATGATGTGTGTGTGTGTGTGTGTGTGTGTGGGAGAGAGAGAGAGAGAGTACACAAAACAGATATCCTTGATAGCGTTATACTCATTTCTTACCAATAGTCTGCAAAGTTATAAATACAGAATGTTCAACTTCTTATTGAAGTTAAGAAAATAACATCTCAGAAGAATGACCTGAAAACTAAAGTCAGCCTCCAGAGCTACTTCTAGCATACAGCGCATTGTACAACTGGAACACATGCTGGAGTCCAGCAGTCTTTCAGCAACTCAGCTTGATTAAAAACCATGTTTAAGGCCTCAGAATGATACACTAAAATACCTTGTGGTTTGCATCACCAACATGCTGTTTGCCTTCTCCTGGACTGAACATATATTTACTCCAAAGTCAACAGCTAAAAAGGAGGCCTCTTTTTTTAAGACTCAGAGAGAGAGAGAGAGAGAGGGGGGGGGGGAGCTCTTCAGGGTGATCCCTGCTTTGAACCACTAAGAGGTGTTAAGAAGATGTTATGAGGGGGAAGGTGACATTGCAAACTATTCACTGGGTGCCTGGCTGCCTTCTAATGTAAATTAAATCTTCATTAAGTAAATGAGATTCAGGGACAATATTTTTAAGTATTAAAGTAAGGCAAGTGCCCTTGGTTAGGACCAAGAGGCACAATCCAACCAAAGTCAAGATTTTCAAGTCACGTTCTCAAGACCAGTATATGGATTCACAAGACCACAGACATGTGCTGTTTTTGCCCTCTTGCCGGTGGCGTTTCTAGGGGAATAAAGGGTGCACCAGGTAACACACATAGAGATGTTATACCACTATTGGCCAAATTGGTAAAATCTTGGTGCTTTTGAATAATATCATCTTGTTACATAGACTCATACTTACAGAATGGGAAGAGACCTAATAGGTCATCTAGTCCAACCCTGCGGCTGTAGCAGGAAATCTTCCTACAGCATCTCTGAGAGCTGTTAGTTGAGCCTCTGTTTGAAGATCCCCAGTGAGGGAGACTTCACCACCTCCTTTGGCAATCTATTCCACTGCTGATCTATCCTCACCATCAGAATTTTTTTATATTCAGTTGAAATCTCTTTTCTTGCAGTTTGTACAGGTTGTGCAGGTGAAGCATGCATTCTACCAGCACTAGTAAGCAATAGGATTAGGCCATTAATACTTGTAATTCAGAGCCAAAAGATTAACAATTTCAGCTATTGATTAAATGGGCCTATAGATGGTTTAGATTAAATAAGCACTCTGCTTATACATGATGTGTGTATGTGACATAAAAGACATTTGTGGTTTTGGGATCCAAGTATTTGAAGTATCTCCCACACAATCTACCCTTACCCTCTTTCTTCTCTTGGTGTTTGTCCCATTCTGATGTGAGGCAGGTGAAAGAGGGTGTTCTGTTATACTTATATTTAAACAGTGATCTCCATAGGGAGGCTTTGTTGGCAACTTTTTGATGTCAATCATGCACCTGACACATTTTGATGTAAATCCAAGTGAAGAGCTTGTTGTTTTCCCTAACTTTTAAAGCTGCTGCCAAATTGGTTTTAATGCACTGCATTCTTTCCTGCTTGTTCTGATTTTATTGTTGTTTTAATTTTGTGAATTTTTTTAATTTAATTTTTTCTCTAGGAACACTGATGAACAAAAGGGTTAGGGAATAGTCATTCAATCAATCCGTAAATAATCAAAAATAGAAATATTTGAGAGAAAGGGAAGAAATGCGACGAAATCTGCAGTGTTATGAATATAGTACTTGTATTAAAAATATTTTTTTTAAAAAAGCAATCTGCTGCCCTGTTTTTTAAAAGAGCTTTAATAAGTTACTCAGTTGAACATCACAGCGGCAGCCCTAACTGTTACCATATGGATGAATGAGATCAAGACTCTTGTTGTTTCTGATCCTGACAGCGTAATCTTGGGCATGAAAATGAGAAGGAAGTTTTGCTGTGCTGAATCAGGCTCAGTCTCAGATAAGTGTTTGTAGGATTGCAGCTTATGAAGCTGGTCTATAATATCAGAGGGGTAAAGATGGAAAATGAATTCTTCTTTATATGGGAACTTTAATAGCCTGCAGCTGTCACTTGCAGAGGTACAATATAACAGCAGTCATCAGTAAACAGACCCAGCAGTAAACAATAACCACCTCCTCCAGCATCTCAACTGCCCTTTGCCTCTCTCTCCTCAGTGGCTCTCGTCTCCTCAGTTGCCCCCCAAGGCTCTTCTCAGCTTGGCTTGAATCAGTTCCAGAGAGAAATGAAAGTTGAAATGCAAATGGAAACGTTGACAGTTGTTCTCCTCAGCCTTCTCTGCCTCAGAGACACAAGGGAATAGAACCCTCAGAAGGTGCAGACCAATGGTGAGCCCAGGCCGGTTCGCGCCGGTTCTATAGAACCGGTTGTTAATTTTGGCCCACCGCTAGCAATCCAGTTGCTAGCGGTGGGCCAAAACACGGGTGAACTGGTTCGCCCCCGAGGGGCCCACCACTGCGCCAAGGTTGGCACAGGCAAAGTTGCATCCTGAACAGTCGCATCCTGAACAGTTGCGTCCTCCCTTCTCATGGTGTGGCCAAAATATTTGAGCTTCAGCTTCAGTATCTGTCCTTCCAGTGGACAGTCAGGGTTGATTTCCTGGAGGATGGACTGATTGGATCTCCTTGCAGACCAAGGAACTCTCATGATCTTTTCCAGTACCATAAGGCACCTATTCTTTCCTTATGGTCCAGCTCTCATCGCCATACTTGGGAGGAAACCTAAAGCTTGCAGTATAGCAAATATGGTGCAGAGGCAATGCTTGGCTTTCCAACAGAGCAAGCAAGATCCATCATCCCAAATCTCTTATGCAATGGGTTCTCCCATTCATTTCAACAAAAGCATATGGAAGCGTCCCATTTACAGAAGTGTAAAAAGATAATCACTTCCACACCTGCTAGGCACTGCAACAAAGCAATGGTCAGAGGAAAAGAGCAGACTACAAATCAATCTAAATGCCAAATAAATGCATCCTCATTTATTTTTATTTTGTATTTTATTTTGGTTAAAGTTCTGGTCACTTTTTTATGGTCAGAGAGACAAGAAGTTGTGGAAGGAAGAGTAGAACATATTTGAAAAAGAACAACAGAAAAGTTAGAATAAAATAAGCCAACTGGGTTAACATTAATTAGGGGACCAAGTTATAAACTTGTTTCATTAGCCCAGCAGCATGGCTGTGCAGGAACAGCAATCATAAAAAGTAGATAAAATGATAAAGGCTTTGGCAAGCTTGTAAAGACCCAGTTTAAATTTAATAGCTATGAAAAGAAGTCTGTGAAACAAAACAAAATATGTAATGCAGGCAATAAATTCAGGCATTTTGAAAGGATGTTTTAAAAATCACACTGTTGAGATTTTAAAAAATACTTTTATGGTGTTTGGAACTAATTTTAATTTTGATTTCTAGCATAAGCTTGTATTTTAGAGGAGAGAAGGAGGAAAGGTTGAAGAAAAAAAGTAATGCAAGGACAATAGCTGGGAAAAGGAACATCATTCAAAAATACTTGAGTTCTCTAAGATCTGGAACAGGTTGGAGCCTTATACAGGTCAGCTTGAGTTCTTACAAGATTGCAACAGCTGCGCTGCTTAAAAGATAGCACTTTCTGCCATAATGATGGTGACTAAAACTGGCTGGATGCTATCAGAGGTCAGTATAGTGCACTTAAAGGAGGGGTGACATGTTCCTGTAGCCTTACTCATTAGAGCAGCAAAGAGCAGCGTAGCGATGCTTTAAGGAAGAAGGTAGTGGGGAGATAAGTCTGCATCTTGATGGAGAAATTCCACTGCAGGGGGGGGGAAGACTGTTAACAGTGTAGGGAGTCTGTGGCAGCGATCATCTCCCAGAAGCTCACCCTCACATTCAATGACATTGTTCAGCAATCCAGTGTGTACCAAACTCAGGAGGCCATTGCCCCCTGTAATGTACAAGGAAAAAAAGCAGTGTGTTAGTTTGCAGCAAAGAGCACAATCCTAACCATGTCTACTCAACAGTAAGCCTCAGTGTGTTCAATTGGTCTTACTCTCTGGAAAGTTTCTTTTGGATTGCAGCCAAAGACTTTTTGCAGTGCACTTGAGCAGCTTTTTTTACACTTATGGGTGATGTTCTTTATGGACAGTATTATCCCCTTTTTCATCGTGAAAAAACGACCAAAGCAGGTTTTTTTTAGCAAACAATTAACTGAAATTGATCCATGCCAGATATCAAGGCTGCAATCAAATGAACAACATAAAAAAGTCAATAAATTACAATGAAAATAGAACCAACGATTAAGGAAAAAAAATTGAATCACTAACATCTCAGGGCCAGCCTAAGACCTCATCGCATCTAGCATGGCATGCCGACCTCATCACATCTAGCAAGACAGCATTAGCCACTAGAGTCGACCATGGCCCAAGAAAGGTAGGATATAAATTTATTAAATAATTAAAATAATAAACTGCAGAGCTGGCTTTAATTGGGACAATTTTGCCCATTTGGTCTTGCACCTTGGAGGTCTGGTGCCTGCAGATCTCTGTGCTGTGGTGAGGTGTAGGATGCCTGCAGCCAACATCTCACCTGGAGATAAACATTCTTTTGATTAGCACAAAGTTGAGCCACCTTAAAAGCAATAGACACCTGGCTCAGACTGGTTGCCACTAGTCATTGCATGTATGTGGGGGACTCAAAACCATGCTGAATTGAGACTTGCCCCTCCTAAGGAGTTCCAACCCTTTGCTGCTCCCTTCACCGCTGACATATTGTGCCCATGGGACTGGACCATCAGTGTATATAAGAGAGATACATTGATTGCTGCCCTAAGCTCTTCCGACAATTTTTTGTTGGGGAAAAATGGTCTTTATCAGGTGAAAGTAGTTGTTTTAAATCTGCTTGTTGTTCTCTTTTTCAGCGCTTGACATGCCAGTTATAATTTACAGGACTCTTGACAACATCATCTGAGAAATTACACACTTGTTCAGTCGGATTCTGTTGTTGCTGTTGTTGAAATCGGAACTTTGCAGTATGACCTCTTCCCTCTCTAACTATAACCAAGAAGGGGATAGAGCTGTTAGCTGTTGGGTCATACATTTTAAAGGTCAGACATCCACAAACCTCTCTAAAAGCTTTGCAGCCTATTGTCACATCTGCCTGATGCTAGTTGTGTGGCTAACTTGAGCAATTTTTGTCTGTGGAGTTTATTTGAATGACTGCTCAAGGGTTTTACCTACCCACTTACCTACGTAAAATGCATTTGGAACTTTTACAGCCCAATCCTACCCCTTCATATCTTCTGCCATGCAGACCCACTGATGGAACATGCTCTATATCCAGTAGTGATGGTGGGAATCAGATTGCCCATGAAAGGTAAGTAAAAATATCCTTACCTCCAGGTAGGCTATATGCTTGGAAATGGGTCCCCTCAAACCCACACCTCATATTTTGCTATCATAGGTCCAAGCAGAGGAAGGGTTAGGTCCAGGCCAGAGAAGGGGGATAGGACCTGGTGTTAAAATCCTTGCTCCCTGCCCCAAACCTTCCATGAATCACAACCTTGCTCACCCCTGCAGTCATCGTATCTGCTCTGAAAAAGGCTTTCAGTAGTAGATGCACAAAGCAAATGACAATTTCTCGTCGCCTCCAATGCACATGATAACAGTGTGCCATAGCGTCACTTAATCAACACAATGAGTGATCATGAGATAGAATGGCTGATCATGAGACCATAAATAGCCCATCATTTTGGGCCATTAATCTCCATCTTTTGAGGGCATACTATATGTTGCAGGGAAGCTCACAGCCTCAAAGCAACTATAGGATGTGATACAGTTTCAGCAGAGCAGTCATGGGACTCTGAATATCCATGGGTGAAAATGGAGCTTCGTAGGATCAGGCTGCGACAACTCAAAACAGGATTTATTCTTTTACATTTCAAGATTGCTTTTGGACGATGACTGTAGATACTGTGGTGGGTTTTAGAGTTGATCAGGAAAATGTTCACAAGTGTACCTTCATAAAATCCAGCCTGTTTACATATCACATTATACTCTTCCATATGTCTATCTTCATGTACACACTGATCCAAGAGGGAATGGCTTCCCCATCATGTTTTCCATTTGGCTATGGCATGTGTGAGAATATCACAAACATATAGGTGGAATATATTGTGTGGATGTCTTATGTGTCTACTAAGAGCAGTGTTGCCTATTGGGCAGGAAAGGGCCATCTGTTTGGTACTGCCATATGACAACAGAAGACCTACAAGGGAGTTAAGAGTTTTTTAAAAATCCACAAGTCTTCAGGCCAGTTCTTACAACTACTGGGCTTCTGAGAACTCTTGAAATCTATGGCCCCTGGTCATCTGGCCATGTGCAACTAATACAATATGTCAGATGAAACTCTTTGTATGCCATAGAAGCTTTATTTCCCTTAGGCTTGTTAACACAGGCGAGGCTGGGACCCAGCAGTTGAGATGGAGCCAAGCACAAGATGCCATAGATCCAAGTAGATCCACTGGGGCTATTGCTGTGTTATCAGGGATAAGGGGGACGGTTTTCCCACATCCCAGGGTAGCGCAGCAGCAGCCCCAAACTTTTACTGGATGCAGCTCAGTCAGGCTAGCCCGCCTGCTCCAGAGCAAGTTAGGATTGTGCTGCATATCATCAATGTGTCAATATAGCCAGTGGTGGGATTCAAATAAATTAACAACAGGTTCTATGTCATTAGTAACCGGTTCTCAGAACCAGGCGCTCATTAGCAAAGGGTTCTATAGAACCTGTGAGAACCATCTGAAGCCCACGACTGAATGTTGCACAATTCATTGGCAGTGTGCACATATTGGTATGATCCAATCCATATTGGTATGATCAAATCTCCAAAATAGCTCTGTCATGAACAGAAGTCCTTCCAAGGAAAGAATAACCCATTCTGCTTGCACAAAGGGCCTTTCCACCATTGCAAGCAGATTTTGCACCAACAAAGTGCTGCTTCCATTCATGATGGGAGCTTGTTTTCTTTTCATGGAAGCTCTACTCTGGATGCATCACAGCCAGTGTAGGCATTCCCACAACTGAGGTTTTCTATGGGAAAGCTACACAAGATCCACTTGCAATCCCACAATAAGTTATCCCACATTGTGCAATCCCCCAAAATCTGGACACAAAGCGTCAGGAAGAGGCTAGAAGGTCTGATTCAGACTGAAGCAAAAGTCTTCCTCCATACCCTGCCCCTCCATGCCACCTCACAGCAGTTGGATGAGGACGGACGAATAGTGATTACTCTTTCTCCCATTTACCTTTGGGATATATGTTGTAATTGTTTATAAGCCTGCTTGTAGCCATGTAATGATGTTTTTTTGTGAATGCCCTTCATTTTCCTGATGGACTTGTGATCCAATCTACACTCCATTTAAAAGAAAGTGTTTTGTGTACCACTTTGTGTTGGTAGCCATTTGGAGTTCTATTTTCAGCCTCATTAATATTGATGCGCCTGGTCTCCTGGCTTATTTGGCAGTACATTTGTTGAAATTAATCTTCAGCAGTTGTGGTGATTTGTTTCTGAGTTGTGTTTCAGCGTCTCATTCAGCTCTTCTCTCGTTAATTTTGTTTTCCCTGTTTCAACACACTTGCTCAGTCCGTTCTCCTACTTGTACAACAGGAGAATGTCATGTCCTTTACGGGATCTCTGTTTCAGCTGTGCCTGCCACTGTGATTTTCCGTCATTATGGACCTCTTGAATAAAAATATAGCCGTTGTTTCTGACAAAGTCCATGTTTCTTTTCTTGTCTTCCTGTGTGATTTTCCATCATCATGGTTCTTAAATTTCTTGAATAATGATATATCTATGAACAAATGGAGGCAGCAATAATGGCTTCATCAATGTTTTCTAAAATGTATATAGAGCTCTTAGAGAACACAGCAATGTAACAAAGTCTGTGCCATGTTTGCAAAAATTGTGTGTGCATGAGAGAGAGCATGAGTGTTTTATTGCACCGGCTGTGCTATTATGCATTAATCATCCCGCTTTCCTGAGAATGTATGCCTTTGGATGCAGTTCCCAAAATGTCATTCATTTTGGCAAACAAAAATGTGAAACTCTTTGAACAGAAAAGATGAATTTATATATAGTGTTTTTTAAAATAGCTACTGTTTATAAAGAAAAAAATGTTTTCTTATACAGTGATGGATAGTGTTATTAACTGATTTCCTAAGTCTTATGTGTAAAAAATTTTTTTTGATGTGGCTGATGTTTGCATGCCATACAACTTTCTTATAGCCATAAATAGGCTAATTGAAAGTCAGTAATATTAATCATTATTAAAAATTGAATAAAAATGTCCCTCAGTTGGTTACCTCTCTTTCTAAAAACATTTACCTGTCCTATCAAACCCCAAATCTCAATCCCAGCTAGAAATAATGAACCACCATAGATTTTCTGTTTTAAAGCAAACTTTTGGGGGCTCTTCTCAGGCATCAGCCCAAGCCGGTTCAGACCGGTTCGGCCGAACCAGTTGTTCCCATGACCCCACCGCAACTGAACCGGTAGCAGCGGGGTCGCCTGAAAGACCTGAAAGAAAGGGTCACCTGAAAGAGGGGTCGCTGGGAAGAGGAGACACACTGCACATGTGCTGACCTCAGCGCACGAGCAGTGTGTCTCCTCCTGGTGGGGAAGAGGCACAACGCGTGCGCCAGGCTCAGCGTGCGCACTGTGCATCTCCTCCCGTGGGAAGAGACACACTGCGCAAGCGCTGACATCAGCGCGTGCACAATGCGTCTCCTCCCGCGGGAGGAGATGAGTACGTCTCCTCCCGCGTAAGGAAATACACTGCACAAGTGCCAACCTCGGCACGTGCGCAGTGCGTCTCTTCCTGCAGGAGGAGGCACTCTGCGCATGCGCCAACCTTGGCGCGTGCGCAGAGCATCTCCTCCAGCCGGAGGAGACACACTGAGCATGTGCCAACCCTGGTGCTTGCGCAGTGTGTCTCCTGGAGGAGATGCACTGCGCATGCGTCCGGGGTTGGCACATGCACAGTGTGCCGGGGTTGGGGCCTGCCATCGTCCCACCCCCTGACCTCGGCCCCACCCCCTGACCCGGCCTGGCCCCTCCCACTTCCGGCGAACTGGTTGTTGGGAGAGGGTCGGCCAACCCCTGGCTCTTTATCTGAATTTAGTGGTTCTTCAACTATGATTGCTGCCAGATGAAAACTTTTAAAACAATGGGTTATATACAGCAGATCTACGTTTCATTCAGGGTAATATTCAGTGGAATTCTAGGGAGCTGAACTTACCTGACATTTCTTAACAATACATATTACAGAATATCTAGCAAACCTTCCCCTCTGGTTGTGACTCAGATCTGAATGAGAGCTGCCTTCCCCATTCATTTACAAGAAGTAACTGGACCTGGATCCGAGATAACACAGTAGGTATGAGGTGCCTTACTTCGTACACTCCCTTTCGGATGCTTTCAGTTAGAAGCAAAGGATCACCTTTTAGATGAGGTGAAAGCAGAAGTGCATTCCCTAACAAAGGAACAATAAATCAATTTATATCATTGCAACCCAGATCTTTTTACAGGTCCATTTATATTTCTGATTTCCTGTATGAGGTATGATGCTGCTGTGTGCATGCTAAAGACGACATGTGGTACACATCATCCCATAGCACGTTGGGAATTGAAATTAGCTTGCTATTGTATGTGCATTGTAGGGCATTTTGTTGGGATGTCTTTGGGACCCTTATTACATTCACTTTGTGACATGTCCAAATTTCCCATTAAGGGAACCACAATAATACAGTTGTAGAAAACTGGAAACAATTAGAAAATTATCATTGTAGCTGTAATGATGTATTTATTAAATATAAACCTATTGAGGCATTGCCTAGCCCTGCCCTGTTCATGAAAACAATCTACTCAGTGTAATGTTATGCAAAATATGTCTAAGTAATCATTCTACAATGCTATGAATATATTATGTAATTGGTAAATTATTATTCTGGTGCCTTGACTGTCTGATTCCAGGACCGATCAATGTGTTTTGTTTTCATTTTTTAAAAAAACTACACATAAGAAATATACATATATGTGTGTGTTGAGGTCCAGCATCCTGATATGCAGCCAGTAGTGAGCCAATGTCATTTTGAGCCCTGGATAAGCAATCTATACCACTCCTGTCACTCACATCATGAATAACCCCTCAGGGCAGGAATCCAAGACTTTTGGGGGAAGAATCTTATATTGCTGATACAGCTACCTGACATTGAGGAAATATGGAAAGAAATGGCCTGGATGAGATAAATGGAAATATTTTATTTGAAAAGTGTTAACATTCAAATTTAAATCGATACTCCAACTTCGTACTGGCTTGACAAAGAAAGATCTGATGAGACATATTTGAAAGATCTTCCTCTCCTCCCTTTCAGAGTTTAGAGCCCAGGTGTAATGAAAACAATTTTTCTGCTGTTGTCTCCATCTTTCCTAAACAGTGTGAGCAGAGATGGATTTCCCAGTTAAGTTCATGTTAGATCTCAGGGAGGATTAACACTAGATGCAGAGGGTAAAAGGAATTAACACCATTGCTAGAGTGGCTGCTGGGCAACATGAGTCACAACCAACTGTTCAGTTGCAACCAACTCTTGGCCCTATGGATTGTTGCTCTCCAAGCATAGAGGTCTCTCACAGCTTCCTTTCCTTCCATCCATTTCATGCCAGTATCAGCCTTTACTGCGTCCAGCCAACATGTTCTTTGTGGCCCCTTCTTTTTCCACTGACTGCTCCAAGCATAATTGAAGTGAGTGAGTTGACTCATATAATATGGCTAAATATGATAGTCTCTGCCCTGTAATTTTGGCTTCTAGTGATGTCTTTGGTTTAACATGATCTAGAACAGGCATGTCAAACTGGCGGCCCTAGGGCCGCATGCAGCTCTTTGCAGGCACATGTGTGGCCCTCAAGTGATCTCCCCACCCCCAGAAGGAGCTCAGTAATGGCAGCAGCACACGATTTTGAGCTGGAGAAAGAGCCCAGGAGGAATGAGGGCTCATGCACAGTAGCAGCAGCTTCCCAGGGTGGTAGAAAGAGCCCAAGAGAAAGGAGGGCACTTCTGAGTAGACATGCAAAAAATTGGATTGTGGCCCTTGGGAGACACCATTAATGCTAATGCGGCCCTCTGTATGAAATGAGTTTGACACCCCTGATCTAGAACATCTTTATTGGTGATTGTAGCAGTTGACAGAATTCGTAGCAGCCTCCTTCAGCACCATAAGTTGAAGGCATCAATCCTCTTTCTGTCCACTTTTTCAATGTTCAGCTTTCACAGCCATACATTGTTTTTGGGAAGACTGGTCGGCTGGGCATACAGATTGACTAAACATTATTCTATTCTCCCTCCGCTCCAAGGCAAACACTTTCTC
Source organism: Cryptoblepharus egeriae (assembly GCA_030015325.1). Taxonomy (NCBI): domain Eukaryota; kingdom Metazoa; phylum Chordata; class Lepidosauria; order Squamata; family Scincidae; genus Cryptoblepharus; species Cryptoblepharus egeriae. The sequence goes on from JAREYC010000001.1 coordinate 90,300,379, forward strand.
CACTCAACCAGAGACCATTTCCTTCGTTTATTCTGTCTCACTGCTTCATTCATTTTCTCAGTATATGTGATGTGGTAGGAGCCATCTTATGTTGTATAATGCGCCACATGTGCCCATTTGCAACCATACCAAAGGTTAAGCAGCAGAAGAATACATGACCAACCATTGTTTGTACTACCCAAGCAAGCTACCATCTGTTGATATCTGTTGCATTATGGAAATCAGCTGATGATTGTGAATATGTTGAATGGTATGGTTGTTTAGGACAATTCCCTATATATGTATTACATTCGCTTTGCGACATGTCCATATTTTGCAGTAAGGGAACCATAATAATACAGTTGTAGAAAAGTGTGGAAAAGTGTGCAAAACTCAAACTGGTTTTAGAATCTGTCTCCTCAAGCAACTTATAAACCTTCTGTTTATAAGAGGGGGAGTTAGGGATCTCTATCAGAGAACTGCCAGCACCTTCTAAGATACAAGTAACAAAAGCCTTTCAGAAAAGCCCAAGAAAGTTAATGAAGTATAAAAATAGCGTATGTACTACAGATGCTACTGGGTTAAAGCTTATAGCCGCTATGCTATTGGAAACCTATGCTTCCCTGCCTAATCCACTTAGCCCACCTGAATTGGGAAAGGAATTCCCAATGTGGGAGAAAACGTCTTGTTTGCTAGCTGTCAATGTGGAAAAGCCAGAAGAATTCACCCACTTGGCGCTCTCTCATAAACATCTGCTGAATGCCACTCTATATCATTGATCACCAGGTATGGGAATAACTGTGATGATGAATCCAAAGGAGCTTGCTGTTCCTTGTGACCAGCGTTACGTTAAATTATTTCAGGAGAATCAGAGAAAAATCATCTGCAACTCATAGCAATCAAATTTTCACTACAAATCCACCTGCTCAGCCATGGATCACTTAATCAGGGTGCAAAGCACATACAAATGACCCATGGATCTGTGGATCCAGTATCAGTGGATTCAGTAATCACTGATCAAGGGGTGCCCATCCATGCAGTCTTTAATGCTGCTGAAAACCTTACAGAGGAAAAAAATGTTCTTGCCTTTAAAGTTACTCAAGCATAATTCAGTGGTTCCCAAGCATTTCCGCCTCTTTGGAAAATGACAGTCTGTCCAAGACCCTCTGGAAGTGGTATCATAGCCAGAAATGAAATCAAACAGGAAGTGACATCACTGTAGTGCCAGAGCTCCGCAAGTCTACTCAGAAGTAAGTCCCATTGTGCTCAAGGAGACTGAGGGCAAAATCCAGAGCAGTTATGGGTCCACACATTTACATCACCCTCTAGTGTTATCTTATGGAAAGTCACCTTAACTACTCCAGAGCCCATATCTTAAAGTCAAATTAAGCCCTTTACTCAAGAGCAGTTAAGGTGACTTTCCATCACACTAGAGGGTGATGTCACTGCATGGACCCGTAACTGCTCTGGATTTTGCTCTTACTCCCAGGAAGGCAGCCTGAGTGCCCCATTCTAAGATGTTGGCACCCAGATTTTTGTGATCCCCTGAAATTAAGTCTCAACCTCCCAAGGGTGTCCTCCCCACTTTGAAAACCATAAGCATTCAAATTTATTGTGATGCTCAGGCAGACTGCTGGGAACCCAAATGCTTGAACAAAACTAGATCAATGCTAACAAGAAGCTGCTTGAATGCTTATAGTGACTTTTAAAAGCAAGAATGTTTTTGCCCTGGTAAACCCGTCAACAATGTTAATGGGCACAGAGGGAGCACAAAGACAGGGTACCCCATGTTTGCAGTTTCCAGATCCATGGAGGGCCCTGAGAAGGATCCCAACTAATACTGGGGTCCACCCAGTGGTGGGATTCAGGAGGTTCTCACAGGTTCTAATGAGTGCAGCTGCTAATGAGTGCCTGGTTCATAATGGGACATAGAACCTGTTGTTCATTTAGGTTATTAGGAAATAGAACCTGTTGTTAATTTATTTGAATCCCACCACTGGTCCACCTGTACACTACATAAATCCACAAGATACATACCAGTTCTATTCTAGAAATTTGTCCTGAAGTTGGAACATATATACTGGTAAATCAAAACAGCTGGCGTTTGGTGGCCTAGCATTTTTGCATCTGTTGCAAAAGCACCACAACTGATGGGCTGTGCCTATATGAAAGCATTGATGTGGCCATCTGTAACTCAAAACATCCGTTACGTGGGGGTGCCTTGTATATGAGGTAGTCCTTATGGTTCCAAAGCCATGAGCTGCTTAATTCAGGCAGCAGCTATATCCAGATCATAGGATCAAGCCATGGGACTCATTGCATACTACTAGTGTAAGAAACTTCATTGTTTTTATTCCCCAGGCCATGATGTCACTGATGCAAGCTATTGCCAAGGCACAACAGAAGAAGTTCATTTTTGCAAGATGGCATAAAAACTAGCAACCAAAAATAAAGCCTAATTCCATGCTGTGAGCCCCTTTAAACTGTACACATCTGCGTGGCCTTACAACTATTTTCAGTCCATATGCCAACTTCACATTGATATCAATGACGGTCGCTTGCATGAATGGCTCAAATGCGGCATTTCATCCTTTGTGTTGGAATCATTATGCTATATCTGGTCAATGGGAGTGCTGCATTTGCACATTTTCAATGACAACATATTGTGCCTTCACAAAGGCCATTTTTGTCAAATGTAATAACTAGTCAGAATTTGTTTCCATAATAGAAGTAGCAGTTTGGTTTGAGAAATAATTTTTTTATAGAAAAATCTAATTTAAAAAAAAGAAAACAAAAGAGCACAAGTCCAATTTTACTTTTTTAAAAAGTTTGAAACTCTCCCAAAATGACCCAGTTCAGATCTGATCACTAAAGATATCTGACATCTGAATGAATACTATATCACTTTTAACTGATCATCAAGTAGAATATATAATTAACTCAAGCCATTTTGTACTAAACATACAGGAAATTCTGAGGAACAAATATGAATTCAGAATTCTTTTGACAGAATTCAAAACTGTTTTTGTCTAAATTCAGCCATTGGCTATTGTTTAATTTTAGCAAAAGTCTTGTTAACTATGTTCACCATGTTAAATAAATGGCTATTATTCTATAGCCATTCCAAATAACAGTTTTCTACATGGTCTCCCCTTGTTCATGTTTCATTAAAATAGATACACAGTTGATCTAGGGAGGGTTTCAGGGTGGGGGGAGAGCAGGCAGTAAGGCACTGCTGGAGGCAGATGGACGGGAAGCAGTTATTCCAGATCCAAAACCAATTCTCTGAGCAGTGCAGCGCAATAGATTTGTGCTACCAAAATCAGAGGTATAACTCTGAGTAGACCCACTGAGCTGCTATAGTGCTACCTGGAGTAAGGAAAAATGTTTCCCCTTGCCCCACATTAGTGCTGCAACAGCTTCAAACTTGCACTGGACACAGCACAGGCAACCGGCCTGCCTGTTCCAGTCCAAATGAGGATTGTGCTGTAATTACTTAGCTGCTTGTCATTGATCAAACTATGTCAGAACCTTGTCCTAGTCCTCTCCTGGATATTTGACCACACGTGGATAGGATTTGGGGAAATTTTCCACTTAACTGGGAACAAGGCTTTCAGGAATAGTGTCTTGGCCTGGATTCTTCAAATCCTACCTACAGATTGCAGGGTTTCTACCTGGGATCTTCTGCATGCAGGTTTGGGAATTGCTCTACTGAGGGGAGATTTAAGGAGTTGGGCATCCACCATTAAGTAAATTTATCTTTGGATGACGGTAGTGGTTCTCAAACTGTGTGTGGCAGTGTGGTGCACTCACAGGGGCACTTCAGTACGTCCTCAGATGGCTCTCCTACCAATTCTCCTGGGTATCAACATCTTGGATTTCACAATGTCATGTGGCTGCAGTCCTTATTTGGCCACACCACAGGTCCCGTGCTGGTGTAGGGGTGTCACAAGGCACTTCTGTATCACTCCTGGGGGAGTTACACCGGTGAAAAGACATGTACTGGTCTTGCAACACCATCATGGGAACATGGAGACAGGTAAGTTGTGTTGTCCTACATTGTCTAGGACTCTTTCTCATACAAAACAAAGGAGACACAAAGAATTATGCATTATTGCTTGTCAGTTTCTTTTATCACCCTAGATGCAGATCTTAACACATTGGATTTTGAAGCAGGTAACACAAAAGGAGCAAATAAAATCAAGCAGATAGCAGGGAAAATGGACGTTCTAAATATTATCAATCTTTCCCAATCACAGCAGTCTAGAGTACCACCTTTTCTTTTTCATTTTAAAGTACCATACGTGATTGCAAAGTACAGTTTTAGATCAACCCTTCGCAGCAGCATTCCTGAACTGGTAGGAGAGACTCCAGTAAACTGTTATTCCTGGCCTGCTGTTCTTTCATCTACAGATCAGATTATTAAAAGCGACAGTATATTATCCGGGGTGCGCCTGTATTTTAGTAATACCTGGAAACGATGGGGAAATGAAGTTAATTCTCCAAAAATTTTGCCTCAGTTTTGCAGTGGAGGAAAAAATAATATCCACACCGAACAAAAATTTCTCAGGCTCATGAAACTTTAATATGAATGCATCAATTTTGAAGATTCCTACCAGGCAACATAAATGTCTAAAGGCTTTGGAAAAAAATTTTCTTAAAGACCCATAGCTCTCATTGATGATGCTTGTTGCTGTCCCGAGAACTCAGATAGTGTACCGTATGTTCTTAATCTCAAACACTTGCATTTGAAACAAATCTCTCTCGGCTACTAGAAGACTTACTTTCAAATTTGGCATGCTAGGTTTTGGCACAATTTCTAATTCAGGACTCAGACACAACTCCATCTGTTGAAGGTTCAATATGCGTCAATTTCAATGCTAAGCTAATGTTTTAGGTCAGAGGCGAGAAAACCTTCTTGGGTCTACTAAGATTTGCATCATCAGCATCACTGGGGTGGGTCTTAAGTATATCCAGTAGAACAGTTAAGGCTCACCACTGGGCAAGGGAGGAAATGTTCCCTTTCCTTAAGAAAACCCCAGAGACTGTCCACCTCCCCTGCAGGATACAGCCTGCATAGCTGAATAGGTGGTGGAGATTGAATTAGGACTGGGCTACCTAGATCACTCCAAGTCCTCCAGATATCTGAGTCAGCAGACCTAATTATCTGTGGATACGCCAACCTCTGCTCCTCCTCTGTCTGGACTGGAGAAGGAAGTGGAAGATGGAGCAGAAGTGTGGAGGAGAATACATTCAATTCACCACTCTCCTCTCCACCACACTTCCTCCTCTGGTCCATCATTGTCTTCCTTTTTCAGTCCAGATAGTGAGGGGAGGAGGAGTGGCAATGAGTGGGTGGGTGTCCCTCACCCAAAGGTGGGTGTCCCTCACCATTCCACCACTTTAGATGACTTGTCTCATTTAGTTTCAAGGTAAGTTGGTCTTGCATAGACACAATAGCAAAATAAACCCTATTTGTCACATCCAACATATACACGAGCATATGGTTTACACACAAACATTTACATAACCGAGATTATATTAATATCCCAACATGAGACCTTACAGGTTTTCTTTGAGATCAAAAACACAGACTTTAAAAATCAACATTTTCATTTGAAGGGAATAAAAATGTTTCTGTCCTTTCTGGATGCCAAGAAAGTCTTATGAATGTAAATAGCTGCAGTAATTAGGTTCGTTGAATATGTAGTACTGGGGAATGTGGAGTTCATGAAATTTTCATATCAATGAGTAAACTATATTTGACATTTTTTCAAATGTGAAATTATCGTGTTTGTATGCGTAGCATGCAAATGTGTAAGGAAATATCAAATTGCTCCATTCTCTAGCTAATTCTTACAACATGGTCCTAAGGCTTTCTGCACGTTTATGCAAGTGAAATGCTAGAGCATCAGAATACCAAATCTAACCTTGGGTTCATGCAAGTGGGATGTTAACATCAACATAGACATTCAACTGGGGCATAAATGAGTTGTGCTCAGCTTGACCGGGCAGAAAAATTAGATTTAAACCTCGGGTTAAACTGCATCATTAGATTTGCACCTTTCTTTGATAGCAAAACACAGCTGCAAAGAATGGTTTTAGGCTGGCTTGCTGTGTATTGCCTGCCATCTCCAACCTCATTCTAACATGGTACAGGCACCTTGGTCCCAAATAGATTATTTGGAAGTAAGTCCCTCAAATGCATCAGCAGGTCCTGTCTAATCAATGCATATAGGTTTAAAATCTAAGTATGCCATGCTGCACATAGATAAACTAGACTAGTGGTTCTTGAGCATTTCAGACTAGGACCCCCCTTCTGAGAATGACAATCTGTCCGGGCCCTCCAGAAGTGATGTTATCAATCTGGAAGTAATATCATGGCTGGAAGTGACATCAAAGAAGTGACATCAATGTGATGCCAGAGCTCCTACATGTCTACTTGGAAGTAAGTCCCATTGAGTTCAATTAGTCTTACTCCCAGAAAAATATGAGTTGCAGCCTGAGTGCTCCATTCCAAAATGGCATCTCCCAGTTTTTTCACAATTCCCCTAAAATGAAGTTACAGCCTCTCAAGGGGGTCCCAACCTCCACTTTAAGATCCACTGAACTAGGCTTTCCCTTCAATCCAGAGTAACTATGGGAAGACATAAGAGGCACTTACTCTGGATTGCTCTATGCATTTCCCATAGGTTTCCCATAGGTGGCACAGTAACTACGTTGGTGTAAAAGGTCTCATAGTTAGTAGCCTTTGAAGGCTACTATCTGTACTGTTCATACTTGTGCCCCAGACATTAATTTAGCAGGAGTTTGGGGGTCTTTGGTTGTTTTGTACAGCACATAGTACACAGGTGAGAGGATTTTTATCACTGCGGGCACTTCCCTCCCCTCAATTTGGCTCCAGTATTGTAAATGAACATTTGGGTAGAAATATGCTTGAAGCAACAGAGTCTGATGAGAGGCAAAGGAGTGGCCTTTTCAGCTCTACTCACCCACAGACACTTTTGTTGTAAAAATTAGACACCGCTTCCCGGCCACTTTATATGTAAATGGGACAGGCACATGAATAGACAAGCGTAGATGCCCTGTCAAGTCTCGTTTGGCCCACACACTTACTTGGGAATAAAATAATTTAAAAACAATGGGACTTTCAACATCCTCGAAGGGGCAGTGAACTGAATTCCAAGCTGTCTAGCGAGACTTTAAGACGGTTTGTACAAGAGTCAAAACAAAGCCTAACAAAGGCACTCCCACGACTGTGGTCGTGGCAGATGACATGATACCTTACGGAGAAAATAAATTTGGGCAAACAATATTTAATTGTTTAAATAATTTAAGAACTCAATCAACTCTTCGATTTCAAATATGTCTTTCAAAATAGAAGATGTTAACTATGATGAATAGTAAAACCCGCAGCCAGAATATGATGATATTGGGCTGTGTAGATTATGTCATGGAGGATGAGAGATTATTGTAGGATATATTGCTTGGATCTGATAGACAGAGACTGCTCCCATCTGCTCAGATTTAGGCTACCTCTAAGACTGAGTGGACTTATTGGGGCTACCGTAGCCCTACTGCAGGAAAAGGGATAAGCTTCACTTTCCCTGCAGCAGCACATTAGCAGTCCCAAAACTTGTGCTGGAGACAGCACAGGCATGTCAGCCTGCCTGTTTCAGCGCAAGTTAGGATTGCGCTGTGAGAGAGCAGAATCCTCTTACTCAGGGTTTCCCAAACTGATAGTCATGACTCACTGGCGGATTGTGGTCCACGTGGAATGGGTGGTGACGGATCTTTTCACCTACCCTTGCTCTGGATTAGCTCCAAATGTGAGCCATTCCAGAAGCTGAATTAAATTACTTACTGGGGAGGCTACTACTGGGTTGTTTGCAACCCACTGTGTAGAGGCCTTGGAAAGCCACTTATGGTCTTCAGAAAGTCACTTAGAAGTAGAAGTTTGCTTCCCAAAAGCAAAAGTGGCTTTCTGATGCTTTTGCAGGCCATTCTTAGGCCTGCAAAAGCCAGTAAATCAGGTTGCTTCTATTTTCTCCTCAAAACCTATTTCTTGGCTCAATGTTACACTGACATTTTCTCATCCCTTTTTCTCCTTGATCAAGACAGTAATCTGATCATACTATGATCATATAGCTGGGGGTCCAGTTCCCTGTAATACCACTGCGGAGCAATCTCTGCCCAGCAGTTCTGTACCCTGTATTTTTAGCTCTATATTTTCAATGGCAACCAAGCTGAAACAACAAAACAAATACAAAGTAACAAAACGATACCTAATTTAGAAAGCAGCATAAATCAGATACTCTAAATGAAAAAACACAGCTGAAACAAAACAAGAACTAACAAAGTAGCATAAATCAAACACCATAATGGAAAAACATCACAGCAGAATAACTCTGCCACCACTACCCCTACAACTGAACAGAAAAGTCAGATTTTAATATATCATCTGAAGAATAGGAACTAAATAGGCATTTAGTGCCACCACCAAAAAGGCCATGTACTTAAATCAAGCTAATATATCATTGCTCAGACCTCTCAAAGAAAGAACACTGAATCAAGGCCTGAAATCAGTGATGGGATTCAAAGAAATTAAGAACCGGTTCTATGCCCATCTGGCAGCCACTGTTAAATGGCTATTTTTAAACTTTATATGTCTTATCTCATGTTAATAACCGGTTCTATAGAGGAGGTGTGAACCTGTGGGAGCTTGCCACTGCCTGAAATGCTATAATGTCCCAAAACCCCTCATGCACAATCCTAACCATGTCTACTCAAAAGTAAGCCCCATTGTGCTCAATGGTTCTTACTCCCAAGAAAGTGTCCCAAAATTGCTGGAAAAAATGCCCTAACTGCAGCGCCACTTTCTGGCTATTTAGAGACATGGTTGTCAAACTATCTCTTTTTTGGGAAATATAAAACCAATGGCATAAAACTATGAAACAGTTCCACCCTCCTTTAAGCACATGTTGCTAATTCAATTTAAATGACTTGCTGGATCATACAGTAAATTTATGTTGGTGCCATGCTCTTTCCTCCTCAGAACGTCGCTTCCAACCTCTGAAAATAGTGATTTACACTACTCCCTTCAGAGGGCTAGCCCCATTAGTCTGATATAAAAATTACAAAGCAAAAATAGCCATATGGTGCCTTTGGAGCTACTATAACTGGTTTATTGTGACACATGGAGAGCATGATTGCTATGAATTGCACCAGGGGGTCACACATTGACGAAGCCTAGGCTTCCCGTTTTGACACCTGTGCTTTAAGAGTATCAAATAACCTGGAACAAAACAAGGAAGAGTGTTGTCCATTGAGGTGTTCGCCTGAATGCTAGCTTCAAAAAATGTGCAGATACAGTTGTGTTTTTAGGGGGGCTGAAGGGGTTCTGGGCCCCGAATACCACCCTCAGGAGCATGACACCACTGCTGACCAAAATCATTAAAATTGCGAAGGTTAGGAATAACCCAAACATGCTATACACCATTGGATGTGGAATGCAATGCAAGAAACCAGAGTTACATATCTCCTTTCCAAAAAAAGGCAATGGGCGAGAAAACACCACGGGAGTGACATCACTAAAAGTAATTAAAAAACAATAGTTAGGAATAAATCCCCATCATGCTGTGTACTATTGGATATATAATTTACAGCACAATGCAATAAAAACAGTGAAATGTTTCCAATTATCAAATGTTATGGCCAAAAAACAAGAATGCAACTGTCTTATGTATCAAAAAGTCAATGTGTGGAGTCATATGGAAAGTGAAACGGAGCCATATATAAGGTTCATTTGCAAGTAGGTGGGTTTACCGTAGGGCACAATCCTACTGTCCATGTCTATTTAGAAGTAAGCCACATTGTGTTCAATGGTTCTTACTCCCAGGAAAGTGTGCTTAGGATTGCAGCCTTAGAACACAATCCTAACCATGTCTACTCAAAAGTAAGCCCCATTGTGTTCAATGGATCTTACTTCCAGGAAAGTGAGTTTAGGATTGCAGCCTTTGGGAGCAATCCAGAGTAACTACAGGGAGTCCTTGCTCTGGTATAAGAACAATTTGCTCTTGATTGCAATATGAATTTCCCATAGGTTTTCACTAGGTGGTGCAGTAACTACGGATACACATAATGTCTCTTAAATGCTCCTGAAGTTACTCTGGATTGTAGGGTAAGTCCATTTGAAAGGGTAGGCTGAGAGGAATCCAATGACACCAGAATGGCTCCAATTCAATGAATCTAGCTCCCCCAAAACATCCCTCCTCCAAGCTGATGAATGCATTGAGTCCTTTGGAAAGTGAAACTAAGCTCCATGTTTTTCTTTATTCTTCAGTAAGGAAAGATGCCTTGGCTTGCAATCAGGTCAGGTAAAGAGGAATGAAAGGTCATGAGAAAGGCCACCAGAACTACCAATGAAACTGTAGTGCCACAATGTTCTGTTGGTGCACTATTAGTGCCATGTTGATGTGTTATTAGTTTGGCATTAGTTGATGTGTCATTAGTGTGTCATTACTGTGTAACTAATACATCATCAGTGCATTGTTAATGTGTTGTTAGTTCACTGTTAACGTACTGTTAATCCATTAACAGACGTCAGCTCATGCACAAAATTGAAGCTTAGATCTACCTAGGAGGTAGACCTGTCCCCGGCCACATCTGAGACTACTCTCTGGAAACACTTCTTCCAGGCATGTAGATATGGGCTTCTACCCAGACTTGAAGCCCAGATCTACCTGCAAGGTAGATGTGGGCTCCCATTCCAAGACTGCCCTCATGCCGGTAGACCTGAGCTCACATGTTGGGACAGTATGTCACTGAATATTATACTTATGGAACTGATAGCAGGGGAGGGCACTGATCTTCATCCACCGCTTGTGGGAAAATAATCAGGGTATTTATTTCCTAGCCAATATAATTACGCATTTCATGTTATGACTGTTCCTATGTCTCAGCCTCACCTCAGGCGAATTGTGAAGACAAAAGAAGGCAAGAAAACCATGTATACCACACTGTAGAGCAGAGGTCTCCAAACTTTTTGGCAGGAGGGCCATGTTGTCTTTCTGATACTGGAAGTTAAAAAGAATTGATTTACATTAAAAAATTGAATAATATATTAATATACTAATGATTATTATTATTATTACTAATATAATAATAATAATCCAATATATTAATGGTGGAATTCATGGGTTAATTAATTAATTCAAATCAGTTCATAAAGACTTTCCAACACACTCAGAGAGGGTGATCTTCAAACCAGTTCATAAGCACTTTTCATACACAGAGTTGTGCAGCCTCCCCAGACCTCAAAATACCCTCCTGAGGTGTGGAGAGCAAAGCTCACCTGTGGAGGATTACCAGGCTCACCACATCTGACCCCAGGGTTTGGAGACCAAAAGTGGTATAAAATGTGAAAAATATTTTATTAACTGTATTACCGTAATTAATATTGCTCATAATTAATTAATTTTGTTGTATGGGGTGATAAAAATGTAAGAACCCCAGGTGTCAAATGACCTAGGTATGCTGTTGCAAAGATGCCTGCCAGTAAATCCTATCTTTGTGTAGCTGTCAAATCTACCTTTTCGAGGTCAGAAGGGGCCAAAATCATTTCCAGATCTATTTTGCTCAAAAATCCATTTTCCTTTAATCTCCCCTTTCCAAATGGTACGTTTAATGAGATCTGCCAGCATATGTCTCAAGCAAAAATATGTTGTTGGGTGTGCGTGTTTTTTGTGTGTGCGTGTGTGTACTTTTTGTCTTCTTTCTGTTTTACTTCCCCCCTTCTCCTTCTGCTTCAGTGTCTGTGTGCTCAATTCAAATGTATTTCAAATAAGCAACAAACCTGGACACTATTGAAACACTCTTGGAGTACCGCAGAAATAATAGGTGTATTTGCCAAGGGAACCTGCTTTTCTTTTTCAAGTGACTGTATGCATTATTGTGGCTTCTCCTGATAATGGCTCATTTAATGCCAGGGCTAAGATGCAATCAATCTTTTCTTTCTTTCCCCCTTTTTAGCCCCTTGGCAGATTACACAGCTTGGCTGAATGCATCTACCTGACAGTCCAGAAACTGCTAAGGTTCTCCTGGGGTGGAGTGGCTGCTACTACTTGACCTGGTGGGGGAGAGAGAATGGGGGGGAGAGATCCTAGCTGATGCTCAAGTGAGCAATACTGCCTTCCTCTGTAATTAGACCCTCCCTGAACTCTCTTTACAGTTGACTAAAGTTACTTGGAGCCTCTCTGCTGGGGCTGCCTGATTGGCTCCCCACCCCCATTGATGAAACACAGCATCTATTTCCCCCAAACAATAAAGGGGGGAGGGAGATTAGTAAAAGTTCACTTGATCACAATGAGAAGGCTGATCATTAAATGGCAATGCAAGCCAGATGTAGCTGAAATGTCTAGAGAGTCTGGGCTGCAGCAGTCTCTCCTTCCTTCCAACCCAGAAAGTTCTCCAGCTGAATGGAGGGAGAATAGTAAGGATAAGTAATAGTAAGGATCTGAAGGAGGCCTCTGTCAGGATCTTTCTTGAGAACAAGAACCTTGAGTTCTGGAAGGCATTGTCCACCCTGCCAGTGTTAATCAAACTGTGGGTCGGAATCCAGTAGGTAGGTCCTCATTCATTTCAATATATTTATTCCATATATTTATTTTTAATATATTAGACTTTATAACACGACATCATTCCTGCCAGGATGGTGTAGTGTAATCTGGAAGATCTAGATTCAAATCCCTACCTGGCCATGAAGGTTCCTGGGGAGGGTTGCCATATGTCCTGAAAAACAGAGACAGTACAGATTTTGGGGGATAGTGTTCTTATACTGACAAATGGGACAGAGGGTCCTGTCCCAATTTTGTGGAAGAGAATTATGGCAACCCTATTCCTGGGGTTATACTCATGCTCATGAGTAATATGAGCATGAGTAATGAGCTCATGAGTCATGAGCCAATTACTCATGCTCAGCCTCACCTACCTTACAGGATTGTTGTGAGGAGGCATGGGGGGCATGGAGCAACTAAAGCTTTGTAAGCTGGCAGGGGGAGGCAGGGTATAAATCCCTTAAATAAATGTTACTGCTTTTGTACTTTTAAAAGGCTATATGCTTTACACAATGTTAGTTATTGGGACTTACTCTAGCATGTGTGGATAGGATTGCAGCCTAGGATTGTTAAAAATTTTCCTCCTTGATGATGTCACTTCCAGGCATGATACCACTTTTAGTGGGTCCTGAGTACTTCTCATTCTAAAAATGTGGATCTGATGCTAAAAGTTTGAGAACCACTGCTTTTAAGTCAAGGGTGGGCAAACCAGGCCACTTTAGGCCTTTTAACAATAGTGTAGATTGTAAAAGAAGGAATTTCAGCAGGTGCAACACCTCCACAACTGTTATGTATCCAGGAACCATAAAGTGAGCCCAGTTTGCCCAATCCTGCATTAGACAATACAAAGGAAAACTTTCCTCTTAAAGGATCCACAACCTAGGGAGGAAAGTGAGATGTTGTTGACATGGGCAAGAACTTTGAGTGGATTCTCTCCTGTCTCCCAGGTCTTGTGGGTCCAGATCCTCTTAAGAGGTCAAGTCAGCAGTGTGAAGCAGAGGCAGGACAGTTTCACCCAGAGCCACAATGGATGTATACTCAACAGGGAAGGAACTGTGGGCAACCCTGGCTCTCTAACCAGCAAGTACCTGTACTTACTCGAATCTAATGCGCACCCCATACTTATAATCAAAATACTATATTTACTCAATTCTAATTAACCATTGAATTGAATGTACACCCAGATTTTGGAGACTAAATTCAGCTGGAAAGGGTGAGCGTTAGATTTGAGTAAATACAGTATATACAATATACATACATTTCTGCAAACATATTTATTTGGGGCATAATCCTAACTAATTTAGGCCAGCACAATTCACTCATCTTTCACCAGTGCACATCTGTGCAATGGCCTAATACCCCACCACCAATGTGGTGCTAATGTGCCTTATGGCACTTTTGTGACAGCCCAAGGACAACATGGGATTAGTGCAGGAACTTGTGCCAGCCTAACTGAAGATTATGATGGCAGCCTCAGATTTTTAAGGGCACATCATTTATTGGTTTGTCCACATTTTTGAAATTATCCCTTCCACCAGGAGGTAAAACTTCCTTGGAAGTAAGCCCCATGGACTTATTTCTCAGTATATATAGGCTTGGGCTGTAAAACATCTGAGGCTGCAATCCTATCCACACATCCTTGGGAGTAAGCCCCATTGGTTATAATGGGATCTGTTTCTGAGTAGATATGCCTAGAGTTGGGCTGGAAGACATCAGAGGCTGCAATCCTTGTCACACTTTGCTAGGAGTAAGCCCCATTGACTATAATGGGACTTATTTCTGAGTATCATCCGTTTCCACTTTGCAGAGTTGAAAGGCACCCTGGGTTGCCTTGGTTGGGTTTGTTTGTGGGTTTGTTTGTGTGTGTGTCCCCTTAAAACATCTTTGGAAACTTGGCAGCCAGTCCCAGAGATTCACTTTGAAACCCCCCTTTCTTTCCCCTCCAGAACACCCAGCACGTTTAGAAGGAGAACAAGCAGCAGGAGTGGACCCACCAGGATCAGGATGACCACATGTCCAAAAAAGAGGACAAGGATCCTTGAAAATGGAGGACACCCAAGAAAAATGGAGGACATGATCAAATCAAAGCTAAAAACCCTCATGCGTAATGCTCTCAATTGGTTAATTTAGCACTATGTTACTTATTAAATTTAAATCTATTGCATGTATTTAATTTCATAGAATTTATTAATTCCAAGAAGGCTGTATGTTACCTGCTCACAAGGAAAAGGAGGACAATGAGGATTTTTTTTATTCAGCACTCAAGGCTAAAAAAGAGGACAGAAAATGCCTGTCCTAAATCATCTGCCTGGACAGGAGGAGATCCAGGTGTTCCTTTGCAACCAGATCAAAGAGGATCCAGGTCAGGGTGACCAAATATCATAACCACAAAAGAGGACAAGGACCCCCCAAAATGGAGGACCCTAAAAAAATAGAGGATACCCAAGAAAAATGGAGGACTTGACCAAATAAAAGCTAAAAACACGTATATTTGTTTATGTAGCTAATTTGTTTATGTAGCTAATTTAAACACTATATGATTAAATTTAAAACTATTGCATATGGTGTAATTTATTCATTACATGCTGCTTACCCACAAGGAAAAGGAGGACAATGAAGGTTTTTCCCAGGACACAAGGCTAAAAAAAGAGGACACGTCCAGGAAAAAGAGGGGGGGGGACAAATGATCACCTTGGTCCAGGCTGACTTTGATGATGATTTGGAGTTGGAAGTGAATGAATGGCTTTGCTGGCAAGGAGCCCTATTGGATCCAGTGGCTCTTACTCTCAGGAAAGTAGGATCGCTGCTTTGGAGTTTGTGGCCAGGATGGAAAAGGGTGCAGGAAAATGTTTCGGCTCCCTTGGGTGGTCCCTTTTAACCCTTTCATGGACCTCCCTCCCACCCATCTTCCATGCGAGTAAAAGTTGGAGCTGTCGACAGATTGGGGAGATGAAAGCCAAGCTGGAGGCAGCAGAGAAATACCCTTTTCTTCTCTCCTTCCTGGCGAGGTGATCCTCAAAGGAGCTGCTTGGGAGGCCGGAGATCTAAGCAGATCATCTGCACATCCCAAAGGCTGAGCAAGCTGGAGATTCCAGCTTGTTCCAAGCAGGTTCCAGCCAGTGCGCACTTCCTTGGGAATAAGGCGGTGACCAGATGTCCCCTTTTTTCCAGGACACGTCCTCTTTTTAAAGAATTGTGTCCTGGAAAAAAAAAATCATCATTGTCCTCCTTTCCCTTGTGAACAAGCAGCATGCATCCTTCTTACAATTCATCAATTAGATGTAACCGTTTTAAATTTAATAATAAGTAATATAGTGTTTAAATCAAGCACATGAAAGCAATATATCTTGAGTGTTTTTAGTTTTTATTATTGTCATGTTCTGCATTTTTCTTGGGTGTCCTACTTTATTTGGAGTTAGAGCACAATCCCAACCATGTCTACTCAAAAGTAAGCCCCATTGTGTTCAATGGGTCTTACTCCCAGGAAAGTGTCTTTAAGATACAGCCTCTCATGTACCAAGGGGAACTTCACACTTCCAAGGAAACATAACCTAGAAATGGGTCAGGAATTAGGCTGCAATCCTAACGACACTTTCCTAGGCGTAAGAACCATTGGTCACAATGGGGCTTACTCTTGATTAGACATCGTTTGATTAGAAATGGTTGTGCTCTTGGTTAGATCCAGGCTTGGTCTTCTCCATCTGCAACTCATCCCCTTCTTGGACCTTCTATCTAACTTTCCAGCTTGGATGCAGCTTTAGTATAGTCCTAGGTAAAGTAACAAACCTTCTTTTCTCTTGAGGAGACCTCCCTGATGCCTCCTTCCCAGTTATGGGACATGCCCAGCTGCATCAGAGCTGGAAGGAATGACTGAGGCTTGTAATCTTGTCCAGTCTTACCTGCGAGTAAGCCCCATTGATTATAATAAGCTTTAATTTTGAGTAGATATGCCTAAGATTGGGCTGAGTTCTTTGTCCGTTGGTTGGCCGAATCTTCCAACAGAGCTCAGTGATGCAGACATTCACAACCACCCTGCAAGGTAGGCTTGGTTGAGAAAGACTAGCAACATAATTCAAGTCACCAGATTTCATTTGGCTGCAATCCTAAAGACGCTTTCCTGGGAGTAAGACGCCATTGAACACAATGGGGCTTACTTTTGAGTAGACATGGTTAGGACTGAGCTCTAAATCAAGTTCCATCCAGCTCTGCCTCACTCTTAAGCCAAGTTAAGAGTTTATTCCTTACTCAGTAGAGCAGTCACTGAATTATTTCCGGATCTGCTTATAATAATAATAATAATAATAATAATAATAATAATAATAATAATAATAATAATAAAGTCACTTTATTATAGGATAAAATCGCCTTTCTCACACTTCTCCCCTTTTAAAAAAAGACATTCAGAGTGGACTCAGGAGCCCCACACTATGCCTGCCTACTCAGAAGTCCCATTATGGTTTAGGGGGCTTACTCCCAGGTTGAGGATGAATTTCTAAGCACGCTTTCCTGGGAGTAAGACTCGTTAAACACAGTGAGTCTTACTTCTGAGTAGACATGGTTAGAATTGCACACTAAGGCTGCAATCCTAAAGACACTTTCCTGGGAGTAAGTCCCATTGAACACAGTGGGGCTTACTTTTGAGTAGACATGATTAGGATTGTGCTCTAAGTGTGGATAGGATCGCAGCCTTGGAGCCTTCCAGCACAATCTTATGCATGTGTTCAAAGAGGAAAATATACTCCCAGGAAAGCATGTATACAGGATATGTTTTCTTTCACACAATTACTCAGAAGAGAGGCTGCAATCCTAAAGACACTTTCCTGAGAGTAAGATCTACTGAACACAATGGGGCTTACTTTTGAGTAGACATGGTTAGGATTGTGCTCAAAGTCTCATTTCGCTCCCTGGGGGCTTCCAGAAAAGCGTCATAGGATTTTTATAGGAAAGTATAGTATCGCAGGCTTATGACTCAATCCTAGGTATGTCTACTCGGAAGTAAGTTCCATTATTCAATGGGATTTGTGTATTTATGTATGGATAGGATTGCAGCCTTAGGGTGCAATCCTAAGCATGGGTACTCAGAAGTAAATCAGAAGTCCCATTGTATTACTCTCAGGAAAGTGTGTATAGGATTGCAGCCTTAGTTTCTTGCGTGGATGACCAATTTCAGGAGTTTATAGGTTGGTTGCTCAGAGTATTCCTTCTTCTCTTGCAAAATGTGTGAACGAGTTACTCTTGCCTGCGAGGGGAGATGGGGTAGGCAGGTTGACCATATATCATAACCGAAAAACAGGACAAGGAACCCTCAAAAATGTAGGACAGCCAAGAAACATGTAGGACATGACAGAATAAAAGCTAAAAAATAGTCAGATATATTGCTTTCATGTGCTCACTTTAAATACTGTATTGTTTATTATTAAATCTAATACTGCCTGCAATCCTAATCACACTTTCCTGGGCGTAAATACTATTGAACATAATGGGTCTTACTTTTGAGTAATCATGTTTAGGATTGCACTGTCTGTTATGTATAATTTATTACAAAATATTAATGGCAAGAAGGCTACATGCTGCTTGCTCAGAAGGAAAAGGAGGACAATGAAGATTTTTTTCCAGGCAAAAAATAAGAGGACATGTCTTAGCAAAAGAGGACATATGGTCACCCTGTAGCTAGGGTCACAGTCCTAATCACACTTTCTCTTCTAGGGTGCAATCCTAACCACTACTCAAGAGCAAGCCCCATTGTATTCAATGGGTCTTACTCCCAGGAAACTGTCTTTAGGATTGCCTAATCTCCATTTATTATAATGGGAGTTACTTCTGAGTAGACGTTAGGATTGGGCTGTGGGTCACTGGCAGTTCATGCAGGTCAGCATACATGGCGCGAAAGAATGAGAAGAAAGAAATTTCATTTTCATTAGTTATTTCCTTTTCTCTTTGTGAAATTTTGTTGAATAGCGGTATTTGATTGATTGATTGATTGATTGATTGATTGATTGATTGATTGATTGATTGATTGAAAGAGAGAGAGAGAAAGAAAGAGAGAGAGAAAGAAAAGAAAAGAAGTCTCTGCCCCGGAGAGCTTGCAATTTCAGTGCCATGTTTCTGATCTTTGGACAGGGAGGTGTGAGCAGAACAGAGGGCTCCATTTGGGATCAAGCACCCCACATTAGGAAGGGGGTCCACCAACTCCTGCCCCCAGGGCGAAGTTCTTCTACCTCCCTCCCTCCTGGCAGGCAGGGCTGGCAGCTTCTTGGTCCACCTGCGCAGCAGGCAGAGCTGCTTAAACAAGCCTTTCAAAAGAGGGGGGGTCCTTGCAAGTCTTCCCTTCCTCCTCCCCCCCCCCGCAGCCAACGAGCCCAAAGACGTTTTGTTGCCTAATCCCCAATAATTGTCGCAATTAAACTCATCATCCAGTCACCTTCCTTTGACACAACAGAGGCTTCCCCTTCCCATTGTTCTGCAGAAGGGGGGAGGAAAGGAGAGAGGGGGAGCAGTTCAGATTGGGGGTGCAAAGCAAGAGGGAGCCCTGATTCCGCAGGTGCCCCCAACTGCAGCCAGCCTGGCATCTCCCCACTGCTGAGCCCCTTCCTCCAGAGATGAAAGCCCCCCTCCTTCCATCAAGGCCCTATTTGCGAGGGATGGGGTGACAGGGAAGAGGGGGGGAGGGAAGGTTTATTAACCAATCTAACGTGAAACCTCAGGCAAGGGATGGGGGGAGAAGCCCTGGGTTTTCCCTTTAATTTCCCTGATCCCTTTCATTCCCCAAGAAATCTTCCTTCTCTCTTCTTTTTCTCCTCCTCCCTCTTATTAACTCCAAGCCGATGGTTCCCTCTAATCAAAACCCGAGCCTTCCTCCCTGCTTCCCAATGACAAACTCTGAACAGCTGAAAGAAAGGATGCAGGGGGCTCTGCCCCAGAGAGAGGGGCTTTTCCTCTTCCTTCCCCTCCTCTCACTGAGAGAGAGAAAGAGAGATGGGGGTCTTCCCCTTCCTCTAGCAAACACCATCGATTTCCACCCCCCTCCTTAAAATAGTGCTGCTGCTGAGAAAGAACAGGAGAACCTTTTTTTTTAAAAGGAAAGTTCTTAAGGGGGTCCTCCTCCTGCCCTTCTCTACATAGTGCATCGGTGGAGGGTCGTTCTGGATCATATACAGTCAATGAAAAAAGGCATTACAGAGACAGAGAGCTGTTGGAGGGGGGCACAAGAAAGCATACATACATACATACATACATACATACATACATACATACATACATACATACATACATACATTAAATGCATGCATGCATACATACATACACACAAACATCTGGCATCTAGCCACCTTGGGTATCCTTCCTTTAGGAAGAAAGGCGGAATATAAATCAAATCCCATGCATGCATGCACGCATACATACATACATACATGTATACATGCTAACTGCGTAAAAGGCACTTTTCTGAGTGGGTGTTCCTCTTTGATGTAGCAGGGGAAGAGTAACTGGCTCTCCTCAACTCAACATGGTTTCTTTTTTTCCCTAGTGGCTGGTTCTGCTGGTGTTCTTTTGCATCTATTTTTTTTAAGATTGTGAGCCCTTTTGGGACAGGGAGCCATTCGTTATTATTTATTAGATTATAAATCTAATAATCGCTTTGTGCTCTCTAGTTGAAAAAGCGGTGTATAAATAAATAAGGAAACAAGCTGCAAGGATGCGATTGTTTGTATTGCAAATGACTGCACAAGGGAGGGAGAAACTGAGAGTCCTGTTCTTCCCCCACCAATTATCCTATCTATGAGTGTGCTTCTTTTTGGGAAGGGTTTGCACGTACAGGCTGAAATGATAGCAGCACTTTTTTGAAAGGAAGGCTGCAATCCTAAAAACACTTTCCTGGGAGTAAGACCCATTGAACACAATGGAGTTTACTTTTGAGTAGACATGGTTAGGATTGTACTCAAAGTTCTTTTACGTCTGAGTAGACTTGTAGTAGGAGTAGGATTAATCCTAATCCTGTAATATCTTAATCTTAATCCTGTAGTAGTAGCAGGGCTGTGCTCAAAGTTCTTTTACTTCTGAGTAGACTCCTGAGTAGACATAGGATTGGACTCACCCCACACACAAACACACAGTATCTGAACACACACAAACGCATCTGAACTCAGTAAAGGATGTGTCTCTCTCCTGGGATTCCCGGAGTGTGTTATCAACAGCAATTCATCCTCAGTCGATTGCAATATCACTTTGAGTGCTGGTGAACATCCTTATCCGCGGCTCGTACCCCGGAACCCGCGAGTCCTTCTTAATTTTCTCCTATGTTTTGCAGCCCCTCCAGAAATTGTCGCAGATGATCAAAAGACCCATGGCTAAGGAGGGGATCAGGGAGACCAAATTCACTGAAAGGAAGGAGGACTGTTGCCTTTAATTAGACCATTCCTCTTTATTAGTATTCATATTGAGATTTAAGGGAGGAGGAGGAGGAAAGGGGGGGGAGGAGGAGGAGGGGGGGAGAGGAGAAAGAAAAAAAAGAGATGCATGTTGATTTATCCACCGAGTATTTACAATGTAAATATATTCCTACACACACACATATAAAAAAAAATAAAACGTCATGGATCAATTGTAAAGGACCCGGATCCATAATTTTAAAAAATCAGTTTCAGTGTATACCAGGTTCTCACCCCACTTTCGCTTCGTAGTCAGATTTGTTTATGCAGAATCGACATTTAATAGTGCTAATTGCACTCCAGTTAAATTGCCCTGATTGCAGAAAGGGAAGCAATTTTCGTGCTCTCTGTCTGGGTTTTGGAAGAAATGGTTTTGATATTCACCTCTTTAGAAAGAAGTAGAGAGAAGGCACCCGAGCCTTTGCACAAATTGCACTTAGGGGCTGACTGGCAGCATTCAGGCGCCTATAATAGAGCATTATTTGGCCGTTTTGAATAATGTAAAGAGCCGGCTGGGAAAAAAAAGCCATTCTCCTGAAAATTGCTTTAACTTTTCCAAAAAGAAAAAAAAGGGTGATGATGATTCACTCCAAAACCCGGGAGCCTTTTGTTGCACGGTGATTATTCCCCCAAATGTTTTAACAGTCAGCTCAACACTTCAGCATAACACGCAGATCTTTGTTTAAAAACTGGATTTAGGAAGGATGCAGAAATCTGACCGCCCCACCCCATCCTTTTCTTGGGGAGTCAAGAGATCCTTCCAGGCTTGGATGGCTTTCCTTGCATTGCAGGCGCAGCGAACCATTCTAAGTCCATTTCCACTGGAGTGTGATTGATCAGAAAAAAAAGGATGGGTTAAGAAGACCTGCGATGCTGTCGGTTTAAAAAAAAAAACCCCACAAGAAGAAGGGAATTGAGTTGGGGGGGACAACGCTGGGTTTGGACTGGGTGGACAGATCTGCCTTGGAAGGATGGATTCAGATGAGTGATTAAAAGACTGAGCCAAACAGCCCCTAAAATGGGATCATGGAGATCATTTTATTGATCACTTTGTCAGCCTCCCTTAAAGAGAGGGTGGGAGAAGGCTCTCCCTCTCTCCTCCCAGAGCTGCCCCCTGGTTGGCCAGCGACGCCTCTTAGGTGCCACTTAGCAATCACCTCCAGGAGGAAATGCAACGAGGGGTTTACTATAAATAAACAAGGGCGCCCTCCTCTTCTTCCCTCCCTGCTTAGAGGGGTGGAGGAGGCTGTCACCTGTTGGAGAGAGGAGGCTGCTGCTGGCTGCATGTCTCCCTACTAGGACTTTCCTCCTCCTTGGGGTTGCTACATTGCCAGCCAGTGAGTGTGTGGGGGGCTCTTGATCCTGTGCACACTGCGATCCTAAAGAAGAACTGGGGCATATAGATGGTGGAGGGAAGACTGACTGGGACACGGATTTTCTCCCATCTCCACCACTGTGGAAGATGTTTGTTGTTCCCCCAAACAAAAGGGAGAGAAGCAATAAAGGAAAAAAAAAACCCGTGGAAATAGTAATCCTTAGTGGGGGGATCTGGTTGTGCCACAAGCAGTGTATTTCTCACTTGAACAAAAGTGTGTGTTAATGATGACATAAGGAAAGGGTGCGGGTTTTGGAGAGAGAGACAGAGAGAGAGAAATTGTGATTCCTCCCCCTTTGCCTTTGAACCACGTGTATTTTGCATCTGCAAACTGAGTAGGCTCGGATGTACCAGATGTGGCAAGATTTAGCAGGAGTTAAGTTCACCTCACTGCGTTCCCATCTCCATCATCCTCCATCCTAACCGTGGGGAGGAAGATCAGACAGACAGACAAACACCTCGGCATTGCAGATCACCTCTCAGGGTGATTTCTTTATTTTTTATTTGTTTTAAATTGATTTTTCGCCAGGCCACGGAAAGGGTGAGTTGGATGCAATTTCTTCAAGGAACTTGCCACTTGTAGTAAGGACATATCCAATAGCGGGAGGGGAAATTAAACAGAGGCAGCAGGGAACAGTATATGTACTATCTGTGCAGTAGATCTGTGAGTAACTCATTATGGGCTTAGTGCGGGGACTGAAGATTGGAAGAGTAGATAAACTACCTGTGAGTAATTCCTTGGTGCGTGTCTGCGTATGCTTGTGAGATGCGTGAGGACTAGTAAAACGTCCAATGCAGATGGCTTAAGGCTGCGATCCTATCCACACAGTGTCCGTAGACTATAATTAACTAATTTCTGCATAGACTTGCAAAGGATTGGGCTCTCTTCAATATCTTGAGTCGAAGTTGCTTCTTGCAGGAGGAAAACCATTAGGAAGCGATTCCCCTATCCTTGATCACCACTCTTCCTCTCTACAATATTAGAGATTTTTTTTTTAAAAAAAAACATCCAACTTGTCCTTCTTTGAGATCTTTTTTAAAAATGAAACCAGCAAATGTGCATCAATCACGGAGGAAGAACTTGAACGAGCATCATATCAGCGCGCTGCTTTCCAAGCACTTTTTAAAATGCGTATTATAGGATGCTTTACATTATTGTGCCCCACATTGTATACTAGGGTGGGAGCGCATATGGGGCAAAACAATGCCTTTTTCCCCTTGTGGCACTGCATGTGGCGTATTTCATGATATGTTTGAGGTCTTGATGAGCTGTGTGATGTTCCAGATATAAACTGGAACGAAAATCTGAATTACAAAATAAAATAAAATTCCAGTTGTGTTCCTCTATCCCTCTTCCCTGCCCTTTGCAACTCCCTCTCTCCAAAGACAGTGTCATCTTTGTATTTGTCTTCTGTCACAACCTTAATGATATTTAAACCTAGGCTTTAATTTAAAAAAAAATTAATTGCAATATAATGCTTTGCAAAGACCAAAGCATACTCTGTGTGTGTGTGTGTGTGTGTCCTTTTTGGCTTTGACTGGCACGCGCCCAGAGCCCTGGTTTTGGCACCTCCAAGTTTCTGATTGGTTGGGGAGCGACTCCTGCTTGTCCTTCCTCCACCCTCATTGGGCGAGAGTCCCAACCAGCGGTACTTCAAAGCAGGCGCTCCCCGCACTTAGGCTGAGTTTAGCCGTCCAGAGGCTGGAGTGTACTTAGTGCGCGTAAGCTGGGAGGAAGCTGCGCCCAGTCGCCCCTCTGCGCCCAGCCTGGGCAGAGCCTCTCTTCCCAGCCCTGTCACCCTGCCTGCCAAGGGACCACTTGGCTATGGCTACGTCTATACTTGGGGTAAGTCACCAGGCGCTTCTCTACCCAGATTTTTTTAATTCCTTGTGTTTCTCTCCCTGTGCGACCCAAATGGTTGCTTGTTTGCAACGACAGGTAGTTGGTAGTACTAGTAGTGCGAGGGACTACTCGCGTGGGAAAGGGTCTAATCCTATGCATGCTTTCTTGGGAGTGAGACATTTTGAAAACAACGCGACTAAGGCTGCAATCCTAAAGACACTTTCCTGGGAGTAAGACCCATTGAACATAACAGGGCTTTCTTTTGCGTAGACATGGTTAGGATTGTGCTCTCAGGCTGCAATCCTAAACATACTTTCCTGGGAGTAAGACCCATTGAACGCAATAGGACTTGCTTCTGAGTAGACATGGTTAGGCTTGTGCCCTTAGGCTACAATTCTGAAGGCATGTTCCCGGTACTAAGACCCATAGAACACAAGGAGGCTTACTTCTGAGTAGACGTGGCTAGGTTGTGCTCTTACTGTCTGATTGTGCCTCAAAGTCTCTTGGGGGGATGAGAAAAAGCCCCCTTTCTCGCTTTTTTATGACTTGACCTATATCGCGTGTCCCTTCTTCACACCGTCTAGACTTTCAGTACAATACCCTGCACGTCTACTCAGAAGTAAGTACCACTATTTTCAACGGGGCTTATATTATTCTCAGTAAAGCGTGTATAGGATTGCGATCTTTGCTGCTTCGGACTTACCAGCCCTGTGATGAGGTTTTCCTGATACTGATTTATGCCAGATAATCATCCTCCCAAATTTGGCTGGAGTAACACCTAGTTTTTCGCTCCTTTCCTGGGGATGCTCATGTGTTTCAACCACCACCACCACAACAGCAAAATATTGTTTTTGGAGGGGGTGAAGAAGAGAAGAAAACAATATCAGCCCTGCCAGGAAAAATCTTTTAAGAAAAATCGTTTGTGTGTGTTTTCTTTTTTCTCTTTGCCTGCCTACCTGTTTCCTTATTCTTTTTGCTAAATGGTGTGCTTGTGTTGGACGAGGTAGGACGTAGTGGACTCTTCGCCTTTCCACTCTTCTAAACAGAATCAGTTCCCTAAAATGTAGCAGGGAGTGAGGGGAAAACCACAAATTTGTACCCACCTTGAGTAGGGGGCGTCAGGGCAGTGTCCTTTCCTTTCTTTACACCAAAGATACTAGCAGTAGCAATGGAGATCCCTTGGGAGAGAGGCTGAACTTTGTGGCCTTATTTTATTTTTCTGGGACACCCCTGTTTGTGGGTAGGTATGTGTGTTGCTCTGCTGCCCACTCGGGGCTTGAGACTGAAGGATTTCTTTTTTTGTGTGTGTGTCTCCCTCCTCCTCCTCCTCCTCCTCCTCTTTAGGAAGAGCCACGCTTCGGAACCACCCCTTTGGCCATGCTGGCTGCCACCTGCAACAAAATCGGCAACACCAGCCCCTTGACCACCTTGCCTGAGTCCAGCGCCTTCGCCAAGGGCAGCTTCCACCCTTGGAAACGCTCTACATCCAGCTGCAACCTGGGCTCCAGTTTATCCGGCTTCACTGTGGCCACCAGCCGGGGCTCCAGCGCTTTGGGTAGCTCCAGCGGTGGGGCCAACAGCGCCTTTTGCTTGGCCTCCAGCAGCCCTACTTCTTCTGCTTTCAGCAGCGACTACGGCAGCCTTTTCTCCGGGGCGGCTGCAGCAGGTGTTTCCCCGCAGGAACCCGCGAGTCAGTCTGCGTTCATTTCCAAAGTTCACAGCACCGCAGCGGAGAGTTTGTACCCCAGGGTTGGAATGGCTCATCCATACGAATCCTGGTACAAATCCGGTTTCCATTCCACTTTAGCGGCTGGAGAGGTGGCCAACGGGGCAGCCTCGTCTTGGTGGGACGTCCACACTAACCCTGGATCGTGGCTGGAGGTGCAAAACCCAGGGGGTGGCTTGCAAGGGTCTCTCCACTCCGGTGCCCCCCAAGCGTCCCTCCATTCCCAACTAGGCACCTACAACCCGGCTGATTTCAGTTCCTTGACCCATTCTGCCTTCAGCTCCACCGGTTTGGGTTCCAGCGCTGCTGCAGCATCTCACCTGCTTTCCACCAGCCAACACTTGCTCACCCAGGAGGGGTTCAAGCCCGTGTTGCCTTCCTACACGGACTCCAGCGCTGCGGTGGCTGCAGCCAGCGCAATGATCTCCGGGGCTGCAGCAGCCGCAGCCGTCGGGGGAAGCTCTGCGCGCTCAGCCAGGCGCTACTCCGGGAGAGCTACTTGCGATTGCCCCAATTGCCAGGAGGCTGAACGTCTAGGGCCGGCAGGGGCTAGTTTGAGGCGCAAAGGGTTGCACAGCTGCCACATCCCCGGTTGTGGGAAGGTCTATGGCAAGACGTCCCACCTGAAGGCTCACCTGCGTTGGCACACCGGGGAAAGACCCTTCGTCTGCAACTGGCTCTTCTGCGGGAAGCGCTTCACCCGCTCCGACGAGCTCCAGAGGCACCTGCGGACACACACCGGGGAAAAACGCTTCGCCTGTCCGGTTTGCAACAAGCGTTTCATGCGCAGCGACCATCTCAGCAAGCACATCAAGACGCACAACGGAGGAGGAGGTGGAAAAAAAGGCAGCGACAGCGACACCGACGCCAGCAATTTGGAGACACCTCGATCCGAGTCTCCGGATCTCATCCTGCACGAGGCCAGAGGAAAGGACTCCAACACTGGGCCGGGGGACTCCTAGGAACAAACAACCCCCCAACACCCGGGGGAAAAAAAAGGTTGGAGAGGCGCAAAAACTCGAGGGCGCACACGGACAACCTCGCCATTCTGCTCCACATTCCGCTCTCCAGGGAAATGAAGGGACTGGACGTGAGTCCCTCGCCTCACCATTCTACACCACTTTCCTTTTTTCAGGGAAGTGAAGGGACTGGACGTGCGTCCTTCGCACCTCGTCGTTCTATCTATCCCACTTTCCGCGCCACTCTCCACCACTCTCCAGGAAGATGAAGGGACTGGATGGGCGTCCCTCACACCTCAATATTCTACCCCACTTTCCTCTTTCCAGGGAAGTGTAAGGACTGGACGTGTGTCCCACACCGCACCATTCTACCCCACTTTCCTTTTTCCAGGGAAGTGAAAGGACTAGATGTGTGTCCCTCACCACACCATTCTACCCCACTTTCCACTCTCCATGGAAATGAGAGTCCCACACCTCACCATTCTACTCTACTTTCCGCGCCATTCTACCCCACTTTCCTTTTCCCAGGGAAGTGAAGGGACTGGACGTGCGTCCTTCGCACCTCGTCGTTCTATCTGTCCCACTTTCCGCGCCACTCTCCACCACTCTCCATGAGTGACTGGATGGACCAGAGGGACTGGATGGGCGTCCCTCACACCCCAACATCCTACCCCACTTTCCTCTTTCCAGGGAAGTGTAAGGACTGGACGTGTGTCCCACACCGCACCATTCTACCCCACTTTCCACTTTCCATGGAAATGGGAGTCCCCCACCTCACCATTCTACTCTGCTTTCGCGCCATTCTGCTCCATTTTCTCCTCTTGAAGGGACTGGACGTGAGTCCCTCACCTCGACATTCTACCCCACTTTTCTCTTTTCATGGAAGTGAAGGGACTGGACGTGTGTGTCCCTCGCCTCGCCATTCTATTCCACTTTCCCTGAGGGTAGGAAGAGGGTGGAAAAGGGCGCAGGTGCCAGTGCCACCCAAAGGACAGACAGCGCTTCCACAGACTGTTGTGGTTGGAGAGCCCTGAGCCTGAGAGGGCAGAGAGAGAGATGCAGACACAACAAACTCTTTGCTTTCCCCCTTGCCTCCCCCCAAGTCAGTCACGACCCCTCTCTTCCTGGAGAAGAGCAATAGGAACGACTGGAGATTACAGTCTCACACACGCACCCCCAATCTCCCCCCAAAGCGGACTAAACAGTGCTCACCTCAGCCTGCACTCTCCCCTCTCCCTCCCCGGACCACGACGCACCCCTTTGGAGTGGATTATTACTATTATTATTATTATCAACATCGAGGAACGCGCCAAAAAGCAAAACAAAACCAACAAAAAAACTCATTTGAAGACTCGCTCAAGGCTATGGCGTCTGAGGGAGCCACAGTGATGATTTTATACTTCGTTTTGGGGGGGAGGGAGGGAGAAGTTGTTGCACGGTCACCCACAGACACACACAGACACACACAGAGCAGACAGACACACAACCTCCAGGTGAGAAATTAAACTGGTAAACGTGGAGACAGTTTCTCAGCTACTCATTAAATATATGTATAAATGGGGTACACACACACAGACACACACACACACAGACACACACAAACACACACACACACATACAAGGATTTCCCCCCTTGTAAATTTCAACCCTGATAGGTTTCTTTTTTGGGGGGGAGGGAAGTGAATTCCCCTGAAATTCAGGGGAGCTTTTTATTTTTCTTTTTTCTTTTTCCTAAATTATTATCATTATTATTTCTGATGCACTTTGTGGAGGTCAGTATATATATGTAAAAGATATTTAAAAATGTTGAGTTAACATTTCACTCACACCAGTAAGTTAAGGTTGTTTAAAAAATAAATTAAATGCGTTTATCTGTATTGGGGGAGAAAAAAAAACTTGACATAATATTTTCATTTTGGTATTATTAAAGGACTCAACAATACACTTCGGGATTTGGTTTTTTTCCCCCTCCCCCAATCAGTCCCACGCGTGGACTGATTCATGATGATTATTATGAGGTTTTCACAGTCAGGTAGATATTATTGACTGGTTTATTATTATTATTATTATTATTATTATTATTATTATTATTATTATTATTATTGGTGCAATCTGTCTTCCACTTAGACAGTTTGCCTGGACGTGCATTGAATGAGATGCAAAAACTAACTAGATAATAACCCTTAGCACTATAAAACTCAAGATCAGGTTTCAGTTAATTCCAAGAAATCTAAATCATTAGAAAGAATAGGCGATTTACTCGCTTTATGACAACATTCCCATTGATTTCAATGGGTTGCTCCCTTAGAATGCCTAATGTGAAAATCAACCTATACAAGCGACTTGTTTCCGATTTCAGTCTAGCAACCTTTCCCTTTTCAAATCCCAATCCCGATCCTGAAGCCAGTCCTCATCCAATGCCTGGGGAAGGTTTTAGTGGCAACAATATTTATGAAAAGCAAAGGCTGCAATCCTTTAAAAAAAACACTTTCCTGGGAGTAAGCCCCATTGAAATCAGTGTGTCTTACTTCAGAGTAGACATGTACAGGATAGCAGCTATAGGTTGCCCAGGTTAGAAACAGAGACCCCGGGAGAATCCATTGCTGGAGTCAATACTCCGGAAAAGACATTTCATGCCTAAATGAAAATCTTGTTAAATGTTATTAATTTTGACTTGGAGCACATAGCGGCCCCCTGTGCCTTGTATTCCCTTATTAGAGATTCATGTCTTATCAAATATCTAATTAATCTCCTAGACATCATTTGTTCTGGCCAACTTTATCTCAGCTGGTCCATGGGGAAAACCCACAGAATGTTCCCGGTGACAAAGCTTCCCTTGAAGATCCTTTTAATTGTCTAAATTAACTGCGCTGCATTTGCATGTCAAACGGGAAAGGGCAACCTGAGATAAAATGTAAACGTTTTAAAAGCCCCCCACCCACCCCAAACCAACCACTTGATTTGATAACCGGGCTTTATTTATTTATTATTATTTTTTTTCTTCATGTTGCGGGGGGGGGGGAGAAAGACAACTGCTCCTTGCCTTTTCAAAAGACAGTTGATCTATGCAAATAGTGGATTGGAAAATGCTTCTGTCCCCCATGCAGTCAAATGGCCCTTGCATGTTATTTGAATATCAGTAGCTCTGCTATTGAAAAGGTTCAAGGATGCTCTCTGACTTCTTTGTGATTACTCAGTGCAGCGTCTTATTCTGAAGGAAAGAGGGGGAAAAAAAACCTCAGGAATAATTAAAGGCTGGGATAAGGCCTGGGAACACATTTGGGACAGGAATCTCATTTAGACTGGCTCTTTCAAAATAAGGCACAGTTAAATTGACCAGAAGGCAATTATTGAAATGAAAATTATTTTCACTCCCTTTGTCTTCTGACCACCAACTTAACAGTCACACTATATCTTTCTTTCTTTTTAAAAAAAATAAAAAGGAGGAAAATCGTTCCAATGAGATAATTGCTCTACTTTAAGAGAGAAGGGAGAAAAAAGTTAATTTAGATTGCGCATCGCAGGATGAAAGGCTAAAATATAGCTGTAGCCCTTTTACCAAAATTGGACATGCAAATTTACACCAAAAAAAAAAAAAATGATCCAGGATTTTGCTGGCAGTCGCAAAGGAGGGTTGAATGAAAACATCTGTTGGGTCTTGCAGGGCTGGGATTGAGCTTTCCCCGGGCTTTGTGCTCCAAAGCAGCCACTGGGTTGATTCCTCCAAACAAAGTGGTGGGGCTGGAGCGGGTGGAGAAGGGCAGCAGGAGGAATGTGGGTGTCAGGATGATCCAAAGATTGACCCTTGCCTAGGCTGAGAGATTGATTTCAGGGGGTTGATCCCAGATTGGCAGTGCAATCCTAAGCATGTCTACTCAGAAATCAGTCCCATTGTTTAGCGTGGATAGGATTGCAACATAAGGATGCGACTTGTTAACTTTTGGTAAGCTCCATGGTTAAGGACATACATACATCCATCTTCTGATCCCCCCCGGGTGTGTATGAGGTTGGAGGGAGTGTGTTAGGGCGGACACGCTCAGGAAGGGGCCAAGTCAACACAACCACGTCCCGGGCACGGTCCTCTGCCTCCTTTCCCCCCCTCCCCTCGGTTGTTGTGGGCTGTAGTAGGAATGTAGTAGGAGTCAGCTTTGTCTGCAGTCCGCAATCAAGCAGATCAAAGGAGTGTCCCCGGGTCCAGTTGCTGCCAGGCCAGGAGTGCCCAGTCGCAGCTCAGTGATCAAGGACCTCTTTGCCCTCCAAGGTCAAGAAATGTCCATCACTGGTGGACTCCCCACAAACAAGAGAAAGAGAAGTAGTAGATTGAGAGCAAACTTTGGAAAGGACGGCGGAACTAAGAGACCGATCCTATGCCTTTCTACTCAGAAGTTACTCCCATTATGGTCGCTTTAACTTATATGTTGCTTACTCCCTAGAAGTAGTCACTCCCAGGAGAGCTTACACCCAGGAAAGTAGGGAAAGAGTTACTCACAGGAAAATGTGTAAATGGAAATGAAGAAATCTTCTGGAAAAATTGTGTTAAGGGGAGCTCCAGGAAAATAGAGCTTACTCCTAGGAGAGCTTACACCTAGGAAAGTAATCTAAGGCTTCAATTCTTAGACACTTTCCTGGAAGTAAGACCCACAAAACACAATGGGGCGTACTTTTGAGTAGACATGGTTAGTACTGCTAGGAAAGTGTGGAAAGTCACACTATGCACTTTTTTCCACATAGTAAGATAATTGGAGATAATGGGCCTTACTTCTGAGTAGACAAGCAGAGGATTGTGCTGTAAGGATGTGTAGAAGGGAGGTGAGATCTTGTATTGTTGTGTCCACTCTTTTTAAAAAGGCAATAACTCTAAGCTCTTCTCATTGTAGACTTGGAGTGTCGGGGAGAATAGAAAGAGCTCAGTAAAGAAAATCCGTTTTAGAGCACAATCCTAACCATGTCTACTCAAAAGCAAGCCCCATTGTGTTCAATGGATCTTACTCCCAGGAAAGCATCTTTAGGATTGCAGCCTTATTTTCTTTTGCCTTATCTGAGATTCTCCCATCTTTGGTGGGGCTAGAAAGCCAAGGAGTAAAGCACCTGGACCGGGTGGTGGAGGGCTATTTGGACGACCTGAGATTTCAAAGGAAAGGAAGGATCCTAGTAGTAGAATTACAACTCTTATCTCCCTTTCCCCTGCGCTCCTAAGGCAGCAATCCTAATGACACTTTCCTGGGAGTAAGATCCATTGAACAGAATGGGGCTTACTTTTGAATACATATGGTTAGGATTGTGCTGCTAGTCAAATTCAGACTGGGGTGTTTGGGTTAGTAGCTCCATTTATCGTTTTTTTACAGCACAGTCCTGTGCATGACTACTCAGAAATCCCACTATATTCATTGGAAATTCCAGGGATGTAGGATTGCAGTTTTTACACCCCAAGCCTTACTCAAATGTAAGCTCCATTATATGGTCAATGGGTCTTACTGCCAGATAAGTGTGTTAGGCTGCAATCCTAACTTCACTTACCTGGGAGTAAGCCCTATTGACTTTAACAGGTCTTACTTCTGAGTTCACATGCGTAGGATCGTACTCTGGTTACAATTGTTACAACTGGTGGGTGCCCATCAGACCAGTTTGAGTCCAGGGTGGAGAAGAGTGTGAGGTGGTGGTGGGAAGTACTAGGGGCATTTGATGCCTGCCTGTCTCAGATTCCGTGGGAAATGTGTCCTCCCCCGCAGCAATTACAGTTTTATGTGCTAAGTATATATATGCATACAGTTTTCCTAGTTATATATAAAATTTTTGGCTTTTTCCCCCTGAAAAAGTTTTCTTTGCGCACAACATCCTTATATAATCAGAGTGAGCTGGTTATTCTTCCTTATTTTTAAAAGCCATACAGTCACACAGAAAAATTTATTTAATTTCTAATTTATTGGCAGACTTTTCCTTACTCCGGATTCTTTTCCACATTCCAAGCATGCAGAAAAGCAAATAATTTTTACTGGGGAAAAAATCCAGCCTATTTGGGTAATTGGTATACTAAGTGTTTATTTTAGGTGAAAATAATTTAACTACACATTTTTTGAAGGAATAACATTCTTAACATATTAGAGGGTGGAAAAAACCCTGAAAAGTCTGATTTGCTTTTATGTTTGACAGTCACTTTTTTCAGTCCTTTTGAGAAAATAAAAAAAGCACTTGCAATATAATTTCTTACTCTTTGGTGCCATCTAGAGGTACTAGGGGGAAGAACAGTGGATTCATTGCAGGGAAAGGTTTTACCAGCTGTTGCAAACTACTCACTGTCTTGCAGAATTAAAATAATAGCCCTTTTGAGACCAGTCAAAGTCTGCAGTGCAAAACTGGGACAGGATTTTCAGCTGATGCAAACCAACTCTTTGAAAATGGTTCATTCTTAGGGACTAACATGGAAAGAAGAAGTTCTGAGTTTTTTGCTCACCTTATTTTTTACCTGCTCCTCTTTTATGTATTAAGATCCATTCATCCTTAAGAGCTCTTTCAAATGTCTGGAGAGCAGCATTTGTAACCGAGATCATTTTTCAGGCAAGGGTAAAAAAAGACCAGGGTATAAAAAGTGACTGCAACCAATTTGAGCCACGTGTAATAATAATAAACAGTAATAATTCTGTTTTTGCATGAGACCAAAATATGGGGAAAGGGACTGAAATTTGTGCATGATTTCCTTGCTTTAGAGATCCACTCTCACATCTCCAGAGTTAAAACGCCTTGAAAATGAAAGAAAAAAAATCACTTTATTTGCCATTCCCTTCTTCCATGCCAGCAAATACAAATTCAGAGATCTTGAAGCCCAATCCAATGCATGTCTACTCAGAAGAAAGTCCCATTAGAGTCAAGGAAGCTTACTCCCAGGTAAGTGTGAGTACCATTACAGCCAAAGAGCCTAATCCTATGCATATCTGCTAGGAAGTAAGTCCCTTTATAGTCAAAGAAGCTTACTCACAGGTAAGAGTAGATAGGATTGCAGGATAGAGTCCAATCCAGTGCATTCCTACTCAGAAATAAGTCCCAATAGAGTCAAGGAAGCGTACTCCCAGGTAAGTGTGGATAAGATTGGAGCCTTAATTAAGAAATCGTTGTCGTTCAGAATGTACTTTAAGCCATGTGTCTTGAAAAAAATCTTCATTATACTCCTTAATAATAATAATAATAATAATAATAATAATAATAATAATAATAATAATAATAATAATAATAATAATATTTTAAATTTAATAATAAGTAATACAGTGTTTGAACTAACAGTATGAAAGCAATATTTATAAATGTTTTTAGCTTTTATTTTGTAATGTCCTACATTTTTCTTGGGTGTCCTACATTTGGGGAGCCTTGTCCTCTTTTTGAGGTTCCCTGAAATCGGGGATGTGCATTCCACCAGAGTTCCAGTTACCTGGGAGTAAGTCTTATTCACACTTACCTGGGAGTAAATCTTACCTGGGAAAAGAGCAAACCTTATTCCACCTTGGAATACTTCCCGCTTATCATGGGATTTTACTTCTGAGTAGGTATGTATAGGAAGTCATCGAGTCTGCAGTCCTATCCGCACTTTCCTGGGAGTAAGCCCTATTGACTATAATGGGACTTCTTAGAAGACATGCATAAGTTTGGTCACCCTGTATCAAACTTTCCAATAGTGATGCAGCTGCAATGCAACTCCAAGTCAGGGACTGTTAGTCTTTGCAGTGCAGATGCATCCGTGCCAATGAGGAACGTGTGGCATCCTATGGTGGGGAGGCAATTATGAAGGCCTCCTTAATACAAGGGAACAAAAATTCCCTTGCACTTTAGGAAAACTTTCATAACTGCCCTACCACCACAGGATGCCACACAACTTTCCCCATTAACACGGTTGCATCTGCACTGGAAAGACAAACCCTTACTTGGGAGCTCCATTGCAGCTGCATCAGTATTGGCAAAACCATATGTCATAACCACAAAAAAGGACCAGGATATCCAAAATGTCCAACATCCAAGAAAAATGTAGGACATGACTAAATAAAAGCTAAAAACTACAAACAAACAAACAAACAAACATACATAAAGAGTCCTTAAAAAAGTATACAATATTTAATATTTATGCAAGTTTTTCTTCCTGATGTGTGTATACATTTGTGTGTGTGTATGTGGAGAGAGAGAGAGAGAGAATGAATCTCTCATATACATTATATTGTGTAATATAGTGTTTAAATAAACACTATATATATGTTTAAATTAAACACTATATGTATATACACACATACATACAGTAATATATATATAGGAAATATAAGGAAAAGAAGAACAATTAAGATATACGAGTATAGATATAGACATATAATGTGGTTAGTTTAAACAGTATATTGCT
The DNA here is from genome assembly GCA_030015325.1 of Cryptoblepharus egeriae. Classification (NCBI taxonomy): domain Eukaryota; kingdom Metazoa; phylum Chordata; class Lepidosauria; order Squamata; family Scincidae; genus Cryptoblepharus; species Cryptoblepharus egeriae. The sequence continues at coordinate 90,335,675 of JAREYC010000001.1, forward strand.
TAAATAATGTGGTTAATTTAAACACTATATTATTTAATACAGTTAAACTATTGAATATAATTTGCATATACTTTTTTATTTACAAAAATTCTACATGCTGCCTTCTCATAAGGAAAAGAAGGACAATTAAGATTTTGGGGGGGCAGGCTTAAAAAAAGAGGACATGTCCTGGAAAAAAACAGGACATAAAGTCACCCTGGATGCATGAAGTGACCCTGGACCTAGAAGTGAGAGTCCCATTGTGTGAAATGGGGTTTACTCCCAGGAAAGGGTGGCTAAAGGGATTGTAGCCACAGCTGCTCCCAGTAGATAGAGAAGAGTCACTCTCCAGCCCTGAGAGCTGAGGATCTGCTTGCAGCCCTGTCTCTCCTCCAACCCCCAGGCGTTCTTAAGGAGATCAGAGGCGCTACTCCAGAGAGTAAATCCCTTGAACCACTCCTAGGAGGAGTTGTGGGTGGCTTGGTGAGGGTCATCTGTGTAAACAGACCCTGATAGGGTTGCACAGCAGGCTCAGCACAGCCTGCCTTGGCTTCTGCCTGCCTGGATCTCCCTCTCCTGGGGCTGCCTGTTACTAAGATGTGCTAATTACTACTTGGAGGAGGAGGAGAGGCGGAAAGTCCTCCATGGCCAGTCCCTGCTACACAAAAATAGGGCTAGTTTTTTGTGGGATTTTTTTTTTTTTTTGCTAAGGGAGGGGGCGCAAATTTTTTTCCCCCAAATTGCCTTTCAGCCTAAAGCTGCCTTACCTGAATGTCATAATTACAGTAATTATGTACATCCAAATTACATGCTAATTAAATTAGAATCAAATCGTTCTAAATCGAAATCAAATGAGGTAGTGCGAATTAATCAATGACAACATAAATAAGAGAGCTTCCCTTAGGGGGATATTTATTGTAACGATCCAAGAGGGAATCTGAGCTGCAAAAAGTCACCTGTTTATTTACTTTTCAATTAGTAATAATTTATTTCCTGACATGGTTTATGCCATTTTAAGCCTGATCTGTCCTTTCCCCCCACTTCCCACTGGCAGAATCTCTGTGGCTGCAATTCTAAGCTCACTTCCAGGGGAGTAAATCCCTTTGAATTCAATGGGACTTACATCTGAGTATACATGGATTTGATTTCCATTGGGCTGTAATGGGGAATTCAAACTGATAAAGAGGACAAAGGCTACAATCCAACCCACACTTTCCTGGGATTAAGCCCCATTCACTGTAATGGGACTTACTTCTGAGTAGATACGCATAGGAATTTAAATGGGAAAGACATCCAGATCTTCCAGTATCAAGTCTTTAATAAGGCTATACTCCTGTTCTCACTTTCCTGGGAGTAAATCCCACTGAACACAATAGGACTTCCTTCTGAGTAGTCATGCATAGGAATTCAAATGGGGAGGACGTCGAGGTCTTCCACCATCAGATCTTTAAGGCTGCAATCCAGCCCAGACTTTCCTGGGAGTAAGCCCCATTCACTATAATGGGACTTACTTCTGAGTAGACATGCATAGGATTGGTCTTGTAGTCTGCAACCCAATCCGCCTTACTGGGATTAATTCCTGTTGACTATAGTGGAACTTACTTCTGAGTAGTCATCAGGGTGTCCTCTTGTTCCAGGACATGTTCTCTTTTTTAGCCTTGTGTCCTGAGGGGAAAAAATCTTAATTGGCTTCCTTTTCCTTGTGAAAAGGCAGCATGTAGCTGTCTTGTAATTAATAAATTAGATGTAATGAATTCCATGCAATAGAATTTGATTTAGTTAATTTATACCACAATCCTATATATGTCTACTCAGAAGTAAGTCTCATTATCGTTAATGGGGCTTACACCCAGGAGAGTGTGGAAAGAATTACAGTCTTGATTATTTTATTAATATAATTTAAATTTAATAATACTATAGTGTTTAAATTAACCCCCTGAAAACAATATATATGAGTGTTTTAAGTTTTTATTTTTTATCCTACTTTTTTCTTGGTTTTCCTACTTTTTTCTTGGATTTCCTACATTTTGGGGACCCTTGTCCTCTTTTTCTAGTTTATGACATGTGGTCATCCTGGGTGCAAAGCACTCAGCTCACTGCAAAACATAGGTTGCAATTCTGAACACACTTTCCTGGGAGTAAGATCCATTGAACACAATGGGGCTTACTTCTGAGTAGACATGGTTAGAACTGCAGCCTTAGCGCTTGAACCCTCTCTAGCTATGTACTGCCCCCAACTTCCAGAGCCTGGTAGGGCTGGGTGATGCTTCCTGCCAGTTCCATCAGACACCAGCTGAAGAGGCAGCAGCAGCAGAAGCAAGCTCTGTAGAAGGAGCAATTCTTCCAGCAAGAGAGGAGACCTCGCCTTCTGACTACAAGCATTAATAATAATATGGTGTTTAAATTATGAATATATATATGAATGTTTTTAGCTTTTATTTTGTCATGTCCTATATTTTTCTTGGGTGTCCTACATTTTGGGATGGCCTTGTCCTCTTCTGAGGTTATGACATCTGGTCAGCCTGGGCCAGTTCCCTAAATCACTTTTGAGCCCTTGCCCCTTGAGCTGTCTGTTGATTCCCCTTTGGACCTCTATTTACCATTTACGCAACAGGGATCAACTGGGCACACCACCTGTGGGTAAAATGGGTTAAGTTATAATGGCTGGTCTGTTTTCTGGGCAACAGTCCCAGGCTTAGTTGCTGAAGATTAACACACCAGCAAACACAGTGTGTATGTGACAACCCAGCATTGTAGCAGGCAGTTTCTTGCAGCCTTTAATAGCAGGCGCTAGTGGTCATTTGTAAACCAACAGCACCTCCTACAGGGTTTAATTTGCTGTTGTCAAATTAACACAAATAACAGAGATGGCTTTCTCTCTTGTAATTACTAGGCCAGCGCTCATTTACTCACCATCAAATCCTTTTTCCCCGTTTCTTTTGAACAAACCCAAAAGATGCATTTCTCAGATCTGGTTTTAACACACACATAACTAATGGACATTTTATACACAGCACAACAGCAAAATTACAGTGATCTCCCACAACCATTAACCACAACGTGGCTACAGTCACAGCCCATTTGGACACCTTGGCAAGTACCTATATAGTACACAACTCACAAGCATGTTTGTGGCACATACACTTGAAAATGCCTTTGATGCGCTCCCAAAAGCGTAGTGGGTGAATAGACCCCAATTTGTCAGAGGGAGACACTGAATAGTAATCACACTTCCACTATGGAAGTAATAGTAATCACACTTCCCCTATGCAGATATATTTGGGAACATGGATGTCTAACTTCAGCAAATTAAACCAGATTTTAATTATTGTTCGAAAGTGAAAACACATGATAGCAAAAAGGTAAAAGAAGCAGGGAAAATCTTCATCCCCACTACATTCTAGCATATTTTGCACACCGACCCTGCACACCTTAAAATAACTCCCTGGACAACTGAACTTTGTTTTGTTTATGCTGCAAGTAGTATTCAAGCACCTTCATTGTCCAAAGGAAAAAACAAGGTGGACCTCAAATCAAGACATCTCAATGGCTTCCCTGTCACAAAGGGGTTCACAGGCTTATGCCGAGATGCTGACAAGGACTCTCAAATTACAATGTTAGTCATAGCAGGATTGTTCAGATTTTCCTTGTCGTTCTCCTTGTCAACATAATCACCTCCGTAGTATTCTTACTGGTGCATCAACCCGAGATATGTTGCAACTGGCACAATTTTGTCTGCTCAGTGTTGCATGGAAGGGTCAGGTAAAGAAAGACGAATTAGACAGCTGAATGACAAAACAAGACCTCTCCATTCAACCAGAAACACACAAGCAAAATTGCAGTCACATGCTTATGGTCTACCTTTATAAACTGCTCCAACAGAAAGTAAACCTCCAGCACACATAAATGTTTACTAAAAATAGAGAGGCTGATGCGCTTCTTCTCTTGGAGGAGGATTAAGTGAACGGCAGCAGCTGGGTGGCAGGCTGCCAGCACAGACAGGCTTGAACCGATGTCCCTTTTCTACGTACAGCAAAATAGGCCACAGAGAGAAAGGGGAAGAAGAGAGAGACTTTCTCTTGCTCTTCAGAGAGAAAGAGAGTAATAGATGTCTCGCACAACACGTGTGTTTTTCCAACAGCCCTTTCAAAGTGGGGTCAAAATTTTTACTGGGTTGAAACACACTTGCAAATGCAGACTTTACACCGCAATGAGGTCCTCTCTTTTGACTTGCAAGAATATTCTCTGACAAAAGATGCTCCAGTCACTTCCTATTAAGTTCTGATCCACGTCTGTTGAGGAACAGGTAGAGAAGCACTGCCTCTCTTACATGTCTCTGGATCACCTATTGCAGCAAAAACAATTGCCTGCAGGCACAGCATGTCCAAGAGACTGCTTTTGCTTCTATGCCTCATTGCAACCCATTCAAGATCAGCTGGTGGCGCTTTTTTAAGCAACACTATCCATGAGACAGGTCTAGACAGTGAGGCGAAATACAGAGGAATTCTTGACAGATGCCATATAGCCGTTGGAAGGCCTTGACTATGTACAGATTCTTAACAGAAACAAAACCTGATATTGCATATTGCAGAGAAGTGCTTTAAAACATTTCCATTATGGGGACAGAGCTGTAGAATTCAGTAGTAAAGTACCTGCTTTGGATACAGAAGGTACTGGGAAAAATAGGGTTGGGAGACCCCTTCCAGCCAATACAGCACGATAGACTTATGGTCAGAGAACCCCATCCAGTCAATACAGAACGATAGACCTATGGACTGACTCAGTATAAAGCAGCTTCATCCGCTCAAGCTGGTTTGTAGATTTCACATGCACATATAAAATGTTCATGATTAATTTAGTTTTCCATCCTTTACTGGAATGGATTTGTTGGAAATACGAGTATATAACAATTTTTGAATAATGAACATGTAATGTGGCACACAGTAATGTGGAATAATGGAGTCTCATGATAATTTACAATTATTTGGGTTTATTACATTTTTTCCTTTTCTCTTGCTGCCGGACTCCAATCGTGTATGGATTCACTTAAGGCTGCAATCCTAAACACACATTCCTGAGAGTAAGACCCACTGAACACAATGGGGCTTACTTTTGAGATGGCATGGTTAGGATTGTTCTCAGTGAGGCTATTTCTGAGTAGGAAGACAGGATTGTTATTCTGGTGCAATCCAGCTTATTTTTTTCTTGATAGCTTTAACCAAGTAGTGAAGGCTGCAATCCTAAAAACACTTTCCTGGGAGTAGGCCCCACTGAATCCAATAGGACTTACTTCTGAGTAGACAAACTTGGGATTGCACTGGTAGTCTGCAATTCTTTAGTATTCTAATGTTTCTACCGTGTGCCTAATGTTGCTTTTCATAGCCATACTTAGATGATGGCGTAACATGTAGAATGGTGTGGGTACAATCACAACCCATTTAGGCTGGCATAACTCACTTGGAATATCTTCCAGTGGTGGTGTGGGGATGTCACCTTATTCCTGGTCTAACCCCTCTAGGAATGGGACAGAAATGTCTTACGTCACTTTTGTGACACTGCCAGGTCAGCACAGGATTTATGCCAGGGCTCTAGACGGTTTAACTGGAGATTAGGATTGCAGCCTTAGAGTTTTGCAAGGCATTAAGTCACCTTTACAACCAACTCATCTCTTTGATATGTAAAAGAATTTGCATGGTGGTATAAAATAGACTGAAACACAACAACTAAACCCACTCATACTATAGAAGGAACAAACTGAAATCTAGGCCCTTGAATTCAATGGTATCACTTTGATCCTCTAATGTATGAGTTTTCCCTCTCCTGAGAACTACAAAGGAAAACCAGCACTTGGCTTTTCTACCTGTGTCTTCAATAAAGCTGAACAATCCAAAGGGGGTAAAAAAGCAATTCATTCTGAGAATAAAAGTTTATTTAATGTATGCAATTCATATTTTCATATAACATCTTGTGAAGAAAAAAATGTCCCAATCCCTAAAAAGAAAAAGCTGCTGCCTGACAACAGGTAAAGACTGGATTCCTAGAGCACACGATGCCTACAAACTGTTGAGACAGTAAATATTCTACCCATGTCTTGAGAAATTATTGAACAGTAACTTGACACTATACTGACATAAACCAACAGGGGTTCAAGATGTTTAGATAGCCTTGACCAAGTTATACTCTGCAGGAGATCAAAAATGTTGGCGACACATTTATGTGGAACTATGTTGCTCTGTTGTTTTAACTCATAAAATTGTCTTCTTAGGTGGAACTTGGGGGGAAAATGCTTCAGCTGAAAAATAATGTCGCATTTTGTGGTCTGTAACAGTGATTTTATCCACAGCTATAGCCGATACTATTGGTGTCATTTAATCTACTCTGAAATCCTTTCTCTGCTTCTCACAAAAGTACTCCCATCTATTCCAAGCAAGGAGGAACAATATTTACTGGTGAAGCGTCTGTTTCACGGTGGCATGGCAAGTACTTTCCGACATGAATTTCTAAGCCCAAGGAACATTTGATTTACTGTCAAGCTCACCTCCAAAATAAAACAATGTGACTTGCCACACAACTAACACACACATTTAACAACATCCCAATGTGCTGATGAAATTAGAAACCTTGTATTTGGGGATAGAGATCCAAAATGTACAGCGCTTTGAAGTAAGAGACCGACATTTAACTGAAAAAAAAAACCATCACGCTCAAGAAGGAAGTGTCAGAAGCCATTGCTGAAAGAGTTCAAAATAACATAACTGCATCTGCCCGTCACGTGATCTAGTTTCTCCTCTCCCTGCTTCTCTCTCTGTGCTCCCCTTTCATATATTTGTCTCTGCAACTTTCTCTATACGTCTGTTGCTCTCGGGTGACATTTGAGCTGTGGCATTTGGTTTCCTTTTTCCGGTGCCGTTCCTCACTGGGACTGTAACTCCTGTGCCTTGTGTGGGAGCCTCTTCCGTGCCTTTCCTCCTTGCTTTTGCTTGTGCCGCTCCCGTATCTTTCAGATTCTCTTCTCTTGTCTGTGTTATCATTCCCGCTTGTGGGCTTTCTTTCGCTCTTACAGGAGCTCCATTTGTTGTTCTCCACAGAACTATCTTGCTTTAAAAGTCTACACTTCTTCCTATCTTTGTCCTTGTTACCATGACTGCTGGAGGGCTCTTCATAAAATTTTCCCTTCGCCTTCGCCTTCCCGTCAGAATCACTGCTGCTCGCCTCTGAAAACTTGGCTTTTCTTCTTTCCTTAGAATCCATCTTCTTTTGTGTCGCTTTATCTTGGCTATCAGTCTCACTGTCACTGCTGCTTACTGAAGAGTCACTGGAGGATGTGGAAGACGATCTGCTCTTATGTTTCCTGTGTTTACCTTTGCTTTTTCGCTTCTGCTGCTTTTTCTTCTTTCTATCTTTCTTCTTCTTCTTCTTCTTTTTCTCTAAGCGGTCCAGTTTCCTTTTATTGTGGACAGGAAAACAAAAATAGAGCAATTAAGCGGAGAGGTATAACAGGAGAAGACTGCTGTCCTTTAAGTGAATCCCATATAATAAATATTGGGCTGTGATGGGTTTGTTATTTAAAAATTAGTAATAAAACATCTCCTCCCGAAACTTACCACTTTGCCCCTTTTGCTTATTATAAAAATACTATTCAATAGCTATCTCGTGAGCAACCTAGCAGAAAGTAGGAATCTGAACCTGAGCCATAGGGTTAGTATTACAAATGATACTATGGGCGCAATCCAGAGTAATTACAGGGAGTCCTTGCTCTGGTTTAAGAACAATTTGCTCTGGATTGCAATATGAATTTCCCATAGGTTTTCACTAGGTGGTGCAGTAACGTAATGTAATGTAAATGTAACGTAATGTAAAGCACATAATGTCTCTTACGTGCTCCTGTAGTTACTCTGGATTGTACGGTTAGTTTTTAATTAGCCCCATTATAATTTTTTTAAAATTAAATTAAAAAGGTGTTATTAATTTTCTAGATAAGCATCTCTGTATTTTTTAGTTTATGAAAGAAGAGAGCAACATTTATTTAAAACTGTTGTACTCAGTATGCTGTTCTCTTGTGGCTTTTACTGATCTTTAAAATTTTTTGACAGGTATATCATCACAGAGTATTTAATCACTTTTTTAAAAGTTAAAAAATGTTCATGTTCCACAAAATATGGATCCAGCCTTCTTTGATTAGCATCATATAAAAATGTGCCATTGATCTCTGTTGAAGGAGAATCATCCTTCGAAGAGCAAGAATTCATAAACCTGCTTAGCTGATGGAGAAATGTATGTTCACAGTGACTATGTGAGATTTCCTAGTGCTAGAGATTTCCTATATATAGTGGAATATATACTGTATATAGTGAGCCCCTCTGCAGCTTTAAGAGGATCAGTAATATGCAATGACCTTCTCCCATTCCCCCCCAATACAGCAATCTGTTAAAGTTAATATGGTTTACTATTTTTTTAGTTTGCATATTGTAAGCCTCACTGTTCCGATAAGGGCAGGTTATTCATTTTTAAAATAAATAAATTGTAGGTGTAATGAGTACATTGCCAAAAAGAACTAATATCCAATTCTTTTAATAGCTATCAAACAAAGGGAACTCACACCAACATTCAGTTGTAGAATTCTGAATTTCAGAACGCTGAAACTTTTGTGATTATAGCCTTGATAATGTAAATTAGCATTCTCTTATAAACAGTGCTTCAGGTATCTCTTGGCAAGTATCTATTAGGAATAGAGATGGTATAATGCGCTAGCGCAACAGTTACCTCAAAAGTTTTTGTTTCTGTTTAGTTGTCAAGGATTTCAAAAATTCCACTTCTGGGTCATCTTCTCCTTCACTAGCAACAAATTCCTGCAAAGTGAAAAGGGAACACATAGCTATGAAACATGAATGTCGTGGGTGATAAAAACAACATGAATATTAACTTCTAAGATGACTGAGGCTGTAATCCTATATACGTTTACCAGGTAGTATGTCCCTTATGAGCTGTATCAGACTTACCTCGGAGTAAACATGCATATAGGACTGCACTGCTAAGTAAAGGGTTTGGGAGAATTTGTGTTTGAGAAGAGGCCCTTGAAAAAATATATTTTTTTTTTTTTACAAAGTAGCTGCAGTAGCTTTGTAAAGTTGGGACAGTGTATAGACACAAAAATTCCAGGGTCTCCAATAATTCTGCTTCTATGAATTAGAATGGGAATCAGTTGAAGTTCATAACATTTAGTGTGCACTGACTGTTTTTCAGAGCCTTCAGATTTTGAAAGTTTAAATTTTAAAGCTTCTTTAGGTTTGCTTGTTTCTGATATATATGAAGTGATGCAAATTAAGGATCTCATGGCCCAATTTAGCCCAGCACAACTCACCCATCTCCCCGTTCCTACAACAGCATGGGGAGGTTGGCACATGTCTGGGTGCTGACTTAACTTCCCCAGGACTGGCATAAAAGTGCCTTACTTTGGCGACACCCCCAGGCAAGCACACGACTTGCGCCAGCCTAACCAGGGGTTAGGATTGCGCTGTCAGTCTACATGTATCATGCACTCATGTTCTGTTGCTTCCTCGTGCCAGGTGATACAGGTGAACCAGAAACCCTGTGTCCTTGCAACTGTGCTCTTTTCAATAATGGTTTTTATGGAAGGGAAAAGGCATTTCAAAAGTCAGTAGCTGCAGGGGCCCACCCATGATTAGAGGATATTCTCTGTTTCCTACCTAGGGGCTTCTGCAGACCAGCAGTTTTCAAATTCCCAGCAAGAATCAAGAAAGTGCCAAGAGAAACAAGGTACATAGTATGTAGTAACTGCAATTTCTCAATCACAGGTATGACGTGACATAGCATGTGGCTTTTCAAAGTCTGGCTGTCCAACGTTGTGCGGGGAAAGCTGTGCCCCACTTGAATAGCACAAGAGGAAGCATTCTGGACGGCATCCTTCAAAAACAGCATTCCCTAAACAGCATTTTCATTTATTTCCCTGACTTCATCTAGCAGGTTGCTCTATATAAAGCAGTTAGTATCTTATCATAAGCAACCTAGTAAAAGCTGAAACTATTTCCTCTGTGAGATATTAAATATCTGCTAACCCACAGGAGGCATTTCATTTATTTAAATATGGGTTGGAAAAATTATTTTAGATCTGTCATTCTGGCTAACAGGGAAAAGAAGTAGAAAACCGAGTAAGTTTCAGGACGCACATCTCTAGCTCCATCTATTCATCTTTCCTATGGATATGCATATTATAAAAACATTAAGTAACAATTCACAAGCAATCACATTTAGATTTACAGACATTTTCAGCTTACTGATAAAAAGATCATTACCTGTGATGGATCATTTGCGGTCAAGTTTCTCCCCAGTACATTTTGTTTCAGTGCAAACCCACTGTTTCTCATCTCCGCTATTAGCTCCGAGGGGTGCATTGATGGCCCTGTTCACCAAAATCACAGTTTGAATGTATCATTTATATCTCTCTACCTTTTTTGGACTCCACAGTGGGAATTCAGTTGAAGCTTTGTTAAGTAAAATCACAGCTAAATCAACTCAATAATCTTCTGCTGAGCAAATAATCAGATATGATTTTCTAAAACAGCAGTCTGGAGATTCAGAATAGAAAATAATTGCATTTTTCTTTAAGTGCAAAGGGATTCTCTTCTTATGTAACTTTGTCATGTTGAAAACAATATATTTTAGGTACTGTCTTGCTCTAAGTTTTGGGAGAAAAGTAAAAAATAAAATAAAAAGCAGGCTCTGAAAGCCATGCCAAATTTAATTCTTAAACACTCCCTGGCATAATAACAATATAAAAAAAACATATTTTTAAGTCAAACATTTTAAAGTTAAATTTTTATAAAGTATTATCTTTCTCTCTCTTTCTCTTTTAAACAAGTATATTAAAAGTTTCAGTATAATTCTCAAGTGTAAACCACTATTTCACATGTTTAAGTACACAATCTAACTATGTCTACTCAGAAGTAAGCCCCATTGTGTTCAATGGGTCTTACTCTCAGGAAAGTGTCTTAGGATTGTGGCCTAAGGCTACAATCCAGAGTAACTACAGGACCTTTTACGTCCATGTAAGTGGCACTTACTCTGGATTGTTCTATGCATTTCCCATAGGTGGCCCCGTAACTACATCAAGAGGTCCCATAGTTACTCTGGATTGTAGCCTAAGTTTTCCAACACTGCAATGTCTTACAGGTTTATTCAGAAATAATTTCCACTGTGTTGAAAGTGCTTATTCCTGGGCAAGGATGCAAAGGATACACAGAGCGCACAGTTAATCATGATCAACAGCACAATCCTATTCAAAATTCAATTTACCATAAGAACGTTTGCAGCGACTTTAGGAGTAAGGAGCACTGGCAGGAAGGCTTGTGTCATTCTACCTGTGCTGAATCCAGACCCATGGCTATTGGCATGGTTATATACAGTGCTGAGTGGTATGACAGAGAGGGAGGGCACGTTCGGGGTGGATCAGGTCCAGAAAAGGGGCAGGGTTGGTAGAGGAAGACTCCACCAAACCTTTACCTCTTCCTAATCCTGGAAGCCCTAATCCTGGAAGCCCCACACAGAGTTTCTTGCACTTGTACCAGTAAATAAGGAAATAAGAGCACAATCTTAACCATGTCTACTCAAAAGTAAGTCCCATTGTGTTCAATGGGGCTTACTACTAGGAAAGTGACTTTAGGATTACAGCATAAACGACATATTTCCCTTTCCCTTTCCCTGACACCAGTCTGATCCATTTCAATGCTGGATGAGGCATGGGCTATGCCTTATCTGGCCCGCAGGCAAGCCAGTCTCAATGCCAGTACAATGTCTCTTGTACACTCTAGTATATAAATTTATTCATATTTAAAATGTAAATCATTTTTCCGGCCCCTGATACAGTATCAGAGAGATGTGGCTGCTTGCCAAAAAATTTGGACTCCCCTGCCAAACAGTAGGATTGGGTTGTATCTTTGAAATTAATAGGGTTTTGAGTAACATGTTACTTAGTCCTATTGATTTCAATGGCAGTTGCACATAACTTTCTTCAGATGCAATTCAGTGTGTATGACACGTTGCTAGTGGAAAGGCTCCAGAATAACCAGAATTACAGTATTCTAGGGCCCAATCCTATCCTGTTTTGTGCCAGTGAAGTGTCCGCTGCATCCTATGGTTGAGGGGCAGTCACTGGAGCCTTCTTAAAGTATGGGACACGTGTTCCCAAAGGACTACGTTGGGACTATACTAGAGCTGGAAAGTTGGATAGGATTGGGCCCCTAGTCTATTTTTTGAGCCAAGATCAACCTTTAAGTTATGAATTAGGAACTGCCTGTAGGATTACTAAGTCCTTTCTCTTTTCAAAATTCCCTCAGCCCACCTACCTACTGCCCTATTAACTATGGTTAATGCTGACAAGGTATACCAAGGACTTGAAATCAAGTTGTGAAGCCAATTATATGCTCCATGCCCTCCACTTAAAAAATTAGTTTACTATTTGGACTCACATGTTTAAATAAAGAAAAATTCTCATTCTGCTTCTTTTTCAACATTGTAAGGCATAAGAAAAACCCTGCTAGATAAGGCAAGAGCTCTTCTAGTCAGAGCCCATCACAGTCACTAAAGAGATGCCTCTGGTAATAAACAAGACAACAAGATACCTGTAACAGTATACAGGTATCATTCCCTTGCACAGTTACACCTTGCCATACAACACAAAGTATTTGATTGAATATTCTATTATCATTTATCACCTTGAACACAGATTAATGGATGGATGGATGGATGGATGGATGGAAAAGGATGCTTTGTTATTTTGGCTATGGAGGTATGCCTGGCAGCCTTCCACCTGTTGACAGTTGTGAACTATTACAGTAACATACAGAAATGAGAGCCAGATGGCAAAGTGATTCTGGTATTGGAATTTGACCTGGAAGATCCAGGTTCAATTCCACTGATCAGCCATGAAGCTTCCTGTGTAACCTTGGGCCAGTCACTATCTCTCAGCCTCACCTATCTCACAGGGTTGTGGTATTGACAAAAGGAGAGGAGGAACTGTGCACACCACCCTGGCTGAGCTTGTTAGAAGAAAAGTGGTACAAAATAATATCAGTGTACAAAGAACCAACTTCCCTTGTCATCTGAACTGTGGAAGCAGAAGAAGAAATAATAATAAGATGAAATAAGAATGAAAGAACTATCTGCAGTACACTCACCGTTTTATCCTTCTGTTTCTGTACACTTATTTATCAAACCAAAAAAGATTAACAAAGGAATGGGGTACATGTGCTGCTCACAGCACCATCTCTCTGCATAGCCCGCTAGAGTTTTTCGTACTATCAAGCTGAAATGGTTGGGATAAATACAGTATAACAAGTTTAGGAGTGGCTTTAAAATGCCACTTCCATAATCTAACATGTTACACATCTTCACTTTTAATTTCAGTGTTATTTGTACCAAAACAGTGTGACTGTTGAATTTTTGTATGCATACAGGATTACATAGAGGATCATATAAGGACAAAGTTGCCTCTAAGTAAGGAACAAAGAAGATGAACTTTGGATTTTTAACATTTTGTGTCACCTTACTTCAGGTTATTGATTTGCCACCACAGGCCCTCTCTTCAGAAGTTGCTGCTGTATATGATTTCCTCAGTAGGACAGGTTTGGGGCTGAAGTGGTTTCGGTGTCTAATTCAGTGGAGTAAACACCCTCCTAAATGCTCTGCAAAACTGGACTCTATAATCTCGTCTTTTTTATGTTTTAGTTTTCAGCTAAACAGCATGATGTCTGTGAATTCAAGTGTTTTTTAGGAACTCCTTTATAGACCAAACACTGGTTTTGTACCAATACATAATTTAAAATTGCCAAGTTAATGATGCATACATTCTTCCTGTTCAGTTTAAAGCCTTTTAAACAGTAAACTCACATTTATATATTTATTTTATTTCCACAGCATCAATGCTCATGGTGTTTTAAATGAAGTGAAAGCAAGTCCCTGACCCAAAGATACGTAACAGTGAAATAAGGGAGACAACAGAGAAAGAGGAGGAAAGCAGATGCAAGGAAAGAATACTCAATCATTTATTATTTACACTTGCTTGGGCTTAGGCGCAGTGTTATAGGAGGTTCGGCCTACATTTTATAGAAAAAAATGAACACAAAGCATTTCATCACAGAATGGTGAACGATCTGCGGTGTCTCAGCTTGCCGCCAAATCTTCAGTGAAACATATAAACAAGTATGTAGGGTGAGCAGATGTCAACAAGTGGTTTGCTAAGGGGAGCAAACTAACAATACAGTTTGTAAAGGTTAATCTTTTGACAGAAATACACAGAAGTGACGCTAATTACTGCAAGTCGTATGTGCTGTTCTAAATTTACAAACTGGTGGGAGAAACAGGATCAGAAGACTTTTTAGAAAACGCAACGGTGGGAAGGTACCTCTCAATTTGTCTTTCAGAGTACATGTATTCCTCAAGAATATCCTTCTCTCTCTCTCTCTCTCTCTCTGTCTCTCTCTCTGGTTATGAATTATAAAGACAAATTGTTGTTAAATGCTCTTAAAATAATTACTTTTATTTTTATCTTTTACTGCTTATTACACATAAGTATTACTTACCTTTTATTTTAATCTCAACCATATCCAAGCAAATTTTGCTGTGATATCTCTTTATTAAACCCCAAGGGGATATGTCTTCCCAGTCAACTAAGAATAAACAGGACTAATTATATCAGAGAATGTAGGCTAATTGACATTCTGAAATTTATATGTTTATTTGGTTTTTTAATTTGGATTTCAGTCGGTAGATTGTGGGGATACTGCTTGATCATGTTCAAGGAAAGCAACAAGATGGGTTTTCTTACTTGCCCACGACCAGTGGATGCTGGACTGAAGGTCAGAAATAGGAACAGAAATTTATAAAATTATAAATTTGAATATTATACAAGCTGCTGTCAAAACTAGAGGCTCGGTAATGCCGTAAGTGAAGAAGGGTCTCCCAGCCACAGGCCTGTTGTTATACAGCAGCACCAACAAGGATTACAGGCATGGCATGGATGGATAGATATTTTCACTGCCATGCAAGGTAAATGTAAAATGAATAAAGAAATGCTGATTGAGAAAAATGTTATCAGTGAGAACATCAGCAATACTGAAGGGCATTACATTGTAGATGTATTCAAACAAATATTGCTAACTTTAAAGGCACACTTCAGCTGGATATACGGTAATTTTTACACAAGCTTCGCTTGGTACTAGAACTTATGTAGAGTGAGCATGCTGCTCTCTAGAGGCTGGTTATGGTACATATAAGACTGAGAATGAACATGTAAACATTTTAAAAATCATCCTTGGCTTTGAAGCTGAAGACCTTTTTCTAGTTCAGGCTCTGCAGCTATTTATTATAGCCGTCATACAAGATGAAACTACAGTATACTATGTAAAGCCTTTTGTTTGCATCAAGGCAACTGGCTTTGCACTTATAATTAAAAAATATTTTATCAAACACAAGGCACAATCCTGAGCACATCCTGGACTCGTGCAAGTCTCTCGTGATGGCCTGGGAAGGTTGCAAACTGCGCATTCTCTGAATAAGATGCACTGATGCGCAGAGGTGTGCTGGTGGAGATCAATGCATAGGATGGCTTTGGGATGGAGGTGGGAGCAAAACAACCTCAGGTGAGGGAGGGCAATTGGGGAGTGGGAAGCAGGGCTTCCCTGGATCCCAACCTTGTTTCCTTGGGCAGTGCAGGGGAGCTGCTGTCTTTTCTTGTCTGCTTGGTTGTGTGCCCCCTCCAGAGGTGGTGCAGAACTGAGTACATCCATTGTAGACCCATAAACTGGAACCCTATTCCCCTATATTGAACATACAGAAGGAAAAATCTGGGTTTCTGTTTACATTTTGGAAGTACTGTAGTTATGAATGTTTTAGCAGGACAGAAAAGGTAGTGCAAACTTTCTGTCAGTTCCTCTGACTTCTGTCACCCAATTCTAATGCATCATAACCATGATTTAGAGCAGGATAACTTATCCTACTTTAAATCAGACAGACCAATTCATGGGGTTTTCAAAATTGTTAATGCACTTTCTCAACAGATCAAAATTTTGAAACTCAGAACCAATACTAATTCTCACTCTCCCATGCATACGCCCCAGAATGAAGAGATCTGAAGTTTCTCACCATTAGACCCAAGATTAAGTTTCTCACCATTAGTCCCAGATTAAGCAAATTGTGAAATTTCTGGAAAGCTGCCAGAATCTTATCTATAGCTATATAATTTATCACTACAAGAAACAACATACAAAATAATAGTGAAATTGCTTCCACCACCTTTTTGTCACAAAATTTACAACAATTCAAGAAATCCATACAGTTTTTAGACTCAATGTATTTGTCCATGTCCTTCTGTTGAAGTAGCCTGCATGTGCAAAATGAGATTATTTCAGTAATGTACTGCTCTAGATTAGAGAACAATGCCACCTGCTGGCATGACACTTGAATTGGGGCTTAAATTCTATTTAATTGGATTTACAAACTTATTCCATGGACTTCCACTTGTATCCACAACAAGTTCTTTTGCCAGCCTTAGAATCATAGGGTCCTAGAGCTGTAAGGGACCCAGTAGGGCGTCTAGTCCAACCCCCTGCCTGCAGTAGGAAATTCTCCTAGAACATCACTGACAGGTGCTCATCGAGCCTCTGCTTGAAGATCCCCAGTGAGGGAGTCCACCACCTCCCTTGGCAGTCTGTTCCACTGCCGAACCACCCTCACCATCAGGAATTTTTCCTGATATCCAACCGGAATCTCCTTTCTTGCAGTTTGTACCCATTGGTTCTAGTTCTGCTTTCAAAGGCAGCTATGAACAAATGAGCCCCTTCCTCCATATGACAGCCCTTCAGGTATCTGAAGAGGGCAGTCACGTCTCCTCTCAGCCTTCTCTTCTCCAGGCTGAACACCCCAAGTTTCCCCAACTTTTCCTCGTAGGGCTTCCCTTCCATCCCACTGATCATTCTTGTCGCTTTCCTCCAGTTTGGCTACATCTTTCTTCAAGTGAGGTGCCCAGAACTGAACACAGTACTCAAGGTGAGGTCTCACCAATGCAGAATAAAGAGGAACTAGAACTCGCACTTGGAAGATACAGTCCTCTTAATGTAGCCTAAAGTAGCATTTGCCTTCTTTGCAGACACATCACACTGCTAACTCATATTCAGCTTGTGATCCACGGTGACTCCAAGATCCCACCTTGCCACGGTATGGTTAGTATAACAGGCACCCTCAATCTGAAGTGGCTGTAACTTTGCATACATTGTGGTAAAGCAATTATTGTAGTAAAGAAGTAAACCTTATTATCATTTTTGCTTTTGAACAGGAGACACAAACCAATACTGAACCAACCCCCTCCCCCAATAAACATAAGTTTGCTACAAAGGCAATGCAAATTCAATGTCAACAAAAGTCAAATTTTTAAAGGATATTTATATAATTTAACTCAAGGCCTTATTATAATATGAAAGCACGTGTCTCAACAGGACAGCCACCTGTGCATCATTAGATAAATAGTTATATCTTTTTTGGAGTCTAAGTGTCATTGTTTAGGAGTGCTAACTAGAAGAAAAGATAATTAGCAGGGGAAACTAGTGCATGAGAAACTGCAGGGTCCAGAGCAGAAAGAAACAAGGAAATTATATTCTCCATATTATGCATATTAGTGTCAGCTATATTAGTGTCAGCTGAAATGGGGATTTAATAACTCATTAGTACATGCATGGTGGGTGTATTATGTCTGGGAGGAGGATGGTAGAGGATCTGGCACTTAGGCCCAGATCCTATCCCCTTCCTGGAAGCCTGGCCTAACACCAGACTGCTTGGATCTGCGCTACCTATTATGGCCTATTTAGCCTGCTGCTGCCTTACTTGGAATAACAGGAATTACTACTCCTTCCACCAAGTTGTGCCACAGCCCCTGCTCCAGGGGAAATTAGGACTGGGATGTTAGTTATGTCAAGTGAATTTGCTTTACTGTGGCTGCAACTCTAACCTTCACTTAGACCACATAAGCCCTGGTGTAAGTCCTGTGTTGACCTGGGGGTGTCACAATACCTTCCCCATTCCTAGGAGGGGGATACACAATACATTCCCCCTTCCTGGGGGGGATAGACTAGTGCACAGGCATAATCTGACATCCTCACACCATTACAGGAAGATATGCCAGGTGAGTTAGGCTGGCCTAAATTGGTTAGGATTGCGCCCTTCATCTATTCATCTTTGTGCTGATAAGAAATGTATTTGTCATTACACTCATAACTGGGTGCAACGAAATGAGGTGCTCTTCCTCAAGGTAAAACTGGACAACACCACTAAAAAAGAAACTAAAATAAACACAACTAACCATACAACAATCTCTATACAAATATAAATACCTCATTGCTCCCAGCAATTAAATTCCACACAAACTTACAACCCCGCATTTAAACTCAGTACTGCACTTGGATAAAAACTGTTCTTGAATCTGCTCGTCCTTGTTCTCAATACTGAATCTTTTTCTTGATGGTAATAGTTCAAAGAGCTGATGTTCTGGATGAGAGGAATCTTTCAATATATTAGATATCCTCCTCTTGTCTAGATATCCTCCTCTTGAACTGTTCCTGTACAGTTCTTCCAAAAAGGGGAGTGAGAAGCCTATGATATTTTGGGGCTGTCTCAAACACCCTCTGAATTGCCTTTTTCTCTGCCACTGTGCAGCTCGTGAACCATACACAGAGACAGTAGGTTAATATGCTCTCAATTGAACTCCGATAGAAGATAGTCAGTAAACTCTCAGCCAATTGTTGTTTTCTAAGAATCCTTAGAAAATACAACCGTTGTTGTGCCTTCTTAATTAAAGCAGTGGTGTTCGCACTCCAAGTCAGGTCATTTGTTATGATGGTCTCAAGAAACTTACATTCAACCACCTGTTCCACACAAACTCCATTTATACACAGAGGCTAAATGTCTGCTCTGATCACTCCTCCTTTGGAACTTACCCACCTGGTTCCGATAGTAGCCTGTTGATCTTTTCACAAATCCTCTCCTTTCATTGCTTTGTTTCTTCAGCCCTTTATTAAAACTTCTTATATTTTTATTTTTTGCTTGAATGAACCAACTTTGCATGGAAAGGAGTGGATTTGTCATGCCTCCCAAGACCATCCTTTACTGTACATCTTCTAACGTGTAGACTAGTAGTTACTAACAGAGACATTTTGCCTCAGTCTGAGCTTCCTAGTCTTGAGTGGCAATAGTCTCTTTAATTTCAGTTCAATCCCAGTCTAACCAATGTAGCAGAAAAGAAGGGCCTGGGTAACAGCAAAAAAGAAGGGATAACTACTTTTCATCACACAAGGCAAAGTGTAATAAAGATGACAGAGAAAGAACTGTGTGTTCTCCTAATGTCTAGATTGGTTCTTAGAAGAATAAGAATAAGAACTGGTTCAAAGGTATGAATGACAAAGGTTGCAATCGTAAAGATACTTTCCTGGGAATAAGACCCCAGGATTACTTTGAGTAGACTTGGTTAGGATTGTGTTGAGGGACTGAATTATTTAGAAGGCCAAGGCCTATATAAAGAATCAGGATGTACTTTCCTACTCTTCACTAACATACACAATGCCACTTCAGCACCATGGAGTCAGATTTACAACACATTTTTTCCTTATCTTGATTATGAGTCTGGAAAGTTAATATGGTTAAAAAAAAATCTAAACCAGCTTAGCCTAAAGAAGCATTTTGATTGCCTAATTTAACTTTGTAAGGAATGTGCAAAAGCTTATGGCTGGTCTCGGTAAACCTCACAGCTGGAACATTCTAACACTACTATGTAGCTTCCAGTGATCAAAGTCAGTTACTTTATATATCAAACTAAGATTTCATAATGGAAATAAACGCAACAGCAGGGGGGTACAGTTGTCATGAAATAATTACACTCCTGGGAGATTACAGACAAGGCTGTACCCCAGGAGTGAGATTATCCCATGATAACCACATCCAGTGAAATTGCCTTATTGCAAAAATAATCTCCATTCACCAGCAAGATATATTATTCAATAGGAGACTTTTGAAAGCAGAAAGATTATATTTTTTTAAAGTTTGAATCACCAACTGGATTAGTACTACAGCTTGTATACAAAGGAAAAAATGAAACCCACACTGACAGAATACTCCATTTGCTACAGTATAGAGCTGTGGGGTTCTGAATTGTTAAAGCAGACACCAGTTCTTATAGAACAAGGCACACATTAGCATCAGACATGGGCTTTAATCTGCATGGGCACAATCTTCCTGGAGTATTTCTATACAAAGCCAATGAAATCAATTGAAATTTTGTGGATGGGGTACAAAAATGCTCCGTGATCAATGGTGGGCACCAGCAGGTTCGCACCTACTCTATAGAACCGGTTCTTAACAAGAGATAGTACATATAAAGTTTAAAAATAGCCATTTAAAAGTGGCTGCCAGATGGACAGAGAACCGGTTCTTAATTTCTTTGAAGCCCTTCACTGTCCCTGATCCAGTAGTTATAATGCACACAGGGAGAGCCACACAAACATTCGTCTACAAAGAGAAGAATGCTCTGGATAAACAGTTGGTAATCTCTGTGGGCATACAGAGCATTAACTTTCATTGAAGAGAGGTGTATACCCCTGTATACCCAAGGTTTTTAGGCTATAATCCCAAAAGATATTTCAGTTAATAGATATTTCAGAACCTAAATGACAATAAGTTATTCAGCTCAAATGAGCTTCAAAGTTGAGTTCAGCTCAAAAGAGCTCATAAACAGCGCAAAGTTTATGGAACTGAAGAATGAAGTTGTTGATCTTTTGTGAAGTAAGCAACATGTCTCTTGAAACGGTCCATTTTCTGACAGTTTATTTTCTGATGGTTCCGCTCATTCAACACACTGGAATTATACCCAGAATTCATTCAGTCAATATATGCTCCACGCTTTCATCTCTCTCTCCTGGTTTAAAGGCTAAAATTGTCTTCTCTTTTATTGATTTACATGTGACATGGTGATCAATCAATTTTATTATGGCTTTCTTTAGTGAAGAACCATCATTCAACCATTTAAGATATTCACTGCCCACACATTTTTGTTCATTTGCCTGTAATTTGTTATGTATTTTGGCTTTATGTTAATAAATGTGTGTTATTTAGGTTTTTGCAAGTGTTAATGTCTTTTTTGGTGTCCAATTTGCATTTGCAACCTGCAAATTTTTCAGTGGTTTTCACTTTTGGACGGTGGTCCGATCCTAATCTGTCCAATAAGTGGGGGTTGCTTGTACACGTGGCTAGCAAAGGAGGGAGGAAACTCCCACGAGCAACTGAAACTGCTAATGGAACCAGCATTTCGATGTAAGAAACAACCATGTCAATGTATAATCCTGACCTTTTCAAAGAAAGCAGTTTGTTAAACCATTAACTGTCATTTCGGGTTTCTATAACATCGTGCCCTGTAGTGCATTTTCCCTGAAAAGTGCAAAACAAAAAGTTGGATCCTTTTAACAGCATGGACTACACATTGATAAATATATTCCATGAAAATATTAAAATACTGGACTACTGCTGGCCTTAGAAATTTGCTATTTGACAAAATCTGGTTATGTTTAACTTGTAAGAGTTTCCAAGTTTGCATTCTTGCTTTGTAAGTTTAAAACATATCAGTGAATCGCAGGGATTCCAACAAAAACAACATTCCACTTTTGGTTTATAATACACACACATTTTGATGTTTGGTGAGATAGCATTTTAAATGATTTTTTAAAGTTTAGGTTGATACTATTTTGGTGGTAGGCACTAGATATGAATAGCGGGTAATCAAGAAGCCTGAAATTGCAACCAGGACATAGCAATCTTTTATTAGCATAACTTCACAATTGTTTCCATTGCTAGACAGTAATACCATATTGCTGTAATTATCCCTTCTGATTCAATGATAAACCATTAAACAAACATCAGCATTTCGTTAGTATTTTGCTTGTTGATGAAGTCCTTTAGTTGTAATTATGTAGTCTGAATTTAAGCAATGGAAACACCTGAATTTAGTCAAGCACAGACAATAATATGATATCTGGGCTTCCATAAACATAAAATCTACATATTCATTAAGGCTGCAATCCTAAGCTCCAGTTAAGCAGGACTGAGTGTGTCACAAAAGTGGCAGAAGACACTTGTGTGCCACTTATGGGGGAGGGTTAAGCCAGTGCACAGACTTGTGCTTGCCTCCTTATATCACCACAGGAAGAGGAAGACCAATGAGTTGTGCCAGCCTAGATTAGGATTGAACTTTAAGTACCTCAACCTTCTCCACTAACATTTTTCTGTAAAACGAATGTACTCACTTTTCAACACATTCCACTTTTACAATCTTAGGAAAACTGAAGAACTAAAAGAACAGCAAATGACTAATAAAATATTTCAGAAACTGTTCAAGCTAAATGGCAGAGTTGTGTCACTGAGAGCACAATCCTAAGCAGCTTAGGCTGGCGTAACTCATCTGGCATATCTTCCTGTGCTGTTGTGAGGAGGTCTGCGAATGCCTGTGCACTGGCCTAAACCCCCCATAAAGTGGGGCAGAAGTGCCTTGCAGGACTTTTGTGACACCCCAGGTCAGTACAGGATTTATGCCAGGGCTTAAGCTGGCCTAACTGAAGTTTAGGATTGCAGCCTGGCTGCCCAGTTGTAACCAGTTTTATAGCACCAGTGCACCCTTATCTTGAAGTGGCTTCTATAATTGCCCCTATGCTGCTAAATGGAGCACATGCCCTACTGGCAGTGGAAAGTTGGTTAGGACTGGACTGTAATGCAACAAAGTAATGGGAGATGCTTTGGAAGACAAAAGCAGTGCCTGACTCCCTGGATTAGAAAACAGGCTGTCCCCCTTCTGATATACAGGGAAAGTTCAGAATCCAGTTTGTACTAAAAAGCCACCAGGAGTTTCCTCAGGGGAAGGAGACTTTTATCCTCTTCCCCCGAGGAAAGCTCTGGGCCTGGCAATGGGTCTTGGTGTCCAGAACAAACAAGAAAGCCTCTGTATTGGCCATTCTAGCCTTATAGAAAGTTCAAGATCTGGTGAAGCACAACTCCACCTGTCCCATGCTACACCTGCTCCAGTTCCTTTGCCACTCCAATCTGGCAGTGGCACATCCTCCTCTTGCCAGTGCAGGGCCCAAAGCCTGACAGGTATGGGCTCAGTGACAGTGCTGTGTACTCAACAGATGTCATAAGTGTGTTTCTGGCACTCAGCACCCAGAAGCTAATGTTCAGTGTTGTTCTAGGTCAGTATGGGATAGGGCTGTTTGGACCCAGTCCTATATACGCCTACTCAGCTGTGCCATTATTGTCAGTGTACCTTATTCCAAAATAAGAGTGGATGGGATTGCAGACTTAGGCCTATATCCTAAAGTGAAATTAAGCCCCTTGCTCTGGAGCAGTTAAGATGACTGCCATAAGATAACACAAGATAACATCTGCTCCAGATGACTGCCATAAGATAACACAAGAGGGTGACATAACTGCATGGACCTGTAACTGCTATGGATTTTGCTCTTAGGCATAGATTGCTTATTTATAATGATAAATAGGCCAGGGTTCGAGACCCAGTTCGGCCCCACAAGACAGGGTGAGCTCCTGTCCTTAGCCCAGCTCTGCGACGCAGCTGGATCCAATCGTATTGGCTCTGCCTTTCCATTGGACTAATTCAGTGGCGTGGAGAGGGGGGATTTGCGGCTTGGGTAACAGCCTATCCTCCATAACAATCTAACCCAGGCTTTTGTGCTTTGCATGCAGCGTATGCAGCACCGCGTACGATACCATAGTCTTTCAAGACTGACGGAGGCCTGCTTTAGGCTTTGTGCCCAGATTTTCAGGCAGATGTGGCCAGGCAAATTTGGGGGGTGATCAGACACAGAGAGAAGAGGCTGCCCAGTGGAACAGTAAGCCCAGTTCAGGCCAGGAAAGGGATTTTCAATGTGCATTGGTCTCCAGTTTGGAGACTGCTGATTTAGATGGTCCACAATACATACCAGTTGCCAGCAATAGGGCCAGTATTCCTTTCGGAGAAGAACACCCAAATACTTCTCTTTAACAATTCCCCCCACAAAATAAATTTCTTATCTAAAGTTGCACTTTAAATGACTTTATAAACCACAAACAAGTCTTCAAGATTCGGAAGCAACAAAACACAATATGCAGTAGAATAAGATACAATGAAATGATGAAATACAAAAGCTTTCTATCTAAAGTACTGATAAAGTACTGACAGTAATAGTAATTACTGATTCAGTAATTACTCTCCTTAATCCATGTGAGTTTGAATAAAGATAGCAAAATATCACTTGAGAATATTATACATGGTGCAATTATATGTATGTCTAACTGAATCCAGTGATACTTATTTCCAAGTTAGCATGCTTACGATTGCAGCATAAAGTAACTTCAAATGCCTACCTGATCCTTCATTGGAAACTGAGCTTGCATTTATTCCAGAAAGACCAAACAAAGGGCATTCTCGATCTGTATTCACATGGCCCCATTTGTGACATTTAATGCATCTCACATTCCGCACCTGGAAAACAACCAACAGTAATATTAACTCTACAATTAATTCAGTATGAGCACAATCCTAACCATGTCTACTCAGAAGTAAACCCCATTGTGTTCAATGGGTCTTACTCCCAAGAAAGTGTTTTTAGGATTGCAGCCAAAGTTTCTATATCTGTCTATCCAACAAAATGAATGTTTAACTAGAAATCTACTAAAATATTCTGTATATCACTAATCTTGTGAGGTACCAACTCAAGGTCTTGGCAACTTTCCTTGCCACAGTTTCTGATACCATTAACCATGGTATCTTTTTGGACTGGCTCACCGTTAGGATGTGGGGACCTTGACTCCAGTCCTTCCTGGTCTTCCAAAAGGTGATATGGGGGATTTTAGAACTGCTGTATAGCCTTTGGTTTATTATGGGATGGCCCAGGGTTCCGTTCTATCCTATATGATATGATAACATCTAAAATAAATAGGTGTAAGTCTTCAGTATGCCTCTACCTCTTGTTTCCAGTTGCTAATTCCTATAAGTTAGTGGAGACCCTGAAGCAAGATATAAAGGCAGTTCTGGAGTGAAAGGGATGTACAAATCAAAATTTATTCCTAATGACAGAAGTGTATTAGTTGGAAAAATACAGACACGAGGTTGCGACCTGGTGCAAGATATTCTGAGCATATAATTCCGTAATTACTGCATTAGCTACCAGTTTTTGGAGGAGGGGACCAAGATGTTGATCACTATTTTTACAGTTCTACATGTCCTAAAACTAATTTACCTTAAGAACTTCCTACACAGATATTAACCAACTCCAGGCCAGAAGTCATAACCCCTTCTTTCTGGCCTACTGCTTACAAAAGTTCAGCTACCAGTTTTATCTTGCAAGCTACTCTGTGTAAAGATTTAAGAAGAGTGGAATAGAAATACATTAATATACCCCCAAATCCCGAGTAACTACGGTAGCACGTAAGAGACTTTACGTGCACCCGTTACTGCACCACCTAGTGAAAACCTATGGAAAATTCATATTGGAATCCACAGGAAGTTGTTCTTACACTGGAGCAAGGACTCCCAATAGTTACTCTGGATTTTGCCCTAAGGCTGCAATCCTGAAGTACACTTGGGGGTTGATAAACCTGGCACGTATCCCCTGATAAAAAGAACAGTAGAACAGAACATGTTCAGTTGATTTTACCTCACTGGAGCCATAAGGGCGGACCCTTTCATGGACAGGGATCTTTCTTTAACAGCCCTTGACAAATGCCAAGGGGGGTGCTCCCCATCTAAACAAAAAGAAGGCTCTCAGGTGACCAGGGGACTCAAGAAGTGAGAGGTAGGTGAGGCCAAAAGTCAGGATTGCATTGCAATTCTTTAGATTATTCTAAAATGAGGAAAAATGCACAAAACTTGCCTGGATGCCAAATGGCTGATCTCTGATGTTCATGTCATCCTTTGCATATCTGTTAAATTAAAAAAGAATTCATATATAATCATTATAGCATGGTAAAATTCATTGTATCTGTACTTTGGATTTATTGGTATACAATCCAAATAGATTATATAAAATACATGCTAATGTAAATTACTTTGAAAACATTTTTTAAATGGTCAATATTCAAAATAACGTATAAACAAGATCTATAAAACATTCTGTTTGTAGATCATGTCATATATTCTATATATTTATGAGACTCCAAATCAAGGTCTTGATTTTACTATTTCACTCTATTTTACTATGAAAATAGAGTGACAAAGTACAATGAAGGAAAAGTTAGTATATAAATATTACCAAAAAAGACACTGTATGATTAAAATACATAGGGCTCAATTCTATTCAACTTTTCTATATGGTATAACATACACCTTGCAGTAAGGGGAAAGCCACAGGCCTCTTCAGGGTGGGAAGAGTCCCTTACCTTGAGGCTGTACTTCCGCTAAATCAATCCTGGAAATTTGGACAGAACTGGATCCACAGACAGTGTACTTTGCTAAGTCTGGTCAGTATTTTTTCTGATTTAATTTCCATCAAATGGATAGGTTTTATATGTTATTAAAATTTTATGTGAAAGTCTCTGTACATAGTTTATCCAAGTTTGAAGAAGCACTTATAGGAAAAACAGCTGTTTTATAGAAAGGGCAGATATAACTTCTCAAAATGATATTACCCAAATAAAAGATTCTTACTTTTCGCGTGGAGCTACTTTCTGCCATTCAAATTTGTATTCAGTCTCTCCCTCTTGCTGGATGAATAAAAAATATAAAGACAAGTTGAAAAAAATTAGTTTAAAAAGATAAATTGAAAAACATAACATAAAAGTTACTGTAAATATATAAGAAAAACACAAGATAGCATAATTCCACACATGGCTACTCAAAAGTAAATCCCATTGTGTTCAATGAGGCATACTTCCAGGAAAATGCGTACAGGATTGCAACATTAATTTCTTAATTACCTCTTTGGTCTCTTGTTTGATAATGATCAGCAAGTCATGCAGGGGGTAAAAAAGAAGACATGACATTAGATATAAATGCTGCAGATATTAGTTTTACACATAGCATGAAATCATACATCCATTAAAACAGAGCTCATATTAACAGTGTAAACATCTTCCTTATTTAAAAATGTGCTTACTGTATTTAACTGTACCCAGGAGTTTTAAAACTTGATACAAAAGAGATTTTTCCTAACAATTGAATATAGGCTATAAGACAGAAAGGACATTTGATTCCCTTTGCATTGTGTTGAGAGCTGCCATATAGCATATATACACTTCAGTGTACTTGGCATAGGTTATGCTGGAAGGACATGGTTCCTTTCAGCTTTCTGTATCCACTGTTTCCCAAACTGCGGGTGGCAACCTGTTACTTGCTGTCACCCCACACTGCATTACTGGGAACGATTACTGCATTACTGGGAACCATCGGAGACTGTTTCCAGGATGTGCAAGGCCTGCACTCCACTCCATCAGCCATGGCCTCAAAATCCCCTGCAGAAGCAACTTGCAGTTTGCACGCACAACTTCTTAAGGTATTTTGGGAAGCCAACAGAGTGGTGCAACCTGGAAGAGATCTCTGGTGGCTTCCAGTAATGCTTTGCAATGCAACAGCAAGCATCAAGTCATCAACCAGCATGCAGGCTGAGGTGGATCACAGCTGCACAAAGTTTGAAACAGCTGCTATAGACCTTTTATTGATACATCAGAAATACAAAAGCTGTTCCATCTGAATTGTCAAACTATTAAGATAGCCTTTCCAGGAAGAAAGAAATGGCCTCTGCCTGCAGGTATATGGATCTAAACACAGGTCCAACCTTATTATACACAAATTTGACTCTACATGAATGGCCACTGCAAATCACAGTTTTAAAAACTGCTTTTCTACTGCTGTAGGGAGGCAGTCAAAGCAAGCAATCATTCCATTCTGCAGTGGAGCCAGGCAAAGGAGATGATTCATTGCATTTCTCACTGGTTACTGAGGGTACAATCCTAACTATTTTAGGCCGGCTGAACTCACTTGTGGCTTATGCCGGCCTAAGTGGAGATTAAGATTGCAGCTTGACTCTCTACAACAGTAAGAAAAGCTGTATTTAAACAGTTATAAAGGGATATATTTTTTATTTTTTAAAACTGATTTTTTAAAACACATTTTGGGTGCAACCCTAACAAATTTAGATCAGCCCAACTCATGTGGCATATCTTCCCATGATGGTGTGGGGAGGTTGGTATACACCTGTGCAGTGGCCAAAATCCCCCACAGGAGTGAGACAGAAGTGGGACACTTTTGTTATACCCCCAGGCCAGTACGGGACTTATGCTAGGGCTTATGCTGGCCTAATTAGAGTTTAAGATTGCAGCCCACCTTTTTTTGTGTCACCAGGAAGTCCCAAAATCAAATCCCTGCAGAAACTGAGGCACACCTTTAATCCATTAGGAGCACTGGAGGAGCAAGAAACCTGGATGTGGGGCTTTAAATCTATTTTGTCACTGCTTTTTATCCACTAATTTTTTATCCACAGAAGGTTCTGGAACAGTACCCTAGTGGATAACAAGGTACACCATTACCTTTAGTTAGTTGTGCTGTCCATCTTTTAAATAACATAACAATGATTAATACAAAAAGGTCCTACAGTATATATTTTCCACGAATGTTCATAATGCATGTGCCTATAAAACCATGCAAGCCATTAAAATTACCTTTCTTTGCTCCAGGTGGGGCTTCATACATAAAATTTAGGCCATTTTTCACACGCTCATCACCCATAAGCAACCTACACAGAAAACAAAAGAATAGCACAAGTAATATGCAGGAGATACTAAAAATATTTCATAATTAATGTGACAAATAATGATTTAAGAATAAACTATAATTTTACTTTTTTTAGCCTCGCTAAAATTTTTAGACTGACTACTTTTTTAGCCTGATGTCATAAGGGCTGAGTGCATGATTAAATAAAATTTTAACAAAAATTAAAATTTCGTATTATAGATGTTAGGGCACAATTCTATGTGTATCTACTCAGAAGTAAGTCTAATTGTGTTCACTGGGGCTTACTCTCAGGAAAGTTTGATTAGGATTGAAGCCGCAATGTATTGAATTATTTAATCCAAATACGTTATGAAAACTACATTATGAAAAACTGATAGCATCTGCTTAATATTAATGGTATGATGACTTTTGGTATTAATGGTAATATTAGTGGCATGATTACTTTTTGGTAATTACATTATCAAAAGTATGGATAATGGTATCAATAATATTGATAACACCTATGAAGGTTGAAACAGTGGTCATGTGATCCAAGCCTCTATTACTAGTAGGTGCAGCTAAGAGTTATATAGTGAAAAAGAGAGTGTCCTTCTAATTAAAGGGTATCTGTTAATTTTTGTCACAACTGTTGTAGTCAGAACTACAGTACCTTTAAATTAACAATTTGACATTCTCATAAAGAAAATAACATATATGAAAAGGAAAATAACAATAGAGGTCAGGTAATTATTTTATTTTAAGAAGGACATGTTAAGCCTATTTATATACGGGGATTCGTTCCTGAGAGGGGAGCTGAAAACAAATACAGTGTCGCCTCACGTAAAGTATGTTTCACGTAACAAACAAAAATTTATCTAGGATTCTGCTTCATGTAAAGAAAGTGCTTCACGTAAAGAACACACTCGTTGGCAGTTGGGGCAGACGCGCTGGCCGGCAGCCTGTTTAAAAAGCACCTGCACATAGTGAAAGCAACACTTCCATGCTGTTCCTCCTGTGGCCAGGTGTCTGCTGGGCAGAGGGAGAGAAGAGCAGTGGAGAAGAGGGAAGCAGCTCAGGGCTGGCCAGAAGGGAGCAGGGGAGAGAGAGGCTCAGGATGGAGAGAAGGAGAAAGTGGGGAGACACTTTGAAGGTGTCTTGGATTGCAGCATCCTAACCATGTCTACCCAGAAATAAGCCCCATTGTGTTAAATAGGTCTTACTCCCAGGAAAGTGTCTTTAGGATTGCAGCCTAAGTAGACTTCATAGGATCATGTACATTGAATGCATGTTTTAAATTCAATCCCAGTGTTCCGTCATCATTTTTACATCCAGTTAATATTATATGAATATTTTGGGGGTTGTGGAACCAATCGTCTGAGTTTCCATTATTTCCTATGGGAAAATCCGCTTCACGTAAAGAACGTTTCACGTAGCAAACATACCTCCAGAACGAATTAAATTTGTTACAGGAGGCATCACTGTTTTCTGTTATTGCAAAACAGCCCCCAAATGCCCTTTCATTGTTTTCTGGGAGGCAGGCAGAAGTGTGTTCATGAGAGGTGCAGTTTGCGTACCCTATAAGTGCGCTAGTTCTTCCTTTCTGGCTGCACTCCACTGCAAATAGCACATCACAGGCAGACTCTGTGATCTTCTGTCCCCTTGTCGTCTCTCTCCCCACTTCACACACACAGACACACGACACACTCTCCCTCACATGCGCACACGGGCAAGCCTTCTTCCAGGTGACTCGCAAGGAGAAGGAACTGTCTTAAAGCGAGACTGTCAAAACTAGCGAGCCAGAAAAGGAGGAAGTGTATCCGTTTAAGAGTAAGAGGGTCCCTCTACTTGCAGAGCAGAGCACTGAGGTTGGGTGGAAGAAGGCATGCATACGTGTGGCATGCAAACACAGTATACGTGTGTGTTTGTGTATGTGAAAGAGAGTATGGCTGCAATCCTAAAGACACTTTCTTGGGAGTAAGACCCATTGAACACAAAGGGGCTTACTTTTGAGTAGACATGGTTAGGATTGTGCTCTATGTGTGGGTCTCTGTGTGTGACAGACGGGGAGAGAGAGACAGAGAGAGCGAGGCAGGGGGCCAGAGGACCACAGAATCTGCCTGCAATGTGTCATATGCAATGGAGTAAAGGGATGGGAAGAGACCCAGTGTGTAGGGTAAGCACATAGTTTATGCACCCAACATACACTTCTGCCTGCTTGCCTGCCTGAAAACAATAAATGGAACAGCTCAACCAGCAATGACTCAAATCCATGGATTTAAAATGCATATAATAAGACTCCACCTATATGTTTTATTCTCATCTACCAAAACAAATTTCTCACCTGTTATCATAAGATTCCTGCTCCTTCAGGTATTGTTGCATTAATTCTTCTTGTTTTTTCTTGTCGTAAGATATTTTCTGTTCTGCCATCCATACCTAGTTTACAAACAAGGTGGTTTAAATATTTTTTTATATAAACATTTCAAAATTTTACTTTTTGGAATTTTATTTATTCACACAGATCAGAAATCTTGTAAAGCACATAGGATATAACATCTGCACTATCTTCTGCAAAACTGAATTCCTTTGGGTTTTATTTTACATTGAGATGTTGGTGGTGAAACTGAGGTAGTTCCAAATTAGTATGTCAATATACCATTTCTACGCATGCTGCAGGTTTGATTTATTGGAGGCATTTATTTTTAAGTAAATATATTTGAGATTATAGCAATAAACACATATATAAGTTCATCATATAGATTTTTTTTAGTTTTTGCCAAGCTATCTGAAGAATCATCACCCAAACAACACAGTTTTCCAAAAATGTTCTTAAAGGATATGCTTAAAACTAAAAGCACTTCTATCACACAACGCATGGGCTCTAAATTATGCTTTAGGCAGGGAATAGACTGTAAGGATGCAATCCTAACCAATTTAGGCTGGCCTAACTCACCTGGCATATCTTCCTGTGATGGTGTGGGGATGTTGGCGTATGTTCCTGAATTGGCATAACTCTCCCAGGAGCGGGGCAGAGGTTTTGTGACACCCCCAGGTCAGTGTGGCACTTATGCTGGGATTTATGCCAGCCTAAGCGGAGGTTAGGATTGCAGCCTCAGTTAGGATCTACTGGGAGGTTATCTCTTTTCTCTTGTACTGTACTGATTTCCTACTGAAAATACCCTCTTCCATGAAGCTCTTGTATGCTGCAAATATTTGCTTTCACCATTCACCTTTTGGGGCCACCCATCATCAGTATTAAGAATTAAAAAGTAGTAGAGGAATAACTTTTCATTGTAAGAGGGAACAGGGAATCACAAAGCCAGGACAGTGGAAGAAAAGCAAGTTGAAAAGGCTAGAAATACAAGTAATAAGAGCCCAATCCGATCCAATTTTCCAGCACTGATGCAGCCCTGAAGTAAGAGAGCAAACATATCTCGAGGAGGTCTCTATGAGTGGCTCTCACTGCAGCGTACACATCTCTGGCATGAGTACATCAGTATTTAAAAGTTGGATAAGAATGGGTCCCAAATTACCTTGGTGGATAATGATGGGACTGTATTTGTCAAGGATCACAATCCACACCATGTCTACTCAAAAGGAAGCCCCATTGTGTTCACTTGGTCTTACTCCCCAGGAAAATGTCTTTAGGATTGCAGCCAAAATCTCCCAGGAAGAAAAGGACTGGGAAAAAAGTAAAACTTTCAGAAAGGACTTTCCTTAATAAGAGTGTTGTCACTCTTATATTACATAATATATACTCGTATTATATTGTATTACATAATATATATTATATTACACTATGGGCGATATATTATAGATAGATAGATATATTTTATTGACAATATATACGATAATATATATATATATTTTCATGGAGGGTGAGAAAATAAATAAAACATTTTTAAAAAATTTTTTATTTATTTATATAGATTGCTTATCTATAAAATCTATCTATATTATATATAATATGTATGTAATCTATATCTAGCTTATCTATCTCTCATTGGCTGCAATCCTGTACTCACTTTCCTGGGAGTAAGCTCCATTCAACTTAACAAGACTTACTTCTGAGTAGACATGCTTAGGATTGCTTCATCTATCTAGGGCTTCAGTCCTGTACTCACTTTCCTGGTAGTAAGCGCCATTCAACTTAACAAGACTTACTTCTGAGTAGACATGCTTAGGATGGCTTCAGTCCTGTACTCACTTTCCTGGGAGTAGGTCCCATTGCATATAATAGTACTTACTTCTGAGTAGACATGCTTAGGATGGCACTGTATATCTGTCTCTATAAAACAGTAAGTCTTGATTTAGTGTTTAAATCAAGCAGATGAATGCAGTATTGATGTGCTTTTATGTCCTGCATTTTGTGTGTGTGTGTGTGTGTGTGTGTGGTTGTTGTTGTGGCCCATGGTGCCTGTGGTGTGGTGTGTGGGGCAGCTGTGGTGCTGCAGATGAGGCCCCTCCAGCTGTGTGTGATGCTGGTCCAGCTGTGTGGTCCTGCCCCCCACCCTCAGCCCCTGATCCCTGCCTGCGTCTCCCACCTTCTTGATGTTGGACTTGGAGGCTGGATGGAAGTCCTTCTTGCACATGAAGTTGGCGAACGACTTCCCCATGATGGCTGGGGCTGGGGCTGGGGCTCTCCTTCAGGCGCTGGGGCTCTCCTTCAGGCGCTGGGGCTCTCTAGCCAGGCAGGCCTCCGGCTTCTGTTTACTCCACCACCGGCCCCACCGCCTGCGCCGACCCGGGGCTTCCGGGGCAGGAGAACCGACGGAGGGAGGAGCCGGGCTGCGCTCGCTGGAGGCCCAGGAGAAGCCAGGCCCAAGCCCAGCCCCAGACCCTCCTAGGACCAGGTAGGCCCCCTCCCAGGCTCTCCAGCTCCTCCTGTGGTCTCAGGCCCCTCCTCACCCTTACCTGGGAGTAAGTCCCATTGACTGCAAGGGGGCTTACTTCTGAGTAGACAGGCACAGGATTGGGTCCACTCAGGGCCCCAAGACACACGTCTACTCAGAAGTAACTCATCTAGTGCAATCCTAACCATGTCTACTCAGAAGTAACTCATCTAGTGCAATCCTAACCATGTCTACTCAGAAGTAACTCATCTAGTGCAATCCTAATTACGTCTACTCAGAAGTAACTCATCTAATGCAATCCTAACCATATCTACTCAGAAGTAACTCATCTAGTGCAATCCTAACCATGTCTACTTAGAAGTAACTCATCTAGTGCAATCCTAACTACGTCTACTCAGAAGTAACTCATCTAGTGCAATCCTAACCATGTCTACTCAAAAGTAACTCATCTAATGCAATCCTAACCATATCTACTCAGAAGTAACTCATCTAGTGCAATCCTAACCATGTCTACTTAGAAGTAACTCATAGTGCAATCCTAACCATGTCTACTCAAAAGTAACTCATCTAGTGCAATCCTAACTATGTCTACTCAGAAGTAACTCATCTAGTGCAATCCTAACCATGTCTACTCAGAAGTAACTCATATAGTGCAATCCTGTCTACTCAGAAGTATCTCATAGTGCAATCCTAACTATGTCTACTCAGAAGTAACTCATAGTGTAGGGTGACCTTTTTTTCTCCTCCAGGACATGTCCTCTTTTTAAGAAAAAACTTTGTAGTCCTTGTAATTAATAAATCTTTCTGTCCTCACAACAACCCTGCAAAGTAGATAAGGCTGACAATGAGTGACTGGCCCAAAGTCACCCAGGAAGCTTCTTGGCTTAGGTGCTGAGTCTGGCTATTCCAGGAATTAAAATAACCCTACAATCCAGAGTAACTACAGGAAGACATAAGAGGCACTTACTCTGGATTGCTCAATGCATTTCCCATAGGTTTCTCATAGGTGGCACCGTAACTATGTCGGTGTAAAAGGTCCTGATAGTTACTCTGGATTGTAGCCTAACTCCCTAATCACTAACACCATCCTGTTATAATGTTTATATCAATGTTTATGATTATATTTATTGTATAGTATAACTATTATTTATTGGATTATATATTGTATATATTATCAAATAAACATACCATAAAATTAGTATAATAGATATCTATAATATATAAATATTTATTGTATTAGATAAATAAACCTGTATTATATATAATTGTATTAATGCCAAGTTTCCCGGGTCGGCCCCACAAGACAGGGTGAGCTCCTGTACTTAGCCCAGCTCTGCGACGCCAGCTGGATCCAATCGTATTGGCTCTGCCTTTCCATTGGACTAATTCAGTGGCGTGGAGAGGGGGATTTGCTGCTTGGGTAACAGCCTATCCTCCATAACAATCCAACCCAGGCTTTCGTGCTTCGCATGCAGCGTATGCAGTGCCAAGCACGATACCATAGTCTTTCAAGACTGACGGAGGCCTGCTTTAATGCCAAGTACATTAATTGCATTAATATATAATGTATTAATTCCAAGTAGGCTCTGTGATGGCCTGCTTTATAGAAAAAGGAGGATACATTATTTAAAGTTATTTATAATTATTTTCACTATTTTGCCAGGCTTTGCTGTAACTTTTTTGATTAAATATTTGGTTACAATGAACAGTGCTGGAAGGACTTTACCTGGGTGGGGAATGGTCAGATAGGGTCCTGGGAAGTGGCTGGGCTCAGCTGTGGGGTCCACAGTCTCATACATTTTGACTATGGTCAGTCTAAAGACATTTTCCTGGGAGTAAGACCCATTGAACACAATGGATTCTACTCTACTTTTGAGTAGACATGGTTAGGATTGTCCTCAAAGTATGTTATCTATGGATGTTGTTGTCCCATTTAATAAGGTGCATGCAGAAGACTGTATTGGTTCTTCATTTTAATTTGTTTGGTTGCAACATAGCTGAAGCATGCACACCATATATAATTGACCATGTATTGTTGGTAAATGTTGTTGATGATGGCTGAGTCCAGTTTGTACAATCAGCAAAAGTAAGTGAACTGTACTGTACCAGAGTGTCCAACATGATCCAGCTCTTCAATGAAACACCTCCACAATAAACATTATTATTGCTATTTACTATTTCTGCAAGATTAACAGAGTTGTTTATCTTTTATATTATTTTCCAGGATGGCTTCCAGGATCAATGAACTTTTTTCTTGTGACACTTTCGTGGCTCTGCCTCCGGCTACAATTGGCAACAGAATCATCTTTGGAAAAAACTCAGATAGGCCCTCTGATGAAGTCCAGGAGATTGTGTATTTCCCTGCTGCAAATTATGAGCCAGGAGAAAAGGTTGAAGTAAGCACCCATCAGACCATATTTTCTGCATAAGGTGAAAGATGAAGTTAAGAAACAAATATTTGCTTCCAAAATAAAACTACATATGCATCTCTCTGAAACATCAAGCTGAATGAAAATATTTATTGAAATTGAAGAAGTGTTTTAGATTCTTATTATGCTTTTTCTGGGATGACTTTTATTTCAGTGCACTTATATAGAAATTGACCAAGTTCCTGAGACGTATGCAGTTATTCTGAGTCGTCCATCATGGCTTTGGGGTGCTGAAATGGGAGCCAATGAACATGGAGTTTGCATCGGAAATGAAGCAGTGTGGGGTAAAGAAGAAGTCTGTGACGACGAAGCACTTCTAGGGATGGACCTTGTCAGGTTTGAAAAATAGTTTGCACTTAGGCCATATCCAGAGCCTATTTCCAGGGCAGACATGCCCCCTCACAGCTCCTCAGAGTTAGCCCACCTCAGGAGGAGGAATAAATCTGAGCAGACCCATAGGGGTCCATGATAAATCAGAGTAAAAATTGAAGGAAAAGTTGTAAGTTTTACGCTAGCCTAATTCCACTTCTGCCTCTCAACCTCAGGATATGGCAAAACTACACCAGCCAACCTCAGGATATGGCACAACTTCACCACCACAGTGAGCATGCTGTCCTTGTGCTGCACCAGTTAGGCCAGCCTAGACGCCTCCTAGCTCTGTGAATTTGGCCTAACTGTCAGCTCAGGATGTGGCCTACTTAGGCCAACTTAGCTGGGCTATTCTTTCTGGCTGAAGTAAGGATTGCACCCTTTTGATAAATTTGTCTGATTTATTTAATATTTATCTAACATTTTAAACTCCCATTAAATGGCTTATACAGCAACTGACATGAGAAAACCACAAACTTTAGGGGGGAAAAGGAAAGAGAAAGCAGAGTGTAAATATTTCAAAAATTAAAATTCAAAAAAAGACTGAAAGATTTGGGTTGCAATCCTATATGTGATTACCATTGAACAGATGAGACATCTTATCAATAAATATCCATAGGATTTTTGGACAAGCTCTTGAATAGGTTTTGTGAACCTTCTATGAAGATTCATACATACCTGACAGGGTCAAGAGAGAGGTTGTCAGCACTTGCACTTTGATCCATGATAGTAGTGCCTAGTGGTTAGCATTCTTTCTCTCTTCCTGCTCCCTTCTCTTTCCTAATTGGGCACATATCTAAATAAATCTAAATTGTAGACTGAGGGTGCAATCCTAACCAGTTTGGGTCTGCACAACTCATTCACTCCCTGTTCTTTTAGTGGTTTAGGGTGGCCAACACATGTCTGTGCACTGGTCGAATTTCCCCACCCCGAGTGGCATAGAAGTAATATCCTCAGCTAGTGCAGGACTTGTGCCAGGACTTATTCCAACCTAATTCGGGATTAGGATTGCAGCCTCAATCCATTGCCTCCAGCCCAGTAGCTCAGGCTAACTAGAGGAGCTTCCTGGGCAGAATCTTCCTCCCTGTAGAATTACGTTCCAAGTAAAAACTTGCTGATGTGGTTTAAGAAAAGAATAAAGTTAACACTTCAACTTTGTTTCAGACTTGGACTTGAAAGAGCTGATACTGCAGAAAAAGCTGTCAGTGTCATTGTTGAATTGTTGGAAAAATATGGTCAAGGCGGAAACTGTATGGAGAGTCACATGGCATTTACGTACCATAATAGCTTTCTGATAGCAGACAGAAAACAAGCTTGGGTATTGGAAACCTCTGGAAAATATTGGGCTGCAGAGAAAGTGGAAGGTATGAATAATATTTGCCTCTCGAAAGTCTTTGGTAAATTATAAATATTTGACTTTGAAATGCCTGTCTTTTGTGTTCTGCTTGAACATGGATATGCTGACAAAGGTGGCATAACTGGTGTTGAGTGTGGCTTGATAAAAAGCAGGATTCTTCCTGCTTTTCATATTCATATAAACTTTATTTTTTATTGATAAGCATTTATCTGTTAACAAGAAATTTAACACGGCAAGATTAAACAAATAAACAACTTGTGTAGCCATTGTTTTGACTAAACCACAGTTGGCCAAAGAGACCCTGCCTTAGGCTTGCTTGCTTCCTCCTCCTCTTGTGTGCTCTGTGATCTTCCAGTTAGAGATAACTATAGTTTTTGTTATCTGCTATCAGACTAGTTACATTTAGATACAAACTAGGACAATGTAGTTATAGTTTATCTCAAATGTCAGTAGAAACCCAATGCAAACTTCTCCTTTCCAATTCTGGATTGGGACAAACTGAAGCTTTTGATAGCCAGCATTTGCCTGACTTGGATATCATAGTAAATAATGATTGCTGTAAATTGAAAAGTGAAAGAGAGTATCATATTAGGAAGAATAAGCAGTTGTGTTTTGATTGTGACATCTGAAATGACACAGATAAAAATATGTAAGATGTCTTGGGTGGGCCACTGTGCAATATAGGAAAAACTGAGCATTTAAACATAAAACTCAGCTATACAAACAAGGAGCAGAATTATATAATTCAAAAATATTAAGAAGCAAGCCTGATTTTTATGGGGAGGGCAAAAGAAGGAAGTGATTCTGTGTATTACCAGAATTTGGTTGTCCAAAGTATGAACTTAACTATTAGTAGCAAAGGAATGGTCCTAAACTTGCTCTTGGGGTTTCTGTCTTAAAATCCAAAGAATGCAGTTCCACATAAGAAGAGCCCTGCTGGATCAGGCCATGGCCCATCTTCTCCTGCGTCTCACAGTGGCCCACTGATGCCTCAGGGAACACTGAAAACAAGAAATATATCCGTTTTCTGCAGTTTTGATTTTGTCAACTGCCTTAGGGCACAATCCAGAGTAACTACGGGGAGTCCTTGCTCCAGTATAAGAACAACTTGCTCTGGATTGCAATATGAATTTCCCATAGGTTTTCACTAGGTGGTGCATTATCTACGGGTACACATAATGTCTCTTACGTGCACACGTAGTTACTCTGGATTGTAGGGTTAATCATATCCAGTGGAAAGGCAGGATATAAACTGATGGGGATCAACAGGCAGTCACAAATTTACTTTCTGAGATCTGGCTTACGTCATGTCGTTGGGGTCTGAAACCTAGAGGTAAACCAATAAGACATTTGATCAGTTCACAGAGGAAATGCTAAGTACCATTAAGAGTCTTGTTTTCACTTTTTTTTTTAAACAGAAGGGGTGAGGAATATTTCCAACCAGTTATCAATAACAACTAAGATTGATCGTGAACATCCAGAAATAAAGAGTTATGCTAGAAGCCAAGGCTGGTGGGATGGCAAAAAAGATCTGGATTTTGCTGCCACTTATTCATATGTAAATACTGCCAGAATGACTACCACAAGAGGCAGATACTGTGAAGGCTATAAACTGCTGAAGAAGCACGAAGGTACCTTTTGTTCAGTCTGCAGTGAAAATACATTTGTGCATTTAGATAACTGATTAAAAATATGATAATTCAACCTTTAGGAACATGAATATTAATTTGAATCATTAGATAGATCTCCAAAAGATTTATCAACCTTGTTTTGCTTGAACTGAGAGAAGGAAAGACAAATTCTGTAGTTTCCTACTGCTTAATTTTCTAGCAGTGTGGTAACTTTGCTTTCAACAAGAGCTCAGTTTGCTGCCTTCCTTAAAGGCATCCAAATCTCAAACATTTTATCTTTTCAAAGTAGTTCACTATAAATAGTTTGGTAATTCCAGTTTAAATGTTTTTTAAGGTTCTTACATACATTGGAGCCTTATTCCCACCTCCTCTAGTTCATATAGAAAAAACATTTGTATCAAGCATGTGATAATTATGAAAAGTTGCACATTTAAGGGAAGGGTGACCTTCAAGCTGTCTCTCTGGTTTTATAAACGATGCAAGTTTTATGCGGAGTAGCAGCTTGAGATGTTCCAGATAAACAACCGATATACCCCCAAATCCAGAGTAACTACAGGAGCATGTAAGAGACTTTACGTACACCCGTAGCTACTGCACTACCTAGTGAAAACCTATGGGAAATTCATATTGGAATCCAGAGTAAATTGTTCTTACACTGGAGCAAGGACTCCCCATAGTTACTCTGCACATTGGACTTCATGACTGATAATCCCGAATATAAGAATAATTTTTAATGCCATCTACTCATTGCAGAAAGCTTTTATACAAAACTCAATTGTCTCTTGATCAGCTGAGCCTATAAAAATTTTGGAATGAGTTAAGAATAAACTTGGATATAAGAGAATATAATTGATTTCATTTCTTTAATGAGATTCACCTCACACATTGAAGAGCATGACTTTAGAGAAAGTGTGTAACAATACAGGACACTACAAGAATATTATATTATGTTTTGAATACTTCTAACCTGTATGA
The DNA here is from genome assembly GCA_030015325.1 of Cryptoblepharus egeriae. Lineage (NCBI taxonomy): Eukaryota > Metazoa > Chordata > Lepidosauria > Squamata > Scincidae > Cryptoblepharus > Cryptoblepharus egeriae. The sequence goes on from JAREYC010000001.1 coordinate 90,376,069, forward strand.
TTGTTATACCAGCTATTAATTTGGTATTATTCGCTTCCTTCGTATATTTCAAAATTGCACATACGTGTAGAAAAAAATTAACCCCAGATAAAATTGCATCCCTCTGTTTCAGTATTCATTCTGTTGAGCGCCGATACCCCAATTGAAGCAGTTTGTCTATACCTCCTAGTGGATTACTTGTGGCTATAATACCCCTGTGATAATGCAAATCCTACATTCATTTCGGGAATTGTAGGTTCGGAATACCAAACATTTTTAATACCTATCTAATGTGATGGTCTTTTTGAAGTTTCATCAATGTCTTCATCCTAAATCCCCAATTTCAGATATTTACCTCAGCCGTTTTTAAGTCACTCCAGGTGTTCAAGTTATCGGGCTTGCATCGGGCTTACAAACCTTGAGGGCATCATTATTGTAATGCATCAGTCTGTAGAGAGTTTATGTTCAGTTGTTAAACGATTTTTTAAAATTGGGATGGAGGATTTATTTTTATAATATTGAGATTTTGGTTGGGAAAGTCTCATTGGCTATTCTGAAAAATGTAGAAAAAGCCCATTCAAAATATAAATTGGAAAATGTTGTTTTTTGTAAGTCTTTCTGAAAGAGAAATTTAATTCATTCTAATTAGAAAGGATTGTGGTTTAAAATTTGGCAGGTCATTTTTGTGAACTTTCCGCCTTTCTAAACTCTGGAGCTTCTGGTCATGTGTACCTTCCTGTCTCTCTTCTCTCTGTAACAGTTTAACATTTCATTGAATGAATTCTTGGAGGTGCTTGAAAGTTATTTGTATTGCGTTTGGATAATTTTTGATGAATGCAATGTATTGTTGCAGCCTTCTTTCTGTTTTGTACCAACCATATTCCTAACTGCAGTATTGCTTGGTTTTTAAGGGCTGTTTAGTTACAATGGTTATATTTGTATGAAAATGAATCATGTTTTGTTTTTTTGTAGGCAAGATAACAGCTGAAACAATGATGGCAATCCTGAGGGACAAGGAGAGTGGCATAAATATGGAAGGAAGTTTTATGACCACAGGAAGCATGGTTTCCATACTACCGCAGGAGCCCAACCTGCCTTGCATTCATTTCTTCACTGGAACCCCAGACCCTGACAGGTAATACAAATAACGGTTGCACCAAAATCCATAGCAGTTACGGGTCCACGTAGTTATGTCACCCTCTAGTGTTATTTTATGGAAAGTCATCTTAACTGCTCCAGAGCAAGGGGCTTAATTTCACTTTAGGATATAGGCCATAGTCACATATGTCAAATTCATACTTTGTGCAATTAACCACTGACTTTAACAACGACTGTTACCCCCTTCTCTTGGTGGTTTAGAATAGGATAAGCTGGAAATTGGTTTAATGTCTGGATAAAGCAAATGCCAGTTTGGGTGCAATCCAGAGTAACTATGGGGAGTCCTTGCTCTGATGTAAGAACAATTTGCTCTGGATTGCAGTATGAATTTCCCATAGGTTTTCACTAGGTGGTGCAGTAACCACAGGTACACATAATGTATCTTGTGTGCTCCCGTAGTTACTCTGGATTGTAGGTTTTGTGAGCAAGCCAGTCCATGAAACAGGACTAAATTTTGATTTCTCCACTTGCTGGGATTTGTTGAGTTTTTATGTTATTTTAAATCACATGGAAGTGGAAAATATTCTTTTTGCATGAAGTGGAAAGGTGAGTCATGATCGTCATGCCAATCTGTAGTTTCATGTGACATCTCAACTAGGCCAATAAAATCACTCAAAAATGTAAGTTTATACTTTCTTGACAAGTTTATACTTGACAAAAGTAGTATTAGAGGAACTTCTTGGCTTATAGGTTCTTTAAAATCAGTGGAAATGTAACTATGTGGTTAAGAAATTCAAATAAGGGTTTGGTCTTCCTATGGCATTTGTGTTGGATATACATGTACGATTTTGTAATGTTGGTGGGCTTGCGAAAACCTGAATTTGTTTCTTCTCCCTCCTTTCTTTCAGAAATATCCAGTGTTAATGTTTGCTAATTTTTTTGTTATCTAGGTCAATGTTTAAACCATTCATTTTTGTGCCAAATATTACACAGTTGGTGAAAACCAGTTCTCCTGTGTTTGGTCCAGAAGATCCAGTTAAAAAGAAACCAAGATTTCAGAATCAACCAGATAGAAGGCATGAACTTTACAAAAAACATGAACTTGCGGCTATCATGATGGAGTCCTCTAAGGTCTGTTGGCTTAAGTTAGCTCTGTTAAATATAGAATTATGTAATCTGATACACGTTTTGTTGACTGATTATAGGATTTTATGCTTTCCTGTGAGTAAGATTCATTGAATACAATGGGGCTTACTTTTGAGTAGCTATGGTTAGGATATTGTTTTATTTCGACGTATGGTTAAAAGTCCTTCTGGAACAAGATGCTTGCAATTCATTCATCCAAAATTACCATTTTTTAAGTTATTCCACAACGCTACTAGTTTTAAGGAGGCTAGGAAAGTGCAATGCAAGAGTAAGGATCCAAGCTCAAATGCTGTTGAATTTTAACACTTCCAATGGCAATTGTGGATGGACCTAGTGTTGGTGTGAAAATATGAATGAAAAAGTGGCAAAATATGAAGAGTTCTCTACGTCAAAGCAATACCTTTTTAGTGTTTAAAAATAAGACCATTGAAAAAAAATTAATATTTTATATAAATTTTAATGTTTTATATAGGAAAAAGGTGAAATGATGCTGAAACACATCCAAAAACTGGAGAAAGAGAAACTCAGTGAAATGGAGCATATTCTGCAGAGTGGATGCCTTGATGTTGACAAAGCAATTCATCTCTTCTCAAACTGCACTGAAGAAGAAATTGCTGCCTATGCCTAAGATTTAACTCAAGATGTTGTAGAGTTTGGAATCATTTGACTCCATCTACTAAACAATGGCAATTTTTACTTCCCAAAACAACTGCATCTTATGCATTTTATCATGTCAAGGCCAAATAGAATTTTGTGGGTGTTATCATTTTAATAATATTACATGTAAAATGCCTGTGAGAATCACTAGTGATGGAAATTTTTTCCTATGGATCGCAGTCCTTGTCTGGTGTATGTCAAATTCAGCACAAACTATAATACAACATAACCATTAAGAAAACAATATATGTCTTCCTCCTGATCTAGTCTTGGATTCAAATAGCTGTTTTTGGTTTGTGCAGACTTAACACCTTAAAAAGGTAAATATTCTGTGTAATTAAATGTGTTCTCTTCATTGCCTGAATAATCTGGTTGCACAGAAAGTAAAAGTTAAAACAGGAGCAGAGAGAGTTTATACAAAATTAAGATATTACTTAATCCAGTTAATTGTTGACTGGAAGTTAATGTATGACAGGAAATTTTCCTCTATGTTGATGCTAGGGATTTAATGTGGGATTGCCTATATGCAAAGCAAGTGTTATGTACAAAGTTGAATTATTGCAAATAATGGAATAATGGAATTCATATAGCAACAGTAGACTTGGGTTAGACAGCAGACTTGAGACATGCACTGGTTTCCTGAGTTGTGGACATCCAAATTACAGATGGCTGCATCAGTTTTTTGTAGATAGCACTGGACTAGTAAGAGCCAGATATTTTGAGCTACAGTTTAAACTTATATACAGACTCCTAAAAACCTGGGTATATAAAGAAGGGCCTTGGAGTTTAAGGGTTTCTGTGGGTCTGTGGTGGCAGGCAGGAGTGGCAAATGTGCTGTGAGCCCCATGCTTGGCCATGGAGCTATATTATAGTGCTAGCACCAGCGAAGCTCCCATTCTTGGCCTCTTGACAGTCCATGTGGACCACAGCAGTGGAGAGCTAAGTATATGTAGGGAATTGGGAAGGTGGTGTTCCAGGGTGTGGAGAGGGCAGACAGGAGGCAGGACTGGAGGAATCCATCTACTCCAGACCCAAAGCTTCCATGAAAGGTACAGTATTTTGCCCTTACACAGAGGCTGGTTGTCTGCCCAGCTCAGAAATGACTAGCCCCATTGCATAAGGGACGACAGTCCCCTTCCCCTAGGAGGCACATGTCATAGGCTGCTTGCCTTAGAATCCCATGGAATGGCAGTCATGGGAGTGCTGCCACCGCAGTCAGGTTAGAATTAGGCTGCTCCGTGTACTTACCAGTATAGTAATAATGGCATACAAGTTAACTCTTGAACTGAAATGTGTAGCAAAGAACGCTATTCAAGAGAATTGCCAGAGCTAGGCTGCAATCCTAAATGCACTTTCCTGGGAGTAGGCCCCATTGAAAACTGTGCAGACATGCTTAGGATTGGACTGATAGTTTCATAATCAGTATAGAAAACTTTATTAAAATGTGTACTGTGAAATTACTAGGTTTAAAATTGTTTGCAGATATGTTTTTGTACTTGATGTTCTTCCAGCAGGTAAATATTTGTACATGAAGGGTGGATTCTACTGTTGCTTTCTATGCAATGCTGGGAAACATGATCAACTGTGATTAGTGATTTGTTTACTATGCAAAATACCTCGCTCCCCTCTAAATCCAAAGATGACTGTACAGTATCTTTATATTAAACAGTTCAGATATTTTTTGTGAATTCTATTTCAAAGAAACTTATCTGTACAAGTCTAATATAGAATGTGTCAATCTTAAACTAACCTTTAAAGGTTTTTTAATATGTATTTTGTAGAGAAGTCGGAGACTTTGTGTTGACCTAATAGTATGACATTGCCAATATTGTATAGCCACTGAAAGGCCCAGTTGAACGCAATGGACTACAAGAGTTGTGTTCTGTAGCTTTTAATAGGTAGTTGTTATATCTAGCACTTCCTAGTTTCTATCCAAGACTAACAGCTGAAGCCACACACAGTATTCAGCCTCTTTATTGTGTTGAATCTTGGCCAAATAATATAGTGGTTAAATGTGAAACAGAACCCCATGGAAAGAATAAAAAATTTTAGCACCTGGCTGTGAGAGATTGTCCTGACTGCCTTCCTTTGTATAACAATCATGTTAATCTGTGATCTAACAAGTATATTATTTGTTCCTCTAATTTTGAAGGGAATATTTAAAAAAACTCTAAAGGAAAATTGTAAAGGTAATAATGTTGCTGAAAATGTGGTTTTTTTTGTTTTTATTCATTTAACAAAAACTAATGAGGTAGTAACAAATGCTGATAGCATTTAACTGTCTCCTGTTTGTTGATCAGGTATCAATATCAGGTGACAAAGACAATTATAACTTCATTATTCTTCACGAAGTATACTAAATACAATTCCACAAAATTGTGCCTTATATTAAATCCTATTTCTTTTGCCGAGACCTGAATATAACAAGAGAACAGATTTCTAGAAAGCAGGGATTTCTTACTTGGGAATTGTTATTCTGAGGAGAGAAAGGGAGGTATTCCTAGTCTTTTGGGAATGCCATCCCTAGGAGACAGAGCCAGGGATTGTAAGACCGTCTCCTTGTGGAAGACATCCCAAATCCGCCCAGATCCATCCTGGATAGTTGGAACACACTAGCAGCTGAGGATGGAGATAGTATCATTCCATGAGACAATAAGAATAACCAACAAACAATATGTAAGATGTTGGGCTAGGTGTTCAGAGACAGAAACCTTGTCAGCTACCTCTCTTGTTAGGCTTTTATAGATTTCACTGAATCATTAGTTTAAAGGAAAATTCCAACAAAATTTAGTAATCAAAAACAATATCCGAGAGACATTAGTTCCAACTGAATTAGTAATTGTGGGCAAAAATATATGTACTAGAAATGTGGCTATAACTGTCCAAATGAGCATCAATGTGCTGGTAGCCATAGTCATAGCAGTCACCAAGACGGAAACTTTTCTGGGTGGATGCTTAATTGAACACTCTGAGACTGACTGACTTCTTAGAAGACACAGTTAAGATAACTCAAGGCATGTAGTTGTGATACCATGTACGTTAGAAAAAAGTTGGGTGATATACATTAGAAAAATGCCATAATTACAAATGGTTCTTTCAAAACATCTATCCATCTCATTTTTAACAACTAAAATTAGATTGAAATACTATAACATGCTCAATTCTTTCTAGTAGAGCAGTGGTTCCTAAACTTTTCTCAACTGGTGGCCATAGCTTCCCAAGATAATTCATTCGGTTTAAATAAATATTTATACATGGAAGCCAAGCTGACCTTTTTCAGAAGGTGAGAGGAAATACGGTTAGGAGAACAGCATGAAGAGCACAATCCTAACTGTGTCTACTCAGAAGTAAACCCTACTGTATTCAGTGGGTCTTACGCCCAGGAAAATGTATTTAGGGTTGCAGCCTAAGAAATGTATGCATAAAAGATCAAGTCATAAACTGCTGTGCTGCTTGGACATCCAACTCCAATACTGCTGGAGAGCAAAATTTCATCTATATACTAGCGAAAGCGTACCCACATTGCGAGAGTAAAATTCCCCATACGACATCCCACCCACTGCGCATCAACCGCTCATGCACATCAACCCCCCCATGTGCATCCACCCCATGTGCAACATTCCTCCATGCACAACACCCCCATTCGCATCTGTCCTCCATGAGCAACAACCTCCATGCGCATAAACCTCCATGCACATCAACCCCCATGTGCAATATCCACCCATGCGCATCATTTCCACATGCGCATCATTCACCCATGTGCATAGAGGTGAGGTACATGAGATGATGCGCATGGGGGGTTGGTACACATGGGGGTTGATACTCATGGGAGGATGTGCATGGGGGATGTGCAAGGGGGAATGAACATGGGGAATGTTGCGCATGGGGATTTGTGCATGGGGGTTGATGTGCATGGGGGGATGATGCACATGGGATGGATGAATATGGGGATGTTGCACAAGGGGGTGGATGTGCATGGGGGGGTTGATGTGCAGTGGGGGATGGTGTATGGGGGAATTTTACTCCCGCAATGTGGGTATGCTTTTTGCTAGTTCCTTCATAAATGTTTAACAGCAAGTTCGTCTGCAAATATTTATACTGAACTTAGTGCCAACAGCAGTAACTGAGGCTGCAGTTCTAACTCCCAGGCCTAATACTGGCCTGGAGATGTCAAAAAAGTTATGTAAGTCACTTCTGCACCACTCCTGTGGTAATCAGACAAGTACATAGACATGCGCTAGCCTCCCTACACCACCATGGGAACAGGGAGATGGGTGAGTTGTGCTGACCTAAATTGGTTAGGATTGTGCCCTCAGTTTCCATCAACTCTGAGACAAAATACTCGGAACTACAAGACAAAGCAATTGTATTTATTGAGAAACTGGAACAACGAGAATGCAGAGATTCCAACAACTTCCAATGTACATTTCTTGATAACTCTTCCTAAATTAGGAAGAACCATGATTGGCTTTAGAAATATAACAGTAGTAAACCTCCCATTTCAGCTGCATGTCAGATAAAACCATTTTCGCTATAAAGACATTTTCTTCATTGTCAAAGACAGGTCAGTTTGGATACAATAAAGAAGAAACGTTATCAGTATGTCAGTTCACAGGCGACATCAATGTAAACACCATTACATGGTTGACAGCAAAAGGAAATAGTTTATCTGAATACATCTTTCATGCACATTGCTATATGTGGATCGTGACTACTGAAATAATTTGGGCCGTCAATCCTAATTCCTGCTATAGGAAAAACAGCCACAAGTTCAAGAAGCCCGTATTTCAGATATCATCTGTACAAAATAAATACACCACCCTCATTTCAAAAAATAAATAAAATGAAGAGTTAGAGAAAGATAATCAAGGTCAAATTCTTGTAGATGAAGAAACAAAGCCTTGTTACAACCTGTCTGTTTCTTCCAGTTACTTTAACTATTACCACTGTATGTGAAGTGTTGAACATTCCTTCCCTTTTAAAAAATATTTAAAATGGCAATTCTATATTATATTATCCTGTAATATCTGTTCTGAGTAAAAAAGATAGATATTCTTTAAAATCCAATGTTCCTATATGTTGGCAAGAAAATACAATAGTCTAAAAATATAAGATGTTGTAAGTGGGTGGGATGGGTGTTATTGGCACTTGATTGCATTTTATCAAGAACCCATGAGTTTTGCAAATCCATATTGCACCGTTGTCCAACAGAGAATTTAAAAATAAGTTTATGAATGCAATCCTAAAGACACTTCCCTGGGAGACACTTTCCTGAACACTTTCTTTTGAGTAGACATGGTTAGGATTGTGCTCTATGTTGCATATTGAAAAGAGTACCCAAGCCTAATTCAAGTATTTGGTTTTGGTTTTGTTTAAAAGTTTTGTGTAAACTAATTAAAAACCACACTCAACCCAACCTCAACTGAAACCAGTCTCTTAAGTACTTCTAAGATTTATTAAAATGAATTGCTTAATTTTCAATAATACGAAGTCAATCCCTTTCTCAGAGCAATTTATGAAGCAACGAGAACTCCTAAGAAAAAATTATGCTGAAACAGCAATGAGGCAGCAATGATTATGCTCCTCTGCACAGAAAGACTTTTAACTTCTACTGTCTCAAATAGGATTTAAGAAGACTTATGGTACCTGAGATGGCAATATACTCTTCTGTACTTTTAAAAAAAGACTGGCATTAAGACCTAGAACTAAAAACTGCAAACCTTATTTGCTTCCCTATCATGATGATCCTCTGATCATCAAGCTTCAGAGTCATGTTAGTACAAATAGAAGAATTTCATCTTCAAAAGAGAAAGTCTGCTCAAGTCAAAATGTTTTTTCCCCAAAAGTTGTCTAAATTTTTGCCAGTGCATTCCTGATGCAAAAACAAAATTAGATAGAAGACTAACACAACAATTTCCTCAATGAGAGATTTGTCCTCAGCATTATTTGCATAGGCAAGGAAAGAAAACTGGGTGGTGGTTCTTAAAATAAATTCCCTGAAATGACTCGTATTAGTCAGCATTCAATACATGCAAGACATCGTTCTCTGTAGGTAGAAGATATATCGAGCCAACAACATGACTGAGTGAATGTCAATTAAAATAGCATAAAGTTTGCACAGACATTGTGGCTAGCTTCTAGGGATATCTTCATTTCTGTAACTCTCTTTTGTTGCAGATCTCCTAGGAATGAAACGATAGTGTAACCGCTCATCCCGAAATTCAAATTCATTGGTAATATGCTGGATGATGCCTCCTTTCACCAGCCTGTCTCCGTACACAACGGCTCCACCGCGGTCCAAGGCAAGGCCAACTTCGATGAGCCAGTTCACCAGGTCACAGCCAAAGAAGACTCCTGTTGCAGTCTTTACACCACACCTGTATGTCAAAGGAATGATTCACCCATATGCTCTCTAAATCTTGCACCACCACTGTTTGAAGGGTGAAAGCAAAGAAATAGGGGAAAACAAGGAAAGACAGCGTGATAGTTAAAAGCATGTTAAAAAAGAACTGATCAGCCATATGTATCTTAAAGCTTTTTTGGAACATGGCTACGTTTTCCTATTCATCACAATCAAAATGCATATGCAAGTCTACTAAAGCTAGGACATACACAAGATCACTTTGTGTTATAGGAATTAGTATAAAATGGACAACCAGCAATTCCACATTCATCATCACAGATCTGGATTAAGAGCTTCAACACACATGCATAGGAAGAAGGGGAAAATCTAGTGTGCCACCACTTGTTAATCTCATGGATTATAATCGGAACAAAAGAGCAGATGAGAACCTATAATTCAAGGTTTTACACTTCAGACTGAAAGAGAATTGTCTCTTCAATTTTAAAAAAGTTATCTGTGCACAGCATATGATGTCATAGAGAACTCTTCTAACCTTTGAAGCCCTGCATGTGGTAATGCACATGAAGTTCAGAGAAATACAGATACTATAAAAATAGCAAATATTATGCTTATTTCATATGGGCAGTTTTTATTCTTTAAAAGGTAATCATAGGGAAAAATCCAGAGTAACTATGGGGAGTCCTTGCTCCGGTGTAAGAACAACTTACTCTGGATTGCAATATGAATTTCCCATAGGTTTTCACTAGGTGGTGCAATAACAACGGGTGCACGTAAAGTCTCTTACGTGCTCCCATAGTTACTGTGGATTTGGGGGATACTCAGTCTGAAAGTCTAAAGTTAAAGTCTTAAAGTTAAAAGTGTAACGTAAGGTTTACCACCTACTCTGCTGTTGTGCATCTGAAGTGGACAGTCCTGAGACAGTTTTGCACCTCATCTACCATTAGAGTAAATTATTCTCAGAGACCTGAAAACTATCAAGTGGTAAAGGATCAATGTGCCAATGATCTTCAGCATCCACTGCCATAAAGCAGTTTTACTTCTGTAACATTTCCCCTCATTCCTGCCAAAGAATCTGTAATTGATAATACTCACTAGCATTATTTCTGGGCAATGTTTTCTTTTTCAATGATTGGCTGATTTAAAAACTGTTTGTCGAGGATGCCAAACAGTTCTTCCTGCGGCAAAACTCCGTGCAGCATATGTTAATTTTAAAGCTCTTCAGCATGCATGCTGGCTCTCTACATATCTGGCAGTGCCATACTGATGTGGCACACATACACAAATTTTGAAGCATTCCACCCACCACACCAGTGGCATTGCGAAGATGATGCTGACCACATTGGGTGATGAACTGTGGAGAGGGGGAAGAAGGGGGACACCACGGCTTGCCAAAATTGTAAAATCATGGTATTTTTCAGTAATACAATAATGTTATATATCTTTCAATGTGGAATTTTATGAATATGCAATTCAACAGACCAAATTTAAATATCTGTATTCTGTCAAACGTTATGGACAGATAACTAGAAAAGGAACCCACAACTGCCTTATGTGACAAATTGTGGATTTTCCTAACAAAACTAACCAATGAGACTGATTGTTCTGAGATCCAATGAAATTGCTACTATGTTAATATGACACAGCAGGGAACCAATGCAGTATTAGTATTAAGTCAGCTCTCATTTCCTTGTATCAGAGTTAATATCAGAACTTTTATTCAGTTGTGTGACTGCCATCAAATTGGCCACCGTTTTTTTCTCAGTTACCATTTTGTGGGTTGGTTACCTGTATTGTTATATATCAAAATAAAGTTAGTGGGTAAGTACCCCAGTGATGCTACTGCTTTTATAGTCTGTGCAAATTGTTATTTATTCTGTATAATCTGGTGCGAGAGGAAAACCATCATGGGGTATGACACAATGAGCTCTTGTATGGAGTGAAGCAATTATGAAGCACTTCCATGGGCTTTTGGAATTTTATATGGGACTTGACACAAATATAATGTGACAACAGCAGTTGACTAACTGCTTTATAGAGCAGTTGTAACTGTTCTTCAAATATTAACTCAGTATTTCTTTATCACTGAAGGAGAATAGTAATTAAGCCAGCCTCGTTCTCAAGATTTGAATCTGAAAAATAAATTCTATTTTCATTGATATGGTGATAAAGAAATCTACTGCAGTGATAGGATCATTCCAAAATTTAACTGTGATAGCTAGTGTCGCTGCTTAGCTACATTCTCTCATGCAAAGCAAGTTTCTAGACTTGGAGCAAGCCAAGATGAACTACACAAGACAGCAGACTACACAATGCAGCAAACTATCACTAAGGCACGTATCAGCATTTTTATGAAAAATAAACAGCAAGATAAAGCAAATATTAATTTGAAGTGAAAGAGAGAAGCAAAATCAACAAAATGTTGGAATAACAGAGGAAATAAATAAAAGATAAACGTTAGAAAAGAACTCAAGAGGAAAGGGAATGCATACAAAATATCAAAACATAAAACATGTATATTCAGTATTAAAATGTAAAATGTTAAAATGTATATTCAGTATTAAAACTATTCAATTTCAAAACAAGCATTTTAAAAATAAATAAATATGGAAACATTTTCACATGCTCAATAGAAATATTTCCCTTGCTTTGATTTAAAATTTGTCTTCATTATCACCATTTGGTGATATTAACACTAACAATGCAATCCTAACTTATGCCAGAGAGAATGGCTTAGCTATGGCAGCCTAAAGTAGGCACTGTCCAGATCTGACACACAGGCCAAATCCACAGGGGAAGAAGAACTTATAGGCTGGCCTAACTACTGCTGAGGATCAACTAAATGGCACCTGGGGAAGGCTTGCTCCCAAGGAGACTTGCCTCAGATCACAATGAACAAGGAGCAGCTGTGGTGCCTGCACCCTGCCTGCCATATGAGAAAGCAGTCTTGTGACACCCCTAGGGCCAGCCTAACCAGGGCTTAGGATTGCTCTGTCAATCTTTGCAGTTCAGGGGTTTTAAGAGAGATGTACACTACTTTGACATTTCACTTAAAACTACATTTGATTGAAAACCATGATCTCAGGATTTCATTACATGTGGCTTCTTATATAAATCCTGAAAATGGATCAGGGAAATGAAGAGCTTTCCACTATTTTGATTTCCAATATTGAAATCAGTTGAGGAAAAGGGGGGAAAAATTCCAGAACAAAAGCCTGATTCTCTTTCACTTTTCTATTTTGTGGTATTTGAAAACTCTGGCTGCTACAAAACTTGATTATTAAGACATCTGTATAAACATATTCCACTTGCTCTGTTCAAGTATAAGGACAGCATAAAAGAATTCTTTGCACTGATATGCAGCCCCACCTTCTGTCTTGGACAATGTTTCTGACACACGACTCTTTGTGGTAACGAACAAACTGTTGGCATGTCATCCGGATTTCTTCGGGAACAGGGGAGTCTCGACTTCCCTCTGTTTCTCTACTACCCCAAAGGAATTCAAACCTGTAGGAAAAATTAGATTTTTAAGAAATCTGCAGTGCCACCAGATATAAAGACAGGCAGAAAAGAAAAGCATTACTTTAAATATGTCTATCAATGGAACTTGTGTGTACAAACAACCTGTTGTGATAGGATTTTGAAACGGATGATGAGCTATGATAACATGGGATAATAAAGGGAGAAGCTTTAACTCAATTGGAGACTGTGGCTCCTGGTTTCCATCAAAGTAACTCCAAGTAAACAGAGAAAGAATCATGGATGAAATTATTGCCATTACAATTGACAATACTGAGCTCCATAAATAGACTGACTTCAAATAGCAACTTCCAACTGTTTCCTTAGAGAATGATGAGGAATCATTTGAAACATGGCTCCTGTATTCAAGTATATTTGAGCCAATCTACCCATACATCAGACCCTTGTCATTTCCATAGTTAAGGGGGAGAACATGCATGTATGCAAATCATGCAACATGCATATGCAAATGGACCACCACAAGATTTTAAAATTATTTCAATGCTGTATTCTCCCCACTATTAGTTAACACATTTAGGGTGCAATGCTAGCTTGTTAGGCTGGCACAACTTATTGGTAGGGACCTGCAAAAGGCAAGGTTATTTTCCTGACAAAGGAGTGTTATCCCAAAATAACCTCACCTTTTGCAGGTCCCTACTTATTGGTCTTCCCATTCCAATGGTGATGTAAGGAGACAAGTGCCTGTCTGTACACTGGCCTAACCGTCCCCTAGGAGTGGTGCAGAAGTGCCTTACAGAACATTTGTGACATCTCCAGGCCAGAAAGGGACTTCTGCTGGAGCTTAGACCAACCTAACTGGGGTTTAGGACAGCAGCCCTAGCTACGAGTTCAAGAAAGCTGAGTGATATGCAAGTCCTTTAAATCTAAAAGACAACTTAATGAATTTAGACTAATTTTCAGACCATTTCTCTTTATCTAGTGGGGAAATTTCTGTGGGGAAATCACATTTCTTTGTACTCTGAGAGCAGAATTGGATTGTTTGGAAAAAGCAGTTACTACCCACTGCAAGGAATAATGCTGGCAAGGTTTTAAAAATTGAAAGACAAAAAGCATTCAACAGTTATTTAAACTTATTTTGAAAATTACCTCCGTTTGAATGGAAGAATTATTAAATGTTTGTCTAAACCAAATATTCCAAAAGAAATAAATCCCTGAAAAAAAGATGATAAAAATGATTAGCATAAGCATTCCAGGGATAAGTTAATTTTGGAGACAGACAAGAGATGTCATAATAGTCTATTAATTTAAAAACAAGGAATAACACAACTGTTTAAAAAATTGTACACTCAGTAAATAGAAGCTGTGAAGAATTCCAAGAACATAGTTACATGATTAAAACCTACTGAAATAGGAAACACATTTAGTAAAAATTCTCAGCAGTTTCTGTAAGCTGAAAACCAAAAATGAAAAGTTCCTTCCCACCTAATTCCTGTGTATCATGTACTAGAAATGGTAATCCTACAATAATATCATGTTACCCAGATGAAAATGTCTAATGGTACAGATAGTAACTTGTATAGAAAATAACCCTCATCATTTAGGGCATCAAAAAGTGAACATACCAAGAATGTTACAGTTGCCTGTGTTGGAAGAAATCAAGAAGTTAAAGGCTCATAAAAAATTCCAATTAACAAAGATTTTAAAAGGCAACAAAAGAGCACTTAAGCACTTAAGGTGTTATAAGTTGACCACATTGTCCTCAAGGGTCTGAAATTTCACATAATCATCCCCTGATTCTTTGGGTGATAATGGTGACAGAGTGAGCCCTTGCCCTGGGTGTTACTGCCCTGATCAATGGGTGGTTGCTGGGAGTCTACCTCTTTCATGACATATGTTTTCAATGTATTATATGCTCCTACTGTTCTTTGTTTTCATGAAAAACTTTGTAAGCTGCTTTGGACATATGCAAGGGAAAGGCAGGATAAAAAAAAACAAACAGGAATAACTACCTGACCAAAATTAAATACAGCACAGAAGAACTGCAGTTCCACATAAAGTATTCCAGGTTCTTGATTGAACAACCACCACAAACAACTGGATAGATTCTGTAAAGGAGAAAAAGAAGAGAATTAATACATTTCAATCAATATATCCTGATCTCACTTATCAGGATATATGTAAAGATGCCCTTATGCCATATGTTCACCCTGTCTCTACCTTACTATGTGCAAAAAACCATTGCTTAAAATGGTTAACAGAGCATAGCAGTAAGTGGGAGAGCACAAGTGAGTCAGAGATATGACTCAGAGATATGATTGTACTTAAAGGGTATTGAACAATGAGAAAGGGATAGCATGAAAAACAGGGCTAGTGTTGCTTCACTGGTTTTGTATAGGATGGTCCTGTGCCTAATATTATGAAAGTCTCTCTTTGTAATGTTGTAGATATTTATCTTTGGGGTGTAAAAGTAGACAGTACAATACTCAGTAAATGAGTAGTACAACAGTCATCTGCAGAATAAGATTTTAGGGTGCAAGCATTATAAGGTGTTAGGGTGCCTTACAAGCACTTCTGTGATACCCTGGGGTCAGCACAAGACTTGTGCTGGGGCTTAGGCCAGCCTAATTGAAGGTTAGGATTGCAGCCTGCCATTCTTAAAGAAGAAATCTGTCCTTTACATGTGTTTACTAAATAGCTTTTGAATCCAATAGAAATTGTCAGTGCCATCATGTCTTGTCCAATAAAAACATGCCTATTCAATACAGAACATCAAACCTTCTATTGGAATTTTCACAAAGAATAAATTCTACAACATTGAAGTGATTATTAGCTTAAATGTTGCAGACTGCCTCATTAGCCCAGCTTCCCAATATTGCTATCATTTTTACAAAAGGTAATACATACTGAAAAAATAATATCAGCAAAAGGAAATATTTACAGCAAAGAGGCCCACAACAAGAAGTAAGCATAGCAGCACGTGTCTAGCCAGCTGTTTGTCTCCAGTTTGCAGGATCTGTTCTTCTTGGGCCAATATACAGGTCTGAGAACTGCATGGACTGACACATCGATTGGCTGAAATACATTAAGTGTGACACGTACTTAGGCTTTTTGTTTGGAGCAGTCTGTTCACTAATGTGTACATGCAACACTGATTCTTATAATGGTAACAACTCTTCACACAACCAGTTGGAGAACAGTCAAAAAGATGCTGTTGCACCAGTCTGAGTCAAGCAAAATTAGTTGCAGACTAATGTGGCAAACATCTAGTCAAACTACCCATCAAACTGCAAGAGGGAAAAATTGAACTTTAAAATGTTCCCTTGTATAAAGGATGTTATAAGTTTCAAAACAAACACATAACTCAGCGCTTTATATTCTTAATGGCAATGATGAGTTTAAACTTCTTACAGACATGCAACTCTTCTACATACAAAAAATTTTTGTACAAAGAATTTCAAACAATGACCTTCTCCCCCAAATACACATTCTAAAATGGCATTGCCGAACTACAACTGCACACAGGGATTTATCTGATGATAATGTCTGAGTATGACTAACTGCATGAGAACTTTACTTAAGAATTCTCTCTTGGTCTGACTGGTCAGCCAGTGATTTTCTTTAAAAGATCTTATTTAAAATATTTCTGTTTGTTACATGTTGGTGTGTATATATTATGTACAAAATGTTTTGTACTTTGGTACATGGGTGCATGCACGCAGGGCTTTTTTCTGGGGGTACTCACCTGTACTCAGTACTGGCACCTTTCCCCAGCAGCCCCTCCCCCAGCAGCTAATTAATAATCAGTCATATGGGGATGATTTGTGGCGAGTACCAGAACCTTTTCCCCCAGAAAAAAGCAGTGTGTGTATGTATGAAGGTCAGACTACTCATGACAGTAACATGTTTGAATTTCCAAAAACTGGTTCTTAGTGGATCCCTTCATCACAGAAAACACATCCTCTAGGTGCAGCAGTTTGGACTGGGAGTTGTGAGTGAGTGAGTTACTTTTTGTGTCTGAGTCACCTTTTGTGTGTGTGTGTGTGTGTGGGTGTACACACACACAAAATGTGGTTTCAGTTCCACTCTTCAAGAAGGAAAGACATTCTGATACAAACAACCATTTGTTCCTATTTCCTCTTATGGCAAAACAAGCCATTGTTACCTCCTTTGTATCTTCACATCGTGCATAGATCAGCTGAGGTTACCATTATGTAAATCTGGCACAAGACAGTATTTGAATTGTAAACACACACAAGATTTAATGATAATACTTATTTCCCAGTGGAGAAAGTAACATACTGTATAAATGCCTGCTGTATTTTCTTGCTTCTTCCCTAACCTAGAGAACACAACATGCCAAAATGCACAGTTGTCTTTTATTTTTAAAACTGCAGGTCACAGAAAGCCTAAAAAAGAACTTGGTACCTACCACTAGATGGCAGCAGGATGTTATGCAACAACCACAGAGGGCATGTGCCTCAGCAGTTCATTCATTCTTTTGGTTTTTTTCATTCCTAGGAGCATAATCCCTGCTAATATAGAGGTGAAGTGGTTTGAGAGAATTGTTATTCCTCTCCCCAATTATTGGACAAAAGAGATAAATATTTCTGGCCAATCATTAGGTATTTTGTAAAATATGCTGCCCTACTGACAGATCTCTTCTTCCTATTGTTTCCTTTATGAGTTAATCATCTACCACTCCAGTAAGGGTCTTAGAACACTATACTAATTGTTTTCCTATTCTGGGTACAAGCTTGTGTAAGGTTCAATTCTAGACTTTTGCATTTCAATGACCCCACAAGAGAGGAGAGAAAACGTAGCAATGCTCATATAGGCTGCAATTCTAAAGACACTTTCCTGGGAGTAAGACCCATTGAACACAATGGGGCTTGCGTCTGAGTAGACATAGTTAGGATTGTGCTAACAGTCTCTCCAAAGGCTGGAAGGAAAAGGACTGATTGATAGATAGCATGCCTTTCCATCTACCTCAAAATTAGGATCTCATTATAGAAATACAATATGACCAGCTCTTCCACCCTCCATTTCTGCTGCCATAATCACTTTAGATTAGTTAGTTGGACATTAAACCCAAACCAATTGATTTTGCGAGGCTATTACCCAATACATAAGAGTCTTGTTGGAGTAGATTAACAAGAAAGAACAAGGAACACATACTGATTGAAAGAAGAGAGACAGACATGCATCTTGTGATCCCTCAGTCAACCACAGTATCTGGGAGGGAGAAAGGTCAATTACTGCAATTTGGGCAACATAACTCCCAATGTTTATGCATACCTCTTAGTCAAAGGTACTTGGTAACCTACAAGTAAAACAGTTTTAGTACTTGCAAATTTGAACATCAACAAATTACAGGAGTCATAGAATCATAGAGTCCTTTACCTGTCTCAATTGAGGGAGGGCAGTTATCATTGAGACAAATACGAGATGATGGATCTCCTTCAGAACATAACTCTTCATTCTTTTTCTCACATGCACAGCACCCTACAGGGGGAAAAAAATCAGAATTTGATATACTCTCAAGAAAAAAAAACAAAATGGCCTGATTCAAATTATATAAAAATTGCCCTTTGCTGAACTGTGTAGAGATCAACAAGTCTATGATCACTCTTTTGTTAACTCCCCTAATCCAATTTATGTAGTCATTCACTGTACCTCTTCCTATGGAACAGTCTGTCAATGGACGAGAAGCATTTGCTGAAGATCTGCTTTGCTCAGTCACTTCCCTTTCTGACTCCTCCACTCTGCTGTACTGAGATCTTCGATTCAATACCTCATAGTTGGCTTCCACACCAGATCTATTCATACACATGAGCGAGACACCTGACATCATTATACTGACGAATACAATTATTGCTGTGATAATCATCTGTCAAATGAAAGAGAGAAGTCAGAGTTAGATATATCCTTTGACAACTGAAAAATCCTGAAAAACTTTGGCATCACTATTTCATTAGGACAGTGGTTCTCAAACCTTTTAACACTGGGACTCAACCTTTGAAATGACAACATGTAGGAAACCACCAGAAGTGATGTCATTAACTTGGAAATGTCATGGCGAGAAGTGACATCGATTAGGGTTCCAATCTAAGTCACAATCAGCCAAAGAGCTCTCCTCCTAAGAGGCTGTTTATGTCTAGCTATGTGTTTTAGGCTGGCACTGGGTTGTTCAAGCCTCTGAATTTACAACAGCCCTAGTGGGCAATAAAGCAAAGTATTTTATAAATCTATATGTATGTTAAAGCCAATTTGTGTTCATAAGCTTCAGAATACCTGACTAACCTTACTACATCTTGAATTATAGTTTGCCATGTTAAGTAACAGCTACAAACTACTAGTTCTGGCAACATAGGCTGGACTAACCTATGTTCCATTTCCCAGATGTCCTGAGCTAGCATCTGTTGAAACTCATCTGACTCTTATCTGCTCAAATTGGTAAATCATATGTGGCAGCTGACATTAAAGCCAATTAAGAACAAGATAATTTATTTCTTGAGTACACTTTCAACATCTTTTTTCAGTTCTGGCAAACATAGAAGGGCAGGCTCTTCAACAAAGCTAATGTTTTGGCTGAATGAAAGGCAGTTCTGTTAATGCCCCCATTACTTGAAAACGTCCTGTATTTTTCCCATCAACGTGCATGCATTGTACATGCAGGACCATCTATCTACAGTATTTATATACCGCTTTTCAACTGAAAATTCAGAAAGCGGTTTACAAGAAAATGAAAAAATTAATAGCTAATTAATAGCTAATGGGTGCCTGTCCATAAGACAGCAACAGGGTTCACAAATTGTTGCCCTTTCCTGGAGACACAACTATCAAAGATATTTAAAAGGATAATACATACCTGATATTTTCCATAAAAAAATGCAGAGTCAATGACATCACTACTTCGCTGACCTGCCATTAACAGGATTCCAACAAGAAGTGCTGGGATGCTGCAAGAAAGGGACACAAGAAGAATCATTAATTAACTAATTCAAGACTTCCTTTGTATCTCAGTAATAAAACTTTGCAGACTTACCCCCAACCAGCTACAGTAAAAAATCCAACAGGGATGTTCACGTTTTCTCTTTTTTTCAAAAGAAGCAGAGAAAGAGACAAGAGACCTGGGAACAGGCAGAGAGAAAGAGAGAAACCACTAAAATCTTAAATTTATTATTTTCAGGAATTTGACTTCCTAAAATTTCTTCCCCACCTTTGGGAAGCCCGTCTCCCACCTAAACAAGGCTCAACAAGAAGCTTGATGATGAAGCATAAAAGAAATAGGGGATACACTGAAGAACTAATGCCAGGTCTTTTAATATCTACAGCAAATTGAGATGATGGTACAGGGAAGAAAACCAACTAGATCTGAGTGGTAACATAGCACAGTCACTAAGGCAATGGTATTCAAACTGAAAGGGTCATGACCCACCTGCTCATGTAAAGGTCCTCTGGACCCTTTAAGAGGGTGAGGTGTGAGGGAATCTTTGAACAAAGGATTAAAATCTTCAGATGAGGCTTAGAATTTTGGAACAGAACAATCTCAAGCAGGGTGACATATAGAATGGAGGACAGAGTGCCTCGACCTTTAAGAATTGCATAGAAGCCTGCCTAAATTCCCTCTATGTCAGCGTTTCTCAAAGTGGGGGTCAGGACCCCTTTGGGGGTCGCCTAGAGCTTTCCTGGGGGTTGCCGAAAGCTTTCCTGGGGGTTGCCTTTCTGGTGCAGGGGGCAAGGTCAGGCTTGCCAGACCTCCGGCTGTAGCTGCACGCGCTGGGGCTGACTGACAGCCTCAGGGCCTAATCCTATGAATGCCTATTCTGAAAAAATCCCATTATAGTCAGGGGGGCCTTTACTCCCATGTAAATGTGGATAGGATTGCAACCCCAGGGCCCAATCCTATGCATGCATACTCTGAAATAAATCCCATTGTGTTCAATGTGTGCATAGAACACACATTTCATTTGTAACAATGAAAATACATTCTGCATATCTGATATTTACATTACGATTCATAACAGTAGCAAAATTACAGTTATAAAGTAGCAATGAAAATAATTTTATGGTTGGGGGTCCCCACAACATGAGGAACTTATAAAGGGGTCACAGCATTAGGAAGATTTGAGAACCACTGCTCTATGTAATGGTTACATATCCTTTACTGTGCCTGTCAACTAAAGGTCAGCAGATTGACGGTTCGGGACCCAAGTACTGCATGACAGAATGAGCTTCTGTTACTCACTCAGTTCCTGCCAAGCTACAGTTTGAAAGCATGGAAACGCAAGTAGACAAAAAGGTACCACTTTGGTGAGAGGGTAACATAATTCTATGCACCTTTGGCATTTAGTCATGTCAGCCACATAACCACGGAGGCATCTTCAGACAACATCTGGCTCTTTGGACTTGTAACAGGGATGAGCATCATCCTTACAATTGGTCAAAACTGTCAGGACAACCTGCAGAGAACATCTTTACCTTATGCTTTCCACCACCAAGAATACCTTACATTAGACTTGAGAAACAATTTTCCACTTACCTGTCCACAAAAAGGTACTATAAAGTGAAGTGTACAGGACTACAAACACAAGAATTTGCATAGTCATACTTCTGTCTTGAACAACAAAATTCCACATTACCATTCCAAGGCAAGCTACAAACTGAAAAGTGAGATAAATAATATTTTTAAATTAATTTTAGGGAAACTGAAAAAGCAGAATTCTTTAAAAACATTCTTCTTCACCTATGTGCATTCAAAATAATTTTTTAAAAAAACAGCTGCTTGATAAGAACACCTTTTAAAAACATTAACAGAATAATTTTTAGGTGATTAAATACTGCAACCTTGATTATTTTAAAATTAAAACAAAAATACACCATGGTTACAATCTTAACCGCCAGTTAGTCTGGCCTAATTGCCGGCATAAGTCCTATGCTGACCTGAAGGTGTCACCAAAGTGCCACAAGACACTTCTGCACCACTCCTAGGAGAGAGTTAGGCCAGTGCACAGACATGCACTTGCCTCCATACATCACCACAGAATGATGGGAACACTAATGGAGTTGTGCTGGCGAAGTTTAGGATTGCACCCTACATTAAAGGTCTTCTTTGAGAAGCAAGGAATACTGCAGTACCAGCCCCAGATATTAAGTTTACAATTGTTTACAATCTAGTCCAATATCTGGAATGGGATGGGTGCAATACAGGCAGTCCTTCCCTTATCCTTTAACCAGTATCCACAGTTTCACTAATCTGTGGATGTCGGGACCCTCAGCAGGAAGTTCTCCAACTTCCCTTGTAGCATGCAGGCTTCCTACCGGCTTGTTTGTCTATAACCTTCATACATACAATGACCCATAAAAGCAAGACATGTTCATCCTGGCACTAAGGGTAAGACTCAAAACAAAGTTAATGGGTGAGAGGTGAGAAAATAGTGCTCTTTTGTATCTACAGGAGAGGCTGGAATGCATCTTCAATGAACACTGGGGATGCCTGTACAACATATTTTATTTTATTAATTTCATACATAGCTTGGCTTTTTTCCATAGTGGGAATCGAGGTGGAATACTTGTGGTTCCAAGGAGGTTTCCCACAAAGGCACTGATTGGACCTGGAGCTGAAGAACTGCTACCTCATGAGCCCTCCATACAAAAACGTCCTATGTAATTTCATAATGTTTCACATGAAATAGTGTGAAGATTATACACATGATTATACATACAGACTATACATAATTACTGTATTTCCCGGCTTATTACACACACCGGACCATGAGACGCACCAAAGTTTAGAGGAGCAAAACAAGAAAAAAATATTCTGAACCAAATGGTGTACTGATATATTTCATAAAATATAGCAGAATAATATTTCAACCATGTAAAGTCAACAGTGGTATTAAGAACCATTATCGCTGTCATTAACAAATGAGGAAAGACTTTAAGCTTCAAGCACTCTTCTAATTTTCTGGTAACCCCAAAAACTCATCATCTCTAGTGTCAGTGATTTGCGACTATTGCACAAATCTCATTGCAAATGATCAGACAACAACATTTTGCACAAATCTCATTGCAAATGGTTCAGGAAGGTAGGTAAGTTGGGGGGGTTCTTTTGGGGGGTAGGTAGGGAAAAGTGAGGGGATGTAGATACATAGGGAAGAGTGAGAGAGGCACAGGCATGGAGCAGGCAGGACCAGGTCTTGTGCATGTCTACTTTGGAGCAAGTCTCCAAGCCAGGGAAGGCTGGTTAGGATTGCAACTATGCCAGGGTGACACAAACCCAAAATTCCTGAACCCCAAGGCCAAAATTCCTACCTCCCAGGGCAAAATTCCTACCTGCTTAAAAAATTGCCAGAAAATGTATTTTTTGTTTTTATATTTTTGATTTTTACTTTTTTGGCCATAACCTTTGATAGGAAGGAAATATCTCAAAATTGATTGTTGCATTGGATTCTGCTCTTCAATACGAATCCAACGACATATGACATGATGGGGTAAGGTGGTCCAGGATTGGCCCTATCACTCTATCAGACACACAGACATTTCCCCCCCTTTGGGAAGAAAAAAAAGTGTGTCTTATAAACCGGGAAATATGGTATACATTCTATAATATACTGACCTGAGCAATAAGTAAGTTAGTTGTAAGCATGTGTGGAAGTTGCTTGTACTTTTTACTCAAAAGAACAACAGCAAGCGACCAGACCTGAAACACAGTAGTACAGATTAAACCAGTTTTTCCCTCCCCCCGAACCTATAAAACTGAATAGATTTGCCTTCCCCTAAAATTATTTTTAAATAATTAAGTGACATTCAAACTTTCTCAGCCTTTCTCTCAGTTATCACTTTGAACCTATAAAACTGAATAGATTTGCCTTCCCCTAAAATTATTTTTAAATAATTAAGTGACATTCAAACTTTCTCAGCCTTTCTCTCAGTTATCACTTTTCAAGCTAATTATCAAATCCTTGAAAAGTGTAAGATTGCTTAATATAGACTGTCATCACAAACTGAGATTTCACTAGCCTTTACTTATTGTATAAAGTTATTTACTGCAGGCAAACACAGTAAGACACCCACACCTTCATTTCAACTCAAGTACTTCCAGGGCAATCCTAAGCATGTCTACTCAGTAGTAAATCCCATTGTGTTCAATAGGACTTACTCCCAGGAAAGTGTGGTCAGGATTGCAGCCTTCATCTCCTTCCCTTTGAAGTCACTGACAGCACACTGAATACAAGGAAGGAGAAGTCAAGGACAAAGTTTATTAGATTAAACAGCCCATAAGCCTATAAATTTGAAATTTAAAACACATTAAAACAAAAATTGGCACTGTTCACAAGGCATCTTTTGCAAATCTACTTAACAGCAGTTTCAGTCTTGGGAGTGTTGAATATTTATACAACCACTTATTCAAATACTTATTTTATTTAGTATATGGCTGTTTTATTTTGGGCAGCAAAAGAAAATATGTAATGGTGTGTGATGGTGTGTCTAAGATCCCACCATTGATATAGCTGCAATGCATCCCTAAAGTAAGGGAACAAACATCCCCTACCTTGAGGAATTGTCTGTCACAGACTCCCCACAACAGGATGCAGCGCATGTCCCACTGCCAAGGCTGCACCAATAGAGGAAAGTTGAATTGGATTTGGACATAAGTCAGTAAAGGACAGTCACAGTAGCATGTTCCAGTTGTGTCATTTGATAGCAGTACTGCATTATAGCATGCAAAAGCAGTAGTGCATAACATCATATAATCATACATGCTTACGTCTGTGAACTGACAATGTTTTGAAGTAGACACGCAAAGTAACTTTACTTAAAAATCAGATTTCCTGCTTTGAAATCAGATTTCCTGCTAAATTGGAGAGTTTTTGGCTTCTTTCTCAAGGCAAGCCCATTCTTGTTTACATAACTTTCCTACAAGCAACCTCTGTCTCCTCGCAAATATCTTGCTCTCTGTAGGACTAGATCCATTTATTGTAATGTTCAGTAATTGATGACTGATTTATATATACAATATATATATAATATGATATTATATATATCGTATATATCCATGTATCCCCTTTCATTAGGTCTGCTGTTGTAGTAGCATTCCATTAATTCCAGGTTCTCTTTTCTCATCCATTTATGGTTTGTTCCAGTAGCCCACTTGTCATCAGATTGTCCTGGTCCCTCAACATCTGATGCGGACCTTGTTAATCCGGGCGATGTCCGAGCAGGCACGACTCTCTTAGTTTGTTTTACTCTCATATTATTTTTGAGGTAGGATGTTAAGGCATCACGGGGTCTTGCCCAAGGGACCCCTTACTGGAGTAGGAAGTTTCTAGACCAGGGTTGAGCCCAAGTGGCTGTATGGGGATTTGAACCCTGATCCTTCTGCACTCTGGCTTTCCACACCAGAGGCAGTGCTAATCCACTACACTACTCAGCTGCCCAGGAAAAAAGAGCATGAAAAGGTGGAAAAGTATCAGGGTTTGAAGGAGGAATTAGAAAGGATGTGGAAAGTGAAGGTGAATGTGATCCTAATAGTGATTGGAGCACTAGGGGTTGTGACACCCAAGCTGGAAGAATGGCTCCAACAGATTTCAGGAAGTACATCAGAACTCTCGATCCAGAAAAGCGCATTGCTAGGAACAGCTAAGATACTGCGCAGAACCCTCAAACTCCCAGGCCTCTGGTAGAGGACCCGAGATTGAGAAGAACATACATACACCACCCATGGAGGGTAAGAAAACCATTTATATATACAGTGACGCCTCACGTAATATATGTTCCACGTAACAAACAAAAATTTCTCTAGGATTCTGCTTCACATAACAAACTATGCTTCACGTAAAGAACACATTTGTTGGCAGTTGGGGCAGACACGCTGGCGCTTAAAAAGCGCCAGGGCTGCCAAGTGCACCTGCCCATAGCGAAAGCAACACTTCCGTGCTGTTCCTTCTGTGGCTGGGCATCTGCTGGGCAGAGGCAGGGAACAGCAGTGGAGAAGAGGGAAGCAGCTCAGGGCTAACCAAAAGGGAGCAGAGAGAGAGAGGCTCAGGATGAAGAGAAGGAGAAAGCTGGGAGCTTTGATTGCAGAAGAAAGTGTCTTAGATTGCAGCCTCCTAACCATGTCTACCCAGAAGTAAGCCTCATTGTGTGAAATGGGGCTTCCTCCCAGGAAAGTGTCTTTAGGACTGCACCCTAATTAGTCTTCATAGAATCATGCACATTGAATGCATGTTTTGAATTCAATTCCAGTGTTTTGTCATCATTTTTACATTCAGTTAATATTTTTATATGAATATTTTTGGGTTGTGGAATAAATTATCTGAGTTTCCATTGTTTCCTATGGGAAAATCCACTTCACATAAAGAACATTTCACGTAACAAACATGCCTCCAGAACGAATTAAATTTGTTATGTGAGGCGCCACTGAAAATATATATATATAAACTGAAGAGTCAATTGACTGACTGATCAACGTCCAGCCAAAACCGCCAGACCTAGAAGAATGAAATTTGGGGAGGGTATTCCTTCCATGATGTAGGCACTACTAAGAACCAATTTCTGGAAATTCAAACTGAAAGGGAATGAAAAGGGGTACAACACTTTTTCTTCCCTATACTTTACATTGAAGAATAGCTGACTGATCAACTCCAAGACAAAGAAACATGAAATTTGCAACTCCTAGACTCCCCAACTCCTAGACATAGGTTGCAATCCTAAAGACACTTTCCTGGGAGTAAGACCCATTGAAAATAATGGAGCTTACTTTTGAGTAGACATGGTTAGGATTGTGCTCATAGAAGCATGAAATTTGGGGAAGGCATTCCTTCCATGATGTGAGCACCCATTAAGAATGGATTTTTGGAAATTTAACACCAAGGGAGGGAAAAGGGGTACAAAATGTTTTTGTCCTATGCTTAACATGGAAGACTGACTGATTAACATGCAGCCCCAACCCTTACACCTAGAAGCATGAAATTTGGGAAGCATATTCCTTCTGTAATGTAAGCACCCACTGAGATCTGATTTGGTGGCTGGTGGTGCCTGTTCGTGCCTGCTGGCTGGTGTTGTTTGCTTGTGCCTGCGGCCCACTGTTGTCCATGGATAAAAAAATCAGTGGATAAAAAAAACTGTGGGGAAACATATTTGAAGACCCACTTCCTGCTTTGCAACAGGTTTTCTTCCTCTTGTAGAGAGGCAATCAGCAAAAGACTCCCTGCCTTTGCCTGACTTAGCTGAAAAATGGACTGACTGTTTACATGACTACCCTGCTACAACAGTAAAAAAGCAGTTTTTTTTTGAAAAAAACTGTGATTCACAGTAGTAATTTGTGTTGAGTCTAATCTGTGTGTAAAAAACATCTTTGTGTTACAAGGTTGAATCTGTAATGTGTCATTGGTTAAGACTGTTACTGACTACGGGCCCACCTTGCCTGTCAGCCAGCAACATTGGCAACCAAGTGTCTGTTCACTATCAAATGTTCTGTATATTTATACTCACCAAAGAGACAAGACTGACAATACTAATATCAAAGCTAACATTTTGGATTGCAGATGCCAGTTTCTGTGAATCCATGGACGGAATGGTTAACAGCCAGGCAGAAACATACATGATGGGTGCAGAAACAAAAGTGCTGATCACCATACCAGATGTTATCTGCAATCAGAAATTAAATTACTATTTTTTAAAAATACATCAAGAACACCTCAAACAGCAGATCATTTAGATAGAAAAGAGATAAGTAAACAAATGGAAACAACTTGGATGCTCCTCAGTGCCAGTGTTAAGACATTAAAAATGTCACTTCCAGTTTCCATAAACCAGAAGCAGCAATTTTTTTTGTTTTTTTCAGCCATTCTGAAGCCTGCAGGACTGTAGACATGTGCGGCCTCTTTGGCAAGTCCCTTTCTGTTGTGGCAGCCACAATATGAAATACATTCCTTAAAAAAAATTAACAAGGCCATTAGCAGGCCAGGGTTTGGGGTCCCCCACAAGACGAGGATTTCCTACTACAGGCAGGGGGTTGGACTAGATGATCCAGTGGGTCTCTTCCAACTCTATGATTCTATGATCTCTCCAGTTGCATTCTACCAACAGATAAAAGCATCTTGCATCTGAAAGCTTTTGCCTGTGCCATCTGGAAGATAGTTTTATCTATATAATTTAAATTTTGTTAACCAAAACAAACAAACAGTTCAGGAGACTTACAATTTCCACTTCCATGTTAAATTGTGTTGCAAATATAGCCACGCCAGGAGCTGCTGGAAAGACTCCATAGAGAAATGCATAGTTTGATAGACTGGTATGGTTCAAACTGCCACTCCTATCCAACAATTCTACCATTTCCCTGCATAGAAGTGGCATCAAGAGCCTAAACCAAGGAAGAAAATAGAAAATATGTCACACAATGACAAATCTTTTCTATATCTTAAAAATGTAAACCTAGGTAATGTGTATTCATGTCACTGTAAATTTAAAATAAAGATCAAACTACAAGAACAATTCCATATATGGGGACAGAGGGAAGAAAAGGAGAATACTCACTCAAAGCTCTTTCATTAGATCTCTGGCTGCAGTTTGGAGTACCACAAAATCTGTCAGCCCTGTAGAATACTAAGATTCTTGTCCCCTTGAAACTGCACCTTTGTATAACTATTTTTTATGAGACATAGGGCAAAATCCATAGCAGTTACGGGTCCACGCAGTTACATTACCCTCTAGTGTTATCTTATGGAAAATCAACTTAACTGCTCCAGAGCAAGGGGCTTAATTTCACTTTAGGATATAGGCCTTACGAACTTTTCATTTAAGACGGGGAAAGAATCCACCCCGGAGATCCTGCTAGAGACACAGCTATCGCAAGTCTGAATGTTTGCCTTGGTTTTTTTTAACATGGCATCATGCAGACCCAGAACTAAGCAATAATTCATTAATGCAGTTGTGAATGACAAGCTATAAAATTGCAGCTCAAGCAAAGAAATTAGGCAACAGAACAAATCAGTGTTAATTTTACAGCCCTAAGACAACAAATGTAAAGTATATCCCTCTCAGGGTGCAATCCTAACTCCTGTTTACGCCAGCACAAGTCCCAACCCAAGTCTTGTGCTGGCCGGGAAGTGTCACAAAATGTCGTAAGGCAGTTCTGCACCACTCCTAGGGAGGGTTAGACCAATGCATAAACATGCACCAGTCTCCCCATGCCACCACAGAAGTGGGGAGATAGGTGAGTTCCAGTGGCCTAAGTTAGGATTGCATCCTCATACAATGTGTTGGTGTCAAAGTCCTGAAGTTTCAAACACTGAAAGCCACAAAAACACAAACAAAAATTTAAAAACTTAAAGTTTAAGAATTAAAAAACTTACAGTTTAGCTGTGATAAGAAGAATCAGTGCAACAAATGTACCCTTGGTCAGTTTCTTTATTTGACCCACCATAGTGAGCCCCAGATAAAAAAGTGCTGAGCCAGAAAATGAACTGGCAAGTCCATCAAGGAAGTTTTCCAGATATTCAGGAATCTTTTGTGCAAGAATGAAGTTTGACGCAATGCCGATGAAGACCATAAATACAATTGGGTTCTGCAACACCCGAAGTAGCCCAAGGCCCACTATTTTAAATTTGCTGTGGGAAAGATTCCGATTATCTCTTGATTTCTGTATTTCACAGAAGATAAAACCTAAAGGATTCAGCATCATAAGAGATATTGGGGCCACCAGGTAAATGTACTGGAGATATTCTGGGTAGGTTGTTTGATATAAAGCTTCAACTAGAGAGGAGAAAAAAGCAGAGATGTGAAAAGTCATCATTAACAAGGATTTTACTAAAAGTATCCACACCAACATATACTTTGGGAGGTGCAAAGATAGGTACAGTGGTGCACTGTAAGATGAACATAATTCATTCCAGATGCATTTGTCTTACAAATCATTCTTTATACAAAGTGGATTTTCCTATAGGAAATAATGGAAACTCGGACAATTGGTTCCACAACCCAAAAATATTCATATAAAAATATTAATTGTATGTAAAAAGAATGATGAAACACTGTAACGTCCTTAATCTCATTTGATGTGAGGGATTCCTCCTCCTTATTCTTCTCCTCCTCTGCAAATGAGATCTCCTCCATAACCTCTTGCTCATGATGCAGGTCCATCAATTCATTTGTTTACAACGAATTTTTGTTGTAAAACTGTTTGTCTTACAAGGCAGAATTCCTTAGAAATTTAAGTTTGTCTTACAAAGCGTTCTTCTTACAAGTTATTTGTCTTACAAGGTACCACTGTATACAGTTTTTATTTTGAAAAAAACATCATGATAAGGACAACATATCAATTGCAATCAAGTATCTACCATCTTTTAAGTGCTCAAATTGCTGGCCTTCAGCTTTTACACATTCTTAACTCTAAACTGCCAGCTTCAATATTTACACGTTCTTGACTCTTATAACTGTATACCTACTTTTGCAATCACCACCACCACGGTATATGCAACTGTTTAGATCACTATCGACTAGCTATGTAATCATAGGCAAGCAGTTTTCATTCGAAACTCATCTAAGGAAGACATTTTCATACAGAGATGTTGGCTGCAATCCAGAGTACCTACAGGGAGTCCTTGCTCCGGTGTAAGAACAATTTGCTCTGGATTGCAATATGAATTTCCCAAAGGTTTTCACTAGGTGGTGCAGTAACTACGGGTAGAATCATAGAATAGTACATGTTATGTTTCTTACATGCTCCCATAGTTACTCTGGATTGTAGGGTTTGTTCCACATGTGTCAAGTTCTTATATATACAGTAACATGCATACTCCAGAGAATAGTAGTTTCACTTCATTGAATGTGGTTCACTCATAAGTATCCATGTACTGATCTGAGCAAGTGGCTTCCCATACTATCTCCCCACACCCTCCCTTGGATCTCAGTCATCACTTATTTCTGCCTGGCCCACAAGTGTATATATTTGGTTCCTGTTGCAAAATATTACTATTAAAATAAAACTATTACAAAATAGTTTAACAGCATTCAGCTTAGCAAGAAATTCTGCTGCAGTGTTTACAATTTTATACAGAGAATACATGGTGGAGTTTTATATGTTCTCATTTAAATTTCTGGAGCACACTGAATACACTTAAAATGTTGTTTCTAGCTTCTCTCTCCCAGTTGCGACTCCCATTATTGTTGTTACACATGAAGAAACAGTTCCTACCAGCCTGGTATAGAAGTAAAGCAGGGCAATGCAAATTAAATTAAAGCAAAATTAAAGCAGGACAGTGCACAGCATCCTACATAGCTCGTAAAGCATTCTGTGTAAAGCATTCGATGTTTATCTGAATTGTGACTAATTGCCCACAAAAACATGTCAGATACCATTCATCATCTTGATTTTACTGCAACTTCATTAAGAAAGTGAGCACAAGCCTTGTTAGAGAAATGCTGGATTGCACACCAGACTTTGCCTATGATCTTTTCTAATCCAGGCCAAACCAACTAGCAGTTGTGGCTCATGAGGCAATTCACTAGACAACAATTTGGGAAAGGAAAATTCCTGCCATTCTTTATGGAATAGGTGTTGTGGTCAGCACCACTGCCAGTGTAAAGGTTATCTCAGCAAAGTCAACTATTTGATTGTAGCACCCAAGGACAAGGGTGGCAATTGTCCTTCCGCAATTGTCACAACATAACCACAAGCAGCTTTGTCTAGTGAACTACCTCACTGGTAATCACTGCTAACTAAGCCCCGATTTAACTGAGTAGTTTACTAGCTTCTTTTCCAGAATAATTTCAGCCACTGCAATTCAAAGGGTGGCACCCTATAACTAAAGATCCTTGGTATTTCACTATTAAAACCATATGTGCTACTCTTTATCCCACTGACTGTGTCAACACATCTGGGCTGACATTTTCATCTGTAATTCTGACCTATGCAATTACACAGAAATTCAGCAAGTCTAGGGTGGCCATATGTCCTCTGTTTCCAAGACATGTCCTATTTTTTTTAGCCTAGTTTCCTGGATGTCCTTCTTTTCCCCATGAGCAGGCAGCCCATAGCCTTCTTGTAATTACGGGAAATTGTGTAACAACTTCAAATTTAATAATAAGTAATATAGTGTTTAACGACATGAAAGCAATAAGAGTGTTTTTAGCTTTTATTCTGCCATCTTACATGTTTCCTTAGGTGTCCTACTAATGTCCTACAAGCCACTTCAATCCTAAACACACTTTCCTAGGAGTAAGACCCACTGAATACAATGGGGCTGACTTTTGAGTAGACGTGGTTAGGATTGTGCTCATAATTTATGTAATCTGCTGCCACAGGATGTAATCAGTGGTGGGCTCCAGCAGGTTCGCACCTACTCTATAGAACCAGTTGTTAATGAGAGATAGGACATATAAAGTTTAAAAATAGCCATTTAAATAGTGGCTGCCAGATGGGCAGAGAACTGGTTATATTAATTTCTTTGAATCCCATCACTGTATGTAATGTATTTACAAGCTTTAATACTTTAGAAGATGATTACAAAAATTAAATACTAGTAGCAAGGAGACAACAACAGGAGATGGGGGGAGTTCCCCAAAGACATTTATTGTGTTACTGATGGAAATAGAAGACTAGCAGTGCAATCCTAAGCATGTCTACCCAAAAGTAAGTCCCAGGAAAATGCGGTTAAGAATGTAGCCTTAAAGGACCTAATGGGACGACAAAGTTGTACCATCTTCATATACAAGCTCTGACTTGTGTACTTCATCATGGAAGGCATTCAGAGCAAGATCTACCCAAACATTTCGAGCAGTAAATGGTAAAAGTAACACTGATCCCAAACCATGCATGGCCAGAAAGATAAAAGAAAAAAATGTAGAATTCTGCCTGTAATCTCACTGGTATTCTGTGAAGCTTTTTTTCTTCCTTCAAACCATGCTTCTAAAATCTCTCAGGCGCCACAAATACACCACCATAAGTGGCTGACTTCTGCATGGTTTGCTTTTCTATCCCTCCTGACTTCCCTGATTATGGCTCCCCTTCCTGATCTCCCATTTTCAGCATTTGTCACTGGGCTCAGCCTTGTGCCACTCTGCACAAGCCACCAGCTCTCTGGGACTCACCAAGACATGTACACATGTACTAGCAGGATTTCCTAAGATTCATTTTAGGAATAAAAAAGGTTCCAGACACCAAAATGTTTAAGAACCACTTTTAGTATCACAATAATCCATCCCTTCAGCTGCAGAATTTGTAAAAATAGGGAAAAATATCAGCCTATTACATTTGGAAAAAGAAATCCATATCAGACATACATAAATCCAAGGTATTTCTGTTCACCATCATATTGATAGTGTCCACTAAGAATTGCCTGCATACAATCTACACATTCTCAAATGTTATTGTGAATAGACGACTTTGCCAAGAACTCTTAGGGGAAGAGATCAGGTGCTACTTCATCAAAAGATACAGGTTAAAGCTTAAAAAACCAATCTAGGCAAAAGGATGGGGGGGGGGGAGAAAACACCTCCTGTACATTAGATTTCTTATTTAATCAGTACTTCACCTTATATCACAAAGTCGACCGTTTCATTTTGTTTATGAATTTTTCCATACTGCATAATTAGAATTACTCACAGCACGCTATATTATCTGTGGTTTTTTTGAAGATATGCAGTAGAAGAGTTTGCCCCATTAAGTATCTTTTAATAACAGAATTCAGAAACCATCTGGTTTGGATGAGTCAATGTTTGCTTTTATATTGTGCCAGAGGCTCTTAGCTTACCCTCCCCATTTAAGAGAGGCTTACACAGATTAACCATTATATGTGACATGTCATATATGCACAGGGTAAAATATTACTTTAGAGGACACAGGAATACTAGCCATTTGAATGACACCTTGAAAATAACCAAATAACATAGTTATCTAAGGGCAAAATCCAGAGTAACTACGGGGAGTCCTTGCTCCGGTGTAAGAACAACTTACTCTGGATTCCACTATGAATTTCCCATAGGTTTTCACTAGGTGGTGCAGTAACTATGGGTGCACATAAAGTCTCTTATGTGCTCCCGTAGTTACTCTGGATTTGGGGGTAAGATTCTCTGCTAGTTACCTAAGATTCCCTATTGTACAGTTTTCATGCAAGCTAGGTCAAAAGTTGCAAATATGTCAGAATTCAAAATTGGGTATTGGTCTCCAAATGCAACCATTTCCTCTTTTAATTTTAATATTTCAGTTATTTGGCTCAGCTCATTGTCTCTGATATCAGAATAAAGTAAGCAGAGCAAAGTGCAACTGGACCTCAGTGCTAGCGGGGGATCCAAGCGCATACCACCAATGTATATTAATATCTGTGGTAAAGCAAATCCAATAGCCACAATCAGAGATGTTCTTTGGTCATGTTCAGAGGTGTTTTGAGGCCCTCAGAGGCTGTGGATAGCTTCCCCGGGCCTCAAAAAAACTCCCAGAAGCCACTACCTTGTCAGGGATCTCAGGTACAGCCCTCCACCAGGGACTTGGCACCCACAATAAGTTAAATCTATTAGTTCCAAATCCACAGGCAAGCAGGAAAGATCTCTATATTCAATATTACATAAGTTGCAGATTCTGCTTTTTGGCAAAGGGAACAACATTTGTTAACTTACACTATATACACATAGTTCTGGTTAAACTCTCAGTATTACAGTTCCTTTCCTCTCCACTCAAAGGACTGATGGTATTAGCTTTCTCTAGAGCTGGTTCTACAGGTTCAGTTAGAGTCAGTTTAAGTTGATTATCAACAAATCTTAAAGGATAAATTTCTCTCTTTTAATCAGACTGATTTCAGACATGATTAGTATAGATTTGAGCACAAGTAAGGTCATAAGATCTGTTCAACATGCCAGACATCCTCTCAAATCACATTGGCTACCATTTTACATAGAGACTGTTTAAATCCCATGGAATCAAATAGGGATCAAGCAGCTTAACTATGCGCTGGACTGAGCTATTGGATTCACTATACAAAAAATAGTTGTCATGTAAACTAGTCTCAACACACCAAGAGTGCACATTCCTATATCACCTTGGAATAGAGATGCTTTTTGTTGTCTTAACAGTATGCTGTGTTCAAAAGTATGACTGTAGCACTAAAGAGGCTGCACAAAAGCCTTCCTGAGAAAGGGCAAGTGGCTTCAGACATTTGTTGCACATACACAACTCCCACATGTGTGTGGGAAGCTTCGAAAGTATCCTGAACATGTGCCCTTGAGGGGGTAACACACTAGGGTCCCACACCAGTTGACGCGGACCCTGGAAATGCCCCGGCTCATGGAAATAGTGTTTTATGCCTTTCATTATAGTACAGTATTCTGTTGTAAATGGAAACTGACACACAACAACTAGGAGGTGGTGTGCCCAAGTTTAAACCCCCAGGAATTATTTTAACAGACCAAATGAAGGTAAAAAAACACTGCAAGCTCCAGTCAACATAAGTGTTGATTCCTTCCCAAATACATCTTGCTATCTATAAGATTTCAAAGTAGTGGTATGTATTTCAATTCAAAAAAACTAAACATCAACCTTGAACATAAAGTTTATACTATATACTGTACATGAGTATGATGCACACAGAAATTTAAAACATACATTAGAAAACAAAAGAAAAAGAGCTTCTTACCTATCGGGTACCCCAACGCAAAGTCATTGCTCTGAGTCGCAAAAATAGGGAATAGTCCAGCTCTGCTAAAACGCCTCTCAGGATTTGCCACCAATAATGTCAAAATGCAGACTAAGAAGAACACTGATGCTTTGGCAACCAGGATGCTGTATAGGAACGACCAATTTACATTGGAAAAATTGAGAACCACCATGTTTTTGAATAATAATGCCGGAAGTGCAAAACGGGAGACAAAGTTTCCTAGTCCTTTGGCCTGAGTTGATGTGATTATGTTAACTCTTCCAGCTATATATCCACAAAGGATTATGCCAAAGCATTGTAACAAGGCTGGAAAAAGCTTACTTATTGACATAGAAGGAACACTGCTGGTTGTGTTCAAATGGTACCCGAATTTTCCCAGATGGAGATCAGACATGTTGGCTGAAGAAGAGAGGTTCTTTGTGCTGATGTGTGTAAGAATATTCATATTCATTCACCCCTTCTGAAAATATAGTGTGTAAATTCTGATCTGTAAAACAAGTAAGAAAAGCAGTAATATTGGATTTTTGAAAGGAAATGTTATAAGATCTATATTTAAATGACTGCCTTTGGCCAGGTAATCTTTCAGAATAATCAAATAATTAGACACACATACACACCCCCGAACTCTGAGGTTCTTGGAGGAAAGGACAATGACTTGGAGGAAAGGGTGAAGACTTTCAACTCTTGAGGACTTCTGCTTCTCACTAGGCACTGAAAGGAAAGGATTTTGTTTTATCTAGTACCATCAGTGTGACAAGTGATATATAGGATGGAAGAAATGTGGTTTTTGCCCAGAAGCATTAGGGAAGGAGACAGTAACAATATAAAGTCACAGCTATGCGAAAAGAGAAAAATCAAAATGGTGTGGCAAGATATTCCAGTTTCTGTACCAAGAAAATTATGCAATACCTACAGATATTATATAAACAAAATATTCCTCCATTTAGCCTTGTGTAACTGTACTTGGTCCCAACTGTGGCTTTCAAGATTTCACTCCTAGACATAGGCCTGTACAATTTCTAAGCCCATTTTTGTTGTCTCAACGACTAGAACTTTTTTGTTGCTTTAATAGACTGACATGAAAAGACAACGTGTAAAAAAGTGGTGGAAGGAACAGCTTATGCGCTGAGCAGCTTAAGGTGAAAATAGCACATCACAAATTATTCCAAGAAGTAACTTAGGGCAAAATCCAGAGTAACTATGGGGAGTCTTTGCTCCAGTGTAAGAACAACTTACTCTAGATTCCAACATGAATTTCCTATAGGTTTTCACTGGGTGGTGCAGTAACTATGGGTGCACATAAAGTCTCTTATGTGCTCCCGTAGTTGGGGTTTAATCTCATTTGATTGTATCTAAACATAATCAGTGTTTATAAACATGGATAAGAGAACTATTATTATGCAAAGGTTTTTTTTTTCCCCTATCTGCTATTTTCTCAAAATTTTGGCAAGTTTTACTTTATTGATAGCTGGACCAACAGTCATTACTGGTTTTGCAAATTTTGCTTATATGGGTGCACAATCCTATCATTTAGGCCAACATAACTCATCTGGCATAACTTTCCATGATGGTGTGGGGAAGCAGGTGCATGCCTGTGCACTGGTCCAACTCTCCTAGAAGTGGCACTTTTATGATATCCCCGGTCAACACAGGACTTATGCCGGGATTTATGCCAGCTTAATTGGGGGTTAGAATTACAGCATCAAATTACAGCCTCAAACAATTAGCAAAGAATGCTTAATTTTGTAGTGATTTCTGTTTTTGAGTCTGTTAAGATTTTATGTTAAACATTTATTCCACTTCTCTTCATAAGAATGAAAAGATTCCCAGAATATTGAGTTCTCAGGCATATGAACACAATTGCATGCATGGACCTACACATATACATGCAGTGTATAAGTGGATATGAATGGGTCTATGAGTGATAAAACTGAAAACGTAGGGTGCAACATGGTAGAAAACACCAACACGTCTGGTACTAATTTATTAGGTAATCACTACAAAAAGCAGTGGTTTAATCACTAATTTGTTATGTAATCACAAGTATTCTTCACATTAAAAAACCCACATGTTGGAGAATGATTCAGTACTCTTAACTTTTAAATGCATTTGTCTTTAAAGCGATGGAATGACCCTAAACTAGCACACCAAAGAGACAATAAAAAGAATGCAAACTATACTTAATGTTAACTATTATCCTGCAAGGGATTGTAACAATGAAGGTCAAACATGCCATTTACAGGGATGCACATCTTGCTTTTTTGATAGGACAGGTTATACCATTTTGGAAGGAGACTGTGCTTGGACAATTGGGGGTTGACAAGGTTTTAAGTCCTTGTGAACTATTATATAGGGAGAGGAAAGCTCGTAATCAAATCTGTTCTAATAACACTGATGCTGAAATTAAGCAAATACAGGTTGAACCTCGCCATCCGCAATATTTGGTTCCAGGAACTTATGTGGATACCCATTTTCACCTTATACAAAAGCAATTTTTTACCATGGTAAAGAGGCAGGCAATGAATCAATATGAATCAGATTCCCTTACCTGGGGGTTTAAAATAGCTTTGTTTCAGCTCAGAGGCAGTTGCTTCCCCTTGCAAAGCAATTCAGAATTATTGCTTTGTCTTCGTGTGATAATCACATGGGAGAAGGAAGGGGTCTTCCCCCCAACTGAAACAGAAACCAAATTGAACTCTTTTTGAAGGCTTTCTCAGGCAAGCTTACCTGCCTGCTACTGCTTTTAAGTCATTAACTGCTACTTAAGGAATATTTCTTTTAATTTAAAGAGCTAACCTCATTCATGTTGAGACAAAATCGCTGATAATTAGGTTGTACCTGTACTCAGGAATCTATTATTTAGAAAAACCACTAACATGCTTGCCCCTTTCAGACGTTTTTTTCAATTAGGCTTTTTAAACTTTTATATGTTGCCACCCTTTGACAGTATCCCTCGCACTTTTCCAATCCAGACAAATTTTATTATTTATATTATTCATATTATTTATTGTATTAATATCCTGCCTTGCTCCCATCCCAGTATGTTGCCATATGTCCCAGAAAACCAGAACAGTCCTGTTTTGGGGAAGGACTGTGTTCATGTATTGGCAAGTTGAACAGGGGGTCCTGTCCTGGTTTTGTGGAAGAGAATTACGGCAACCCTAAGCATAAGGCACCAACAAACCTCCTCCAGGGAACTCTGTCTTGGACCAGACTGCTAATCTCTTCTTTAATCTCATGTTCTGCCCATCCCCTTCACCTCCTCCTTTGTTGTTCTTCTCCATGCGCCCAGTGGTCAGCCTCGCCTCCTCTTTCCAGGTGACTTCCATTTCAAGGCAACACATGGATGCCACGTGAAAGCCACTCCCAGTTTTTGATCACCAAACCAGAAGTGGGTTTTGCGCACTATTTTGATTCATTCTGAGGTATAGGCAGCCCTATGGAGGCATTTGCATGTCTTCCCACACCATGCAGAAGTCGCCACTGTCAGGGTAAGTAAAGGGAAAAAAATCCTTCTGTCCCTGACAGCAACGTGATCGTAGGGATTGTTATAGGTTTCTTAAAATTTATTTATTTATTTCAGATACGGGAAAGGATATTCGATATACAACAATAGGGATGGGTATGCACAGAAATACACATAAGTTTCTCCAAGGCACAACACTTATTTTCCTCTCTTTTATTACTACCTTACATACATCTAATTCATCAATTTCTTTCATTTTCCTGTTTAAATCATTATTAACTCATGTCATCTTACCTAACATACTCTCTTAAATGTACTATTTATAACTTCAACTATACATAAAATGGCTTCCAAAATTTTTTTTATTTCCTCAACATCTCCATCTTTCAATCTTTCTGTCAGAATATCCATTTCAACTATTTCATATTCTTTATCTATTACCATCTCTAATATTACCATGTTTGGTACAACTTTTTTTCAGATTTTTGTGCAAATACGAGTCTCTTTTATGGTGAATTTAGGACATTTACATTCAATGACACTGAGCTTGTTAAGGCAGCAGATACAAGTGCTTCCTTGGCTGGTGGGTTGTGACCCACTAATTTGGGAACCACTTTATTAAGATGTTTATTAGGACTTAATCTGGATAACTACTCAACTCCTACTTCAGAAAACTCAGTGCCAAAAATAACAGTGTACGAAGTGTCAAAAGGACAAAAACTCTAGAATGAAGAGAACGTTGTCCCCACTGTCAACATCTACAACCCAAGACAATTTTGCAAAAGTTGAGCAAATTAGGGTGAGCAGTTTAGGGTGAGCTATTTGAAACCAAG
Organism: Cryptoblepharus egeriae; assembly: GCA_030015325.1. Lineage (NCBI taxonomy): Eukaryota > Metazoa > Chordata > Lepidosauria > Squamata > Scincidae > Cryptoblepharus > Cryptoblepharus egeriae. The sequence continues at coordinate 90,415,741 of JAREYC010000001.1, forward strand.
CAGAAATAAAACTGCTGAAAGAGGAAGTTAGGTGCATATTTTTGGGTTTAAGTTATACCAGTCATTTGCCTAAATAGGAAAGTTTCTCTTCTCCATCAGTATTCTGAGAACACCTAAATGTTGCTGTCGTGAGAACATTTCAGCTCTAAGAAGTATGTATCTTCTTTTCATAAGAAGAAAAATTAGAGCTGTTATCCAGTTGGAACAAAAAATTGGCTAACATTTTTGTATATGGGTAAAAATAATAGTTTTCAAGCAAATAGCATGCATCATTTGTTTTTATATGATGTACATATAGAGCACAATTCAAAACAACTTTACAGTACTGGCATAGTTGTGCCAGTGGAGCATGTGCTGCATCCTGTAGTTGGGGGACAGGAACAGAGTCCTCCACAAGTTCAGACTATTTATTTATTTTAATTGATTTGTATCCCGCCTTTCCTCACCTACAAGAGGGAGCCCAAGGAGGCTAACAACAGAATAAAACACCAATAAAATTATCATAAATAAAGATTAAAACATAATTAAAATACAATTAAATTTTAAAAACTATGAAAAATTAAAACAGACAGACTAAAAATTGTTAAAAACTGTAAAAAAATAAAACAATAAAACTGCCTCCAACCTCTGCCTCATTTAAAATGCTTTTTTAAAATAAAATGTTTTAAGGCTCTGCCTGAAGCTCTGTATTGAGGGAGCTTTCCTCAGTTCTAAGGGGAGGGAGTTTCAAAGCCGGGGTGCCACCACCGAGAAGGCCCTATCTCTGGTCGTCACATCTCTCACATCTCTTAGTGGCGGCACAGTCAGTAGGGCCCCATCAGATGACCTTAGGTGACGGGTCGGTTCCTTTACTTCTGAGTTTTATTGTCTTTATGCCAGCACTGGAAAGTTGGTTAGGATTGCACCCATAGTATTCATTCTTTATAAGAACTCCAGCAGCACAGATTTTCACTGACTTTCACATACTGTGCATGTCTTTTTTCCAAACCATTATTGTTGGGGAGCCATCAAGGATATCTTGCAGTGCCCCTGTTAGTGTGCCAGAGAACCTTAAGTCATTGTAACACAATTTGGGACCCTCTGAGTTAAGGTATGCTTTCTCAGGGCTTGCCTAAATCTACTTCAATCTATTGGTTCTAATTATGCCCTTCAAATCCATGAAGACCAAGAGTGCAATCCAAACCTATGCCAGCACAACTTAACCTAATTCTCATTCCCATCGTGATGTTGGGGGGCAAGCACATGTCTGTGCACTGGCTTAACCCTCCCCAAGAATGGTACAAAAATGTCTTATGGCACTTTTGTGACACCCCCAGTCAGCACAGGACTTATGCGTGTGACTTAGGCTGCCCTAACTGCAGTTTAGGATTGCCGCCTGAGGCTGAAATCCTAAAGAACAGATTTCTGGGAGTAAGATCCATTAAATACAAAGGGGCTTGCTTTAGAGTATACATGGTTGGAATTGTGCTCTAAGGCTGCAATCCTAAAGACACTTTCCTGGGAGTAAGACCCATTGAATACAATGGGACTTTCTTTAGAGACGACATGGTTAGGATTGTGTGCTAAGTCTATTTCTTTGTCTATGTAACACTTCTTCAGACAAAGACAGCCAGGACATCTCCCCTCAAACATCTTTTCTCTATGCTAAATATACCAACCTCTTTTAACCATAGTTTATAGGACTTATGTTCCAAATGGCTCACTATCTTTGTTGCCCTCCTCTGCATCTGCTCCAGTTTATCCATGTCCTCCTTTGAACATGGTACCCAAAACAAGACTCAGTATTCCAAGTTAGTTTAATGCAGTGAAATAGAGTGAAATGATGTACCGGTACTCTATGAGATTGGCAATGCGGCCCAACAACAAATTCTCTTTTTTGAAAATGGCATCACACGCTGGCTCATGTTCAGCTTCACTGCACTAAAACAACTAGATCCTTTTCACATATGTAGCTGCCAAATCAGGTCTCCCCAATTCTTTATTTGTGCCTCTGATTCTCTGCTCCTATGAGCAGAATTTTACATTTGTCTCCATTGAATTTATTCCTGTTAGTATGGGCCACAACAATCAGGCTTGTCAAGATCATGTTGAATCCTTAATCTTCTCGGTGTTATTGTCCTTAGCTTTATGTTAAATGCTGCAAATTCAATAAGCATTCTGCCGACTACCCTTATCCAGTTCATTTATGAAATGTTTATGAAAAGATCCTGCCTTGCCACACTCTACCTCCCTCCAGGCTAACATGGAGTCATCAATCAGTTTGGAATACATCCACCAGTAGCAGTTAATTCACCCTCTAGTGTTATCTTATGGAAAGTCATCTTAACTGCTCCAGAGAAAGGGACTTAGGCTGCATTCCTAAAGATACTTTCCTGGGAGTAAGACCCATTGAACACAATGGAACTTACTTTTGAGTAGACATGGTTAGGATTGGGCTCACAATTTCACTTTAGGAGATAGGCCTATGTCACTGTCACCTTTTTATCTACAAAAATATTATCTGAAACTTTGCTTTACTGAAATTTACTACAGTTAACTAACTAGTCATGCTGTACCAACTAAATGAAATTGACCTGGTGCAACTCGTTCTTGACGAATAATAACCCGGTTATTTTTTTTAAGTGCTCATAGACATTCCACTAATCTGTTTTAGAATCTTTCCAAGGACTGGTGTCAGGCTAACAAGCATATACTTTCCCAGATCTAAGGAGGACATTTGCTTGACTTTAGTCTTATGGCAACACTTCCATTCTCTAAGAGCTCTCAAGGATTATAGACAGTGAGCCCAAGATGACATCTGCAAGGTCCTTCAGCACCCTGTGACACACTTCATCCAGTCCTAAGTCCTGGAGACTTAAATTCATTTAAAATAATATTTAAAATTCATTTAAAATAATGAATTTAATTTAAAATTCATTTAAAATTACTGTTACTTTACTTATATCAAGTTGTGATCTCTCGTGTTCTTCTTTATTCAACTGTTCCCACTTCCCCTGTGGGAAAAGACAGTTAAATAAGAAGTGAGTAAAACTGATTTCCTCGTCTGCATTTTCTCTCCCTCACCAGGTTGTCACTTCCCCATTTTCTTTACACAGGAGACCTACCACTACTTTAGGATATATAGTAATGTAAAAAATACTTACCTGTACTTAATAGTTTTTGGGTGGCAAACATCACCACCCCCAGCTCATTCTTTTCATTAGCTTCCCTGACAACACCCCTGAAAGTACAGTTTATACTTATGTACTGTCCTTTGTAACTATCCGTCCTTCATAACTATCCCTCCATCTGTTTCTCATTCATGCTACTTTTGCTTTTCCGTTTTTCAGAAAGTGCTAGTTTCCTTAAGACATCTCCCAATTTTTCTTCTGGGAACTGTTCACAGTTGTGCCTTCAGTGCCTTGTTCTTCTCAGTTCATATTCTCCTACAACAATACTAACCATGACTTTAATTATCCCCTTGACCCATTAAACTGCTGCAACCCACCTCGTTCTCCGAGGTAGGTTGTGATTCAATGCTCCCTCTAGTGCTGCTTACTGGGAGCCACCAGATACTACTTCTGGTTTGTGCCAGGCCTATAGCCCACTCCACTGTCTCTGCAAACCCTAAAATACCTGTGGAAGCAACCCAGAAGTCACGGATGCAAACTGGAAGTCACTTCCAATTTCTCCACAAAGTTTTCCAGTGGCCCAATACAGAGGATCATGAACTCAGTACAAAATATTTGAGAAATGCTGGACTATCCAATCTTCTTTAACCAAAATATGTCTTAATAAATTTAGTGAATATGGTGGCCCAAACCAGGAATTGTTGGTAAATTCTAGTAAGGCTACTTCTCATTTGGGTTGGCCATTGTTGGTCCATACATCACATTTCAGAGGGTAATATTTAGCCCATGGGCCACAATATGTTTATCCCTTTCCCAAGACCTTTTACATACAGTCCAATCTATAATTAAAAGCCAATTCATGTAACTTCTTTGTCATTCAATAATGTAAGCTAAGTTGGCTTAGCCAACATGGCATCCATGCTAGAGCAATTGCACAGCATGTTCAGATAAATCTGTGTAATGCAAGCAAATGGCAATCATGGTCCTGTTGATCATCAGGCCCATCTAATGTAAACCATAGAGGGTTGATCGAGTTATGCACAGGACTGAAAGAGAAAAAAATTCTCACAGACTCCCAAAAAATGAGGTACAATACCCCCATTCTGTAAATAATTATTTGTAGGTTTGTGGTGACTTGGGGTCCAATCCTACCCATCATTCCAGCACAGTTACTACCACAATGCACCCCCTTGGTATGGGAAGACACATTGCCATAGCTTGAGGCAGTGGTGTAGCTAATATCATGTACCTCAGTGAAAAATTCAAAATTTTGCCCCAGAAGTGATGTCACAAACAGAAGGGATATCATGCCCATGCTTAGAAAAAAGAAAATTGGGGGAAACTCGCCTTCTTCTCCCCAGCAGCTTGCTACCGATTTGCTGTACTGTCTCCCCCCAACTAGTGATATAGCTAAGGCATCTACCTATTCTCTGGCATCAAAGAGGATTTTGTAGCCCTCCTCCCCCCAAAAAATGAACAAAATAAAATTTAAATAAGTAAATACATAAAAGTGTGCCTCTTATTGGTTAGAGACACTGCAATGGGGCAAAGTGAGACAATTATTCTGTCCCGGATAAATATAAGTGGAGCATGACTTAGAAGTGCCTCTTTACCTAGTTGGCAGGGGTTAACTGTATTATTATACGTGGAAATAGGAGCCGAATCATACTAACACCTTATTAGTTCCATACTATATCACAGTCACATCTAATGGAGGAGGAGGCTTATAGAATAGGGGGTAGATCCCTGTATAACCATGCCAGGAATGTATTGAATAAGGAAATCAGAGTGACGAAGAGAACTTATAGCGAAAAATTGAAAAATCAAGTTTCAAATCAAGACTCTGCCACGATTTGGAGGAACCTACAAATCATCACAGACTACAAGAAAACGTCCCCCTCTGTCCTGGAGAGCCACAAATTGGCTGAGGACTTGAATGAGTTTTATTGTAGGTTTGAAAGACAACTATCACCATCCACTGTTACTTATTTGGGATTAGATGTACCAACTGATGTCTCCTCCACAACTTTCTCTTCTCCTGAATCTTCTCCTCTGATAATCTGCGAAGAAGATGTGCAGGGCCTTCTTCTCAGACAGAAGGCCAAAAAAGTCTCAGGTGCAGATGGGGTAACTCCTCTCTGCTTGAAAGTGTGTGCCATACAGCTGGCCCCCGTCCTTACTCAGATTTATAATACTTCACTGGAGCTGTGCAAGGTCCCCTCATGTTTTAAAGACTCCATCATCATCCCAGTACCTAAGAAATCTTCCATCAATGGGCTGAAAGATTATAGACCTGTTGCCCTGACATCTGTTGTAATGAAGGTCTTTGAGAGGCTGGTGTTGGCCCACTTGAAGGACATCACAGACCCGTTGCTAGACCCCCTTCAGTTTGCCTATAGGACTAATAGGTCAGTGGATGACACTGTCAATATGGCACTGCACTATATCCTGCAATATCTAGACTCCGGGGACTTATGTACGGGTTCTTTTTGTGGACTTCAGTTCAGCGTTCAATACTATTGTTCCATCAAAAATTTATCCCAAATTGATCCATCTTAATGTATCTGCTCCTATCTGTCAGTGGATACTCAGCTTTCTGACGGGAAAGGAAGCAGCAGGTGAGGCTGGGGAAAAATTACATCTAGTACACAAACAATCAGTACAGGAGCTCTCCAAGGGTGTGTGCTCTCCCCGCTGCTTTTCTCCCTTTATACAAATGACTGCACCTCAACGGACCCCTCTGTCAAAATTTTGAAGTTTGCAGATGATACAACGGTCATTGGTCTTATCCATGACGGTGATGAATCTGCATACAGATGGGAAGTTGAACAACTGGTCCTTTTGTGCAGCAGGAACCACTTGGAGCTTAATTCACAAAAAACTGGAAATGATGGTAGATTTCAGGAAGCACCCCCTTATGCTACTTCCACTTTCCATCTGCGGTAATGTGATTTCAGTGGTTGAGTCTTTCAAGTTCTTGGGCTCTGTAATCTCCCAAGACCTGAAATGGTCAATTAACATCAGCAGCATCATTAAGAAAGCTCATCAGAGGATGTTCTTGTGCCAACTGAGAAAATTCAATCTGCCTCAAGAGCTGATGATCCTGTTTTATAGGGGAATTATTGAATCTGTTCTCTGCAATTCCATCACTGTCTGGTTTGACACAGCAACCAAACTGGACAAGAAAAAATTACAAAGAACTATAGGTATAGCAGAGAAAATAATTGGAGTCAGCCTGCCCTCTATGGAGGATATTTATATCGCTCGGGTCAGGAAGAGAGCCGTGAATATTGCTGCAGACCCTCTTCACCCTGGACACCTCTTGTTTGAGCTTCTTCCCTCTGGACGCCGATATAGGACTCTGTACACTAAGACAATTAGGCACAAGGACAGTTTTTTTCCTTGTGCCATTAAATTGCTGAACCAACAACTATGCTGAGAGATTATTGGAAAATACTGAAGCAGTGTTCTTATCTTACTGTATATTCTGTATGAATTGTTTGTTATTTGTGAGTTGTGTTGCAGCCGTTGCCGAAGCCAAATTCCGGGTATGGGGATCATACTTGGCCAATAAACAAATCTAATCTAATCTAATTTGATCTCAGACCAATTAGTCTTGTCTTGGGTCAGTTTTAAGTTAAGAAAATCCATTTTTTGTTCCATAGGCAGTTGCATTTTCATTTTCTGGTTAACTGTCCATAACATTTGATAGAGTACAGATATTCCAATGCAGTTAGATTCATTAGTCTTCATTAAATTAGCTTTCCAGTGACATGATGGCATTATTTCTCATACATACCCCATTTTTGCACAACCTGATCCACTAGTGTCAAGCTCAGTTTGCTACCCGCTGCAACTGCTACCATCTGCACCCCCTTTACTATGTCACAGCCTTGAGGAGGACTCAGTGATTGTTCCTCTATCATAAGATGCAGAATACCCCCTATTAGCATAGCTGCACCAACACTAGAAAACTGGATTTTGGCAACTGACATTTTGGCAGGAGGACCACATCATATCTCTGACACTGGGGGTCAGGAAAAAAGAATTAATTTGCATTTCAAATTTGAATAAATTAGCATAATTATGCATAAGTTAATAATTAAATAGGCTCAATCCTGGAATACCTGTTCGCTAAAGTGCTACATGATTCTTATTTTTGTTACATCTGACTGAAGGTGCAGTCCTAACTTTCCAGCAGAGGCAACACAACTCTGAGGTAAGGGAACAAATGCTAAGATAACGTAGTGACTGCCCCCACCCAACATGTGTCCCACTGGCACAGTTATGCCAGCGCTGGAATGTAGGTTAGGATTATGCTCCATGGCCTAATCCTATCCAACTTTCCAACTCCCATGCAGCCCCATGGAAAGGGTATACATGTTCCCATACCTTAAAAAGACCACAGTGACTGCCACTTCACCACATGATACACGAAAAACCCCCTTGGCACAACTGCACCAGCATTGGAAAAGTGGATAGGATTTGATACTGATATGGCTATCTACTAGAAGTTACTGTGCAGAAGCCATGAGCGGTTTTTACATATATGAAATGGAGGGCAGAATGAATGCAAAGACTGAGCAGGATGGTCAAAGATACTGCATGACAATGTACGAAGAGAACAGAACAGCTGGAGGAAGGGCCACATTAAAATGGCAGAAAAAAAACCTATACCAGCTGCAAACATTTTGTCAACATAGATATCTTTAATTATAAAAGTAATTATTACAGATCTACTGACCAACTAATCAGGGCTATCCCTTTTAGTCAATCAAGGTGATTTTAACTGATTAAACTAACCAGCCACTTAGTCTATTTATGTCCAGGTGATTAATGTTATTTGTAAAATTAGTGATTTTAAGACTTCAAGTTGAAAGTGCAAGGCAGAGAGTGCACTTTGAATGAAATTAGGCACAGTACTGAGATTTTCCACACATGCTTTCTTGGATTTAAAATAAGATTTTGAGGCACCTGTTTCTTACACCATGAAAAATCCCTCATCGATCAATGCCCTACCCCAACCACTGGACCTAGAAGCATGAAATTTGGGGAGGGTATTCTTTATGTGACATGAGCACCCACTAAGAACCAACTTTTAGAAATCTAACCCTTAAGGAGGTGAAAAGGGGGGCAACACATTTTCATCCTATATTTAACATTCAAGACTGACTGATGAAACTGCTGCCCAATGGTGCCTGGTAGGGACTCCCAATCCCTACTAGTGCCTGCTGCTACCCGACACTGCCCTCAGTACCCTGTGGTGCTCAGTATCTGCTGGTGCCTGCTGCCAGGTGCCCAGCGGTGCCCAGCCATACACAAAGCCCACAAATATTCTGAAAATTGTACTCCTGCAATGGTAGGCTCGTTCCACTAGTACTTTATAAAACAATGTAACAGATTTATTAGAAAAATGCTAGATCAAAGCCAATTTCTTGTTTTATATGGTAGTTTGATCTAAAAAGAACCAAATAAATACTGTACCTTGCAACTGAGACACGCAAGGACCCAACTGATAGCACATGAAAAACCAAAAGTACAATACTGTGCATGCAGAACACATGATGCTGGGATCACAGGGACTAGAAACTGATTTCAAGGCATCAGAAGCTGCACTGTCATCCTAAAAGTCCTACTGTGGTCTCAGGAGGTTTCCAAAGAAGTAGATTCAACTGGTGGATAGTTTTGAGTGCATTTAGAATTGACGCTGAAGGAAATCATGGGGAAACCCAATCCCATAAACTGTACCAGCATTTACCAAACTTTTTCGACTGCTGGTTCCCTTGACACCATATGTCATTAAAAAAGAGGACAACCCCCCCCCCCCAAATGTAGGACATCCAAGAAAAATGTAAGACTTGACAAAAATAAAAGCTAAAAACACTAACATATATTGCTTTCATATGGTTAAACTCTATATTACTTATGAAACTGAAAGCTATTACATATAATCTATTATGTAAAATTTATTAATTACAAAAGGCTATATCCTACCTGCTCACAAGAAAAAGGAGGACAATGATTTTTTTTTTCCTGGCTGGAAAAAGAGGATATATGGTCACCCAGTGCCTGGGCACGAGAAAAAAGAGGAGAACAAATATATTTTACAGGACACAAGGTATGAAAAGAGGACATGTCCTGGAAAAAAAGAGGACACATGTCACCCTTCTTCATGCTGCCTGTTTACAAGGAAAAGAAGAACAATGAAGATATTTTCCCAGGACACAAGGTTTGAAAAGAGGACGTGGAAAAGAGGACAAGGTTTGGAAAGAGGATGTGGAAAAGAGGACATGGAAGGAGGACAAAGTTTGAAAAGAGGACAATGAAAAGAGGACAAAGTTTGAAAAGAGGACAATGAAAAGAGGACAAGGTTTGGAAGGAGGACATGGAAAAGAGGACAAGGTTTGGAAGGAGGACATGGAAAAGAGGACAAGGTTTGGAAAGAGGACATGGAAAAGAGGACAAGGTTTGGAAGGAGGACATGGAAAAGAGGACATGGAAAAGAGGACAAGGTTTGGAAAGAGGACATGGAAAAGAGGACAAGGTTTGGAAGGAGGACATGGAAAAGAGGACAAGGTTTGGAAAGAGGACATGGAAAAGAGGACAAGGTTTGGAAGGAGGACATGGAAAAGAGGACAAGGTTTGGAAAGAGGACATGGAAAAGAGGACATGGAAAAGAGGACAAGGTTTGGAAAGAGGACATGGAAAAGAGGACAAGGTTTGGAAGGAGGACATGGAAAAGAGGACATGGTTTGGAAGGAGGACATGGAAAGAGGACAAGGTTTGGAAGGAGGACATGGAAAAGAGGACAAGGTTTCGAAAGAGGACATGGAAAAGAGGACAAGGTTTGGAAGGAGGACATGGAAAAGAGGACAAGGTTTGGAAGGAGGACATGTCCTGGAAAAAGAAGACAGATGGTGATAAGTCCTCTTTTTCCAGGTGTCCTGGGAAGTGTGTGTAGGACTGCACCCTCTGTCACTGTCTCAAGCCAAGCCACCCTCCAGTGTCCTCCTGCCCCAAAGCGCCCCTACACTCCCCCAGGAGAGCCCCCACCCCAAATCCAAGGGGTGCCCCCATGAGGGTGGAAGGAGGGGGTCCCTGGTACACCTGCAAGCATCCCTAGGCGGCTGGCTCTCCCCTCCTTGCTCACCTAAGGGGGCTGCAGCGTCGGAAGGGACAGCAAGGCAGGCATCTCCAGCGCTCGGCCGCCTCTCTGGCTACCACAGCCCGCGTGCTGGTGGAGGAGACCCTGCTGGCTGCTCTGAGCTCACTGCAGAGGCGGGCCTGCCGGGCACAGCCAGCCCTTCACCCTCCCCTCGCAAGCGCCTGCCTTAAGATGGCGGAGGGAGCAGCTGCTGCTCCTGGAGGAGCTCCTGCTCTCCCCAGCACCGCCTGGGTGGCAGCCACACGCCCCACGTTTTCCCATTTGCCACCACTATAGGGGCCTGTTGAGCCCACAGTCCTGGGAAATCCAATCCTAAGAGGGTTTACTCAGAAGTAAGTCCCATGATAGTCAATGGAAGTCCCATAATAGTCAATGGAGCTTCCTCCCAGGAAATGTGGGCTGCCAAGCCTAAGCAGGTCTACTCAGAAGTAAGTCCCATAATAGTCAATGGAGCTTCCTCCCAGGAAAGTGTAGGTGAGATAGGGCTGCCATGCCTAAGCAGGTCTACTCAGAAGTTAGTGCCATAATAGTCAATGGAGCTTCCCCCCAGGAAAGTGTAGGTGAGATAGGGCTGCCATGCCTAAGCAGGTCTACTCAGAAATTAGTCCCATCATAGTCAATGGGCCTTGCTCCCACGAAAGTCTGACTAGCATTGCAGCCTTGGTGAATAACACCATCAGGTCTGTTCAAAAGTAAGTGCCATTATATTTAATAGGGCTTACTCCCAGGAAAGTGTGGGTGAGATTGGGCTGTCAAGCCTAAGCAGGTCTATTCAGAAGTTAGTCCCATAATCATGTCAATGGAGCTTCCTCCCAGGAAAGTGTGGGTGAGATAGGGCTGTCAATCCTAGGCAAGTCTACTCAGAAGTCTGTTCAGAAGTCCCATTATATTTAATAGGGCTTACTCTCAGGAAAGTGCGGATGAGAGCTGTCAATCCTAGGCAAGTCTACTCAGAAGTCTGTTCAGAAGTCCCATTATATTTAATAGGGCTTACTCTCAGGAAAGTGCGGATGAGAGTGGGCTGTCAATCCTAGGCAAGTCTACTCAGAAGTAAGTCCCATTATAATCAATGGGGCTTGCTCCCAGCAAAATGTGGCTAGGACTGCAGCATTAGGATGCAATCCTGTACCTGTCTACATGTGTATTTGCCCTGTTGTGTTTGACGGAACACAGGAAAGTGTGGATAGGATTGCAGCAATCCTATGCATGTCTACTCAGAAGTGAGTTCCATTCAGTTCAGTGGGACGAACTCCCAGGAAAGGTGTAGATTGCAGTCTTAGGTGAATTTTATGCACCTTTTCTTGTGTGTAAACCCCTTGAACAGACTGCAACTTCTGAGTAGACATGTATAGACCTGGTGCTGGTAGTTCCTATGAAACCTGGATAGACATACAGCTAACACACTGGTTTGCAGTGGAATGGAGAGAGCCCCAAAATGGAACCTGTATTTCCAGTAATGGGCTGTGGTGGCACAAGTGATTAAGACACTTGAGGCCAGGGTTCAAGACCCAGGTCCCTACAAGATGGGGTGAGCTCTTATCCTTAGCCCAACTCCTGCCAACCTAGCAGTTTGAAAGCATGTAAATGCAAGTAGATAAATAGGTACCACCTTGGTGGGAAAAGTAACAGCGTTCCGTGTGCCTTGGCGTATAGTCATGCCGGTCCCGTGACCACGGAAGTGCCCTTGTCAATGCTGGCTCTAAAGGCTTGTAAAGGGGGATGAGCACCGCACCCTATAGTCAGAAAGGACTGGCAATTAACCTGCGGGGGACCTATTTCCAGTAAACATGCTGCACTTGTGTTGTTTATCTTGAACCTAGACACACAAAGTTTGCATTGCTCAAACCTAACAACACCAACTTGGCATTCCTCTGCTGGAACATACAGGACCTTATGTTTTACAGGGAGGAGGTAGGCTATAAGACCCATTGATCATAATGGGACGTTCTTCTGAGAAGACATGTCTAGAATTGAGCTATATGTGACATGCCACTGCTGGATAGTCTGCAATGTGTGGGAATTTGAGGCATGCATCATCCCACCCTCGGCAATGGCTCATTCTCCCACTTACTAGTTCCCAGACAAATAATTGCAGCAAAAGCTTCCACCTCCTGCTTTAAAAGCAACGATGGACACTGAAAGTGTGACTTTGGATTTCTTGCGCTTTATTATGGCAACAATGTTGATGCTGGAGAGCACAAACCAAACAATTTGACATCTTTTTAATGAGATAATCACGAGGTTGGAAAAGTCATAGGTAACCACTCAAATTTCAGTCCCCGCTTGAAGCCACACATACTTCAGTCTGCGCTTGAAGCCACACATATTTCAGTCCCCACTTGAAGCCACACATACTTCAAAGCCTCAGGTCAGTACTTGAGGCTATAGATACTTCAGTCAGGTTCAAGTGTAGAGCCAGAAGTAAATATAATAATCTAGAATGGAAGTTAACATGTTCTTGGTTTCAAAGCAACAAGCAGGGAAGGAAGGGTGGTGACTAGGGACATAGTGGTGTGACCATAAGAACATAAGAAGAGCCCCACTGGATCTGGCCAGACAAAGGCCCATCAAATCCAGCTTCCTGAATTTTACAGTGGCCCACCACATGTCTCAGGAAACACATCAGACAAGACACCTGTATTTTGATGTCCTTCGGAGGTATTTGGATAGCATTTGGAGATAGTTAAGGAGTTTGCACCTACACTTCATGGCCTGTAATTTGTGATGGACTTTTCCTCCAGAAATTTGTCCCTCTTAAAAGGCACCTATGCCAGGTGCCACCACCAGATCCTGTAACAAAGAATTCCAGAGATTAATTACATGCTGAGATTAATTATTTACTCGTATATAATGCTCCATTGAATATAATGCACACCCTATACCAGTGGTTCTCAATCTTCCTAATGCCGTGAACCCTTTATAAGTTCCTCATGTTGTGGGGACCCCCAACCATAAAATTATTTTTGTTGCTACTTTATAACTGTAATTTTGCTACTGTTATGAATCATAATGTAAATATCCTCATACATATGAAGGATGTATTTTCATTGTTACGAATGAAATGTGTGTTCTATGCACACATTGAACACAATGGGATTTATTTCAGAGTAGGCATGCATAGGATTGGGCTCTGAGGCTATCAGTCAGCCCCAGTGCGCGTGCAGCTATAGCTGGAGGTCTGGCAAGCCTGACCTGGCCCCCTGCACCAGAGGTCTTTAGGCGACCCCCAAAGGGGTCCCGACCCCCACTTTGAGAAATGCTGCCCTATACCCATAATCAAAATCCTGTATTTATTCAATTCTAATTAACATTGAATCTCATGCACACCCTGATTTTGGAGACTGAATTTGGCTGGGAAAGGTGAGCATTATATTTGAGTAAATACAGTATTTAGTCAGTTCTAACTCTCCCATAACTCTCTTAACTCTTTCCAGCACTGAGACAAGGCACAATAATGAATTCGGACAGACCTTGGAAGTTAGTGGAGGATTGGGTGGCCTGCCATGCTGCAGTCCATGGGATCACGAAGAGTTGAACACAACAACAAACTCTCCCATCATTCAATTTTAGTGGATGTCCCCTAGTTCTGGAGTTGTGCAAAAGGATCTCTCTCTAGTAGAGCATCTCCCTACTCAGTCCATCCCTTGCATGATTTTATGTCTCAACCATGTCCCTTCTCAGGCGCTTCTTTTTCAAGACTGTTGTTTAGTTGTTCAGTCGAGTCCAATTCTTCATGACCCAATGGACTGCAGAATAGCTGCAAATCCCATAGCCTTTCCTCTAAGGAGGTGTCCAGGCCCAGTAATCATTGTGATGGCTCTCTTCTGTACCTTTTCCATTTTCCACCGTATCCTTTTTTGAGATGCGGTGACCAGAACTGGACAAATTCCTAGAGAAAAGGACTATCACAGATTACAAGCCATGAGGTGTATATGTAAATGTGAACAACCTCAGGAGAGGATACCTGGATGTAGGTGTCTTGTGTGCATCAGGTGGGCCTGAGGCATCTGGTGGGTCTTGAGGCAAATGGTGGACTGCTGTGTGATACAGGAAGCTGGACTAGATAGGCCTTTGGCCTAATCCAGTGAAGCCACAGGATGCTACAGAACCTGATAATGTTTCTGACCATCAACACTTTTTTATAAAGCCCTGATGTAGGACTTGAGCCCTGGTGTAGGATTTGAGACAAGTGGTTCTAAGTGCAGTGATGTATGGTCAGCCTGGTTAGATATTGGGCAAAACATATCAAATTTGGCTGACTACTGAGTCTTCTATAGGGATGGTGCATGCCCATGGCTGCATGAATCCCACTGCTAATGCTGCCTCTGCATGTGACCCGACAGGCATGGTGAATAAGAACAGGGGTTCCCAACATCCTCTGATCTTATTCCTTTAATAGCAAAGCAATGTGGAGCAGGCGGAGGGGGGGAAAGGTTGTCATAAATAAAGAAAAAAGGGGTATGGTCCAAATTGCATTTCCCTAATTAGTGCTTCATGAGCACTTATTTTGGAGCCACGACAACTTTCCTCTGCCCCCACATCTTCCTCCAGATGCTCTTTCTTGAGCCCTCTTTTTTTTAAACATTTTAGTACTGTACTTTCATGAATCTTTTCTGTTTTTGTCTCACAGCTAAATTATATAGGCAAACTTGCATTATACTGCATCCCTGTATATACATACTCCCATATGAGCATACGATAGGTGTTTTAACAAGGACTGCTGGTTAACAGAGGTAGCAGATTTCGAATGAAAGAAGGTATGAAACCCAGGCTTTTGTGCTTCGCATGCAGCGTATGCAGCGCCGAGCACGATACCATAGTCTCTCAAGACTGACGGAGGCCTGCTTTATTTTTAACAGTGACAGTTATTTAATTTATTGTATTTTATATGGATTGATGAGGATCATACTCATTTTATTCCTCAGGTACCAAAATATTTTGCATCTATCTTGCAAGATTCAGATATAGGATGTTGACAATTATGATGTCAACATCACAGTTTAAGTTTAATGAAAAGGCACCACCTAGTGCTCAGTTAAGAAAACTACATCCTTTCCCAACTTCTGTTCATAAATTGATCAGGGAAACTTCTGCAGTACTCATTTTTGTTTTTAAAATGCTGGGCTGCCTATTCTTGCTGTACTTAAAAATTAAATTTTTTATTTAAAAATTGCACTTGTTCATAAATTTCATCCTAAACACCCTAAAACTCACTGACACTTATGTCACCACAGCAAGTAAAACTAGCCTATCATCCAGACACCAGGAGCAAAATAACCTGCAAAAGTAGCAAAACAGAAAAAAAACTCATTTCAATCTTGCACAACTCTGTGTTGCTGAATAATGCAATCCTAAGCATGTCTACTCAGAAGTAAGTCCCATTGTGTTCAATTGTACTGACTCTCAGGAAAGTGTGGTTTCCCAGCTGAAATCTCTCAATTGCCTTTTGATATTTTATGCATTCTTCAACTTGTTCTTCCCCTTGTAAATGAAAAAATTCTGCATACTGCGCTGGCATTGGGATAATTTTGGCACCAATTTAATTTGTTGAGCATTGAGATAAAACCAAAATTGACCAGCATGTGTCATTTGTGTATATAAAATATTAATATTAAGGCATCACAGCATTGTGTGTGCTGCTTATATATTCTTGCTCTGCCAGAGGAAAATATCTAAGAAAGTGTGTTTTTAAAAAATCAAGTGTCATGCTGAAGGAATCACACGAAACTGTTACTATTTTGGGTTATACAGTATTTTACACCATATCAGATTAAAAGCAAGCAGGCCTCCGTCAGTCTTGAAAGTCTATGGTATCGTGCTCAGCGTTGCATACGCTGCATGCAAAGCACAAAAGCCTGGGTTAGATTGTTATGGAGGATTGGCTGTTACCCAAGCAGCAAATCCCCCCTCTCCACGCCACTGAATTAGTCCAATGGAAAGGCAGAGCCAATATGATTGGATCCAGCTGCATCGCAGAGCTGGGCTAAGGACAGGAGCTCACCCTGTCTTGTGGGGCTGACCTGGGTCTCAAACCCTGGCCTGCTGGTTAACAGTTACAGCGTATTAGCCACTTGTGCCACCCACAGTCCATATCAGAGACTTTTTATTCAGGTGTGTCTTTAAGCCTGCAATCCTAAAGACACTTTCCTGGGTGTAAGACCCATTGATCACGATGGAGTTTACTTTTGAGTAGATAGGGTTAGGATTGTGCTCTAAATGTGCTTAATAATGACACCTCAATTAGACTCATTTACTTGTACCTTAACTTTTAGGCAAAGCACAAGCCAGTTAAGAATGCCAACTTCTTTTGGAGTCTGTCATAAGGGGGACTTTTAACAGACCCCAATAAATTCAATTCAACTTGGACATGCAAGAAATTTTTAGAATCATAATCAGGAATTTTTTAAAGCTATATATATATAATTGAAAAGTCACTGAATGACTGACTCATCAACACCCAGCCAAAACTGCCACTCCTAGAAGCGTGAAATGTGTGTGTGGGGGTGTTCCTTCTGTAATGGAGGCACCCACTAAGAACAGTGTTTTTGGAATTCCAACTGGAAGGGGGTGAAAAGCGGCGCAATGTGTTTTCCTCCCTATAATTTTCCACGGGGAATCCTTGACTGATCAATGATCCTTGACCAACCCCTGGACCTAGAAGCATGAAATTTGGAGAGGGTGTTCTTTATGTGACATCAACACCCACCAAGAACCGATGTTGAGAATTTAACCCTTAAGGGGTGAAAAGGGGTGCAACATGTTTTTGTCCTATACTTAACATGGAAGACTGACAGATCAACATCTAGACAATTTGGTGCCCAGTGCCTGATGCACTGGGAGGGATGGTGCACATGGGGGGGTGTTGCACATGGGGTGGTTGTAGTGCATGGTGGTGTAGCATAAGGGGGTATTTTACTCCCACAAGCCAATTTGGTGTCCTTGGAGGGCACTGGGTGATGCACTGGGAGGGAAGGGCACTGGGGGTATGTTGTACAAGGCATGGGTGATGCGCATTGTGGGGTGATACACCATGGAGGTGGTGGTGCGCATGGTGGGTGGTGAGCATGGGGGGAGGATGTTTCACTCCCACAGTGCGGGTCCATTTCACTAGTCCTAAATAAAAATGGAATAAATTGTACATTTCTGAAAAGCAATCAAAGGATAGGGAGGAAAAATACTGTCACTGGTTTTTTGTGTTGAATATATGGTAATTTATAGGCATATCATAATTTATGGACCTAATTTATGAATCTACACAACACAAAACACTGTTACTCTATGTAGCTTTTATTTTATTTTTATCTTATATTTTGGAAATGTACATTGTTTTTCTTTACATTTTTTGTAAAGGTCCCCAAGAGAGTGGGGCCTTCACCTATAGCTTGTTTAGCTTATACGTAAATCTGGCACTGGAAATATGGGTCAAGCACATGGAGCTGTACTTGGGGAGGGGAATTAATTTGGAAGTAGGTTTCCATATGTGGCTCATCCTTGCTGGAGGAGGACAAAAATGATTCAAAGAAGAGAAACCAACCCATATTAAGTGCATAATCTATTTATTTCATTTTTTAAATAAAAAATGAATATACAGATCCCAAATGACAAATTACTATGAAGTTATTTGTATTGATTCTTTGGGCAGACACAAATTTCAACTGTCATCTCTTCTCAGAATTTGAGGCACAGTGATAATTTCACATATATTTTTGCATGTTAATATCCCAGAGTCAAATAAAACACACATTATTTACAGTGTCATCATTTAACACAATGGTGAACCTTACAAAAAAATTATGCATTAATATATTGGAAATGATTGCCCTCCAAGTTGATAATCTAGTTCATTCATACACATACAAAAAGAATATTTTGGTAGGGCTTTAAAACTCTTGTGCTTCTAAAGACATCAGTTTTAAACTTCATTCATTTCGAAGATCTATTTTGTTTATTGCATTTATTTTCCACCATGGAGCTTGGGGTGGTATGCCTGGGATTCCTGATCAAGCCTCTGATGGCTTAGGGCAGTATGGTGATTGTATCTTACGTCCTTAGACCATGCTCAGGACCTATTTAGCTGATTAAGGCAGCAATCCTAACCAATCAAGTTAGGCAGTCCTAAGCCCTGGCATAAGTCCCGCGCTGACCTGGGGATGTCACAAAAGTACCATAAGACACTTATGTGCCACTCCAGAGGAAGGGTTAGACCAGTGCACAAACATGCGCTTGCCTTCCTATATCACCACAGGAATGGGAAGACCAATGAATTGTGCTAGCCTAGGTTAGGATTGCATCGATGGTCATGAAACATGCCTCAGTGAAAAATGCCAGATTGCAGACTAATGATTCCTATTAAAATTAAAAATTCTTCCACACACTTGTATTTGGTGCTGACTCCAAACATTATAGTTCTGTGTGTCCTGAAGGTGTGTCCTGAACATCATGTATTATATTCAATAGTACCTGTTGTTACATAAGGGAGGGAATTACATATAAAAGTTTTTTAAAAAGCAATTTGGACATTTTAAAAGTGGTTTATTTTAAGTAGTAAGGCACCACCGAGAAGAATCTGCTTTCTGCTATTTGGACATTGTGCATAGTCAAATAAATACTTATTCTAAAATATTTATCATAAAATGAAATTCTGAACATGAAGTCTTTATTTTTAATATATCTGGAGAGAGAGAGAGAGATGGATGGTGTATTCTACCCAACACAAACAAGTCCTATTTTTTTTCTCCTTTGATGCAATTTCTGATAATATTTAACATACACACACTTTGAGAAAATTTTGGAGAAAAAAGTGCTAAAACATTGTCCTCTGAGGAAGAGAGAAGCTTCACTTATTTCTTTGCTTCACTCTCTGAAGGCCACATTCTACATGCTAAGGCTTTGGTTAGGATTTTAAACAATTCAAAATATTGCACTGGAATTAAATTGCCAATAGTACAGTCAAACTGACAAGAATAAAATAACAGTTGAATCTCAAAGTTTTCAAATACCACAAAAGTCTGCATATGTCCTTCTACTACATTATTTATCTGTTCCTGCTTCATTATTCCCACTCCTAACCCTTCATACTGTTTATCCTGTTTATCCTTCATACTTTTTATCCTGTTTTCCATGTCAATGACCCAACTGGCTGAAAAACACTGCTCCAGAACGTTATTCATTCAAGAGCTGATTCACTAGTAGCAACAGTGAATGGACATATGATACAAGAAGACCTTTGATTAACTACTTGGTTGAGATGCCTGGCACTCCCACCTTTGTGTTACTCCTGCATAACTGAAGATGCAGATGTAGGGTACTATTCTGAGCTCCAACACTGAGTTCTACACCTGGTGCTTGGTGTCACAAAACGTGCTGAGTGATAGTGTGAATTTTGGATTTGGGGTGTTCTGGGGTAGGAGAGGGCAGGACAAGTGACCAGCCTTGTGGAAAAGGCTGGGACTGGCAGAGCCTTCTGTGTTGGGCTCTGGAGGTTCTCCAGTCTGTGTGGCCAATAGTAAGGAACTATACCCTTACTCAGGAGAAGAGGACAACAATCCCCTTGCACAAAGGAGAACTCCGCAGCCTCTGTGGGATTGCAGGATACAGCCATTGCCATTTTTGGTCCCACTGCACCCAGCCGAGGAGAGAACAGAAATCCTATTGCCCTAACAGAAACCCAGAAACCCTAAGAGAGAGATGAACAGAAACCCTATTGCCAATTTTCAAGGGATTCGGGATTCCTCTCTTAACATGTTCATTGACACATTCTAAAAGGGAATTTGCTCTTTAAGCAACTTATACAGAAAACAAACAAAAAACAACCACCCACAGTTCCACTGAATAGCTACTTGTGCTTCATTTGTTCTTCTTCAGTTGTTATTCAGAAACCTTAAGAGTGCCTGTTTCAAACAACAAGGCACAAGTAATAATTTACATTTTATATCTACCACTCTTTAGAAACACCAGCCACACAAAGGTGCTTGGTCTGAACTGGAAATAGTAATACTGTACATGCCAAGGTTGTTAAGTGCATAGGAGAAGAACAATAGTCCTCTAAATACCAAATATTATTGTAGACTTCATGACCCTGAGAGGTTTCCCAATACATTTTGTTGTGCCAAGAAAACCTCAAACAAGCCCTGATCTTGGAAGAAAATGTGTGGGGTGGGTTCTTTGGGTCCATGTCTTCATCTGCATGGATTCTATCACAACTTTAAATGAAAGGTCTCTTGAGGCGTCTGCATTTAGCCTCAACGAATCAGCCAATACAAATATTTTAAAATCAAAAATAGTTGCAAAATCTTTTCACATGCACAATGTATACATATACTGAAACTGCAATCCTACATTTTCTCTTGCATTCTCTACATACCATGTTCCAACCTGCTTTGTATCTATCACTAGGAATACACATTCTAAAGCAAAGTGCCATTTTGGCTGATAAGGCCACTTAAAAAAATTTAAATATATGTTAATATTTCTGAATTCCTTTTCAGTGTTTTCCCAGAGATATACATCTTTTAACATGCATCTATCAACAACCAAGCTTTGGGATAATACCATATTATACATCTGAATTTTTCAACAGTCCAACTTCTTCCTCACATCATGACACCACCAAAAAGAGCGATATGTTGCCTCCACTTTGCACATCATAAAAGAAAATACAGGAGAGGTGATGATCCTCAGGAGTTGTATTCAGTGCTTACTTTTGTATGCAGTCTTAAGTCATCAGGCACATTCTAATCCACAACACTATTCACTGTAAGCATGCTGTGTTTCTCGCCATACAGCTATATCAGTATGTAAAGTTAATTAAACCCTGGATGTAACAATTAAATGCGGCCAATGCTGAAAAATCTTTTAACAACTGGTTCAGGGGAGAAAAATTTAGTGAAAAAAATTATAGCAATATTAAACATAAAAAGTGTCTATTTGTTCTGCGCTCTAAAACAAACCAAATAATAGAGCTTTTAACAATCAATGGAATGTGTCTTGCCATCAACACTTCCTGCTTATAACCGGATGCTTGATTACCATAAGTGCTGCCCTTCAAAAGGAGTATCTGAGAGCCAAACAAGTAGGATTTATTATTAAAAGCAACATATTCAACGGCATAATAAGATAAAGAAATGGAATCTTGGGACAGAAATATTAGCAGAAAGCTGCAGGGAGTTAAGCAAGAAAAGATGGCAATGTAAATTAACATTTTCCTGGTATAATTAGGTATAATGATACCCCCCCCCCCCAATGGAACAAAAATAAGTAAAGAACTTCATAGCGATCCACTTCATACAATAATAGGGAACTATGGAATGAGACATATTTTGGAGCAGTGTGAGCTTTGGAGTGCTGTGGAAACTAACCATGGAAGCTGTACAAACCTCATGAAAAATCCACCACTCTATACAATGTATTGGTAAAAGGTAAAGTTATTTCCCAGAGTTTATACTGCTAGCCATGACCGATGGCAGGGTGCAGTGCTCATCCTCATTTTTAAGTCTTTAGAGCCAACATTATCCAAAGACACTTCTGTGGTCATGGGGTTGGATAACTGCCAAAGGCGCATGGAACACTGTTTTTTGCCTTCCCACTGAAGTGGTACCTATATAACTACTTGCATTTGCATGCATACGAAGTGCTAGGTTGGCAGGAGCTGGGCTAAGGACAGGAGCTCACCCCGTCTTGTAGGACCCAGATCTCAAACCTTGGCCTGCTGGTCAACAGGCACAGTTGTCTTAACCATTTGCACCACTATAGCCCAAGTACAATGTATAGGATTGTAGCCTTAATGGAGAGCCATGACCAACAGCCTGATAGATCAAAGGAGCCAACAGCCATAAACATTTAGTATTTTACTAAAGTTTCTCCCTAGAGAAAAAGTCCAATTGCTGTTAGCAAGATGAGGATTTAACCCTAGAGAAGTATTTTACTAAAGTTGTAGTTGAGCACTCCAGCCCAATGGAATGCATACAAAAGAGTTTGGATTGTGTGCACAGAGCTTTAGCGAGATGGAGAACCTCCCAGAATCACAGAGGGGAATCATGCACCCACTCATTGTACACACAGCCAACCACCCAGCTAGTCTCCTTTTGTGTATGTAGCACCTTGGATGGATCAGAAATATGGATTTTTGATGGCCTTGTGGAAGCTGCTACCAATGTTATAGCTGCTACCATGCGGAAGCTGCTACCACTTTCTTTGGTCTTGAAGGGCTGAAGTTCATTCATTCCAGGCTCCAGAATGCCTAATATTGGAAGATTGAGAATAAGGTCCATATTTATCCCCTCTTCTTTCAGCAAGATGGAATGTATCAATAGTTGTCCACATCATTGTCCAATAGTCTGTGTTCAGATCAGTTTGATCAGGAAGCTCACAGACTGCAGTTTAAAGTGTACAATAAGCCACATTATAGCCTGCACAGAAATACTGAACGTGATTCCTATGGGAGAGTACACCAAAGGAAGTTAATTCAGGCCAAATGCAATATATAATTTCAGTTTGTAAACTATTACAGGCCCTGATCTAACCTTGTATTGCTGTTAAACAAGTCTACAAAAGTGATAAATATGGCCACATACCTTATCTTGAAAGGAGTGTGAAAACAGCTTGCAAGGTAAGAATTATGCACCCTGCCTTGCTCCTAAGCACCTCACTGGAAGCAAGTTCCAATTATTTTGATATAAATTTGTCCCCAGTAAGTGGGGTTAGAATTACAGCCTAAAGTTTTATAAACCAAAATGAAAATCCAAAGCAAATACTTCAGTCTTGTTGAATTCATTGTACAGCGGGGGTAGGATGAATGTCCAAAAGCAAAAACGCTGGCAGCAATGCAGCCATCTCAAAACACTAACTGCAAGGAGAGGTTCAGAACTCTGGGAACAGCAGTCTTCCTAGATAGGACCAGAAGCCTAGTTCACCTTGGAATCGGAGGAAGCGGAGGTGCACCTCGTTCTCTGCGGCCAGATCCACCTAAAAGAAGAACATCTTGCATTAATTGCTGGAGGGTTCATCTTATTTTTTAATTCAAATTGGGGTTTATGAGACCATTTGGGGTAAAGAGACCATTTTGAAACACTGTATTAGGCAAAACTGCTATTTAAAAAAAACTTCTGTAGAGAGAAACAAATATGTTTGGGTTAAAGGTTTGGAGCATGAAAAGATTTTAAACCTTTTACATCTCAAAGCAGGTAAAATAGTCAAGGCAGACCATCAGCTTTTTGATAACTGACAAGGCACACCTTGCTGTCAGCTCACATCCCCCATTGGCCCTACTATCAAACAACATCCCCCCATACGTCCACGGCATACATGTGGACCACTTGTGGTACACCAATTTGCTATAGCACAGTGGTTGAAAATGGCTGGAAGAATGGCTGAAGTGCCATCTCCTTTTTTTGTTTGTCCTAAGATGCAAAAGAAAGATAAGGCATAAAGCTGAACACCTCTAGCAGAGTTACAAGATTGAAATAAATTTTTTTTAGAACCCAGATGACAATCAAGCTCTATTTTTTCTATCTAGTCACCTGAGGTGTACAGACCAGACATCTCATGCACAATGTCGTATCCTCCACCCTCTTTTTAAATATGAGTGGAAAAGGTATGTAAGAAGAGTGTTGGTGGCCACTCTCCTCCCTGCCATTTACTTCCAGGAATGCTCACTTTCAGGCTCTGTATTGCAGGACCTAGAAGAGGAAGCATGGACTTTTTTTTTTGGACTCTATTCATTTAGCCTGCACACTCGTTCTTGCTAAATAAAGTAAATAAGATTAGAGTTGTTATTTTTACTGCTGTGTGTTATCCCAAGTGATACCAGTATTTCATTTTGACGGTGTTTGATCTCCTTATGCAATTCTAATGTTCTAAATCAATCCTTTTTAAATGAGTTTTTATTTGTTTGGCAGACTCTAAAGCAGGGGTCTCTAAACATTTTGATCAAAGGGCCGCATCAAATATCTGGCATACTGAAGGCCAAAAAAATTTAAATATAAAAATTAATATATTAAAGATGGCACTCAAATAAACAGGCTCCAATTTCCAGGATTTCTCCAAGCACCCACATGCATCACAGATGTGAGGCACATATTCAGAGCCCAATCCTATGCCTGTCTACTCAAAAGTAAGTCTCATTATAATCACTAGAGCTTACTCCCAGGAAAATATGGATAGGATTGCAGCCTTAGATTCCCATTTCCTCTGCCCACAAGCAGCTTATTTACATGTACAGGAGTAAATATCTCAGAACCAACACATCACAGGAAACATCTGGAGAATGTTCTGAGAGCTGGTGAGGCCTTCCTGATTTTCCGAAAGACTTCTAAAGATTTCACAGGGCACAAAAAGTTATTTCAGGTTTTTGGGAAAACTAGGAAGTGATGATTTAAAAGATATAAAGATTTAAAAGATTAAAAGACCTTTAAAGGATATTCTAAGGCCATCAGAATACCCTCTGGATGCAAAGAAGAGCACTGCACTGGATAATTTATGTTGAGTTGGTCAGAGGCTCTCAATGGACCAAAGGCTGGTGAAGGGGCCTGATAGGGCTTGCTGTGGGCCACATCTGACCCTGTATCAGGGCTTGGAGAGATCTAAAGGTACGATAAACTACAATCCAGGAATCTGAGATAAAACTCAGCTAACTTTGGAATTGTTATTTAAAGGTGCATTGGCTCCTTTGCCAGGGGCCATGAATAAGAGAGCAAGCAATGGTTGCAATTTACTTCCAGCTTAATTGTATAATGAAGGGTCTGAAAGAAGCATAGACATTTCTGAGAGCCAGTCAATTGGGCTGCTGTGCTGTCAGATCTAAAGCTAGGAGTTTTGATTTGAAGTAGTTTGCTCCTAAAGTTGGGCTACACAAGGGAGGCTGACCAGTGGTGGGCTCCAGCAGGTTCACACCTATTCTATAGAACCGGTTGTTAACAAGAGATAGGACATATAAAGTTTAAAAATAGCCATTTAAAAGTGGTTGCCAGATGGGCAGAGAACCGGTTCTTAATTTCTTTGAATCCCATCACTGCGGCTGACCCAAACACAGATACAATTTTTAACATTTATTGATCGGAAAGGATAGAACATATTGAATATACTACTTCTGAACATATGGACAATTTGGAAGATAAAGCAATACAATAACACTGTTTGAATTTGTGTTTTACATTTTATTTGTTCTGACGATAACTGCCTCTTGGCCAGTTTACAGTAACCGAGCCACAATCAGTTCTCAAGCTGCTGGCTATATATCCAGGACTCCCTTTCCTTTAGCAGTCCTGGACAACTAGCAGCTGTGTTCAAGTCTGGGAAGATAGGTAAAAGCAAGATTTTTTTCCCACAAGACTAAGGGAGGGGCTAGACTGCACTTTCTCTTGCCATGTATTATTCCTTAGCAGCATATAGCACAACATCACTGATTCAGTGATGGGCGGCAAACCAGTTAACAACTGGATCACAGCCCACCACTGATACTGCGCATGCGCCAACTTTGGCGCATGCGCAGTGCGTCTTCTGGTGCCAGACAATCAATGCACAGGTGGGCCCAGGCCGGTTCACACTGGTTCTGTAGAACCGGTTGTTAAATTGGGCTAGACGCTAGCGAACCAGTTTTTAGTGTCGGGCCCAATTCCCGGCACCCACCTGTTCCGGCTAGCTCCGAGGTGGAGCAGCAGCCAGAAGCTGCTGCTCTGTCTTGGAGCTAGCAGAAATGGCGCTGTGCGCAAAGACGCACTGCACATGTCCAAGACTTCGGACATGCGCAGTGCATCTGCGCAGCCATTGGGCCTTGCTCTGGAGGTGGAGCAGCTGGCCTCGCCTCCAGAGCAAGGCCCAATGGGTGCGCAGAGACACACTGTGCATGTCCAAAGTCTTGGACATGCGCAGTGCATCTTTGTGCACAGCACCATTCCTGCTAGCTCCGAGACAGAACAGCAGCTTCTGGCTGCTGCTCCGCCTTGGAGCTAACTGGAACGGGTGGGCACTGGGAATTGGGCCCAACGCTAACAACCGGTTCACTAGCATCAGGCCCAATTTAACAACCGGTTCTACTGAACCGGTGTGAACCGGCCTGGGCCCACCTGTGCACTGATTGTCATTAATTTTCTCTCTCCCCTGTACTTTGCAAGAGCCATAGACACTTGAGGAAACAGTTGGTAAAACAGCCCAACATGGGCATAGAGAAGATATTGGCTTCCTTAATCCAAATTGACAATTTAGGATCGCATTTTCTTCTTGTTTTTAAATATTAGAAAGCTTCATTCAATAAAATACTTTAAGTTCCATAATATTTTTAAAGCACCTATTCATCTTTCAAAGGAGGTCTATTTAGCAATATTTTCATACTATATAGTAAAGTAGGCCCTCCTTATTCATGAGCTGGACTTCTTGGTTGTGACCTGCCTCCCCGTGCCTCAGAATGCCCCTTGGACTTGATCAGCAGTCACTTTTGGATGCCACTGGTGACTTCCAGTAGCATCTGGAGGTAGGTATTCTAAAATATATTTCATAAATTCTCACTTTGGTAATCTTTATCAAACACATTGCTATCAAAAACTTTAAGATGAACAATATTTGACAAATATACTTACTTCTATTGTCATTCCTTGCCAGTTTACTGGGGTAGCTTTTGTTCATGGGCACATACGGTTCTGGAGGCGGCAGGTCAGCTAGAGGATGAAAGGAGAATCTACTTTCCCACTCATCTGGATATAAAAAACAAAGATTTTTTTTTTAAAAATAGTAGCATATTAGTGTTACATTAAGGCAATTGTGCTTTAAGGCAAACTGTCACTAATATATTCATTCAGTGCAATTCAGTTAGAAATAGTTCATTACCTTAGGATTCTTTAAACAATATAAGTAGGCACCTAAGAGATTCTGTCTTTGGAAGCCAACTTCTAGTTATTTCTTAAGCACAGGTTCTTACAGAATTTTTTCAATTTTTGATATTATTCTCTCCATGCAAGAGGAAGTGTGTTTCCCTTATTTTAGTAATAGTACACACACACACAAACTATGTGTGTGGAAGTTGGTGGAATATATATTGTTTGTACCTGTATATATGCCTAATCAAAAGAAACCCATCAAATTCCCTCCAACTTCCCTTGTCTCCTACCTGCCCTCTGCAAATCTTATCAGACATTGTGCATGGATCAGAAAAAAAATTGCATCACAGCATCTACCTATAATGCTGAGGTAACATCTGCACAGCATCAATGCACCAGGTCATTATAGATAGTAGACCTTAGACTTTTTCTTTGACTTTTTCAGATCATCTAGCAAACTGTGGATACTTTATGAATAAAATACAACTACTGATGTGAGGGCCACCTGACTTGGAAGTCATCCATATACCCTTTTCTTAAGTATTTGCAAATTTAAAGTTCCAGTCCTTGTTTTATAAACAAATTTTGAGATGCTACACTTAATTATTAATGAAATCAGTGTTCAGAAAATGTTACATTGTTTGCCTGAACCATAAAACACACTGGTCTGATTATTTCAAAATGACAGATTTCATGAAGCCTGTTTTCTGTATGAGGATATCACAGATAAATTGATTATCTCCACTTGTTCTGTGGAGATACCCTCACATACCATCACATGAAGAATCCTGGAAACCGTTTCGGATGGCTGATGAGGATGGAGGTGGAGGAGGTGGGGCTCCAGATCCTGGTCTCTCAGGAGGAGGTGGAGGCACTGGTCCTCCCCTGTGCTTATCAAATCCTCCTCTGGAAGGAAGCTGTGGAGTGGCTGGCAATGCCCTTGAAGTGCTGCCATTTCTATTTATTGGAGGAGGAGGTGGTGGAAAAGGTCCTGAACATATAAGAAAGCAAACCAATAGTTATTACATTTCACTGGAATAGGAGGCATAATTTTAAATTTCCAGACCAGGCATGGTTTGGTGGCAAGAGAGGCAATTTCACACATCAAGGTAAATCATCATCATTACAAAACACATCTATGAACAGGAAGGAGGGTATTAATAACCATTTTCTGTCTATCAGCCTCTCCCAGTTATTATTCACAGAGAAGGGCTAAATGCTTTGGTGTCTCTTCTTCTCTTTGCACTGAAGCTTCAAACACTACCACCAGATACTTCTTTGAACCCTCCCACCCCTTTGGCAGGTCTCTATTGGGATCTGCCTGTTCCACATGAAGCAGTCTTTAATGAAACTCTACAAAACCATTCAAATTCTCTGTAGGTGGCATGATATTAATTGTGTGTTTTTCTTCACAAGATCAATCTAGTGGCCCTGAACATACAAGAAAGCAAACCAATGTGGAGAAAAGCATATCTACAGGTGGATTGTCGTTTTCCTAAAAGTTATTCAGTAGCACTTAGGATCCCTTTAACTAAAAGCAGATTCTGCAATGCTCTGAAACGTTCAGTGTGAGATAAACCATGGGGTTTCCCTGCAAATATTCTGGAAAGGGTAACAATCTTAGGACTGAATACTCTGGTGCAAGTGCCACTCTTATGGGCGGTATAAATAATACTCTACTCCTACAGAATACCCATTGCTTAATCTGATCTCTTAAGCCCCCAGAACCCCTTCTATGCCATTCCCATTTATGTAGACCTTCCCCCTTGGGGGGCAGAGGAGGGAACCAGGGTTGCCAGATCAAGCAAAATAACAAATTTCATTTCTGGATCGTTTTCTTACTTGTAGCCTCAGAACATAACTGTAGCAAAGGATATGCAAATAACTGGCATCTCTTTTGTGACACCAAACCCCAGTTCAAAAATTTAACCATTTTCCAAGTGAAGCTCCAATGGATCCTGAGTCACCACGTAAGGCCTTCTGGTGCTACACAGAGGCTCTTGGTTCTATGTGACCAAAGGACTGCCACAGAAGCAAGTAGCCCCATTGTGGAGCCACTTCCTTTACTTGGGTGAAGGCATCTAAAGCCCTCTTCTCCTGTGGAACTGCCACTGGTTACCTGCAGCAGCCATTTCGGCACCGTGATAGTCCTAGTGACAAAGACAACACAGGACTTGTTTCTTAGTAACTGTGATAACAAGACTATAGTATATGATATAACAGATATTTAAATGCACGAACTGAAGTCAAGACTTAAGAATTGAGAGCAAATGTTTCCCATACTATTCAGATACTTGAATGTTCAAGGGAGAATATAGGCAACCTTACCTGATCTGCTAGGTGGGTCTCTTATAGGAGGTGGTGGCCTCTCATTTGGTGGGGGAGGAAGAGGCCCAGAACGACCAGAGCCAGGCAAACTTGGGGGTGAAGGAGATGCAAGTGATATGTTCCTTTGAGGGAGCCGTGGCATGTCATCATTTCCGCCAGTCATTGGAGGAACTGGAGGTGGGCCTGGTCTACTTGGAGGAGGGGGAGGAGGAACTGATGAGCCAAAAGATGGTCGAGGTGTTGAAGGAATAGGAGGCTTGTTATTTTGAGGTGGAGGAGGTGGTAAGGAAGGTTCCCTATTGAGGGACGGCCTGTTTCCTGTTGGTGGTGGAGGTGGCGGAGGTGGCTTGTCGTCCATAGGCCTGCCTGGTGTAGGTGGAAGAGGAGGTCTGTTTGAGAAAGGAGAAGAACTCCCTGGCGTCGACTGGCGAAGGGACCCTCCAAATCCTGAATTTCTATTTCCTGGGAAAGGTGGAGGTGTAATCCCCAAGCTCATTTGTCTGTTTGCTCCTGGCACAGGAGGAGGGCCTCTATTGTGCAAACTCGAAAGACTTGACTGAATAGGTCTTGGGGTGTTTGGCACAGGAGGAAGACCTGTGTCAGGCTTGAAACCAGCATTGGGTCTTGGAGGTGGCATCCGGCTTCTTTGTGGTTCTGGAGCAGCAGTTCTTTGTCCAGAAGGCAGTCCTGGAAATCTCCCGTCACCACCAGAAGGTGAAAAGGGCTTAGCAGATGTTATTCTCCCTCCTGGTGGAAATACTGGAGCTCTACTTGCTGTAGAATCTGGGAATGAAAAGAAGATTGGTCATTTGGGAAAGTAGCACTGGAATGACTATTTCTAAACAATTTTAACTATTCACTTTGACTGCCAAACAGCGTGAACATTTATGTTAATATAATCTTTCCCACAAAAGATGGAGAAAAGGACTGAATATCTCCTTGGGGTCCATACAAAAGGATAATTAAAATTTTTTTTAGGATATATGCAGAGGATGCTACTCTTTCTGCATTTTGGCTCCTACATTGATTTGCTTTCTGCAGTAATGGAGCCACTGTTATATATTCATATCTGTCAGAGCTTTAACGGTTGGAATTAAACACAACTGGAAGGGAGAAAAAGAAATTCTGCTATTTCCAGACATTATCAAGGAAACTGAACATCCACTAATAAGGATGCTGTATTGGGATGACCAAACTATCATTGTTATCCACTTGAGATGAGAGAGTTTAGTAGGGTTTTAGTTTAGTACGTACTTAAGAGTTCAGTTTAGTACTAAAGTTGTGAGGATGCTGCCTGGTATGAAAGTAATTTCGATTTCGGGCACAGAATACACATTTCTACCAGCTCTACAAATGATAATAATAATGCTAAGTATGATTCCTGAGTGTCCAAAGTGTTCATTACAACAATCTTCTGAATGGTTATTTCCCAATGCAGTTGGGGAGTTGAAGTTGAGATAGAGTGGCATGAAAACACTTTTGAACAATGGAAACCTTGCTCCTGGGTTTCTTTAATTCCTCATGGGAACAGCATAAAATTAGATGTCCCATCAGTTATTTGACTGCCATGCTGAGCTCAGACAAAGTTAACTAAGAAAGGATGCCATGTTCTCCTTCCTTAACTATGTTA
The DNA here is from genome assembly GCA_030015325.1 of Cryptoblepharus egeriae. Lineage (NCBI taxonomy): Eukaryota > Metazoa > Chordata > Lepidosauria > Squamata > Scincidae > Cryptoblepharus > Cryptoblepharus egeriae. Next base: position 90,446,782 of record JAREYC010000001.1, read on the forward strand.
CTGGGGTTCTGTTCCTAGCAACAAGTGTTTGTATGGGGAAGGAGATTATAGAGTAGCATGGGAAGAAATTTCATAAGTAGGCATCAGAATTAGGGGACCCAGAGAAAGGAGGGGAGTTTCAGGTGCAATGAGAAGTAAAGGTGTGAAAGTTTATGGGGTAGGTAGTACAAAAATACTCAGAGGAGACATTTCCCTACTAAAGGCACTATAACAACCATATCAAGGAACAGTTGTCCAGCTATTAGACGCCCCCACCCCCCAAAAAGAAAACCAGCTAGCAAGTTGGTTTATTTGGAAGAGGAGCAGCACATTTTTTTCTTATTTTATGTCCCTTGGTTTGTTGGGTCACAAGGGCAGCATACCATCTCTCACTAAACACACCTATCTTGATAAATACCTTCCTTACCATTATCCCTGTTTGTAGATTTAAGTTTTGGCACTCCTGACTGGAAAAGACCTCCTAAGCCAGGTGGTCCACCTCCACTGTAGCTGCTGCCGCCGCCACCACCACTGCTGTGAAAGCCACTGCCACCACTTCCACTGCTGCCACCCCCTTTAGGTTCTGCAGAGAAAAGAACGGGGAGAGGGAGAAAAAGAGGGAGAAAAAAGATTATACATTCTTAATTGCATTCCCATAGAACAATGGTTCTCAAACAGTTAGCACTTTTAAGAATGATAACCTCTCTGGAACCCACCAAGAGTGATATCAATGCAAGAAGTGCTATCATCAAGCAAATTAAAATTATAAATAATTGAGTTAAATAAATAAATAAATAAATAAATTTAATTAATTAATTAATTAATAAGGGGAAGCCAGCCCTGTTCCATGAAGTGAATTTTCTCTGTAGCCATCTGTAATAACACTCCTTCCACAAAAAAACCAGTTTTCAGCCCTACCCAGTGTCCAGTTCAATTTAAACCAGGACAATATCTAAACCATACAACACTAATATTTTCAATAAATATATTTAAACCACAACACTATCAGGACCTTTTTAGCTTTATACATTTAATAAAGAAACAAAATTCACCTTACCAGCTTAAGCCTCTTACTTATTTTTTGTATTGGGGGATAGGCTACCTTCTGAAGCCTTTCTAAAGTTCCATTTTAATTAGATCAGGACAGTTTTGGTGACCTTGCATTCTACTTTACCTGACCTGACTATGAGCCAAGGCATATTTGCTTACTCACAGGTAAATGGGAATGTGTAGCTTAGTATTATTTCCATTTGGCTCAATAGACTCATCAGTTTTAGGGAGGGACTTTTCTTGGGTATTTTTTTGGGCTGCATCCTTATATTGGGACCATTCTGATATCACTGGATCCCTCTCAGCCTGCTTTTTCCAAAGAACCACAGACCGTTTGCATATTCATGGCTAAGTGCACAATATGGATCAGTTTCATTTTTCGTAGGGGACCATGCAGTTGCCTTCTTAGCTATCAACTTAATCTTTGTGACCTATCTGCAATCAGGCTGCCAACCACCAAATGGGTGGCAAGCCACAGTTTGAGAAACCCTGCAATAGGATGCTTTATGCTTTTTGTGCCGGGACATTTGTGCTTTTTTAAATTTAACTCCATGCTCCAAATAGCAGCCTAACCCAGAATGAACATACAGATAATATAACAATACTTACTGTCAAGGATTGGGGCACTTCTGTCATTGGTAACTGTTTTCTTTAGCCTTTTCCCTTTGGAAATGTCTGCAAGAAGAGCATTCCTCCCTGCCTGCTCAGATCTGTTCAAGGCAGGCTTTTCTGTATTTGCCTGCAAAGTAATGGCAAAACAATGTTTACATAAAACAAGGTTAAAACTTAATCACCAAGTATCGCTGCAGGCCTCCGTCAGTCTTGAAAGACTACAGTATCGTGCTCTGTGCTGCATACGCTGCATACGAAGCATGAAAGCCTGGGTTAGATTGTTATGGAGGATAGGCTGTTACCCAAGCAGCAAATCCCCCTCTCCACGCCACTGAATTAGTCCAATGGAAAGGCAGAGCCAATACAATTGGATCCAGCTGGCATCGCAGAGCTGGGCTAAGGACAGGAGCTCACCCTGTCTTGTGGGGCCGACCTGGGTCTCGAACCCTGGCCTGCTGGTTAACAGGCACAGTGTCTTAGCCACTTGCACCACACACAGCCCAAGTATCGCTGAAGTATGACAAAACTGATATTCCCTTTACCCCCAAAGAGCACTCGTTTTTTACCTCCTTCAAATGGAACCTTTATCTGATTCAGTGCCAAAACAGACACAATAAACAGTAGCAAGAAAACTTTCTTGCTTTTACCACAGATAGCTTAATTTGAAATTATTCCCTGCATCTTAGGCTGAAAACCTATGGAATTAATTGGGCATATGCCGTATGACATTACCTGGTCAGTTGGTTTTCAAATAAAGTAAAACATTGGCTTGATAGCATTTTGGATTGAGTGCATTTTTGAAAACAAACGTCTATATATGTAAAACTGAAAAGTCACTGACAGAGTCACTCACTGACTCATCAACCGCTAGAAGCGTGAAATTATGGAAGGGTGCTCCTTCCATGGTGGAGGCACCCACTAAGAACTGGTTTTTGGAAATTCCATCTGGAAGGGTATGAAAAGGGGCGCAATGCATTTTCCTCCCTATATTTTCCACTGAAGAATTGCTTCAATTGATGGATGCTCTGTCATCGTTGGTCCCCAGACAGGCAAAGGACTAACTGGGGAGGAAGGAGGTTCGTGCCTCCCCCTTGCCCCTTACAGCCACAATCATAGGCTATATGAGGTGAGGGAGAGGCAACTACTGGGGGACATAGCTATTGGGGGAGGGTCAGAGAGGAGAAGCCAGTTGGTGCCTCAGCCTCGCCCCTTCCAGCCCACAATCATGGACTGGAAGGGGCAATGGGTATGCTACCTCCTCCACCTGCCTGCCTAGTAGCATAGCTGCTGGGCTGGTAGGGGGGTGAAAGAGGAGCAACCACTCCAGCCAAAGCATAATCACGCTTTGAGTGGAGTGTGATGGAGTGTGGAACCAATTATAATTGGTTCCATTACTCCCTATAGGAATGCTTGTAGTGAATGATTAGTATTTTGAATCACGAGCATGCTTTCGGAACTGATCATGCTTGTAATTCAAGGCACTATTGCATAGGATGAAAACACACTGCACCCATTTCAATTTCTTAGGGGTTATATTTCTAGAATTTAGTTCTTAGTGGGTGGTCACATCATAGAACACCCTTCCCAAATTTCATGCTTCTGGATCCTGGGATTGGGGGAGGGTGTTGATCAGTCAGTGATTCTTCAATGTAAAGTATAGGTAGGAATATGTGTTGCACCCTTCTGATCTGCATTTTCAAAACCGTTTCTTTTATATCTGATTTTATTATTACTGCTGCTATGGGCAATTTTTTCAATGGTTTTAAAATTAAATCTTACCTGAGATAACGTTGGGGGAGGTGGAGGAGCTGGAGGTGGAGGAACAGGCATGATCTGTCTTTATCACCTTCTGTCAATGCGAAACCTATTGGAAGGCACCATTGCATGTATTAGTTTTTTAAAATACAAAATTTTAAACTGAACAGAGTCAACGCTTTCAACTTTTGCAACCATGAATAATGGGGGCAGGAGAGGAAAAATAGAGACATCTCACATCCCCCACTTTCTAGTATTTGTACATCACTGCTTGAAGAATTGGGGGGGGGGGGGGAGTTGGCCCTCAAAGCCAGCAGAAGCAGCAATGCCCCAAAACAACTTTATAAGAGGAGGCAGGTGTTTACTCCCAACTCTTCAGCAAAAGCACGTAGCTACATGTTTCTGTATGAACATATAGCAAAAGCAAAAGCTACATATTTCTGTATGAAGAAGACACAACTACTGTATGCCAACATTCCAGAATATTTGTTGCTCGAGCAGAGGCATGTGTTACAACAGGGGTGGCCAACCTTTCAGATTTAGAGCTTCTTAACAATTATGCAGCAGTACACAAACTGGTACACTGTAACCCACCAGATTGTGTAAAGCTTTCCCTGCCCCAGTCCTTTAAATGTTCAGATAAAAGTTATTGCAAAACACTTTCATTTTGCAATTGCAACCAAGATGTGGTTTGCAATCACTTTTTTTTAACCTTCTAAGCAACAGAGAACCCTGTGGAGGGCTGCACAGCACATTTTCATCTTATAGAAGATGAGCCACACCTGCTGAAATTCCCTCCTCTATACAATTGTTAAAGATTCAAGAACTTGAAAGTTGAATGATTGACCACTTCGTGTTAAAATCCCCTCTCCAAAAGACATCCCCATATTTATGCAAACATAATGCATCATCAAATCTAATCCGCAACCCCAGTTTTGGATACTGAATTCAGAGAAAAAAGGTGCGTATTATATTCTAGTAGATATGGTAGCAGAGCATTATATTCTAACAAATATGATAGCAGCCGCTGCATTTATTCAAATATAGTGTTCTATCTAATCTAATGTACACCCTATTTTGGAGACTAAAATCAGCAGGAAAAGGTGCTCATTATATTTGAATAAATGGGTAATTCATGCTTCTCAAGAGACAGGAATAGAGTGCATTTTAGATACAACAGCATTGGAAGCTGTGCAAGTTAGTTTCTGAAAGAAGAGAGGCATTGGTGTTAAAGCTGCCAAGTTTGATGGGAGGAGTGAAGGAAAGCTGTTGTTCCATGGAGAGGAAAAGGCACACATGTGCAGAATCACTCATCTTTATTCCAAGGATGTATGCTTAGAGCTGCAGCCCAAGAAACTGAAAGCCAGGAAAAAATAAAGCATAGCCTAGTCACCATCAGGCATGATCATTTAGTAAATTAGGACAGATGACAGAGAAGGAAGTAAAGATATAAATTCAATTAGATACAGTTGATCTAGTTGTGCTAGATCAGGGGTAGCAAACCCAGGAACGGGGGCCATTTGTGGCCCTTGGGAAACTGCTTTTGACCATCAGGGGGCCCCCAATAATCCTCTGGCACATCAGAGACTCGCCCCTCTAACCTGGCCTGTAATTACCACTCATAATGGCCATAATTGTCCCAAGTGCTTCAGTTCATGTCGCCTTGTATTTTAAGCTTTCCCCAGGGCATTATTTTAACCCACCCCATTGCTTCTGAGCAAATTATGCCTCCGTGTACATCTGGCTTAGAGGACAATCCTAACCATGTCTACTCAAAACTAAGTCCCGTTGTGTTCAATGTGTCTTACTCCCAGGAATGGGTCTTCAGGATTGCAGCCTTAAGTCTAAATATTTTCACTGTGCAAGTGGTGCGTGGCAAACAATACATAGTTCTCATTTAGTTTTACATGCCAGTTTATAGTTCTCTTGTGTATAGTTCTCTTGTGTATTATAAATAAGTTAAATTTTTACAGATTAAATAAATAAAATTAATCTATGCAAGTTCTCTTTAATGTATTAATTCATATAAATTCATGAAAATTTATTCAAATTTGAAATGTAAATTGTTTTTTTCCCCCAACCCTGGACAAGTGGCTTTCCTGCCATAATGTTTGGCCACTCCTGTGCTAGATTATTTGGAAGAGTGCCATTGGAAACAACTGGAACAATGTTACCCAGGTTCACCTGAGCGCTTCTTCATTACAGTCACTTCCCCCATACATTGTTAACTGCAACATGGGGGTTTTTCAATTTTCCACATTTATTTCTTTGGAAATCACGTGGACAAAAAAAGAAATGGTAGCAAAAACACAGTACCAGTGTTACTCTTTCCCCACTGATACTACTTCATCAGCAACAGTTTTCAGAGAATAATATATTAAGACCTTATCTGGCACCCCCCCATACACTCACACCCAAAAAAACAATTATTATAGAACCTCTTAAGGAAGGTACATTAGCTGTAAAGGATTGGGGGGGGGTTGATTGTACAGGTCTATTAAGAAGACCTGTACAATCAGCCTTATATCATCTTGTACTATATACAAGATATGTATATGATATAAGTAATATGTATATGATATATGTATGATCAATTCTTATATCAGGTAACATCTGATTGTTACCTGTTCTGACTTCTTTAAACTTGAGAAGATTTTCTTACAACCTTCACCACCCCAAACAGCTACTCTGTTGTTCTTCCGGTGATCTTTTTAGACCGAAAGCTTAGAGTCTGCTGTAAATTAAAGTAGAATTTGTTCAATTTTCCTGTTGACCATTTTCAACAGGAAGTTGGTTTTTGTAGCAAACCGCACTCATCCTGTTTTAACAGTTCCCCACCCCCACAACTGCAATGGCCTTGTGCAGCCAATCAGTCTTTACCTATAAAAATCCCAACCCATCTCCGTTCTTCTATCAGAGTTAACTATTTCAGCTAATTAGAGGGCATGAGACTTGCTGTTTAAATTCAGTAATGAAAAGCTTGTCTGGCCGATTATTATTAGTCACTTGTGGGATTTCTCTTTATAAAAACAGAACAATTTGAATCAGAATGAGGACTAAAGAAGGTGACATTTAGTTTTCCAAGGATACAGAGTTTAAAAAATAATAAGCAAGATTACATTACATATCATCATTACATCATTACATATCATTATCATGAAAGTTACAGAAATGCATTTTAATTGGCAAAGGAGAAAAGTATTCTGATCTGTGTAGGGATTTCCAGAAAGTCCTTAAGAGGCAGGAACCCTAGAATGATACATCTTGGGTTCAGTTGAACAGTTGCCAACAAGCTGGGTTTTTACCCACCCATTGGGACTTTAATCTTAAGAGTTTGGTTTCAGGTTTTTAATACATGAGGCATTTGAACCAGAAGATGTAGTTAAATATTATAGACCAGTCAGTTTGACTTCAATCCCGGGCAAGATATTAGAACAAATCATAAAACACATAATTTGTGCACATTTAGACAATAGTGATCAAAAGAACCTAACATGGATTTACCAAGAGTAAATCTTGCCAGACAAATCTGATCTCCTCTTTTGATCGGGTTACGAACTTACTGGACAGTGGCAATGCTGTGGATATCATTTATCTTGACTTCAGCAAAGCATTTGACAAACCAGATGACATCTTAATTGGGAAGTTGGAAAAATATGGGCTAGACGAGGCAATCGTTAGGTGGATCTGCAATTGGGTCGACGGCTATACTCAAAGGATTTTAGTAAATGGTTCTGCGTCAACCTGGAGGTCCCCCAGGGCTCTGTCTTGGGCCCAGTCCTCTTTAACATTTTCATCAATGACTCGGAGGAAGAGAAGGGGGAGCCTGATCAAATTTGCAGATGACACCAAGCTGGGAGGAGTAGCAAACACAACAGAAGACAGGAGAAACCTCCAGGAGAATCTGGATAAACTGGAATACTGGGCTGTAACAAACAGAATGAATTTCAACAGGGAGAAGTGGCAAGGTTCTGCACTTAGGAAATAAAAACCAAAAACACAATTATAAAATGGGAGATACTTGGCTTGGCAGCACAACATGTGAGCGGGACATTGGAGTCGCTGTGGATCACAAACTGAACATGAGTCAGCAGTGTGATGTGTCTGCAAAGAAGGCAAATGCCATTTTAGGCTGCATTAAGAGGACTGTAGCTTCCAAGTCGCGAGAAGTTCTAGTTCTTCTTTATTCAGCATTGGTCAGACCTCACCTTGAGTACTGTGTTCAGTTCTGGGCACCTCACTTTAAGAAAGATGCAGCCAAGCTGGAGCAAGTCCAGAGGAGAGCAACAAGAATGATCAGTGGGATGGAAGGGAAGCCCTACGAGGAAAGGTTGGGGGAACTTGGGATGTTCAGCCTGGAGAAGAGGAGGTTGAGGGGAGACATGATTGCCCTCTTCAGATACCTGAAGGGCTGTCATAGGGAGGAAGGGGCTCATTTGTTCTTTGCTGCTTCTGAAAGCAGAACTAGAACCAATGGGTACAAACTGCAAGAGAGGAGATTCCGGTTGGACATCCGGAAAAAATTTCTGACGGTGAGGAAAGTTCAGCAGTGGAACAGATTGCCAAGGGAGGTGGTGGATTCTCCCTCACTGGGGATCTTCAAGCAGAGGCTGGACGAGCACCTGCCAGGGATGCTCTAGGAGGATTTCCTGCTGCAGGCAGGGGGTTAGACTAGATGCCCTACTGGGTCCCTTCCAACTCTAGGATCCTATGATTCTATTCTATGATTCTATGATTTTTCTACTGTCTTTACAGTCTGATTTATTAGTCTCTGCCTCACCCTGCCAAAACCTGCAAGATTTCACCACTGGATCAGTGAAAATTCACGAAAGCTATACCCACATATTAGATTAAAAATAATTTTAAGTCATGATTTTCCAGGTTTTAATGTATTGCATAAGAGTCTGGTGCATAAACTAGTACAATCTCTTCCAAAGGGGGCAAAATCTCTGCGTCTTTTTTCATATATCATGCCACATTCTGGAGTTGGTAGAATGATCTTGTCTGGCCCTATCTGCACTCAGTACCACTGCTCACAGCACTCAGTACCATATGCAAATATATGAAAGTACTACAATGTGGACAAAGATAGGCAGAGTGATATCTATGGAAGTAACATTTCCTTTATTTTGGCAGAAAGTCCATCTACATCTCACAACATGGGTGTATCTCACACATGCCCAATTAGGCAGAACTGGCATCAGATGCACTATTCATCCAGAATGTCCACCCATCTCCAAGAACCCACAACTTTCAGCACAATCCTAACCATGTCTACTCAAAAGTACGCACCACTGGGTTTAATGGGTCTTACTCCCAGGAAAGTGTCTTTAGGATTGCAGCCTTCGTCTAGTATTTGTAAATTTTTCAGTACCACTCACAGTAGTTCTGTCCTTTTTCAGATCCCTTCTAAGGTAACCAGAATAAAGCTGGGCCACCTGTAATTAAGGCATATCATATCACTTAAGTACAATTTTCAAGTGAGATTCTACGAATCATCTTGCAGTCCTTGTTGAACTTCAAGCACCTCACACATGAAGGTGGTTTGCGCTGCTGTATTTTATACACATAGATGCAATCAGGGAAAAATAAATCAAACAGTATTTATATTTCACTTTCCAACAAAAAGTTCACAAAGCAGTTTACAGAGAAAATTAAGGCATGCTCATTTCCCTGTGAAATCGATGGAACATTGCATTGTTCCGTCAGCATGTGCAGCACTGCATTTTTGATATATAAAAAAGGAAAGGGTTTGTTTTCTTTATCTTTTGCTATAATTACTATTTTTAAAAATGAGATTATAGTCTCAACACCTACAGCATTAAAATGCTCATAAATTTCTTTGTATCAATAGGTTTTATGACCCCATACATTGCCGAAGCGCACACTAAGCAGATACTGTGCATCTAATCAGCCATTTTAAAACAAGCCATCCTAGCAATGCTTACATGTAGATGGAACACGAAGGTCAGAAGCATAGACCACACTGGGGTTACTCATTTCCTGCATGATTAATCTCCAAGTAAAGAAAGAGGAAGGCTGTATGATGGTGTATTATTAACAGTCCTCCATAAAACTAATAGGACTTAGCAGAGGCAGAGATTTTAAGTCCAGTGTGAGCCACCAGCTCAGTTGCCAACACCAGGAAGAAAACAGAGGAAATAAAATGCTGAATTTCTCCAGAACTAACCATTTATGTAAAATAAGTGAACAAAACAGATACTATGGGGAAATAAAACATTTTTCTTCTTGTTTTTTAAAGGAAATTTGGCAGAGTTCAGTCTCTTTTCTAAGGGCCAAACTATTTATTATTAAAATGTTTTCTCCACTTATATCTTACAGATCCAGAGCAGCTCATTAAAAATAATCCATAAAACAGCAAAACACAGTAATAATTCAGCAGTGAAACAATATACTATACTGTCTCCATAATTCAGGGTAACAGCAGCACCCCACGATTAAGCAGTGCCAAACCTCACCTAGAGCCATGTCTTTAAACAATACCTGAAGGAATTATGAGAGTCTATTTAGCCTTTGGAAGCTAAAGATCTGGTACCACCACTGAAAACAGCCCTGCTTCCCCAGTAAACATCTGCTTAATTTCAACTTCATTTGGCACCCAAAGCAGAATCTCAGTTTAAATTTGTAGCATTTAGAGAAGCACATACAGGAGAAAGCAGCCCTTCTGATTCCCAAGTCCGTTCAGGAGTTTAACGCTAATAATCAACACCTTTTATTGGGCCTGGAGACAGCCAGCCAATGTAAATTGAACAAATTGGAGTAATAATATGTTTTCAGCAGGCTGTCCGGGCCAATAGCCAGCCATTTCAAAACTTACAAATCAGCCCCAAGACAGCTACACATAGGCACTGTGAGTTACTAATTCTTTCCATTTTTTTCTCAGAATAGAAGGTGGCCTTTCATTTTTCAGACCGTAACCAATTTCATAAATCCATAAGTCAGACTGTCAGTTTCAACATATTATACAGGTGTAGGTGTGTAACTCAAGTATAATAATCACCACAATTAAATAGGTGATATTCCAGATGTGAGAAAACCGGGGTGGGGTGGGGAGAGGAATACATGTAGTGGGGATGTTTTGGCAGGAGAAGGGGGACTGCAAATGCCATATCACTATCCGCATAAGTGATTTTCCCATCAGAGCAGGGCTGGGAAGACATTTCACTTAATCATATTTCCATCCACTCTGATCACCGAGTCTAAACTTTTAATTTATTCCGGTAAGCAATAGAATACTTGAGGCAGGGGTAGACCCTGGGCTGGAGGCAGACAAGCAATAACGATGATAGGAAAAAGAAGCTATTCTGTGGCTGTTGAATATGATAAAAGGAGGAGAGGAAAAATGAGGGGTCAAGAAAAGCACTATCTAGCAAGCATTTCCAGAAAGGCAGCTCTCTAAGAAGAGGAGGCTGGGAGTAAGAACCATTGAATCTTACCTTTACAAAGGTAAAGGACTGTGCTGTAAGGAGATAGTTCATCAGACCAGGATAAATATTGAATGTGAGTGTAAGACTTCAGGCATCACTGAACTACGAAGGACTGGTTTTTTATTTTTTAAGGTTTGTTTTTGTAGATATTTAACTATTGCGTTTTTGAATATGTATATTTAAAGTTGTTAACCACCTTGAGAACTTGTTATTGGAAGGGAAATGCAAACATTTGAAATAAATTAAACATACCGGTAGTTCTCTATCATTAATTAAGAGCACAATCCTAACCATATCTACTCAAAATTGAGTCCCACTGTGGTCTTATTCCAGGAAAGTGTTTTTAGGATTGCAGCCTAAGTCCATAAGAACTAGGCTTTGTGTATGTTTAAACATTTCCTGGGTTTTCTGTGTATACTTTTAAAGCTCCTCCCCTCCAAACAAGTTATTTCAGGCTGCAACTTTTTAAAAGCAGTTGTCAACCTTTAATACAGTTTAACAGGTTACAACAACTGTTATCTTGCAAGGTCTTGGTTACACAAAAATGTTACTCAAACATTACCCTGTCATTGTTTGATGAAAAGGATCGTCTGACACATGCAGACTTCAGTCGTTACCAACCTTCTAATACTGTTATCAACCTTCTAATACTGTGGTTGTTAACCCTTTTTAGAACAACAATCTGTTGTGACCCACCAGAAATGATATCATTAACTTGGAAGTAAAGTCATAGCCAGGAATGAGATCAACAAGCAAAAAAAATTTAACATGCCTGTAGAACAAAATTTAATAGATTGGATTTAAAAGTTTGCAAAAAATACACATTTTAAAAGAAATTGCAACATAATTCTCCGAAAAAGTTGCTGATTTGTGTAAAAAAGGCTGCAATCATATTCAGTCTTATCCAGGGATAATCCTCACTATCATGGTTAAAAGCATATTCATTATGGTCTGTAAGTACAGATCTGTAATATTTCACCAAATGCTGTCATAACTTGACCACATACCATCAAGTCTATTAAAAGCAAAATGTACCCTGAAATTGGGAACTACCTGAAATTGGCTCATGACCCACCTACTGAGTCCTGACCCATAGTTTGAGAAACATAGAGTGGATGGGGAATACTATACGCTGTATCTCTGCTAGAGGGAATCTTAATGCAAATGCTAAGGTGCAAAGGCCAATTGATGGTTAATGCAGTGCAAAATTAGCATTTGTGGGGATGTTAAAATGCAGATAGCACATGCAGAGTGCTGGTAAACAATATAACTACTCATTTACATGCATGATTAAAACTCCAGAAGATATGATGGTGGGGAACTTCCTTAACAAGAGACCCTGATCAACTTTATTATCATCAAGAGTATACTTTGCTTTCCTGCAGAATTGTGTCTTGCAGGTACGATAGGTGAACCAGAACAGACCAGCGACCTCCCTCAATGTGTTCTAGCTGTGACCTTGTATTGGGGACATCAGTATGAAGAACAAGTTACTACATTCTGTGCAGAATGGTGCTATTGCTACGGATTTACAGGAACGATGCTCTCAGGCCTCCACATCACTGACCTATAGATTCTCTCTTCTTTAAGCAATTCCCATGGTACATTGGTTTACAAGCAGAATTCAGTCCGGAAACATGCGTGTAATCCAAAACACTTGTATATCAAAGTGAAGTTTCCCATAAGAAATAATGGAAACTCAGACAATTTCTTCCACAACCCAAAAATATTCATATAAAATTACAATACCGTAATATAATTTTAAAAAATAGAAAATAAAACAAATTAACGTGCACTTAGGCTGCAATCCTAAATCCTGAGAGTAAGTCCCACAGAACACAATGAGACTTAGGCTGCAATCCTAAAGACACTTTCCTGGGAGTAAGACCCATTGAACACAATGGGGCTTACGTTGAGTAGACATGGTTAGGATTGCAGCCTATGTTAAGAGTAGACATGTATAGGACTGCACAGTCCCTCAAGTCTCTCAGGCTGCAACCTGCCCAGCCCTATAATAGAGTGAGCCACATTGATTAAAATAAGGCTTACTTTAGAGTAGACAAGCAAGGCTAGGTCACTCATGCTCTTTTCCATCCCCCCTTATACAGAAGTGAGCACCACTGACTGTAATAGGTTTACCTCAGAGTAGAAATGCATTGGCTGATCTTTCAGGAGAGGCTGAGCAAGTGCTGGTGGTGTGCTGAAGCATCCCAGCCGGGACTAACTTTTTTGCTTGTTTATCAAGACATTGCTTGTATATCATGTCAAAATTGATTAGAAATGTTTGCAAGTCTTGCAAAACACTCTTAATCCAAGTTACTCTCAATCCAAGGTTTTACTGTACAAGTACCAGTTTCACAATCAACAGCACAATCAACAACAAATTTAACAGAGGGCTATTTTAAACTTCCAAACATTAGATCTGCAGAGAATGCAACATTGCAACGGTAATGGTTTATACCAGTGATTTTCAACTTTTTCTCCTCATGGCACATTAAAAAAAACAGTGAAATTGTCAAGGCACATCATCAATTGTTTCTGCCATTGACAAGGCACAACAGACTGTTGAAATCCCTCAATTTTCCTATTAAAGGTGTCTGGCCCCAAATTCCTGCAGCACACCTGAGGACTACCTGTGGCACACTGGTTGAAAATCACTGGTTTATACCCGCACCATTCTTTAGAACCAAGTGTATGTTTGAAATAACTTTTTGCCCATTGTTTTCGGCAATGGGTTGTAAGCAGTGGTGGGCCCAGCCTGCCCTAACAACCGGTTCTCCGGAAGTGGGCGGGGCCAGGCTGGGTCAGGGGGCAGGGGCAGGGGCAAGGGGCAGGGGGCAGGGCGGGACGGGCATGCCACCTTAACCCTTAGTTTACCAAAAAAATTGTATCACTTGTGATGGCATCAATCAGTACTAAGCCCCTGGGTTCTGTGGAATTTATTCCTATGCATTACACTTTGTTATGCTCTCAGGGGGAATGTGTGCCACAATTAAGAACATAAAAGCATAAGAAAAGCCTCCACTGGATCACACCAAAGACCCATCTAGTCCAGCTTCCTGAATCACACAGCAGCCCACCAGCTGCCTCAGGGAGCACATATGACACTTGCATCCAGGTGCCTAATACAGCAGACACTACCACAAGTTCCACAGGTGGTGCTCATACCACTGGTTGAGAAACACTGATCTACAGTTTAGGACCAGAGTCTGTGGTGTCCCCTCTGCAGGCTGAGGTTTGCCTCTAAGCCCCTACTTAAGGCTACAATCCTGTCCAGACTTTCCTGTAAGTAAGCTCCATTTTAACTGTGATAGGACTTACCAGTTCTTCTGAATGGTCATACATAAGATTTGGGCTCTTAGAATCCCAGCCTCTTGCTGCTGGATCTTACTTGCATCCAGGTGCCTCAGTGCCAGCAGACACTACCACAACTTTCACAGCTGATAATCATAGCACTGGTTGAGAAACACTGATCTACAGTTTAGGACCAGAGTCTGTGGTGTCCCCTCTGCAGGCTGAGGTTTGCCTCTAAGCCACTACTTAAGGCTACAATCCTGTCCACACTTTCCTGTAAGTAAGCTCCACTGAATATAATAGGACTTCTGAGGAGTCAAGCAAAGGACTGAGCTCTTAGTAACCAGCCTCTGGCTCCAATCCTATTCACTTTCCTGAGAGTAAGCTCCACAGACTCTAATGGGACTTACTTCTGAGTAGCCAAGAATAGGCTCTAATGCTGCACTCCTCTGCACACTTTCCTGGGAGTAAGCTTCATAGATTGAAATGGGATTAACTTTTGAGTAGTCAGGCATAGGATTACAAGCTCTTAGAGACCAGCTTCTTTCCAGGGAGTAAGCGTCACTATTATAATGGAACTTACTTCTGAGTAGACAGTGATTGGGCTTTGAGGCTACACTCCTATGCTCACAGGGGAGTAAAACCTACTGACTTTAATAGGATTTACTTCAGAGTAGGCAGTGGACTGGGCTCCTGGGGGTGCAGGATGGGAACTGCATGCTGCCTGCTTATAAGGAAAAGGAGGACAATGAAGATTTATTGTGGTCCTGGAAAAAAGTATGGATAATAAGAAGACTCCATGTTGCCTGCTCATAAGGAAAAGGAGGAGTAAAAAGAGGACCTGTCCTGGGAAAGGAGGACATATGGTCACTCAGTACTTGCTTCTGAGGAGGCATGCAAAAAATTGGGCTCTGAGGGCATCCTATCCACACCTACCTGGGAGTAAGCTCCATTTACTAGGATGGGACTAGGATAGGATTTACTTCAGAGTAGGCAGTGGAGTGGGCTCCTGGGGGGCAGGATGGGAACTGGGGCTATTTCTTCAGGTACCCCCCATACTTCCTGCCCTCAATCTCAGGTGGAGAGATTTCTCAAAGGGGCAGGATGAGGTGGGGAGATCTCTTGGGGGGAGCAAAAGGTCTACAGTGTGGATAGGATTGCAGCCTGAGCCCAATCCTAACAGTGTCTACTCAGAAGTAAGTACCATTCAAGTCAATGGGGCTTACTCCCAAAACTGTGTGGTCAGGATTTTAGCCTTACAGTCCAATCCTATGCAGGCTTACTTAGAAGTAACTCTCATTCTAGTCAGTGGGGCTTACTCCCATGTAAGTGTGGATATGATTGCAGCCTCAGAGCCCAGTCCTAATCATGTCTACTCAGTAGAAAATCCCATTATAGACAGTGAGCTTACTCTCAGGAAAGTAGACTGGGCTGGAGGGAGAGATCCAATCCTCTGCCAATCTCCTCAGAAGTAAGTCCCATTATAGTCAGTGGGCTTACTCTCAGGAAAGTGGGGATGGGAAAGTAGCCTCAAATCCTATGCTACTCAGAAGGAAATCCCATGATAGTCAATGGGAATTGCTCCCAGGAAAGTGTGGCTAGGATTGTGGCCACAGGCTGCAGTCCTCTACTATACAGTGTGGCTTACTCCTGAGTAGTACTGAGTAGTTCTCCATGCCTAGTACTGGGCTGAAAGGCAACCAGGGAAGGAGGGAGGCAGGCAGGAAGGCTTGCTGCTATTACTCACCTCAGCCTCCCAGAGGTTTGTATGCCGGCCTCTCTATTCCCTCCCAAGGACCTCTTAGTAAAGCTGCCCATCAAATGCCTGATTTAAAAAAAAGCATCTGCAGAGAGGCTCTCATTTGCATATGAGTACCCAGCATGCTTTGCAAACTGCACCAGGAAATAACTTCTGAAAACTTGCTAGAAATAAGGTTTTTAATCAAAATAAGGTATTTAGCAAAGTCAGGATTCCTGAATAGCCTCATTCAAAGGTTTGGGGCATTAAGAATTTACTAACCCTGACTTTAAAGCATGGAACTAACAGTGATGCAAACACCCCCCAGTTCAGCAGTCAGAGTCTGAAGGTGCTGCGATGGTAAAAGGAACAGACTGTTTGTATATTAAAATTAAAAATAACCTTGGGGGGGGGAGAGAAGGGGAGGGAGGCTCAGAAGGGGAGGGGGGGAGAGAAGGGGAGGGAGGCTCAGAAGGGGAGGGGGGAGGAGGGAGGGGGGGAGGAGGGAGGAGGGGGAGGGGGGAGGAGAGCTTCCAGAGACCCTTTAAGAGAAATGCAAACACACTTGCATACAATTCAACTATGACGGCCCCCAATTAACAACCGGTTTGCTAACGTCAGCCCCTAATTAACAACCACCTCTACAGAACCGGTCAGAACCGGCATCAGCCCACCTGTGGTTATAAGCACATCCTTACCCTAATGTAGTGTTGCATAGTCAAAAAACAACAAGCAGTGGCCCAGATTGCTTGCAAAGATATGAGCTCTTAAGGCAACTAGAGAATGGTTTGCATGTACTGTATCTTTAGTGTGGAAGTAATTTGTATCTCCTAATTTGAAATGCATTCACTGGTATTCCAAATAATGCACATTTTGTTCACACAGACCTTTACTGCATTTGTACATGCAATGTGGTTCTTCCTTTCTTTCACACACCTCAGGCAATCACTAGACCACAGCAGGAATTTCTGGGATTCAAGCCAGATGTACCACTTCAGTCTCCCAATACAGGTGTCCCTCATTATCCACTAGAGTTCCATTCAGGAACCTACTGTGTAAAAGATATCAGTGGATAAAAATTCAGGGGAAAAATAGATTTAAATACCCACTTCCAGGTTTCTTACTTTCTGCAGTGCTCTTAAGGGTATACGGTTATATCTTGGTATTTGCAGGGGTTTGGTTATGGGATTCCCTCCTATCAAAAAATGTGTTAAATAGAAACTAAATGTGTGTCTGTTTATAATTTTTTTAATACAGCTTTTCTTCCTGTTGTGAAAAGGCAGTAAACAATTAGAAAGGATCCTTTGCTTTGCCTGGCTCATAACTGCTTGCATGACTGCTTCTCTACAACAGTAGAAAAGCTGTTTTTAAAACTGTGAATTGCAGTGGCCATTTGTGTCAAGTCAAATCTGTGTATAAAAAATCCGTGCATAAAAAGGTTGGACCTATATATTGAAATACAAGGCATAGATTATCCTCTACAAAAGTGCTGGAAAGAACCAATTGCAGAGGTGAAGGAGCAGTACGTATGGGAGAGGGTGCTTCAAATTCATGTGCAGCACTGTGTAGTCAAGAATGAATGCTCAATTTCCTTTCTCTCCCCAAACATTTACTCTGAAAGCCCCACTGATTTAAGCAGCACTTTGTAAGTCTGATGTTTCAACTACACAATCTTTCACACTCCTTATGTACTGGCCAAACCCCATAAAAAGGATTACTGTGCAATTTCTGCAAATGTCTAGTAACCAAATGAATTCCCACATGTGGATGCCAATGAGAGAGCTCTGATTTCAGTTCAGGACCATGAGAGGAGGACCTAAGGAAATGCTAAGAAACATCTATCCTCATTGGTTGCCCACAATCCAAACCAGTGCCCAGTAACAACACAAGACCCAAATATAAAATCAGCATATAAACTAACTTGGCAATGGAGGGAAAGAGCTGTGAACAAAAAAACAGCCTGCAGGGCAAGATTCTGCATTTGTTCTGTCTTCATCTGCCCCCTCTCTTCTATGTCCTTTTCCTGGCACCATTTTCCAGGGGAAAAACTAGTCCCTGGGGTGGCCCACTAGCATGCTGTCCTGGCACATTGAGCATCAGAAGCTTTCCATTCTGCATAGGCCAGACATAGGAGGAGGAAAGCCTCTGTATGTGTCCCATATGTCTAATTTCATGCCAAACCCTTTGAAAGATATAGTGCACCAGAGCTACATTTAAAAAAAAAACCCTTCAGCTCAATGAACTTGTAACATAATGTTTTGCAATTATTTGAGAGCAAAATATCAACCCAACAATAATTCTGCTTTTACCAGCTAAGCAAGGTTTTAATGTGCAGCTGTATCCTCAGTTGACCCTAGTCCTTACAGATGGTTGGTTGCAGAGAGATCTTTAAGCCTCCGATCTCCTTTGGGGGGAAAAAAATACAGACAGGGAAAAGGCATTTCAACTTTATCCTAATATCCTGACAGCAGTTTGAAAATAGAAAGAATAAAGGAGTGAAAAAAGAAAAAGGTGGAGGGATTAGATTTTGAAAGAGCTTCCCAGCATGAATTCAAGAGATTAGCCAATTATTTGGTAATCACCCTTAATGGCTTGGCACATTGTCTCATATTTTCAAAACTAGGTTACAAACTTTTGAAGACAACTACTGTACAGTAATTCTCTTTTGAAGAGTCTCCTTTCAATATTCAATATTGTGCTTACCTCTTTTTTCTGCCCACCCAAAACACCCACCTCTGCAGCAGGTGAACAAAAATCATAATTCCCTGGAGAGCTAAATAAAAAAATTGACTGATAGTTTAAGCTAAAGGGAAGGCAATACATTGATCCTTTTGGAAAAAAAATGATCCACCACACCTTCAAATCACTCCTCACCTTCTCAAGCAAAACTACTAACATTCAGATCCATTTTCTTTTTAGGAGGGCTCTTTTAACTGAAATAGTTTTAACACATTATGCAATCAAGACCATCAAAGTAGGGGCTTAAAAAGTGAGATTAACTCTGAGATTGAAGCAGTAGCCAACAAACAAGACTCAACAACACATACCTGGAGTAACAACCAGTGCCCTCTTACTCACAGTAAGCAGGATGTGGGCCTCTATTCCCTGTCAGACCCTCTATAAAAGGAAAATTCTGCTATCTGGTAGAATAAGGCTACAATCCAGAGTAACTACAGAACCTTTTACACCGATGTAGTTATGGTGCCACCTATGGGAAACATATGGGAAATGCATAGACTTGAGCAATCCAGAGTAAGTGCATCTTACGTCTTCCCATAGTTACTCTGGATTGTAGGGTAATCTGCATTTCCCAGAGCATCAATTTTCTTTAAAATGGTAAATTAGAAAAAAAGAATTTCCTGAACATGCACTAGTGGTATCAACTTCTTTTTTCTTGACCTCATTTGTGTAGGTTTCTTCACAGGTTCCCAAAGTTTTTAGAGGACCTGAGATGCAGCCATTATGGTGATTGGGTTGCAATGTCCCTCCCCAAATAGCAGGTTGTTTACTCGTTGACATCCATGGCCTAATCTGCCCTGTTTGTTTTGAGAACCACCAAAAATTGGATGACATCCTGAAGGGCGCATTCCAAAATAACTATGGGGAGTCCTTGCTCTGCTGTAAGAACAATTTACTCTGGATTGCAGTATGAATTTCCCAAAGGTTTTCACTAGGTGGTGGAGTAGCTATGGGTGCACATAATGTCTTACATGCTCCCGTAGTTACTCTGGATTGTAGGGGAAGTCATAGTTTTAAAACCACTGTGCTACTTTTCCCCCCACAAAAATCAAACCAAGAAATATACCCTTCATGGGGAAGATTTTACAGCTCTAGAGACAAAACAACCAAGAGTTTTGGAAAGCTATTGTTTTCTTCACAACTTCTGACAATTGTGTATACACTGCCATGACTGCCCGAAGTCTGCTCACTCACCCACAAGCTCAGTTTGACTGAGCTGTATTGAGGTGGCCTTGTTTACTGGTTCCCATACTGAATATCACAGGAAACCTTTTGGTTCAAAGGCTGCATCTCATGGAAGGCCAGTCACAAGGAAGCAACACTAGAGAAGAACTGCTAACTTTGTGTCCTGAGCCTTGTGGGCCTCATTAAAGCACCTGGGCGGACACTGTGGGAAGAAAGATGCTGGCCTAGGCAGCTGTTTTGACCACAATTCTTAGTGGGTTTTTTTTTTTAAATAGAGATAGGCTTTAGTTGACTACCCTAAGTGGGTTTTAGTGCTTGTGGAATACATTAGCATTTTTTAAGGTTCAACTCGTTTTATGACACTTTAAGCAGAGGTATGTTCAGTGGTGGGCCCTGCCTCACCCAACAACCGGTTTGCCAGAAGTTGGGGGTGAGGCTGGGGTCAGGGGTGGAAGCGGGGTCAGGGGGTGGGGTCAGGGGCGGGGCTAAGGGCGGACCCCCCACCCGACGCACTGTGCATGCGCCAACCCCCGGCACACGCGCAGTGCGTCTCCTGCATGCGCACGCCGGAAGTTGGCGCATGTGCTGTGCGTCTTCTCCAGCTGGAAGAAACGCAGGAGACGCAGTGCACATGCGCTGAGGTCGGCGCATGCGCATTGCGTCTCCTCCCGCGTACCGAACAAGTACGCTGGGGTTTCTTGCCACCCCGCAGCTACCGGTTTGGTAGCGGCGGGGTCACGGGAACAACTGGTTCGGGTGATCCGGCCTGAACCGGCTTGGGCCCACCCCTGGATATGTTTATATTCATTGTGTGTTAGTTCACAGTTGCTTCCTCAAACAGTTGCCAGGGCCTGTTAGAATGGTGAAACCACTCAGTTCAAGTGGTTTACAGCACATAGATTCAAATAAATAAAATATATGCACTGCTTTCAGGTTGTAATAGTTGCCATCACCTCCTTCCCCCCTTCTCAATGGATATCAAATAAACCAGACTGAAAAATACACTCTGTTTTTAATTTTATATTGCACCACTCTTTTACTTGGAACTTATTTATTTAAAAAAATTGTATCCCACCTTTCTTGTTTTAAAAACAGAAGCATAACCCCCAAGTCCAGAGTAACTACAGGAGCACATAAGAGACTTTACGTGCACCCATAGTTACTGCACCACCTAGTGAAAACCTATGGGAAATTAATATTGGAATCCTGAGTAAGTTGTTCTTACACCGGAGAAAGGACTCCCCGTAGTTACTCTGGATTTTGCCCATAATCTTCCAGATTCATCTACGAAGTCTCTAATTAAAGAGTGAAGACACTCCAATCTGGTGGCTTCCACAACAAGATAATTACCTCCAATTTTTATTTTGGAAAAAAAGATTTCTAGTTATCTGAAGTTTGGACAAATGCTGGCTTAGTAACTTTCAAAGTAAGTAGAAATAAATTACACAAGTAACAATTTAACCTGCTTCCTGTCTTGCTTAAGCACCTGCTGAAACCACAACCATGGCAGAACTTCCCCTCTTGACCAAGTTTGAGCATTCTCCACCTTCTTGAGAGTCAGCTAATCTGCCTGATGTCGGCATCTGGCTACACAACTGAGCCAATTAGAATAAATATTTTGACTGCAGCTGAAAAGGAAGAAGTTACATTAACTTTCTATATATTCAGTTGCAGCCATTAATCAATGGAAAGCTGCATGTTCAGAGACTTTGGGGAAAAAAACTCTTGTGTGCCAAAATTAAACAAACCCAATTGGAATGCCAATTCCTTTGTAAGTCTTCTATTCAGATTTCCATGCAAAGTTTATGTATGCTGTTTCAGGTCTGACTTACTCTGGACAATATGCCCAAACAATTACAACGCTCTTCTCAAAAACTTCCCTTTAATGCAGAAAGCTGGGCAGCATAATTAGTCGAGCATCATTCAGTTTGCATTTCAGAACCCATTTGGAAATTTAAGGACTGTTCACAAGGAATTCACCCATGGAAATATAATCACAATAGCTAACAGCCGACAGAGGAAGTGAGCTGGTAAATACACGTGCACAGAGCCGGCCAGGTTTTCAGCCAAGGATTAAAGATATTTCCATTGCATATTTGAAGGGACCAAACACACAACTTCTGTCAAATATTCTGAAATGATTTAACATACAGTCTAAAACGTGTCCTTAGAGCTGCATTCTTAGTCAAAGGCATCCAATTGAGACTCATCTGTATATATAAAATTGAAAAGCTACTCACTGACTCAATCACTCATCAACGCCCAGCCCAAACCACCAGGCCTAGAAGTGTGAAATTTGGGGAGGGTGTTCCTTTGGTGACGGAGGCACCCACTAAGAACCAGTTTTGGGAAATTCCAATTGGAAGGGTGTGAAAAGGTGTGCAACGCATTTTCCTCCCTAAACTTTCCATTGAAGAATCCCTGACTGATCACTGCCCTGCCCCAACCCCTGGATTTAGAAGCATGAAATTTGGGGAGGGTGTTCCTTCTGTGCATATGGAGGGTGGGTTCGCATGGAGGGTGGGGTTGGAGGGCGGGGGGCGTATGGTGAGTGATGCGCAATAGGGTGATGATGTGCACATAGGCTTGATGTACAGCGGGGGAATGGGACTCAGGGTGAATGGTGCACAGGGGGATATTTTACTTCCGCAATGCAGGCACATTTTGCTAGAATTTTACAAGTGAGAAACCCTGAAGCTGAGATAAGCAATTGTAGGAGGGTGAGATATGGCATAGTTTTTGTTTCAACTTGTAGGGAATCTGAAACCCCTGCTGATCTACTATTCACAGCTCAATCCTGTGCTGTTCTACTCTGAAGTAAGCCCCATTAAGTCCCATTTTTCTCAAGTATGGTTAGGATTACAGTCTTAGAAATCTAGAAGGAAATTAGCAGCCCCTGGCCTACAGCTAAGCAGAAGAACTATGTCAATCTTTCAAAATCTGAACTGCAGTCACCTTTGTCAGAAAATAAATCCATGCATTAGTATCCAAGATATTTTGGTCATGATCAAAATACATGCAACTATAAATCAGTTTAGTGTACATCAGTAGTTCCCAAGCAGTAAACTATGGCTCCCTGAGGAGCCACAAAATACAGGAATTGTAGAATCCATGCAAAAAACATAGCCATTCTGGGGAGCCATAGGCTAATGGCCTTAGTAGGTCAAGCGAGGCACCAGTCTGAAAAGTTGGAAACCAGTAGTCTAAAGGCTTGGATCCTAAATCAGAAAGAGCCAGAGGGAAAGGGATCAGCATGCTGATCTCCGAAATCACTAATCAAGAACAGGACCAAGATCTGAAAAGGGTATGAGCAGAATATATACCCAAGATTAGTTATAATCCTGGAGCAAACCCCTTCCTGTTGAATATCAGGTGATCTGTGACAACAACCCCTTCCTTCTGCATGTTGGCCATCTCAATTTTAAAATGTTTGTATCTCACCTTTCGACTGCCTGATCTCTCTCTGGGGGCGGCTTACAACAAAACAAAGTGCAATTACAGTAACTTCAACACGTATGTGTTGTACGTTTGACTGTCTAAACTAGGGATGTCCAACCTTTCAACTTTAGAGCTCCAGGACCTTGAATAAGGTTGCAGAGGAGGAAGTTTCTGCAGGTGCAGCTTTTCATCCCACAGATCACAAGCTACACCTGCTGAATTCCCTCTATTACCAGCTTGTTAAAGGTTCAGGAGCCATGAAGTTAAAAGGTTGGACACCATTAGTGCCTTCAGATGACAAATACCACATACTGATGCTTTTAAAAACCAGCAAAGTACTACACAGCTTTAATGTCTGGTTCTAATTCCTCCAGATATACATTATAAGTACCTGCAGGTTAGGCATCAGGCATAGTCAGGTGGTTGAGTGCAGGGCTGCCTGCACTTAAGCTAAACCTGGATAACACATGGATGGGAGACTGTATGTAGATAAGCTGACATGAGTCATCAGAGCCAGAAGGTGTCAGCTTTTAAAGCATGGCTGACCTGGAAGCTCAAGGCATTCCCTGATAGAAGTGATGATGACCAGCCAGATGTGAATGATTCCACCTGGAAAGAGAAAAGTTCTGCAAGCTGCCCACAGTATAACATAGACTAGCCTGCATCCCAGACATAAATATTCTACACTTACCGGCTGCTGGACCTCACAAGATCTCCAAGCCATTGTAATTGCCATACACTAAATAAATAAACCCCCAGGTTCCTTTGAAAAGACTTCTATCTGCTTTACTAATCCAGTAAAAGATCTGGAATGATTACTTAATACTCAACAATTAAGGGCTTCAGGAATCCTATCGCCAACAGTGAACAATCTCATCCTAGGTAGCATCTTCAAAAAGCCTCAAAGCATTAACTGGAGCAGACTCTCTGGCTATGAACCTTGCATTTTCTTTTAAAAGTACTGAATTGTGTTTCTCAGCATTTGTCATGCATATGTTTATAAAGCAACCATAGAACTTTACGAGGCTGTTCAGCAATATCAGTATCCTTCCAACCCCATGCTGAATTTCAGGCTCAGTATCTGCCCTTCCCCAAAGCCAAATTGGGAAAAAGCAAAAATATCACAAATTGCTTGTGTATGGAAACATTTGAAAGAAAATAAAAGAAGGGAGTTAGGGCCCTGGAAAAATAAGTTTAAACAAACATCATCATCATCAAGTTTGCATTCATTCCTCTGGACGGCATATAAATAGAGCAGAAAAGTTTAACTAAAAACACTCCCTCTGAACAGGAAAAATTAGTGGCCTCCTCCAGTAATGAGCTTTTCATAGAATTTTTTTTTTTTTTTTGCAGAACTTGGGTGTCGGGGCAGAGCAGCCACCGTCATCAGAGTGACACCCAGAACTTGGGTGTCGGGGCAGAGCAGCCACCGTCATTTTGCCACCGGCAAAAATGCTCGTCATCGAATTAGCTCATGAGGCACGCAATGCTGTGCAGTGCAACAAGGACTGATGACAGCGCTGATCACAGGACTGAAATGACCACAACTAATTTAAGTGAGATTTGCACAAGAGTCCAGTTCAGAGACCCACATCATGGATTGAAGGTTTTCTTTACATAACGGTATCTGAATACCCACAGAACCTCATTTAAGGAAACAGCTTTTGCAAACTTGCATTTCTTGCTTTCAAAATACCCAGACCAGCTGCTTTCCCATGTAGACTGTTGCTCAACTTCATTATAAGAAGATGAGACCTGAGGTCGGTCCTGGCCAACATTCTGCCTCTCGCGGTGGCTGGCTAGACATAAACCCCAAATGCATTCTGGTTCCCACTGCTGTCTGAACCAGAGTAACCAGATGCTATAACTGAAAAGAAGACAATGCACCCCAAAATGTAGGACCTTCAAGGAAAATGTAGGACATGACAAAATTTAAAAACAACTAAAATTTGTATATTGATTTCATTTGGTTAATTTTAACACTTATTTATTATTAAATTTAAAATTACATAAAATTTATTAATTATAAGATGGTTCATGCACCACCCACAGGGCCCCTCACAGGAAAATGGAGGACATTTAAGTCTACTCCAGGTGACAAGGTTTAGCCTACCCTGTTTCTCCATTCTTCCATATTCACACAATTGTGCTGTATTTTCTTCTTGCTCTTCTGCCTGTCATTTTAATTTCAGTCTGCAAAATTATTCCTATGGATAGAAATTATTCCATCCTTCTTTTTTCCAAGAATGCTGGTTTGCATAGTACAGGTTTACACAGTGACCAGATGCCAAACCCAAAATTCCTGAACCCCAAGGGCAAAATTCCTACCCGCTGAAAAAAATTGCCAAAAAATGTATTTTTTTGTTTTTGTTTTTCAGTTTTTTGACCATAACGTTTGATAGGAAGGAGATATCTCAAAACTGATTTTTGCATTGGATTCTGCGCTTCAATATGAATCCAACGACTTATGGCATGATGGGGTACTGTGCATGATCACAAACTTTCAAAATGAAGCCAAAACGTAGGACAATGATGCCAAAATGTAGGACACCCGGACAGGAGGCTAAAAATCCGGACAAATCCAGGTTTTTCCAGTCATCTGGTCACTCTGCTGGTTTACATTTACACAATACATTGTACAACTGTCTTATTTTTTCTCACCTCTGCCATAATACCCTAACTTCCCCATTTCCTCTTCAACTTCTCTCAGTTTCTTTCAGCAAGATGAGTTTTTAAAAAAATACAGGGTAGTATTTCCTTCTTTACTCTTGCATGTCTTTTTTTTTAATACTGTACTTCATGAAGCACTCAAAACATATTTTCTGTTCATTCTTAAACTTCATACGGGATCCAAAACTTTTCATATGTAACAAACAGGAAATGTGTAGCTAAGACACAGTGGGTGATTTCAAATCAACATGTAATCCCACTCACTTCTCAACCTTTGCTGTTCTTTTAGGGTTTGCCCCACCATAATGATGCACAGTGAGGTTTGAAGCAAGAACCTTCAGGAATCTCCCTTGATGCAAGTCCTTGCACCTGTCAGGGCTCCACCTGCATATAGGAGAACCCCATGTCTCATTACTCATTAAGGGGACAATCCTAACCGATGCCGGCATATCTGATCAGTCTTCCTGTCCCATGTTGATGTAGGGAGGAAAGCGCATGTCTGTGCACTGGCCTAGCCACCCCCCAGAAGTGGTACAAAAATGTATTATGGCACTTGCGACACTCCCCAGGCCAGCACAGGACTTATGCTGAGACTTAGGCTGGCTTAATTGGAGGGGTTAGGATTGCAGTCTTAGCCTCTTTTATCAGTTCATCATCTTCCACAACTATAAGACATCACTTCCTGCATATAGACATTAGATACTTCCCCACCCTATTCCTTTGCTTATACAGCTATGTAATCTCTTGGCAAGGATCCATGGCTACAATTAGGGGTGGCATCTGAAGTTGACCAGGTCCGGCACAGGCAAAGAGCCCAAATCCACCAGAGAGTTAGCCTGGTTAAGCCACTCCTTTTATAGTACCAATGACTGGTAGCGCCCAATATGCCAATGAGGATGGTCAGAAGGGCCATGGGAGTTCACAGCAGCATTTTCCACCATTCTTCAGTAGTTCTCCATCAGAATCTACTACAAGCTGAATCCCCATTAGAGCTCCCTCTTTCTTGCCCCATCTGTCCCCTTTCTCCAACCTTCTTTTCTCAGTTAATAGTTCAAGTCTAGGAATCTGTGATCCCATTTTTTTCTGAATTCCCAGGCCCTTAGCTTTGCTATGTCTTGGACCAGATCCTAGTTTTCCACCAGCGTGATATTCCTCTCAGTGAGGCCTAGATCAGGTTTAATTTCAGCCAAGCCAACCACTTTCCTTTGTAAAAGCTGAATTATATTGTTCCAGGAATATTGTTCCTAAGCAAGTGGAATATTTATGAACATTCTGTGCTTTGACACAAGTTCAGCCAATTGGTACCAGAGGCTTCATACTGGTACAATTAGAGATTTTTCTATTTGTTCATTATAAATTTCAAATTCAGCAGGTCTAACATTACTTTCATAATTCAGCTCATATAACTTCCTTTTGTACCCCTCCCAATGAGAGCATTAGACTTTCAAATTGCTGCAGGAAATGTTGATTATTATTTTTATTCAGTTGCATATGCCAAACTTAAAAAAAAAACAGCTTGTGATTTGTTCTTTAAACAGCTGTATGCCAATTTCTCCCATCAGTTTTGATGAACTTATCAAAACGGAGGTTTAGCAGAAAGGGAAGAAAGCAGTCAAGGTTTAACCTCAAGAAACAGCATTATTTTAAACTTTCTAAAATCAAATAATTTGTGTATTTGGGGCAGACCACAATGCATGTGACAGCTTTGCAGCATCAAAAACATGTGATCCAATTCTAAGGGGTCTTTGCTGGTACTGCTATTCTTTGAGGTTTGCAGTCCAATTTATTAATGGCTGGAATAAGCCCTGGCATAAGTCCTGTTTGATCTGAGAGTGTCACAAAAGTACCATAAGGTACTTCTGTCCTATTCTGCCTCTAGTATTACATGGCAAGCTGAAACTGATTGGAGATGCCAAAACGTAGCACATTTTGAAATGTAGTACAGGGAACAAGTTAGTCACAAATCTCCCTGATCCCTTATGACAGTCTAAGCAGTGGTTTGAGTCCTAGGTGAATATTCCACAAACTCTTGCAGCATCAGCAGTTTCGGCAAAAACAGAATGGGAAGATACTGGAGATACTGGAAAAGAAGGAAAGGAACCTCTCCTGGGATAACAATACAGTAGAGGAAAATGTGGGCAAAGCATACTGAAGAAGCAACCACTATTATCATTCAATATGAGGCACATTGAAGTAGATCCCACTACGGTCAGTGGGGCTTCCTTCCAAGCAAGCACATATAAGACTGCAACCTGATCTTTCATACCAGACAATTGTTATAGTTCAAGTATCCAGTTTCTAGCACAATTTTGTTTAAATCATTTGCAATGCTTTCCACTATGAAACAGTTAAATCTTTCTCTTTTACAAAAGGGAAGGCTAAAAGATCATACACCCTTTACATACACATACACATACACTCTTTCACCAACCTGAAAATCGATTCTTTCCCACGCACAGGGAATATACCTATTTACTTGTGATGAGACATCCTATGCTCTACCACTTTATGTTGCATGCTTCAGTCCCACAAACACATAGAGCTGCTCTTCAGAGAGGATAAAAAGGTGCTTCTACAGAAATACAGACCTGTGATGTCTTCATCAGGAGGAGATCAATGAATTCTGAAGTCCCCTTTAGCTTCCCGGTTAGTTTCCTGTCAGAGAAGCATGTGACAAACCACACTTCTGCAGAACACCTTGTTAGTTCATGCTTGCTTCATCAACTTGGTTTCCCCACAATAATATTTTCTCTTCAAATTAATATGCAGCCCGTTTGTTTACATTTTTTGTTCGTTCAGCTCCTTGGGGTTCATGATAATGTTCAAGAGTGAGAACAAAGCTAGACTTGGGGGATGCATAGAAATACCTCTCTGATCAGTTTTCAAGGCCATATTAAAAGCTCTGAGTACATCTGAAATGAAACCTTTTCTGGTGCCACCCACTGCTGACTCATAAAATATGCCTGTTTTCTTGGCCAACTTTCAGCCACAAAGATGGGACCACAAAAATGTGCATTAACACACATTGGGAGGTTTAGTTGTGTTAATGAACATTTGTGTGGTCCCGTCTTTGTGGCTTGCTGTTGGCCAAGGCAACATGCCATTGAGTCTGTCCCGTCCCTCCATGGCAGACTAGTGCTGCTCTTTAAGCTGAATAGGCTACCAGTTTTTTAAAATTGACCTATGCCTATGGTTCTCAAAGTGGAGGTCAGAACCCTTGGGGAGGCTTCATTTCCGGGGAGTCACATTAGCATGGTTGCAAGGCAAAAATAGGGTAGGAGTAGAGATCCCTTATTTATGTATAAGTTCCATTTCAGAGGTCTGTACAGCAGTCAGAACATATGTAGGTTGAAATACCAGCTCATGCAAACACAGCACAAGCACACTTCCATGTAAGCACCATAAAATACATATTGTACCTATATGAAAGAAGCAATCCGTAATTAGGAGGTGTGTAAATTTTAAAGCTAGTATATAGGTGCTTAATTTAAAGTTTTATTCACATCTCACATCTTATTTCTACCTGCACTATGAGAATCAGGTGAGGATATGGCCTCACCTGACATCTCATCTAGATACGAGTCCCCTTGTATATAAAACTGAAAATTCACTCACTCACTGACTCATCAATGCCCTGCCAAAACCGCTGGGCCTAGAAGCATGAAATTTGGGGAGGGAGTTCCTTCTGTGATGGAGGCATCCACCGAGAACCAGTTTTCAGAAATTCCAACTGGAAGGGGGTGAAAAGGGGTGCAACGTATTTTCCTCCCTATACTTTACATTGAAGAATCTCTGACTCATGGACGCTCTGCCCCAACCCCCAGACCTAGAAGCATGAAATTTGTAGAATGTGTTCCTTCTGTGTCATCAACACCCACCAAGAACCAATGTTGAGAAATTTAACCCTTATGTGGCTGAAAAGGGGTGCAACGTGTTTTTGTCCTATACTTAACATTGAAGACTGACTGATCAACATCCAGCTGATACACTGGGAGGGTGCGCAGTGGGGTATGGTGAAAGGGGGGAATTTTACTCCCACCATATAGGTATGTTTTCACTAGTATACAATAATTTGAATAGGATGAGACTTGCATTTTACTTAAGACTATTCAGCACGGTAGATTTCAAATATTTGTTGCACATAATCCTGTTGATGTTTGCCCCTAAAAACAACTTTTAAAATTTCATTTTTGGAATATTTAATTGTGTTATCCTCATTTTAAAGTGGTCCCCAATACATCTGTGTTCCAGGACAGGAGCCCTAAATTCTTGAGGAACACACTCTCACACAAACTCTCTACTGTGATTTAAGAAAGCCCCTACATGTTTGACCATCTAGTGAGTGCTGCTCTATTTGGACTGCACCAACTTCCTCAAAAGGGTCTTTTCCGCTGCTACAACTATCCAAGGTCTTTTCAGCTGGAGATCTCAGCAACTCAAGCCGGAACTGTAAGTACCGTATATACATTGTGCACTGGACATCTTCCTCAGAACTCTGTCCCAGGAGGCCACTTATTTCACATACTAGATTTTCTACCCTGGTATAAATCTGCATACAAATGGGAGGGTGGATGGATGCATGAAACCCTGTGTGAGTGTAAGGTTGTGCCAAATGCTGAGATGACCGACCCATTATTTATTCTGGAAGGATATTTTGCACATGAAGTTAAAATGATCTCCTTTGGGCAGCCGGTAAAGACTTTCTGCGGTAGACCCCCTGAGCATGGCAGAGGCTGAAGGGAAGTTGAAGAGTTCAGAAAGTTGCTTGATGTTTGCTCATACAGTACACTACCTTCATTGTTTTTTGCATTTGGATTATACTGATCTATTTTTAAGGGAGAGTGAGAAGCTAGCAGCCTCTGCCGACACTCGACAAGCCAACAGACCCTTTATCAACACCACAGTTGAGAAATTATCTACAATATACTGTACTAGTGTTTTGCAACTCAAAATTCCCACCATTTTAATACTTCTCACAATATTCCCATGTCCTACAGCGGCAAACTCCTGATAATTGGCCGGCGCATTCCTTGAAGACTGCAGAATAATCTCTTCACTGAATTGCTCTTTGTAAACCAAGAGTGGCTTCTGAATGGCACAGAAGCAGAAGGAAAACATGCATAAGCAATGGATACATTTTTCTATTGCACTTCCAGGCCTGCATCTCAGCACATATAAGCCATGACAACATGGAAGAGATATGCTTTGGATGTTAAACATGAAGTGCAAGTTGCTTGCGTCTCTCCCTTCCATTTCAGTGCAATGTCTAAAGTTGCCCTTCCCAAGTATGGCGGAGGCAGCAGCAGCCCTGGAATCCTGATACATGGAATGAGGATCATAGAACCGAGAGTTCCTATCTAGGAATATGAGACCTGCCACACAGGATCAGATCAAGTGCTCCAGAGAAGAAAGTACTAGAGACAGGATTTTAGTAGTATCACAACTGCGTATACACATGTGTGTACATGCACACCTCCGAAGTGTGGTTTACAAGCTGTTTGACCAGTACTACTGCTGGAACACAACACACTGCAGCCTAAGCCCAGGGATAGTTTCATCATGTGGAAGTTGTAGCAGATATGACAAGTAGCAAACTTGTTCATAATAAGTGCAAGGCGTGAGCATCGAGTCCAATGGATTTTTATAATGCTAAACTTCTTCAGCTCTGATGAGAAGGAAATTGCTTGAGGTTGTGAGGCAGTAGCTTACTGTTCATGGGTGTCTCCCCTCTTACTTGTCTGAACAGTGGCTTATATATTTAGAATTGGAATGTAGGTTTCCTGTGTGCAGTATCCCATTTTTTGTTCACTGACATGACAAATATAGGAGGCCTATTCCAATAGCATCAGACTGTTTCACCAAGAGTATAGTGCAGGGGTCCCCAAAATACGGCTCAAGGGCCACTTCTGAACCACCAACAGATTTTGATTGGTTCATCAAGCCCAGACTCCTTTGAATGCATTTGTGTATTACATGTACAGTAGTACCTCTCATAACAAGTGCCTCATATAACAAGAGTTTCACATAACAAGTATAAATTTCCAAATCTTGCTTCAAATAACAAGTTCCGCTTCACTTAACAAGCAAGCGTGCTATGTGCACGCGTGCTATGCAGCTCTGATGCCCCACGTGGAGTCTCTTTAAAAGGGCTGCCAGCCATGCTGCTGCCTCTAACTGCCCCCAACTTGGGGGCAGTTGCTTGGGGGTGCCAGAGCTGCCCCTAACTGCCCCCACCAACCACCTTGAACCTCTAGCAGCAGCCCAGGTAATCCTCCCAGGAAAGTGTCTTTGATTGCAGCCTCCTAACCATGTCTACCCAGACGTAAGCCCCATTGTGTTCAATGGATCTTACTCCCAGGAAAGTGTCTTTAGGACTGCAGCCTTAGAAAATTTGAAGCAAAGTAATGATTAGCCAATGTTAATAGATTCAAGAATATCTTAGCCAACAATATAAGCAAATTGTCTCATTAAAAAGATAGTTAATAACTCAAAAGTATAAAATAGGCAATAAATTCTTATAACTGAACAATTCTTCCATAATGACATAATTCATAGCAACATGCCATGCACTTTAATACTGGATTTTAATTTTGAACATCTGTAAAGTATATAGTACAAAGCTCTTTTTCATCAATGTGTACATACTATCCTTTAAAACAAGTTTATACCAGATGCATATTTTGACTTCAGAAAACAAAACCCAGACTCCACAGTACTAAAACTGAATAAAATATTTCTGATCAGAATCACAGTAAGTAGTGTATACTTGCTCAACAAAGGTTTAAAAGTATGCATGAATGCCAGGTGAAGTCATACAGTTGATGATATATTAAAAGCAAGATACTTTTTAAGTACTATAACAAGTTCTGTTGTGTCAAAAAGCCTGGGATTTAATTGCCAACCCCCCTCAACCCCTGCTGCTGTTCCTATTTCCTTTAGTTAATTATCGGCATCAAAGGTTACAGCAAATTAGTGAACAGTAGGTGCTAGTTATTGGGGTGAAGTAGAGCATGTGTGATATAGGCCAAGTCTCCTGTTGGTATAAGTATTTAAAGCATACCAAGCAGTCCTGCTTCTCAAAGTTTCAAATTGGTAATCCAAAAGTCTTGCTTACCACATTCGGATACCAGTACGAAAAGGTCTCCTGTGGATACTGGTCTAAAAAGTTTAAAGTATCCATTTTGTCAAGGGGCAAGGTTGTCAACCATAAGTTTCTTTTTAAAACTTCCAGACAGTGAGCAATGTCTACTAGGCTGTTTTGTTTAGTTACAAATGTACACAATTTCTGCTTCAATATTTTCCCCATTTGCGCTATAGCTGTACTATATCTCTAATTCACAGTCTCTGCTTTATAAACCATATTCTGTGGAATCCCAGAAGACCCCTCTTAGCTGAATGAATTTTAGAAGGCTCCGTTATATATAATTATGCAAGCATCAAAATCACAATATAGTCATGCTTGTATAGTCCACTATTAATTTGAAACCATATAAATGGACAAGATTCTATATCAAACTGAAAGAGAGAGACTGACTGTCAGACAGAAGACTCAGGATGGACTGATTTATGCTACAATCTTATATTCTGCTCTATTTTCCCAATAGCAGAAGACATACACAAATGTCGCAGATGAAACTGCGGGCTGACAATGGGACTAATGATTGGGACTATAGGTCCTATTGCCAAAACATTTCTAGCCCTGCCCCATACATGTCCATGGGGTTAATCCTACTTGTGATCAGGTGCTCACAGTGTGATCAGTTCCAGGTCACTGGGAAAAATCTCTCTGTGCAGATAAGTTACACATCAACATTGCACTGTTTTGGGAGCACATTGACAAATAGCTGTGTGTGTTGTCCCCACACCAAATATTTGTGATGCTCAGTATTCCTAATTGCAGGAAGATGTCTGCATGCAGTGACAAACGCTCTCCACTGGGACTGTTCTCCATGAGGAAACTGGGGTGGAACAAGGCTTACCAGCACATTCAAACTGGGAAGTTTCAAAACATCTGCAGAGGGTTCTTAGTGCAATTACATACCACTGAATGCTTTTATAAAAGAGTAGTTCTTATGAACCCAAATAATCCAAGGTGGACCTAAACTATGTCAACAGGATTTACAGGAACAAGCAGAGCCTTTGATGCCATTGGGTACACTGTGGCAATGCTAACCAACAACATCAGGAGCTAAAGGTATGTCCATGCACATTATTGCATATAATCAGACTCCTTCAAGACTATGGCCAAAAACTTCAGGCCTTACTAACAAATGGTATGGCAAACACCACTGAATAAGTAGCTTACTGCCAAAATTGAGACAATTTTCTTGGCTTCCTCGAATAGGCGCTGACTGATTATCAATTACACTTGTTCAGCTTAGTTTGTGGCAATGTGGAACCAGCAACTTGCCTGTCAAACCCATTCTTGTGGTGGTGTGGAGCGGCTGGCACCTTTCTGTGCACAGGCCTTTCTGTGCAAGTGGCCTTTCTGTGCAATTGGCACAGATGTGCTTTACATCCCAATTCTTTGCTTATAGACTCAGAAGTTAGTCCCATTATATTCAGTGAAGTTTATTCCCAGTAAAGTGTATTCAGGATTTGAGCCAGAGGCACTTTTGTGTGCCAACCTAACTGAGGATGAGGACTGCAGCCTGAATATTTGCTGAAAGCAAGATGAGTAAAGAGGAAATAATTTTTTGGGACACTGACAAAGGACTATAAGTTGACAAATAATTCCCTTTTTGCCAATTTGAAAACCATGCAACTGGATCCAATAAGCCAATTAAGACAGCAGAAAAATGAGAAATTGGGACTATAGGTCCCATCATTTGCAAAACAGTTATAATGACTGTGTTTCAAGAACCTCCTTTTCAGAAGCCAGCATGCAAGCCCACACAAACCTGCTCACTTATACCAGACATTTTGGATTTTGTTTAGGGCTGGGGTATCAATCATGTGGGCTGCAGCGGCTCAGTATTACAGATGCTTCCCCTGTCATTCTGAAGATCAGCAGGTCAGCGGTTTGAGATCCGAGTACTGCAAGACAGAGTGAGCACCCATCCCTTGCCCAGTTCCTGCCAACCTAAAGCATGGAAATGCAAGTAGATAAATAGGTACCACCTCAGTGGGATGATAACAGCGTTCTGTGCACATGTGGGCCACATGTCCATGGAGACATCTCTGAACAACACTGGCTCTATGGCTTAACAAACAAGGATGAGCACCGCTCCCTAGCGTCAGTCACAACTAGTAGGGCAACCTGTGGGGAACAACTTTACTTTTTTATTGATCATGCAGCCTGCAGAAACTCTTTACGGGCTCTCCAGTACCACCATCATTCTGCTCTCAGCAAGTGTGCTGAGGTACTACACCAAAAGAGTGGCCTATGTGATAATTGGGCTCTCCCGTGTCTTGAAAATATGATCCAGATTTGTGTATTTTCTCTTCTGTCCGCTGCAGCTAATGTGTTCCCAAGTTAGGAAAAACAGCGCATATTTCCATTTACTTCCTGCTTAATGACATGACTGGCACTCAGCAGACATCAGCAGCAAAACGTTCACTGAAAACAGGCTAAGACTAAAAAGCAAAGCAGACGGTTACCTCCTCTTTCAAATGCACTGGCAAAACGATATCTGGAATAGGCAGCTGTGGAACATTTTGCTGTGGGATTCTGTGGCTTTTCTTGTCAGCCAGTAAGCATTCGAGTATTTAGATTTGAAAACACACACTCTTTAAAAAAAGATACTGGAGAAAGGAAAGAATCCTGTGTTAACTCCGAACTTAGACGCAGAGCCATCTGGTTACGTTTGGGCAGTGGAAATTCTTGTTCATGTTTTATTATTCAAAGCTAAGCTGTCTCAAGACTTTTGCGTTTTAGAAGAAGCTTGACTGGGCTGTTCAAACACACTACTTAAATCGTATGCATTTCACTTTGTTACTAAACTATGCTCACAATGTTTCAGAGGACAAGTTAAAAAGCTATCAAAACAACTTCTTCCTCCACAGCTGATTTTTTTTCATGATGGGACAATCAGTAGAATTGCTTGGGAGTGCAGACCATAATGGAAGACATATTGGGGTTGTGACACAAAAACCTATAGACCCAGCCACAGCTAGTAAAGTCTCTAGAGATCTGGAAATGTCTACCGGGCATTTCAAGGTAAATTCAAGATTGACCTGCCTGGTAGACCTGTCATCATCTTTTACTCCATCTACAGGGCAGATAGACCTGGGTTCCAGTTCAGGATGTCCAGTGTTCCTGGGCTGCAGAGATTTTTTTTCTGGCTATAGTTGGTAAGTGGAAGTCATTGGGTGACACCATGAATATCACTTGGTGACACCAACCCTAGTGCTGTCATTGAGACAATATATCCCAATACCACCACCTCCCAGGTTGCCTGATAGCAGGTTTCACAAAGATATTCTGAATTCTTTTGGCAATGCCAAAAAAGGAACCACAAGCCCACTGCACCAAAGCCCTGTTTGTCCCAACCGTACATTCCTTCAGGAGATTTTTTGTGGGTTTTTTATACTTAGATATTTTTCTGCTTTTGAAGGGAGAATGATGATTTTGATGAGGTTTCTGCTGCCTTTTAAGTAGTTTATATTTTTTGCTATTAAGAAATTTGCTGCTGTCATTTGGACTGAAAGCTGCTTCATGTTACCACAGGAAAAAAAATGGCTGACAGAAATAAAGTCAAACAGTAGGAGCCAGGCAAACCACAGAGAAACTAGACCAGAGCAGAAATACAAACCCTGAAAGAATTTGCAGGTTAGGTTTATTTTCTTAGCTGAAGTGCAGAGTCCACATCCTCTTGAATGTATGGACCACATGGTGAAACTAGTTGTGAAACTTTCAATTAACATGTATAATGCTGGGCCAGGTGGGATTTGACTTAATGCTATCATGTGCCTTGGCAAAGCAATGGGATTCTACTTCCCTCTCAGACCTAGATTCAGTCCCATCCCAGCCGCACATCTCAAGTGGTCGCAAGATCCCAGCCACATGATAAATCCTTACATTTAATGCATGTTTGAGATGATGTGATCTTGGTAACAGCCTTCCAGCTCTAGAATCCCAGGTGTCTGAAACACTGTGAAAGACTGATCCATCCCCCAGAGGAAATGCAAGACCTTTTGAACAGTATGATCGAAAGCAGATGTACATGGAACAATTTTAGATACTTAAATTCTACTCATTCTGTTTACTAAGGTTACTACTACTAAGGTTACGTCCCCAGAAAGAGATACAAACAATTTCAATGTACACATCACACAATAACAAAAGACATTTTGGAGAATTCTTTGGTTGCAATCCTAAGCACATTTTTCTGGGAGAAAGACCCACTGAACACAATGGGGCTTACTTCTGAGTAGGCATGATAGGATTGTGCCCTTTTAAGATTGACATCAAATTTTGGGAATTGTCACTGGTTGTTTTTCAGAGACTCACAGTGGCAAGGAACTCGCTTGATGTGGCCAAAGAAAAACTCAAGCACTGCGGTCATTGTATTTAGAGTAAAGTCCACTAAATGGCATTTCAGGGCAATTCTGCTGAGTGAATAAATTGCCACAGGGTTACAACCCATGGAGGGAGAATGCACAGGGAGGCAGCCTATCTTTCCCCAACATAGTAAAACGGTCAGCCTTCTCTACACTGTCATGAAACAAACAATTCAAATACAGTGACGCCTCACGTAAAGAACGCCTCACATAAAGTAAGTTTCACGTAACAAAAAAAATTTCTCTAGGATTCTGCTTCACGTAAAGAAAGTGCTTCACGTAAAGAAAACATTCGTTGCCAGTTAGGGCAGACGCACTGGCCAGCAACCTGTTTAAAAAGTGTCAGGGCTGCCTAGCGCACCTGCCTATAGTGAAAGCAACACTTCCATGCTGTTCCTCCTGTGGCCAGACATCCGCTGGGCAGAGGGAGAGAAGAGCAGTGGAGAAGAGGGAAGCAGCTCAGGGCCAGCCAGAAGGGAGCAGAGAGAGAGAGAGAGAGAGAGAGAGAGAGAGAGGCTCAGGATGAAGAGAAGGAGAAAGTGGGGAGACACTTGGAAAGTGTCTTGGATTACAGAAGAAAGTGTCTTTGATTGTAACCTCCTAACCAAGTCTACCCAGAAGTCTACCTCAGGAAATGGGTCCTACTCCCAGGAAATGGGTCCTACTCCCAGGAAAGTGTCTTTAGGATTGCAGCCTAAGTAGACTTCATAGGATCATGCCCATTGAATGCATGTTTTGAATTCAATTACAGTGTTTTGTCATCATTTTTACATTCAGTTAATATTTTTATATAAATATTTTTGGGGTTGTGGAACCAATCATCTGCGTTTCCATTATTTCCTATGGGAAAATCCGCTTCACGTAAAGAAAGTTTCACGTAAAGGAACTGCCTCCAGAACGAATTAATTCTGTTACGTGAGGTACCACTGTACATATTTTTGAAAATATTACTTTATGTTATGAGAGTAGTATTAGATATAGATACTATAAACAACAAACCAAAGCTCATCTTTCTAACGCTATACACAGCAGGGGGAACAGTGTTGTCAGGATGCTGATAACACCAAACCCCATCTTCCCAAAAGGATTAATCTATCTCCACTAACTGTGCAAAGATGAAACTTTTAAAACCTGTTTCTGTGCATGCCTCATTGGATCCTTGTTGTACTGAAGCAGCGTTGCGCATAAATGGTTTAAAGAGTGATCCCTCTAACATGTGTAGGTGGAAAGAAGAACTGCCCCATTTCACCCAATCCTACCAGTAACTGGATGTGCCTTATCAATAATCAAAAAACTGACAGTTTTAGTGCCTTGTGTACCGTGAGATGAACAAAGCTGAAAATAATTGCCTACAGTCTAAAGAGAAATGTGCCCACAAGTCATCTGTATTTCCTCTAATTGTTTGATTCTGGAAGCAATGATTATAAGCTCATAATATACATTGCTCAGAATTCATTAGTCCACCAATTAGTGCACTAATTAGTGCAAAATGAACTAATAATTTAAATCATGACATGCCAGCAGTCATGAAAGGAAACCAAGTCAAACCCTCATCATGCATAATGTTAATGGAAAGATGCCCACTCATTGGCAGCTATTGGAAATATGCCCATCTCATTGTTCAGTCGATAACCATGTTCAGTCTATAAGATGCATCTTATACTGAGAAAGGGACAATAAAAATATTGGAACTACTGTACAACAA
This sequence comes from Cryptoblepharus egeriae, assembly GCA_030015325.1. Lineage (NCBI taxonomy): Eukaryota > Metazoa > Chordata > Lepidosauria > Squamata > Scincidae > Cryptoblepharus > Cryptoblepharus egeriae. Next base: position 90,485,897 of record JAREYC010000001.1, read on the forward strand.
CATAAAACAACACAATCTTCTACGGCTGGGTTCATCACAGGAAAGGAACTTGCATATCTGCAAAAACTTCCTATTTTAGAAGACACATAACGACAGTTTTGAATTTACAGTTTGTTTTTCTCACTGACATTAAAAGTGAACATCAGCAGAATTTAGAGGTGACCAAAGGATTTGGGGGGGGGGGAATGGGTACCTCGCTGTCCAGCTTCTTTAAAACCAAGAGGAGAACAAGCAGCTGATCACATTATCTCACCATTCCTCATAGTTCTAAGGGACTATTTTAGGAGTTGGGATACAATTATTTCTTTATTCTTTCCCACGCCAATGTGTAAGAGTGCTAAGTAAATGGAAATAGAGGGGATTTCCACCAAAAAGTCAACTTTGCATAAAATTTGGTCTACAAGCTGACTTTGGACAAGTCAACTCATTTGTCTTAAATATTACTGCTTCAAGCATAGTGGTATTTCCTATGGAACAAACCTATATGTGTATCTATCTATGTATAGTATTTCTATAGGTGTAGAATTTTGCTATACATCAGTTTCTTTGCCTTGATGACAGAGAGGAAACTTAAGAGTATTTTAAAACACATTTATAGAAAGGGATGAGAAGGGAAGTGGGCAGTAGGCAGAAAGGGCAATGCAAATCTTGACAGCACCAACACACACTTCACTTCCCTTTCTCTCTTTTATTATTTTCAGACTTGACCAGAAAAAAATGTTATCACATATCCAAAAAGACCTCAGTGTTGCCCCCTCCACAGGACACAAGCCTCTGACCGAGATGCATCAGTGATGGGACTTTAGCACTGGCACCATGTGATACAAACATGCATAAGGCATATCCACAACACCTGGGAAGGACAGGGTGAACAGAGACCCAAACCTCAAAAGGAAGACAAGGTCTTGGATTCCTCTCAGCTTGGCCTTTATGGCGGACAATGGCACATTTGCCGACTCATGAGTAAAGCCGCGATATTGGGCACTTTCACTTTCCCATAAAGCTCAATGCATATTTTTTATTTTTAGTTTTTTGGCCCTAACTTTTGAGAGGAAAGAAATATTTCAAAACTGATTTTGCATTGGATTATACTCTTCAATATGAATTCAACAACATATGACATGATGGGGTGCTGATGGGACATATGACATGATTAATATATGTATGACCCTTAAAGTGCCCTTGTCCATTTTCTCCAGTTCCCTCCAGTGAGCCTGGAAGGCTCAACGCTCCCTCTGCTCAGCCTAAGACAGGGAGAGAGGGAGCCAGGAAGAGCCTGGCTGGGTACAAGGCGCTTGGAAAGGGGCCATCTGGTTCCTATGCCCCTCCACTTCTGTGCCCAGTCAATGGAGCTCCTGCAGGGCACCATATTGAGGAGCTCCAGCAGGGTGCCATCGGGGCTGGAGTGAAGCTGCCGGGCTGTGCAGGGATAGGGGCAGAGCCCTCCAGGGAGCAATGGCCCTGGGGGGATCGGGGAAGAGCCCCCCAGGCCAGACCACCGGTGCTGGCAGCATCACCTGCATGCCTGACTGGAGGTGGAGGAGGAGCAGGAGGAGAAGGGGGCCGCAGATAGCAGCGGTGGCACCTTCCTCCCACCCACTTCAAGGATGGTCCATTATATTTGCCTATGGGCGCAATCCAGAGTAACTACGGGGAGTCCTTGCTCTGGTATAAGAACAATTTACTCTGGATGGCAATATGAATTTCCCATAGGTTTTCACTAGGTGGTGCAGTAACTATGGGTGCACGTAATGTCTCTTATGTGCTCCCGTAGTTACTCTGGATTGTAGGGTATGTCTGCTAATATAATACGCCATCGAATATAGTATGCACCCCGTTTTCAGCCTGGAATTTGGCTGAAAAAACTGCGCATTGTATTCAAGTAAATATGGTAGTTTGGGATTTTTAATAGTTGGAAATAACAGTGGATATAACAGAACTGAACATGTTTCTAGTGCATTTCACACCCAATTGAGCACATTTGTATAATGTCCTATCATTGTTCCTGCCAAAAAAAGGCTATTTCAGAGAAGTAGCTCTTTTTCTTGCTTGCAGATACAGCAGGCTCTGGCATGAGGTCCAGGCTTGCATTCCAAGCCAAGTTAACCAGACAATTGAGCCTTATGCAATATGCACAGCTGTTGGAGAACATTAGTCAGGCACAGAATCCTCAATACATTCTATCATGACAATGTGGTTTCTGATGCTTGTAACTGTTGTGGACTTTCATTGTTCTACCCAATTAGTCGGATTTCAAGGATTGTCTTGTTTCCTGTTCACAGCTTCTGCCCGCTTTCTATTTAGTGCTTCATCCCAAACCAGATTTCCATCCCCCAACAATCTGACCATTAATGCAAATACAAGTTGAAGGATGCAAAGTTCTAAAGAGACTCTGAACCAGGCTTATGCAACCTAACTGAAGTTTGCAGCTGCTTGCAACTATCAGAGGACTTGTATATCTAAATGCCAAGTCACTTGTTCTATAAATAATATTGCATCTTGCAACCCAGAAGTCAAATGACTTTCTTGTTCTTGACTCGGATGAACTTGCTAGTAGTCTGCAGGATGACACCCCTTCCACCTCTTTGACAGGGGGAGGTGACAGATCTGGCACCAAATGCTTGTCGGGCTGTATCCAAGCTGATGATCAAGATTACACATCCCTGCTCTGAGTACAATATACTGTACAGAGATTAAAAACTAAAATCAATCTCGTTCTCGAACCCTTTCAAATTGGTTTAACTACACCCTCCTTTTAGGGCCCGAGGATGAACCAATGCCTTCTAGCAGCAATATAATAATTTCACTGACTCCAGCAGAGTCTATACCACGTCAGAGAAAGCCTTAGCAGAGATGGGACTTATGTGAATATGTGCTTCCCAAAATAACTATAGTTCATGAGCTTCCTTGTAAACACTAAAAACATTTTGATGCTGCAACTTCCTGTTTGCAGTACTGCTTTTAAGGCCTGCCAGCAGCGGCCAAGTTCCTCTGTCAAAAATTTTACAGAAGTTTCCATTATTTAATTATCCAACTCTTAACATAAGACCACTGTGATTCAAACACTCATGTCATTGTTTAATTTCCGGGAAGAGGCATCCTAACCTACAGATTCCGCACTGCAGCTCCACTCAGAAATAAAACAATGTCTTGTTGATGCCTTGCTGTATTTGCTCCAAGCCCCCTCATGCCATTCCAGCACAACACATGTCAATGATTAAAGCCATATAGAAGATGGCGAGTTCATTAATTCTAACATCAGAAGTATAGCTGCATATCCAACAGCGTTGAGAGGTAAATACGCTAATTCCAAGTTCCAGTGGAGAAAAATGCTCTGTCAATAAGAGATCCAAAAAAGGTTGCAGGATTCCATGCCTCTTCTCTCTTTGCCACTAATTCCATCCACCAGCTTTAACCACTGTTTAGGTTTAAATAAGCCATGATTAATGCTAACTAGGATGCCATCTTAAATGGCTTTAACCACTGTTCAGGTTTAAATAAGCCATGATTAATGCTAACTAGGATGCCATCTTAAATGGCTATAAAAGCTTAAATCGGCTTCAAACAGGTTTGAGAGATAACCATGGTTAACATTAAGCAGAGTGTATATTTGCACTGATGTAATGCTCTTAACTATGATTAAAGGTGGATTAGAAATAATAATTGGAATTCACCTCCAAAATCAAAGAGGAGAAAGCAGAGCATTATCTTACAATCCATTTTCTATCTGTAACAAAGCTATGCAGCTATTTCATTCCTATTTGCTACTATCTTCTCACACTCACTGCTTTGTGACACTCTGGATTTTACTTATCAGCTTATATCTATACAGTACCTAATAATAATATTATTTAACAATCCAATTAACCCAGTTCGTTTTAGTGTTTTATAGCAATTACTTAAAAACCACACAGCAAAAATTTTGATTCGATGTAAAAATTACCACCCCCACTACCAAATATTGCATCATTTTGACCGTTACAAAATATTCTTTAATAAGTTTTAAAGAATTTATTACATTTCCTCAATTGTAAGAATTTAACATTTCAGGTTTCATGGTGACAATTTTTGAAAAGAAAATTATAATCAAGATTTTTAAAAATCATTAAGAAAGGCAAAAGACAATTTCTTCAGCATTTGTCCCTTGTGGCAATGGGATCTGCTTGTTGTGGACTGGAGTCATTAGGGACACAACATGGAGAAACATGGCCGGCCTCTTGCAGGGGCCTGTTGCCAGGCCGTTGCCTTTCCCACCAAAGCAGTACCTATTCTATGATTTTTAACATCATAAGTCCAGAAAAAATTCACGCCAAAATGAGCTTTGTGAAGGTCCCTCCTTTCAAAGCAAAAGTTGGCACTATTTGCCATTAGTGTCAGTGGTATTTAAAAGATACTTAAAACCTCTAGTGAATCATAGCCTTTTGGTTACATCTTAAGGAATCATATTCACACCAATTACCAATGAGATGTCTCAACTGTTTTGAGTACTATTTCTAACAGTCAATTCAGTATTAATATACAGGATTTTATTGGAAATAAATTCAGACAAACATTGGCTGCAATCCTAAACTGTGGCAATGCCTAAGCCCTGTGCTGACTTGGGGATGTTAGGCTGGCCTAAGCCCCATCACAAATCCTGTGCTGACTTGGGGATGTCATAAAAGTGCTGTAAAGCATTTCTGCACCACTCCTGGGGGAGGATTAGGATAATGCACAGAAATGCGCTTGCCTCTCTACATCACCACAGGAGTGGGTAGACCAATGAGTTCTGGTGACCTAGGTTAGGATTGCACCCATTAGCAAACAACAAAATGAAAATCACTAAAGAGAACATTTTGTGGGAGCTCTTTTATCTCCTGGTAGGCCTGGTTTTAAGGATAAATGGTTCTCTCCCCCTCACCGTTCCTGTTCTTTCGTTATTTCAGCTATTCTAAATGATATGAGGGATATTATTGAAGAGTTTTATTCTTAAAAATAAATCTGTGCTACTGTAACAAGCAGAAGAAAGTAGTAGCACAAGTACTTCTATTTGTTGCAATGATGATTTATTTAATAACAGTCCAAGACCAGCAAAAACAGATAAATAAAATCAAGAATTGGAAATATATAAAATTGCTTTAGAGAGTTACAATAGACTTAAGATTAGACAGTTGCTACTCAGATTCGAAACAGTTGAACTAGCAAAGGGAGCAAAACTCAATTAACCTATTTGTTGCAATGGCATAGCAACTATACTTTTCACAGCTTCTGTAACAAGAGCACATAAACCAGAGCATTGGTTGAAGAAAAAAAGGATAAGGAAGAAGCAGCTTAATACACTCCAGAATACAGTATGCCTGTGTGTGTGCTTAAACACTCACTTAAGGTAGAGATCTGCCCCATCGATAAATAATTGCTGGCTTCTGTTATCCATTCAGGTGTTTCTTTGAACCATTTGCTTCAAATGCATAGGTGAAAATATGCAGTGTCTCTTTGGGTTGACTAAAGCAACCCAGCAGTGCTTAACAGATTGCAATTTTGTGGGAACAACAGTAAGTGGCTTATGGTCCACGTTTTGCAAAGATACCACCAAACAGTCAAAAATAATGTAACCAGTACTGTACAGATTCTCACCCCAGATTCTCCAGATAACTACGTTGCAGCAAGTTGTTCTTGTCTGCCAGATCTGTGCTTGGAAATTCATGCACTATTCATGCACTGAAGATTCTACGTGAAGACACAGGAAAGAAGAAACTTTTTTACAATGTGTTATTAGTCTGCAGAACCCCTTGCCACAGGACATGGTGATGGCATCTGACTTAGGTGCTTTTAAAAGGGGACTGGACTGGACGGATTTATGGAGGAAAAGACCGTCACAGGTAAAAAGCTATGCTGAGTATGGGCAACTTTCTATTTTTTGAAGTAGCCTACCTCAGAATGCCAGATGCAAGGGAGGGCACCAGGATGCAGGTCTCTGGTTGCTTTCTGAGGCATTTGGTGGGCCAGTCTATAGATGTGCCTGTGAATCAGCATCACCTTTCTTATGTTTGTCCTCCTGCCCTGTCTGCCAGGCCAGTTTTACACATGCAGGAAGAGTATACAAAAATGAATGAATGAATGAATGAATGAATGAATGAATGAATGAATGAATGAATGAATGAATGAATTCTGAAACAGTACTTTCAGGCTAATTGCTCCACCATACCTACTTACGTCATCATGTCACACGGCAACAGTTTTGAAGCAAAGCAAAAGAAAATCACTAATGTGGGACCACCCCTGTGGTTTCATTCATTCACAAGGCACATCTCAAGGTTACTTAGTGAGTAACCAGCAACCTAGAAGATAAGGAAGGGGATTGAAGGTTGAAGGATATCATTTGGTGATCTCACCATGTTACCAAACTGCATAAGGCAGGTGTGACTTGGATAGCTATTAGTAAAATGCTACAGCTTGCTTCTCACCTGAAATTTAAACAACTTGTAGCCAAATCCTGTGTTTACTCCCTTCTGGGGAGCTCAACCAGCACTAGAGGATCTTCCCATCTTTTGCTCCTGTCCCAAGGATGATAATGAAGCTGTTAGCCAGTGTAGAATTTTGCCAGCTATTTTTAGGGACAAGATTAGAGTGAGCTTCCAGAAGTATTTTGTGTTTCACCCTATATTAGAGCATCCCCTGTGACAAACTATGAAGCTTTTTCCCCCTTAAAAAAATGACAAGATAAAGTAAAGCAGGAAAGAGTTCACGCTAGCTTAGGTCTGGCTAGCTGGTTGTAGTGTAAACTACATAAACCCAAGAGCCACGAGATGGCACTGTGTGCAGAGGTTTTACTATTACAGCAAAGGGATATTGGTGTGTAGTTGTTATTTCATCCCACCATAGAGTCCAGACTCTGTTAACTGTACACAATTCCCTTCAATGAGACTTAATAATATTAAGCTAAAGTACTCTTTGGCCACCTTGATCAGGTTTCTCACTTTAACAGACACTTTTCAATCATTCTTTTTAATGCCCGCAATATTTTTTTAAGACCGCATCTCAGAACATATTCAGAGGAGTGGTCACAGATTGGAGGAGGGCTAGGACCACAGTTTCAGGTCCTACCTCCTTACCCATAGGTAAATGCACATATGACAATGCCTACATAGTTGTTTGCACATAGTTCTGACAAAAGCGGAGATTTCAATTGCGGGGAGAGAGTCCTATATGTATAGTTATAAAAAGGGTATTGATTTCATACAGACACTCAGTGAGTGCAGATATTGACCACTTTTATGTGCACACTATTGGGTTACTGTATGTCGTAAGAACAGCACTTTGAAAGTCATAAGACAAAGAAACCATACCTTTGAAGAGGGCACACCTTTTAAACTTTTTAGGCTGCAATCCTAGCTTCCAGGTCGGCTGATATAAGCCCTGGCATAAGTCTGTTGCTGACCTGGTAATGACACTAAAGTGACATAAGCGACTTCTGCCCACTCCTAAGGAGGTTAGGCCAGTAAACAGGCATACACTAAACATGAAGATATGCCAGGTGAGTTAGGCTGGCCTAAATTAGTTACGATTGCACCCTAATTGCTTTAGCTGAGCACTTCAACACCATAGAATCCTTTCTACTTCTATGCATGGCGTGTATTTTGTATTTATAAATTCTTTCTCTCCCTTACACTTCTCAGAAATTTAAAAAAAGAACTGTAGGTGATTTTTATAAGGCTGAAAGTAATGCTCCCTGGGACAAAAGTACAAAGACAAAAAAAAATCCCATAGACAAGGGTGTGTAAACCACACAAAAATACCCTTCGCATAATGGTCTTGACTTTTATTTTTTCATTCTTTCTCTTCCCCCTCCAACCTAACCATTATTGCTCTGTGCATCTGTGTGTGCACACACATGCATGTGCATTTATTCATTAAGCACCTACAGAAGTTTGGAGTCCTTGCACAAGAAATTAGGGCAAACCACTGGCATGATAAATACCGATAGAAAAAAGAAGCAGTAGTAAAGAAAGGAAAAGGCACAGATCTCAGTGACAACTCAGAACTAACGAGGCCGAGAGGGAAATGGCAAGACTGGCTGAAACCAAGCATGCTACCAAAGTACTTACATCATTTACCCACTGTGCTTCCTTTTTTCTTTCCACTACTCTCTTGTCCCATTTTGCTTTTTTCCGTTTATTACTTTGATACAATTATTTAATCTCTGGTTTCCACAATACAGGAAACAGTTCTTCAATGTGGCTGCAATATATGCTTCTACCTCTCACAAGATCATAGCTACATTATTACTGTTTAGGTACCAGGTTCCTCTCTTTAGAACAAGTTATAAATTGTTACACACTATCTGAAGCAAAGTCCAACCCTACCCCATTGGTTGCAAACAGGAACACAAGAAAGCACCAGTATTGTAATACAAACACCACAAAATTGACCTGGCTTGATATTTGTACATATCAGACATAAGTGGGAAAATACTTAAGGTGCAATCCTAACCTGAGCTGGCACATTGGTCTTCCCACTCCTGTGGTGATGTAGGGAGGCAAGTGCATGTCTGTGCACTGGCCTAACCCACCTCCAGGAGTGGTGAAGTGTCTTATGGCACATTTGTGACACCTTCAGACCAGCACTGGACTTGTGCTGGGGCTTAGGCTGGCCTAACTGGGGATTTGGATTGCAGCCTTAGTTTCTTATTTGAAAAAAAAGAAACATGTGACCAGTCAATGTCCATAATTGCTACCTGGCTGCTATCATCTTGAAGATGATACACCAATAGGGTATGCACAGCATCCAACAGTTGAGGAGCAATCTCAGACGCCTCCTCAAGATAAGGGAACATTTTCTCCCATAACATGAGGACAACATTGTAGCTGCATCAGCATAGGAAAGATTCTTAATATGTTTGTTATTAGCTAGTGATGAAATGCATTTAGGAATCGGCTTCAAGTTATGCACAATACATGACAAAAAACAAAAAACCCATAGAATTTACACTTAACATGCCTTAGCATGTGTTAGCGTGTGTGTCCGTACCTGTGGCATTAAGGGTCAAGCATTCTCTGTCTTTTCCACCTGCCATTTCCAACCATATCTGGCACAGAGAATGACCAGAGTAAGGGGACACAACAAGCAGTCAGGAAAGGGTAAGCAGTCTCCACCTTTTCCACTTGCTGTTTCTAAATGCTTCTGGCACAGAGTAGAAGAACAGGCTGAAGGAAGGCAAGTGGTAGTTGGGAAAGGATAAAGAAGTATGGGGAGTGTACACAGACAGGTTTCACAGTCTCCCTCTGGTACTTAGAATTAATTAAAACAGGTCTACCTATTTCATGGGGAAAATTTGTTTTATTGGTGAATGTTGTTATATTGTACCACTGCAAGCAACAGCTGTGGGCTTTTGCTAATAAGACGGTAAGAACATAAGAAGAGCCCTGCTGGATCAGACAAAAGGCTCCCTGGGTCCCACAATGTCCCACCAGATGCCTCAGGGAATACACAAGACAACAAAATGTCCACATCCTGGTGGTCTCCCTTGCATTAGAGGCACTACTTCTAAAATCCGGAGGTGGCATATTCCCATAACCCATGATAGACATTTCCTCCAGAAATTTATCCAGTCCCCTTTTAAAGGAATTTAGGTCATATGACTGATTGATGCCACCACAATGTCCCATTGCAAAGAGTTCCATAGGTTAATGAAACACCAGGTTAAGAAATAGTTCATCTTAGCTCTCCAAACATTCAATTTTAGCAGATGTCCCCCACTTCCTAACCCTTCCCCTCCTGCGCAAATTCTTCCCAACATTCCTACTGTCATGGTAAGAAGATAGGAGAGAAAAGGAAGGGGTTGGATCTTAAGAAGCAAAGGCACAAGTTATATATGCAACATTTCTAGGTTTGGTTGCTTGACGGTATAACGTGAAACAGAGGCAGACAGGGCTGGAAGTGATTAGGGGGGATGAACAAGGCTCCAAACTTCACTCCTCTGGAGTGCCAAAACGGATTCACATTCCTGACTCCAGAACTGTGTTGCTGGATCATTTTACATTTACAGCCAAATGAACAGAAAGGTTTTGCAGAGACTTTAGCAATCCTAATTCTCACATCCACTGGCAAAACTTCTACCTGTACTGATGCCTGCTTCTGTTGCTCCAAGACTCTGCCCATTGGGGGGACCATTGATGGAGCAACAAGGTGCATAGCAGGCGATCAGCAATGGGGTGGTGGAGAGGGGACAACCAAGATGAGGTTGGATGGTGTGTGTCCCTCCAACAGGCCTGAGTTCAGCACAGGGTGACCATACGTCATAACTGGAAAAAGAGGACAAGGCCTCTTCCTACAAAAGAAATGTAGGACATGACAGAATAAAAGCTAAATCCACTCATATATTGCTTTCAGGTGGTTAATTTAAACACTTTGTTACTTATTTTTAAATTTAAAACTATTGAACATTATTTATTGATTACAAAAAGGTTACATGCTGCCTGATCACATGGAAAAGGAGGATTTTTCCCAGGACACAAGGTTTAAAAAGAGGACATGTTCTGGAAAAAAGGGAATATGATCACCCTGCATTTATTAACTCCACGAAGGCTCCATGCTACCTACTCATAAGGAAAAGGAAGATAATGAAGATTTTTCCCAGGACACAAAGTTTAAAAAGAAGACATGTCCTGGAAAAAGAGGACATATGGTCATCCTGCATATAGTTTCTGAATTCCAAGGACACACGATGCCTGCTCACAAGGAAAAGGAGGACAATGTAGATTTTTTTCCCAGGACACAAGTTTAAAAAGAGGACATGTCCTGGAAAAAGAGGATATATGATCACCCTAGATGAGGAATGATACAGCTGTAGGGAGCACACTGCACAAACGCACACAACTGATCAGGACTGGAGTTTCCCATTAAAACCCATCAAAGAAGAAGGGGTGGGAGGGAAAGATACCAACCTCAACTTTTACTTTCTCCTGTCTGCTCCTGGAGCCATGCAGTGGTTGCCAGTAGTGTGGGACTGGGGGGATCAGCCCCCCAACCCCTCCCCTGCAACAACAGCAGAAGCAGCTTGTTCCAGATGTTGATGGAAAGCTAACAGGGCGACGTTGTCAGCTGTTAACTCTTTCAGCAAAAAAAGAGGAGGAGGAGGAGGAAGGCGAGTCACAGGCAGCCCCACCCATGGGCAGCCCCTTCCAGTCCCCTCCTCCAGGCTGCAGCAGATCTGAGGGTCAAGCAAGGGAAAGAGAAGAGAGGCAAAGGAAGGACCCCTTTTCTGCACACACACCCCTTTACCGCGATCCTGAGAGGTTCCCCACTTTCCATGCACAACAGGATCTGGAGAGGAAGCCTGGTTGGGCTGGGTGCAGCTGCAGCCCGGAGGGTCTATTTATAGACCTGCCACTGGCACAGCACAGCAGCCCAGCCTGAGAAGGCAGCCCCTTTCCCTCGACTGTCCACACATGTCCCTCTCCGAGCTTGTTGCCCACCGAGTGAGCATGCCCAGTCCAAACCCCACTCCCCCAAGCCCTACCCCTGCCCTTTACCCTGCAGCTGGTGCTGAGCAGCGCCACCTTGGCCTCCAGGCACTGCAGCCACCCAAGGGTGGGAGGCAGAAATCAGTGCAATGGGTGGGGCTGGGCTAGGGGCAGGTCTATTGAAGTGGAAGGCAAAGAGGGTTCCCCTCACCCACTCCATGGACCTGACCTGGAAAAAAAGGACATATGGTCACCATGAAGTTCTCTGGATTGGAAAAGAAAATGAAGGCTGGAGGAAGAGAAGAGTGGGAGCCTAGAGCATCTCTTCTCCACCACACTTCCTCCCTCTTTCACTGTAGCATCCCTTCTTTTACTATTCCAGAGGGGAGCACTGACTGGGGTGCTCACCCTGGCAGCAAATGGGCACCTTTCTGAAAGAGGAAAGGAGGCACCTTTCCAGTGAAAAAGGAAGTGTGGTGGAGCATGTGGTGGAGAGGAGACACTCTAGGCTACCACTTTCTTCCTCCAGCCTCCTTTTCTTTTCCAATCCAGAAAAAAGAGGGAATTTCAGGGTGACCACACGTCCTGTGGGAAAAATATCTTCATTGTCCTGCTTTTCCTTCTGACCAAGCCGCATGTAGCCTGCTTGTAATTCATAAAGTAGAGTAATAATTTTGAATTTACTAATAGCACAATCATAACCATGTGTCCTCTTTTTTGATTTATTCCCAAGTATCAAACTGCAGTTTAAACTACAACAGCACTATGGGTACAATCCAGAGTAACTACGGGAACATGTAAGAGACATTATGTGCACCGTAGTTACTGCACCACCTAATGAAAACCTATGGGAAATTCATATTGCAATCCAGAGTAAATTGTTCTTACTCCAGAGCAAGGACTTCCTGTAGTTACTCTGGATTGCACCCTAAGTCACACAGACACACATACAAAAACTTTCCACATTTTGGTATGATTCAACAAATATTTTCAGAACTCAAAATTCATATGTTTTGCTAACTCTAACCTTGTTTCCCTCCGTTTATCAAACTGACACACGCACGCATGCGCACGCGTGCACAGAAACACACACACACACATTTGGCTAATTGGATACGAAGCCTTAATAAGACATGCACATTTTTTTAATTTTCTTTATATCATAGTAATCTTTTTTTCTGAGAATGCTCCTGAGCATTTAACAGCTGCATGTCATGTAGACATTTAACAGCTGCAGTTTTTTGCATGGCATGGAGATGTCTTTCTAGCAAGTTTCACCTGTGGAGGTTTCCCTCCCTTCCTCCTTGCAGCTGTTAGGCCCAGAGTCTTTGCCAAGAGAAAAAATAAGGGTTGCAATTATATACTTTCCCCAGCTGCCTTCTGAAATTAACAATGGTCTGGTCATTTGTAAATAAAATTAATTCTTGTGATTTCCTGTCAGGTTTTACATTTCTAGTTTTTATAATGCATTATTATCATTGAAAATCATTGTGCTCTCTGTGATTTAATCTATAAAAATGACCCACCCCATTTAATGTTCATAATCTAAAATTCCCAGTCAGACATTCAGTGACAGGGAGATTTGAGCTGCAATCCTAAATACACTTTCCTGAGAGTAAAACCCATTGAACACAGTGAGGCTTACTTTTGAGTAAACATGGTTAGGATGGTGCTCTTTGTTAAGGAGAGGCAATCTTTCCAAATCATTATCAACAACATCAGTATTATTATTAATAAGAATTTTTTTACTGCTTTTCAGCAAAATAATCCACAAAGCAGTTTACAGAGGGAAATAAAATACTGCTAATTAAATGGTTTGATTAGGTTTTTTAAAATCCTAATCAAACCATTTAATTACCAGTATTTTATTTTCTCTGTAAACTGCTTTGTGGATTATTTTGCTGAAAAGCAGTAAAAAAATTCTTATTAATAATAATACTGATAATCTGTCAAACTATGGTTTGGATGTCATACTGCATCTTCTAGCACAAGTAGTAGATCCGCTGAGTAAGGTCCTGGGTAAGTGTATATCAGATTGCAGCCTTACAGTGCAACCCTATGCATATCTGCTCACAACTGAATCCTACTCAGTTAAATGGAACTTACTCCAAAGTATATCTCTATATTGTACATCTGTTTAGTTTGCATTGTCGTTTAATTTGTTAGATGTTTTGTTTTTATAGGTAAAGGTGAATGTGGATGCCTAAAATAAAGAAATGTTGTCCACCATCTTGAAATGTTTTCTATTCCAAGCTGTCAAGTAAAAATGCATAATTTAATGGCATTTAATGTGTCAGATATGTTGACTGAAATTCACAAATATATTTGAACTCCTGTTGCAAGTTGCATCCAAGGCAGGTAGCTTAAATCATTTCATTATGGTTTGGATTTTGTCTACAGCAATGTCCAAAAGCCATCTGGGGCGCTAGGTGCAACCCTTGGCAGTTCTCAATCCAGACCACAGAAAAGCCTGTAATCCTCCAGAAACTCTGCTCTCTACACTTCCAGAAGGTATTCTGAGGGTTGGGGAGGCTGCATGCACCTCCTCTTTCTGTGTATGTACATAAGAACTGGTTTGAAGATCACCCACCCCCAGATGCTAGAAAGATCAACAGATTTGAATTCATTTGTATGCATTTTGGCTGTAATACGTATAATGGTGCCTCACATAAAGAGCTTAATTCGTTCTGGAGGCATGTTTGTTATGTGAAACATTCTTTATGTGAAACAGATTTTCTCATAGGAAATAATGGAAACTCAGGTGATTGGTTCCACAATCCAAAAAATATTCATATAAAAATATTAACTGGATGTAAAAATGATGACAAAATACTGGAACTGAATTCAAAACATGCATTCAATATGCATGTTTCACACAATTTAACACAATGGGGCTTACTTCTGGGTAGACATGGTTAGGAGACTGCAATCAAAGACACTTTCCTGGGAGGCTTACCTGGGCTGCTGCTGGAGGTTCAAGGTGGTCGATGGGGGCACTTGGGGGCAGTTAGGGGCAGCTGCCTCTGTCACCCCCAGGCAACTGCCCCCAAGTTGCCTACTGTTTATTTACTGTAAATTCTTTTTCCCCGCCCCCAACACTGTCAGAGAGATGATGTGACCCTCCTTCCAAAAAGTATGAACACCCCTAATCTATAGGAATTAGAAGGTTATAAGCAGCAAAATGGATTAGATTATCTCGAGAGCCCCTCTCTGGTAATTTGAAGTCTGTTTCAAAACTTGCCAAGTTCTCAGTTTCTAAGTCACATAACCATGAAGTTTATGAGCCATTAAACTATCATGCAGCCATCCTTCCTTCTAGCACATTTTCTTGCTCCTTCATTAGCAGACTAACCGCACAATCCAGAGCAACTAATCTGTCCACATAAGAGCCCTTGGGTTGCCCTATCTATCACTAGGTTGGAGCAACTGCAAGATGCTCCAGCCCAGTTACTCTGAAGGAGGCTTAGGGCAGAGCAAGGCAAGATAGGGTGCCCTAAGAGAGGTGGACCTGCTCTGCCCTAATTGGGGCAGCCTAAGCAGCTCAGGAGAGGCAAGTTGAGGGCATGTTTAGCATTGCCTAGGGCAGAGCAGTTACTCTGTATCCAGAGCCTGTTTTCAAGGCAGAAATGCCTTCTTCTAGGCCTCAGAGATATACCACTTCAGGAGCAGGTATAGTAATGAGTAGACCCATAGGGGTCCATGATAAGGCCTGAGTAAGAATGGCAGTGTTGACTAAAAATCTGAGTTCTTGGCCAGCCTAGCTGCAACCCCTTCCTCTCAACCTCAGGATATGGAACAACTACGGCAGCCCACTAACCTGGGGATACAGCAGGCCACTCCAAACATCCACCCTCCACTAGAGGAACTGCAGCTGTAACTGGTTGTCAGGAACTTCTGGGCTTTCTTATAAGGCAGACACCACAGCTGTTCCTTGTTCAGTGTGATCTGAGGGGGGGTCTCTTCAGGAGCAAGTCCTCCCCATGTGTCAATTACTTAGCATCCTCTGGAGCAGTTAGGGCAGCCCAGGCTTCCTGACTCTCTGGATGCAGCATAACTTTATGTTCTGGATACAGAATAGTTAGGAGAGAGCAGTTAGGGCAGAGCAGGCTGAACTTGCTCTGGATTGCGCCCTTAGGCTGCAATCCTAAAGACACTTTCCTGGGAGTAAGACCCATTGAACACAGTGGGGCTTACTTTTAAGTAGGCATGGGTAGGATTGTGCTCTCAAACATGGATTTTCAACCCATTTACTTAAAAGTACGTCAGCTTTTTTCAATGGACTGACTTTCCAGAAAATGTTTTGTCCCAGGATGTTGGCCCTTGGATTTCCTGATGAGATACTTTAGTTTGAAAAGTTCCCACTGGTGACCACTGACCTCCTGAGAGTTTATTGTCTTCCAGCGGCCTTAATTACAGTCATCAGAGGGAGAACTGTGATGCTCTAGGGATGTGGATGCCACAGGCAAAGGGGCAGGCAGCAGAAAAGGAAAGCTATTAAACAGTAGGAAAGAGATGCTACTGCTGGTTTGGCTGTCTCCACTTTCATCCCATGCAGAAAGGTCAATTACTCCTCCAAATGATGCCCACAAGCAACCAGTCTTGTTTAGCAAGTATAAAAATAAGATTAACAGGCAGAATTCACAGCTTTCAGAGTTTTTTCCTCCTTTCCTCTCAAACTTTGGTTCTCACCTCAGACCAAATTTTAAAATTTGACATGATATTTCTTAGAACTGTATGTATTGTTAGAATATAGGGCATCCTTACAGTCATTCCAGCACAATGACACAAAACAGAATATATCGTTCCAGCATTGCAGGGAAATTACATTCAGGATGAAATACAAATATTTAGGTCTGGACTCTGGAGTATATGTGCACTGTATGGTATTAATTTTCAGACACTTCATGAAAATTCATCAAGTTTCAACATGAATAGAATTAAAGAACTACTAAGTGAAAAAGTACTCAGAAGGTGTGCTGGCAGAAAATCTTACCTACAGTCAGAAGCAACAAAAAAATTACTTTTAAAATTTGAATAAATTTGTATAAATGAATATATTTGGGACATATATGAATTAGTATGGCTACAATCCTAATGACATTATCCTGGGAATAAAACCCATTGAACACAATGGGGCTTACTTTTGAGTAGCCATGGTTAGATTGCACAATATATGTCAGTCATATCTGACATATACTCATTCATATTAGAGGAATGAATGAATGAATGAATGAATGAATGAATGAAAATCAGTCCATACGCACTTTCTAACACAGAGAGGGTGATGTTCAAACTAGTTCTTAAGCACTTTCACACAGAGGTACATGCAATGTTCAACGCCTCAGAACGCCTTCCAGAGGCAAGCAGAGAGCGATATGCAGGCCAAATGGAAGGACCATACCATGAGCATGTGGAAGGGCCTTCCCTGGCACATCTGTCCTCCATGCCAGGATTTGGGCACCCCCTAGAATACGGTCTACTATGGAAAGGTTGTTTCTGTTGTTGACTGACATCTTTGATCTCAGCCAGCCCTAAATCATTTGCTGGATATACCTAACGGTATGTAGCATGATGCGGGTATTCATAACAACTGTGATTTTTACAATCTTGGTCACAATAGTGGATTCACCCTCCCATGTGTGGAACCTGCACTGATCACCTCTTTGCTAACTATGCCATTGCTTGCAAGGAAAGAGGCAGTAGTAGAATGATTCTGTTTCAAATGCAGTCCCCTCCATTCACATCCAGACTTTTAATTGTAAGACCCTGGCGCACCAAACATCTTTCTCAACATCAGCAAGCAAGATGCTCAGGATGAACTGGTTGGATGGGCAGTGGGAGGTGGAGCCAATGGGCCCTTTGCTCTGTTCTGCTGGTTGAAGCTGTCAGTTCACCCAGTTTATGGTTGGGCTGGTCTAGTCCTGCTTACTAAGGCGTTAGCATCCATAACAAAGCACAGCAGAATGACTCCCCCCTACACTGAATATCCAGTCATTTGAAGTTTAATTAGATGCATTTGTTTTCATACTTATTTTTAATTGCTTACATGATATGGTAGCATTTTAAAGATATATATCTTTTTATATATATGTTTATATATATAAACGTTTGTCTTGGATTATTAAGTATCTGGATAATTATTCAACTAATTATGTGTTTATTACCTAAGTGGCTTATTTTCCCCCACATATTTTTATTTAAATATAGCTACATAAAAACACACAAACATTAAACAGTACACAAAATCCTACTAATATTGTAACATGAGCAGAACCATCAATGGCTTATTTTTAATTTTAATGTGCATAGGCTTATGTTATTGCAAAATATGTGTAAAAAATTTTTTTAAGGAGAAAGGGCCACTAATGCAAAGGGACAGATTTCAGAGACATTGTGAATAAGATTTCACTGCAAAGAACTTTAAAGGATTTGCACCATCAGACTGTATTTAGGCTTCTTAGATTTAGAGCACAATCCTAACCATGTCAACACAAAAGCAAGCCTCATTGTGTTCAGTGTGTCATACTCCCAGGAAAGTGTCATTAGGATTGCAGCCTTATGCTCTTTCTCACCTCCCCTTGAAATTCACATCACAAATGTTTTAGTTATAGTTAAATAACTATAAGGAATTGAACCTGTAAGGAACTGAACCAATATGGAAAGGAGAAGTTGCATGAGAAGCTCTCTCTCCTCTTGCATCACCAGGAACAGTTAGGTGAGCAAGTTTCCGCTGCTCCTCCACTAGTTGCCCTCAATACTTAGCAAAAAGTAGGATCAAAGGGTTTGGAATTAAAAAATGTTCATTGGGACTGATGATCATGTTTATAATGGAAACATGGTATCCACTTATTTGACTCACAACTAACACTCAGGTCTAAATGCTTTATAAGCATGAGAAAAAAGTACCAAAATCCAATTTTCTACCTTTGCACCGTGAAATACAATTTATTTCATTAGATTTTATTATTTACCCTATTTAGTGGCTGTTATAACGTCCATACCCAAACATTCTGGAACAGCAAAGGAGGAGCAAAAATCCCAGGTCTTTAAAGATATTTTTCAAAAGATTTGGTATCCACTGATTTTTTAATCCAGTCTTTCCAGAACAGAATCCCAGTGGATAGCAAGGCATGATCTGGATGCTTAAAACATATGAGAAGAGCAAGAGAATGTGTCATTTTAAAAAGTCCAGGCCATTGTACTTTAATTGTCATAGGTTCAGCTGTACTCATATACTGTGTTTACTTGAATCTAATGCTCACCTTTTCCAGCTGAATTTGGTCTCTAAAATTAGGGTGCACATTAGATTCAATAGTTAATTAGATTTGAGTAAATATTGTGTTTTATTATAAGTATAGGGTGCGCATTAGATTAGACTGTGCATTAGAGTAGAGTAAAGCCATTGCATGTCCATTCAGATGCAAGTTCAGTGATGCTATCCTCATGAAAATGTATATAGGATTTCTGCCTATCCCTACAATCCTGAGTAACTACGGGAGCACGTAAGAGACATAACGTGCACCCATAGTTACTGCAGCACCTAGTGAAAACCTATGGGAAATTCATATTGCAATCCAGAGTAAATTGTCCTGACACCGGAGCAAGGACTCCCCGTAGTTACTCTGGATTGCGCCCTATATCTACACTACCAAAAGAAAAGTAAGAAATAAGTGTTGATCGTATATTGTTTTTGGAAGAGCCAGAGCCACAGCTCCATGCTAGCATACATAAAGTATTTCACAGGGCAAAAGTTGTTGGTTCAATTCCTGGCATCTCCTTAAAAAAGGAAAAGGTTGCAGTGGCAAGTAGCAAGTGCTGGAAACAAGTTCCTGCCTGTGATGCTGGAGAAGCTCTGCCAATCCCAAGATATCAGTGACGTTCAACCAGTGTGCCATGGCACAGTGGTGTGCCGCGCATAATCCTCAGGTGTGCCATGGGCATTTGGATATTGACTAATTAATAGGAAAATGGGGGTATTTAAACAGTCTGGTGTGCCTTGTCAATGGTAAAAACAACTGATGCTGTGCCTTGACCATTTCAGTGCCTTGTCAGTGTGCCTTGAGCTGAAAAAGATTGAAAATCACTGCAATAGACAATAAAGGATTCAAAGGACTCATGGTCTAACTTCGTATAAGGCAAGTACATATTTGCATGATCAGCCACCTAAGTATTCAAATCATGTCCAAAATAAGATGATTTTAATGTGGAAAGTCTAGAATTGTCACACTTACAAAACTATTAGGATTTCCATAATGGGAATTTACCAGATTCCATGTTAGTCCACATCCTGTTGATGTTCTCTCATGCACACAGCAATGGTGACCAGTTTAAGATCTGGGAATATGATATTTTGATGTGAGAGATGAACTGCTAAATCGCATTGCCACAAGCCACCATGGTGATAAGCAATTCATTTTTGTGATGAAATCACTCCTTCTATGGGTGTTTTGCTGGGGTCTGTTGAAACATTAACTTTGTTGTGGTCATGGTGGTTTTAGGTGGTTGGATCCAGTAGGGCCCAGCCTCTTTCATCCCGGAGTAGATTTTGGCTTGCTCTAACAGAAATACAATGAGTTCCAAGTGCTAGTAGGATGGATTCAGTTGCAGGAAATATCAAACGCTATTATCTCTAGTTCGGTCTTTTAGTGTCAGCTTGTTACTGCAACTTCTTCTTGTAAATGTGGAAACAGGAACTGCTTAGTCAGCTTCAGCATGAGAGTCAACATATTGACTCTGGGAGAGAGGAAACCGCACCAGAGAGGACAAAACAAAAACTTAAGGTTAATGGAACGGTGAAAAAAGTTGGAAGATTCTGTGCTAACAGAAGGAACACCACTGAGAGGTTTTGAAGTTTACATTTGACAGCCTGTAACCTAATGAAATAGTTGATCTCTCACAGCAGAACATCCCCTTGCAAAGGTTCATTTCAACAGCAAATTCCAGGAAAATGAGTCAATATTTGATTTAGCTCAGTTTCAGATTTTGGTAGCAGACTGAAGTTATACAATTTTTATTTCTAATGATTTCAAAGAACCAAAAAAAAGAGCAAATTTAATATAAGGCTCATCACTGGTTTTCCACATTTATTCTGCCAACTTCCTTTCCAAACTTGGGGCACAATCCAGAGTAACTACAGGGAGTCCTTGCTCTGGAGTAAGAACAATTTACTCTGGATTGCAATGTGAATTTCCCATAGGTTTTCACGAGGTGGTGCAGTAACTACGGTGCACATAATGTCTCTTAAGTGCTCCCGTAGTTACTCTGGATTGTAGCCTTGGTCTTGAAAACTTATGCCCACTTTAAGCTAATTAGTCCAACTGGTTCTAGTGGTCTATAAACTTACTGCTGTACTGAACCCCAACACCAATAAGAGGTTATCCGGTATGTAGTGTATGTAGCTCTTAGGGAGTTGGACTGAGACCTGGAAGATCCAGGTTCGAATCCCCCCTGAGCCATGAAGCTTCCTGGGTGATCTTGGGCCAGCCAGTTACTTTTCAGCCTTACCTACCACATAGGGTTGTTGTGAGGATGAAAGGATTAAAAGCTTTGTTACCCTGTAGTCCAGAGTAACTACGGGAAGACGTAAGAGATTGCTCTGGATTGCTCTATGCATTTCCCATAGGTTTCTCATAGGTGGCACCATAATTACGTTGGTGTAAAAGGTCCCGTAGTTACTCTGAATTGTAGTCTAAGGCTGCAATCCTAAAGACACTTTCCTGGGAGTAAGACCCATTGAACACAATGGGGCTTACTTTTGAGTAGACATGGTTAGGATTGTGCTCTTAGTCACCTTGGGCATTTGTAATAGCATGTGAAAGGCAGGGTTTAAATCCCATAAATAAATAAGAGTTCCTCCTCCATCCAAAAGTGACAAGTACCATCCAAAAGTGAAAACCGTTGAAAAGTGGAACCCAGTTGTTTTCAGCTTGCAAATGAAAAATGGCAACCAAAGAAAGACAAATATCACTTGGAAAAGCCTAAATAACATTTATTAACACATAGCTAAAATACATAAATTACAGTAAAACAAACAGAAGCATGTGTGGGCAACGAATCCAGAACAAGCATTGGGACTCCAGATGTGCTACTGTGGGGAAGGGGAGGCTTGTGCCCTTCCCCATTGTAAGGCTACAGCCTATTTAGGACTACTTTAAACACCTCTAGAGGTGGTTTGCCTGTTGGGCTGCAAATGACCAGCAGCAACTTGACATTTGCACTGTTACAGGACGTTTTACAACAGTGGAACTGAAGTTCTGCTGAGGCCCATAAGATTGGGCCTTTAATCCCATATACACACTGACATACACATAATCCCATATGCATATAGGCATATGCATATGCGATTGCATTATGGGATTACATAAATCAACAGGTGGAGTCCTATATACTGCTATAGTCCTATGGAGTCCTAAACGGTGCTATCCTATATAAATATCTTTATTGCCAATGATTCAACTGTCTTTTAGGCGTAGCATGTTCACATTTTCTTTAAAGCTCTGGAACGTATTTGTCACCATTTCTTCTTAACTATGGTGAGACCAGGACTAGTTTCTTGAGTGACAACATTCTTTTCAGGATTACAATAATTCCAAACACTGATCAAACACTACTCCTGCTTAGGCCCCTATACCCTGGACAGTTGTGCTAGATTGTTGTAAACACCTACTATGTGTGCAGCAAAGCAATCGCCTTTCTGTTTTGTCCCTAAAGTTTTTGTAAATAGACACAGGGCACAATTCTATCCATGTCTACTCAGAAGTAAGCCCCATTGTGTTCAATGGGTCTTACTCCTAGGAAAGTGTGTTTAGGATTGCAGCCTTCTGTGTTCTAAGTGCATAAGCAGCAATTTTGGAGATGATACCTAGGATTGGCTCTGAGGCAGTGTTTGATGAGGTTACTTAACTGAATTTTGTTTCTTTATGGATTAAGAAGCTATATAAATAAATAGTAGGCATACGATAAATCAGTATCATATACGAAGTATTTATCCATACACCTTATTCCATAAAAGAATAAAATTCAGATAAGAAATCTAAGTTTATGTAGCTTTGAAAACATAAGATTAGCGTTTTTTTTTCTTTATAAAAACTGTTTCCATTCTTTATATTTTCCTTTCAGTTCATTATACCATATCATTGCATGGCATACAGATATTCAAGCCAGCTAATTTACTTCTAAAATAATAGACAAAAGAAAAAAATAATTAATTGTAACATTCAATGAATGTTATTTCAAGTTTTCAATCTTTGATACTTATTGTCTCTCAGTTAATTTATAATCAGTATATAAGTGCAGAACAGACCAGTGCTTTCTGTTTCATGACTTCATTATTCAATTTACTATACAATATAGATTAACATAATTATGCAAAGCATTCAATTTATGCCTGGAGTAAAAATAAGGAAAGAAAAAGTAACGACAAAAACAGATACAAATAATCAAAAAAACAGAGTCCATCAGGAGCCTTTATTTTGGTCTTTTAATTCTATTCTTTGTCACCGTAATCCTATTCATGTCTACTCAGAAGTAAGTTCCATTGTGTTCAGTGGGGCTTAGTCCCTGGAAAGTGAGTATAGGATTGCATCAGATATCAAACTTAATTCAGTTACTCTGCTGTTTACATGGGGTGCGTGTTGTACGGCAGGGCATGTTTCATGGAAGTGTCCTGCACGGCAGGGTGGTGGTGGTGGTGGTTTAAGTGAATGCCCAGGCATGCAAATATTCTTGAAATTTTACTCCCGCAGTGCTGGTACATTTCACTAGTCTTTAAATAAATTTATCCTTTAATAAATAAATAAAATAAATACCCCGTGCACCATCCCACTCAATGCACCAATCCATTCCCCCGTTACTATCTCCCTCCAGGCACCAATCTCCTATGTTCACCATCCCCCAGTGAGTCAGTGACCTTTTCATTTTATATAGATGGCCCTCTATTATTGGCCCATATATTAATGGCTCTCACTGTGAATCAGGGCACAGTCCTAATTTAAGCCAGCCTAACTCACTCAGGAGTGGGGCAGAAGTGCTTTACGGCACTTTTATGACAGCTTCAGGTCAGCACAGGCTTCCTGCCAGGGTCCCAGACACTCTACATTTTGCCCAAGATATGTCCTGTGGTGTGACTTTCCCTGGCCTTCTTTATGTGTCTGTTCCCCCCCCCCCCGAAGTCAGAGAACTTCCCATTCCTATGAAGACCAGAAATGGAAGCTCTATCATTAATGCTACTTCCCTGTTCCACAGTGGCAACCTTGGCATTTCTCTTTGGAAAGAAAATTCACAGCTGTCATAAGCCTAGAACAGAATGGGAGGTGATGAGAAATGGGGCTCTCTCTGTCTTGCTGCTCAAGATGTTGGGGGTTAACTTGGGGGTTATCTAAGGACAGGGTGACCAGATGCCCGAACCTCAAAAGGAGGACAAGGTCTTGGATTCCTCTCAGCCTGGACTTTCTGATGGACAATGGCATGTTTACCTACTCAAGAGTAAAGCTTGGGCACTTAGGGCTCAATGCATTCCATAGGGCTCAATGCATGTTTTTTTAAGTTTTTTTGGCTATTACATTTGATAGGAAGGAGATATTTCAAAACCAATTTTTGTACTGGATTCTGTGCTTCAATACAAATCCAATAACATATGACATGATGGGGTACTGCACACCATTGCAAAGTTCCAAGATGAAGCCAAAGTGGAGGACAATGAAGCCCTTTTGAAGGACACCGGGACAGGAGGCTAAAAAAGAGGACAAATCCAGAATGTTTTGGTCATGTGGTCACCCTGTAAGGAGTTTCTTTGTCCAACTTCAGCTTTTATACCAGATGCAGCTGTACCTGTCTCAGTCAGATCTGGCCACAGTGGCCCATGTCATGGTGACATCAAGATTAGATTATTATAATATTATAATACACTCTGGACTGCTCTTGAAAACAGTTTGGAAGTTACACTTAGTTCAGAAAAGTGAAAGAGGGTCCTGGACCGAAATGCTCAAGAACCACTGCTATAAAGGTTGCAGAGTTACTAATGAATATTGAAACAGACATGAATCAAACACAATTACAAGGGCACTCTGCACTGGTATGACTTTTAATTGTCATCAACTGTTCAGAAATCTTAAATTCTTTGTTTCATTTTTAAAAATCTTTCTAAATATTGATACATATAGTAATTCCTTCTACCACTGTGATATGAGAAGAATACAAGCAACATGAAAACCAATTCAAAAGCGAAATGTAGTCTTTCTCGCTTGCTTTCTGTGCTCTTCCCACTTAGTTACATTGGAGTAGGCCAATCCATTTTAAAGGGTCATCAGCAGTGTGTGATGAGAAAAGTGTTTGTTGCCTAAATATATATTCTCATGGATTGATGTTTTAAGACAAAGTATACACATTTCAACAATTAATGAACTCCATCCTAAGCTATAATTAGAATGACGAGTGTGCATTTAATTGTGACAAAATGCTAAGTTTTCCTAAGGTATGCAATCGTATTAATGTTCGCTTTGTAAGGAGGTGCCACTGAAGTCAATATGGATGACTGGGTATAATTCTCATCTGCTGCTTCTACTTGTTGCTTTCATTATAACAGCATTCATTATCAAAATCTTATATTGCATACAAGGCAGGAGTTCATAAACATCTGCAGAAATATTCAGTTTCCACCACAAGAAGGTGCATGTGAGTCATGGATTTGAGCAGAATTTGCAGAGAACATGTGTTTTATGTGTACGTTTTTCTCAAATGATGCTTTAAAAAATGAGGACATTTAAATCCCTTTTATATAATGCTGTAGAATGGATGCTTAGATGCTTTTCAACAAACATTCTCAAAAATGCTTATAAGAGCAACTAGAGAATTGTTTTTCAGACATAGCTTTAGTGACTTCATAGCCCCAGAATTGCAATCAGCTCCTCTGCTTATCCTCTATCTGGGGGTGAGTACAGGAGACATCCATCCACTCTCTTGCCAAGTTGCTTGATCCCTGACCTACTGGAATACTGCTAAGAAGATCAAGAGATCTGATAGTATTTCTGGCCCTGAAAATAAATCCCAAAGCAAAGCTGAGATTGAGGGTTTAAAAAAAATTTAAGAAAGCAACACCTTCTACAGACTACTGTAATTGCTGTTAAGCTAGTAGGAACTCTAAATACTCCCTAAGAGCACAATCCTAACCATGTCTACTCAAAAGTAAGACCCATTGTATTCAGTGGGTCTTACTCTCAGAAAACTGTCTTTAGTATTGCAGCCTAAGTTAGCATGACTCAGGTGGAACTTTGAGCATAACACATGGATATGAAAACATCTTGAATATGGTTTAGTTCAGATCAGCCAAAGTTCCCTGTCTTCCAAATACCTTACTTACTACAGAATTTGAAGAATTCAATGTTTAGCATTGCCTAGGGCAGAGCAGTTACGCTGTATCCAGAGCCTATTTCTAGGGCAGAAATTCCTTCTTCCAGCTCCTCAGAGTCATACCACCTCAGGAGCAGGTATAATAATGAGAAGACCCATAGGGATCCATGATAAGGTAGAGTAAGAATGGCAGTGTTGACCAAAAATCTGAGTTCTTGGCCACCTAGCTGCAACCCCTGCCTCTCAGCTTCAGGATACAGCACAATTACAGCAGATCACTAACCTGGGGATACAGCAGGCCACTCCAAGAAGCCCCTTGTATTCACTGTAGACTGTCCTGGCATCTCATCAGGGATTCCTTTTAAGGCAGGCACCACAGCTGTTCCTTGTTCAGTGGGATCTGAGGGGGGTCTCCTCAGGAGCAAGCCTCCCCAGGTGTCACTGACTTGGTGCCTACTGAGCATGCTCTGGAGCAGTTAGGGCAGCCCAGGCTTCCTGACTCCCTGGATGCAGCATAACCTTCAGTATAGTTGTGGCAGCCCAGCTGGGGCACTCCTCACTGCCCTTACTCTGGATTGTGCCCTTAATGACTTGGGCAATAATCATTCTTATTCAGAGCAGTATGTACAGGCAACACTAAAACCATGTGATTTTAAATATGAATTATTTGCACATCAAATGTGTTCTCAGGTGGGGTTTCAGATTCACTCTCATCTGATTGTACTGGATTCTCTCTTTTTTGGCTAGGCGGGTTCAACAGAAAGCAGTTTAGAAATTACCAACTCGGAAATAACACTCTGATATATTTATTTCCATGGATTATGTTCCATTTGAAATGTCAGTCTTGTGAGGCTGCGGACGAGGTGCAGAATGACAGCGTGTAGATATGCTGAAAAAATACGAGGGTGTTATTGAAGATATGCTTTCTCCCTGGACTTCCAATTTACCCTTCTTGGCTTAATTCAATAAGGCGACCAGCAAAGACGGCCAGCGTTCCTATAATACATACTATCATAAAAATGCCGAGGAGAAGGTGGTCAACCACCATTGCAACAAACTTCCATTCTTCTGCAGCCTGGGAATAAAAAAAAACAAGAAGAGGCAATTAGAATTATCTTGGGTCTAGTTGTTGGCTGAACTGGTTGATCAGGAGTGCCAAGATCCCACTTCTGTGTCATATGCGTCCTCTGTTATATGCTTCAAATTGGTACGTAGAGCATTGTACTTATGCTCTAAGCAGGAACGTAGACGTGGAAAAAAAAGGTAGTCTCAGCTCTATTACCAATGAGAATTTGAGGTATCTACAATACACATCTGATCTCCATTATAGTGTATCATCCATGACTTGACATCACAGGAGGTATAAGATGACATGCTGCAATCCTAACCCCATTAGGCCAGCATAACTCCTGGCACAAGACCTGTGCTGGCCTGGGGTGTTGCAAAATTGCTATAAGGCTGGACCTAGAAGCATGAAATTTGGGGAGGGTGTTCCTTTCATCATGGAGGCAGCCTTTAAGAACCAGTTTTTGGAAATTCAAACAAGAAGGGGGTGACAAGGGGTGCAACACATTTTCCTCCCTATACTTTACATTGGGAGGTGTAATGACTGATCAACACCCTGCCCCAACCCCTGGACTTAGAAGCATGAAATTTGGGGTGGGTATTCATTCCATGACATGATCACCCACTAAGAATTGTTTTTCAGAAATTTAACCCCTAAGATGTGAAGAGGAGTGCAATTTTTTTTCATCCCATACATAACATTGCAGAATGACTGATCAAAATCCAGCCAATTTGGTGCCTGGTGCCTGAGGGCATGGGGCATGGGGGGTGGGAGGGAATGGTGCATCGGGGATGTGATACAGGTGAATGTTGCACGGAGGGAGAATGCTACATGGAGAAAAATGTTGCATGAGGGAATATTGCACGGGAGTAATGGAGCGTGGCGGCATGGTGCGTGGAAGGAGATGTTGCATGGGGGAGGAATGTTGCACAGGAAGTAGTGGTGGGCTCCACCAGGTTCACATCTACTCTGTAGAACCGGTTGTTAATGAGAGATAGGAAATATAAAGTTTAAAAATAGCCATTTAAAAGTGACTGCCAGATGGGCATAGAACCGGTTGTTAATTTCTTTGTATCCCATCACTGACGGGGAGTTGTATTGCACAGGGAGTGTTGCATGGTAGTGCATGCATAGTGGAAAGTGTTGCATGGGGGTGTGCACAGGGTTGTGTGTTGAACAGGGGTGCACTGCATGGGAGTGTGTTGCACAGGGGAGTTTTGCACGGGGGGTTAGGGGGACTTGGTTCATTTGCTCTTTAATCCCATCTATCATTTGGTTTCTCCTTGAATTATTTTGGTGAGCAATTCTATTCAATTTTGGCCACAGGAGGGAGCCAAATACTGCGCAGCAGCATTTCTCTGACCACAGAAACGGAAAGTATGAGAAAGTATGAGAAAAAGGTAAAGTATGAGAAGCAGTTAAAGCAAAACAATAAAACATCACCTTCTAAATCCCTGCTGCCCAGCTAGAGCCGACAGTTCAGGAAGATGGAAGAGACCGGTGTAAATTTGCTTCTTTAAAGACTGAAATTTTAAGCAGTACAATTGTAAAAGGCTGCACTTCTATACAATGTGGTGAAACCACCTGTAATTCCTATAGGGGATTGTGTCAGTCTATTGACCATGTGCATGAAGCAAGGCATGGCCATGAAGCAAGCCTTGAAGCTCTTGATAAGATCATCAATGGCCTTTAATAATTCTGATGCTGATTATGATATACTGTACCAGTATACCAGTATATTTTTATGGTCTGTACCAGTTTGTTTTTTTTAATCTTTGGCCCATATCTAAAGACAAATTAAGCCCTTTGCAATGGAGCAGTTAAGGTGACTTTCCATAAGATAACACTAGAGGGTGACGTGACTGCGCGGACCCATAACTGCTCTGGATTTTGTCCTTTGTTTTAGGGCCCAACTTTTTAATGCGGATGCAGGTGCAACACAACCCCTAGTGTTTTGTGTGTGTGTGTGTGTGTGTGTGTTTGTGTGTGTGTGTGTGTGTATGAGAAGTAGACCAAAGTTGAGGTGGATCAAATAATCCTCTGAGCCGTTTTAGAAAAAAAGAAGTGCCTCGTCTGTATTGAAGCTGCAAGTGGTTTTCCAATTCACTTTGAGTTTTTCCTTTAAAGCAAAATGGAACAGTGCTATTAATTATAGTTGCAAGGAGAGCTTCATGTAGAGTTAGGATTCCATATTCCATATTTCCTCTTAATAATTTCCCTGAAACCACTTTACCACCCACATGTTCTTTCCTCCTTTATGATTTCGGTAGATGGAAACACTGATTAGATCCACTTCACATTTTAGCACAGCCCACAGGCCTTTTATAATCATTCATGATTGTTCTTTAACAGCAGCATTAAAGGCAGAACAGGAAGGCCAAGGGTGCATTAGTTGGAAACAGAAGGCGAGGGTCATAATAATGCGCCCAAATTAATAGTGGGTTATTTGGAAACGGGAGATGATTCATATCAAGAAAATGCTCTTACATTGTTGGATTCTTGGTCTGACTTCATTGTTTCAGCAATGTATTTGATGCCCTCAATCGCACTTTTCACATCTGGATTTTTAGTCAGTGATGACTGGAAACTCACTGCAGCAGGGCCTTGCTTGCCAGAAATATCTGAAATGTCAATGTCTTCAGTAAAAATCCTTTTCTCCTGCTTATTTTTGGAAGGGCGTTTCATGGTGGAGAAAAACATGATGTTTGGAATGGTGTTGATAAAAACCTGAAATAAATTCATAATCATTGTCATTACAGAAAATGGTTGTTATCAAAGAGGGGAAAAGGGTGCAATACATCATCATTAGCAGCAGACCAAAATGGTATTTGTGAAATAATACCATCAAAATGTGAAACTGGGCTTATAAAACAAAGTAACTCTGCCATGGACCTATTAACATGGCAGCAGTGTGTCAGTGGGTTGTCCCGAGTGCTTCTGATTGTGTTTCTGACCCTACAATCCAGAGTAACTACGGGAAAACATAAGAGGCACTTACTCTGGATTGCTCTATGCATTTCCCATAGGTGGCACCGTAACTACGTCAGTGTAAAAGGTCACATAGTTACTCTGGATTGTAGCCTAACCTCTGACTCCACATGCAGTTCTGTGGCTTTTTCCTAACAGGCAGCAGAATTTTCAGCAGGCTCAGAAGCTGCCAAGGAAAATGCATGGAGCCCTATGGAATGTGAAACAGAACTACATGTTTGTTTACTCATGAGAAAGCAAATGTTTAATGGTTCCTTTTTTGTTTTTCCCCTGCACTTTAAAACCAGCTTCTTTCCATAGCAATTCAACTTTTTGTTCAATTCTGTTGGTTCAGGTTGCTATCTTCTCGATGTTCCAATTTGTTGTTTGCTTTTGGCATCATTGGGTTCATTGTAGTTGTTCATACAAGCAGCATGCAAATCTTAAATGACTCCTGTAGGTTTGATTCAAGTAGTTGACCATGTAGTTGTGCTCTTCAGGGCTGGATGGGTGGGTGAGTGTGTGTGCATATGTGCATGCTTCGGGTATTAAAAACATATATATTACAGTTATCACTATATTACAGTGATTACACTTTTAAAGATGCTTTAAAACTGATTAAACTATTAGTTTGGAATGAAAAACTCATAACACTGCTATAACACCACTTAAGCCCCTCCTTTTAAAATAATACTGTTATCTTTGAAGAAAAATATCATTTTAAACTGTCTCTCACCATTACTTTTCTATAACCCTGGGGCAAGCCACTGATGCCCAAATCAGTGTCTTTAGATCTTTCGATACCAACCATTTGAAAGGGAAGAAAGAACTGCAAATCTATGACTAGCCATATGGTAAATGAAATTCAAATTCAAACTTTATTTGAAAAAATGCCATAGCAAAGTATGGTAGCTGAAATCTAACCCATATGGGACCACAGGTGTGCCTGGGATCATTGTGGGGAGGGGAGGAAGCAAATGCCCTGTGGCATAACCTGACAAGGAGCTTTCTTTTTTCATTTACAGAATACTTATAGGGCCTTAAAAGGCCTTCTACAGCCTTTTTAGTCCCCCCAAAAGCTTAAAAACTGATTTAGACAAAAATTTCTGGTTTAGGTAAGAACTGAAACTTTTTTTAGGCTAACAGGTTATGAGGAAGAGGATGGCACATATTGGATTCCTGATGCCTGGTAGCACAGGTGCCAGGATCTCAAGTGTGGATAGGAATCAGTCCTCTTACACCACCAATGCTACAGTAGCCACACAAAATTGGGTGTTTCTGTGGCTCCCAACTGTTTTATATAACTGCTCTCCATGGTTTCTTAGGGCATATGATATACCATTCCCTCATGTCTGAAGCAACATCTATATCTATTCCAGATGCTCCTTCATGCTTGTTTCTTCCCCTGTAATGAAAACAAACTTAAAGTGCAGAAATGAGTGAGCTAGTATTTGAACCCGGATCTAAATATTATAAACTTAAAGTGCAGAAATGAGTGAGCTAGGATTTGAACCCGGATCTAAATATTATACACTATCTTCAAAGTCCTTGGAAATGTTCTATCAAGGAATGCATCCAACCTATGCAATCCAGCAGTCTTTTCAGTTCATGATATTATTTTGGCTAATATGATATTGTTTTGGCTGATGTTAAGTTGATTTACTTTTTGCCAAGACAAGTTTCCCCAAGTACACCTCACCTTTCTCACCCACTGTGGCATAGTGTGGGTGCTTGGAGAGCGATGATGTGTATTGATCACAATGACAGTGATGATAATTGAGGTTATGACAAATACCATGGTGAACAACATATATTTGCCAATTAAGGGCACTGCGCTGGAGGTCGAAGGAATGAGCTCCACAATGACCAAAAGAAACACCGTCAAAGACAGGAGGACAGAAATGCTCAGGGTCATCTTCTCACCTGGGGTAGGGAAGATAGAACAGAAGTGAATGAGCTGGAATATGGAACAGAAAGGGATGTTTTGATTCTGAGGGCCCATCCTATGCCCTGTCACCAGTGCCAAGGCAGTTTTCACAAAAAGGGCACATATTGCATCCTATGGTGGGGGAACCAGGAGGCAAATGGGAGGTAAGTAAAATATTATCTCCCCCTTTATCTCTTTTACCCCTTAATCTCTTGGTTGCTCCCTCTGCCATGGGATGCAATATGTGCCTTTTTATGGATGCCCATATGCTTTTTTTTGAGACTGTATTGGTGCTGGCGGCAGGGGATAAGATCAGTGGTGGGATTCAAATCAATTAACAACAGGTTCTATGTCCTAATAACCTAAATTAACAACAGGTTCTATGTCCCATTAGTAACCGGTTCTCAGAACCAGGCGCTCATTAGCAAAGGGTTCTGTAGGACCTGTGAGAATCCCCTGAAATCCACCACTGTATAGGATTGGGAGAAATATATTTTCTCCCAATCAGAAATATATTTTACTTACCTCTGTGTAAGCCTTGGGACCACCTATGGGTTTCCTTAAAAATATGACATATATTTTGGTATATTTATGGCATATGGCATATACGGCATATAATTTAGGAGGGGAAAACGGCAAGGAGGTTTTTGAAAGAAAGGGTGATATCCAGTGAGCACTATTGGATCTGCCCCTTGCTGACTTATCCCCAGCACTGATTCCTCCCCTGGAATATCTGGTTCAACCCGTTCCTCCTATGCCTCTGAGTATTTGAAGGCAATCTCTAAAATAAATTTCCAAAGCATTTCTCATTAGGGCCAAGAGGTTTAAAGAAAAAAGGGTGGGTTCCCCCAACCGTATCAAGAATTAACACACAGGGATATGTCCAGGGATATGGAATCCCTTCAGTTTTCATTTAAACTTTTCTCATGTAGTTGCATAAGTCACAGCTACGTGATCAGCCAGTAGAGAAGGCAAATAATTGTTTCTATGTTTGAATTTGTTACTTGAGTAATGAACCTACCTGAATCTGTGGGCAGATAAAACACTAAGCCAGTTAGGAACGAGAAGAGGAGGCAAGGAATAATGACATTGACAATGAAGTAGAGGGGCAAGCGTTGCATCAGGAAATGATAGGTAATATCCAGATATGGTGTATCAGGGCAGCAGGCATACGTAACCCAATGTGGCCAGCCACGGTAATACTTCATAACCCATTCTCCACTCTCCATGAAGTTACTTAGGTCTGGCTTCTCACTTTCCTGAGAGGATAAACATGAAACTTTATGGAACACAATAAGCAAGGATTGATGCCACCTTGCAAAAAAGGTTTAGATCAATTTAAATACCGTCTTTATAGTTTGTTAAAAAATACCTTGCCATAATTTCATTATTTTTGCTGAATTCCTTAATGTTCCTTACTGTGCATAATGTGGAATCAAATTCCTGTAAAGTGTCATACAGCTTATGCCTATTTTCAGGGTTGGCCCAAGATCTCCCAGTGTCTAAGTGCGCTGTCCTGTCGATAGCTCAATAGCTGCCTTTTCTGCCTCAAGTCTCTTTTCCTTTGCATATCCTTTTATGCTCTTTCTTTTCAAAGTTGGAGGAAAAGTAGAGAGCCAGGGTGGTATAGTGGTTAAGGAGTTGGATTGTGACCTGGAAGATCCAGAATCAAATCCCTTCTTGACCATGAAGCTTCCTGGGTGATCTTAGGTCTGTCATTCACTCTCAGCCTCACCTACCTCACAGGATTGTTGTAAGAACAGCAGGAGGGGAGGAGCTAAACCTTTGTAAACCATCTTGGATATTTGTGTTGGCATGGGAAAGGAGGGGTATGGCTGGATGGATGGATGGATGGATGGATAGAAAGAAAGAAAGAAAGAAAGAAAAGAAAAGAAAAGAAAGAACTGAGTGATTTCCCAGTAAATCCTCTTCAGGTAACCTTATGCATTTGTCCAGCTCTGTCCGTCTGGGCAAAAATAATAGAAGTGCTGAAGGTTCTTTTGGAACAGAACATGGCAGAAGAAAACTGTCAGAGAAAGGCTGAGGTGTTGGGAGGGAGTTATATAACTTGAGTGTGAGCACAGAGAAGGCTCTCTCCTCCTTAGGACCCAGTCCTATTCAACTTTCCAGTATTGATTTAGCCATGCCAATGGGTCATCTGCATCCTGCAGTGGGGCAGTCACGGAGGCCTCCTCAGTGGCCTGCATTCTGACCACATCAGCACTGGAAAGTTTGAAGGGATTGGGCCCTAAAGCCCAATCTTATACCCACATATAGCAAAGTCTCATTTGCAATATGATCATGTTCCTAGATTCCTGGTCCATACTCCCATCTGTCAAAGTGCAACCTACCGGGAAGATGACAACAACTGTGCCATCATAGGTCCATGTGCCAAACTTCATACTGCAGTTCTGCTCATCGAATGGAAAGTAAGTGACTATAATCTCACAATAGCTTTTAAATATGGCTGGAGGTGTCCATGCAATGTGGCCTGTGTAGTTTAAGAGGACCTTGGTAAACTGGACAATAGCAAAATCGCCATCAGCACTGCAAAAGGGAAGAAGGAACAACAAAAAGACATACAATCAACATGAATAGCATGCATTTTAATACATTTTAACACTCAGTTTGGGAAGGGGAGCAGTCATGGAGGGCTCTTCAAAGAAAGGGAATGTTTATTCCCCTACATTTGTGCTGCCTTGTGGCTGCATTGGTACTGAAAAATTAGATGGGATTTAGCAATTAGACATTTATTTAAATAACCTGATTTCTAGGAATCAAAATGTTTTTTAAAATGTGCAGAATTTAATCTGCCAGAATGATCTCATGTAATCTTAAGCCAAGAATAACTGAAAAATGTATAAAGAGTTTGGATCCTCTTTTTTTTTTACCAAGATGAAATTAGCTTGAGATTTTGATAAATTGTCAGTTTAATAAAGAATTAAATTTCTAACATTCATTTGGTTGCTTGTTTTTGAGGATGCAATTTCCAGTGTCAAGCATAGACTAATCTAGTGGTTCTTTTTAGCTAAACTTTTAGTACCAGAATCAACAAAACAACATCTATCAGAACCCACCTAAGTTTACCAGACTTTTAAAAACAAGTTCTTGAAATAAGTATTTTATTTATTTTTAAGTAATAAAAACCAGAAAAAGACCCTCATTTATCTCCCTATATTTACACTTTCTTGCAAAATGAGCTCATTGCAGGTAATTAGCAGCTATATCTGATTTTTTAAATAATCCCATGGGTTGAGGCAATTTATTTGATCTTTCCATCACTTTTTGGTGACCCAACATAAATCAGGTCATGACCCACCCTTTGGGAACCATTGGACTAATGTCGTAACAACCAGTAAATATAATTTAATATAATATGTTGTACCTCTTTCTTTGTCTCAGCTGAAACAGAATGTTTGCTTTTCCTTCTAGACACATTAAAGCTGTAGTATTCAGACGTTTCAGCTCAGGACCCCCTATCAAACTTAAAAATTGTTTGGGACCCCTTCAACTTTGATGCCAGAGTTCCTCAATGTCTATTGGGAAGCAAGCCCCATTGTGTTCAATGAGACTTACACCCAGGAAAGTATGGACTGCAGCTTGTGCCCCATCTACTTGAAAGTAAGTTCCCTTGTGTTCAATGGGGCTTACTCCCAAGAGACTGTGGACAGGATTGCAGCCTCAGATCCTATCCTAGGCAAGTCTATTTGGAAGCAAGTCCCTTTGTGTTCAATGAGACTTACTCCTAGGAAAGTGTAGCTGGGAGTGCAGTCCAGGCTCATCCTACATTTGGGGGTCTTGAAGCTGCAGCGGCTCCCCCAAGGTCATGCACTCTGGCAACCTTTGGGCATCTATGAAGAGAATAGCAGGGAGGATGACCAAGATGGCAGTGCTTGGTCTACTCACAATCCTGGCTACTCATGACCTGCCCCTGAAACAATACTTCAACCCCCACAAAGGGTTCCCAACCCCCACTTCGAGTACCACTGTAAATAATCAGGGAGATCTTGCTCTAGCCTGCTATTTCTCTAATCGTGTCTGAAGCCCGCATATAGCTATGAAAATGAATCCCACCCCAAATACGATGAGGTATTCAAACAAAGGATGGTTCATAGGATTAATGTGTGAATCAACAATCCCACTTACTTGTTATACAAAACAAGATCTGGATGCCAGATATCTTCAGATGGAATACGTATTTGTTTCACACCACCATAATCTTCAGGCTTCCATTGCAAATTTATATCTCTCCATTGCTTAAAAAAGGAAGTTTAAGCAATGAAAATCTCATATACATATATACATATATCTGTATTGATGAATATAAACCTAATACTGTAATTAGATCATAAATCTATCTATATCTTAGATAATAACTCTAGTTCTTGTATAGTATTATATATTATGTATAGATAATAATCTATAGAAGATATAGTAAATAACTTCCTGTGAACTAAATGTGATCAACTGGTACAATAAACAGAAGCTTGATAATATTACCATTTTCATTACGAGGAATCCCAATTTTTGTTCGTTATATCAGTGGTTCTAAAACTTTTTAGCACCAGGACCAGTGGTGGGCTGCAGCAGGTTCGCACCTACTCTATAGAACCGGTTGTTAATGAGAGATAGGACATATAAAGTTTAAAAATAGCCATTTAAAAGTGGCTGCAGGATGGGCATAGAACCGGTTGTTAATTTCTTTGAATCCCATCACTGACCAGGACCCATTTTTTAAAATGATAGTTTATTGCAGCGGTCTCCAAACTGGAGACTGCTGCTCACCAGGAATGCCTTTCCTGTTCTGTACTGTTCGTGTCTTACTCTTTAGGTCTCTAGTTCAGGAAAATGAAATGCTTTGGGTAGTAGTGTCTCTGGTGCCATGTCCCAGCAGGAAGATGCAATTGCCCACAGCATCGCATCAATCAGATCTGGGGACATCAAGAGTTGTGGTACGCCGGAAGGATTCACTCAACCCGCCCCGCATCTGGCCTGCCGGTCAGGATTTGGAGGGAGTGGCTCTATTGGAATCAACCAGCTTTACAAGACTTTAAAAAACCTGACATAGAAAAGAATAATTTACTTGCTTAGGGTGCAATCCTAACCAATTTAGGCCAGCACAACTCACCCGTCTCTCCATTCCTGTTGTGGTATGGGGCTGGAGTGGTACAGAAATGCTTTACAGCACTTTTGTGCCCCCCCTTGCTCCAGGCCAGCACGGGACTTGCGTCTAGATTTATGCTGGTCCAACTGGGGATTAGAATTTCAGCCTTACTTACTTACAAGCAATATTTCATTTATCCCCTTCTCCCCAAAAAACCATTGAACCATTTCTCATAATAAGCAGCCCTAACAAATAGGGTTACAGCTTGAGGGGCTTAGTTATGTGATCCAGTCTTTACCTGTCCCCACTGCTTGCCAGTGAAAGACTTGGGGGGGGGGGATAGCAGAAAAAGATGCCATTTATCTCTTTATATTTACTGTTTATCTCTGTATATTTACACAATCTACACAACTTGCAAACTGCAGGTGTTCAGCTCAGCAGCAGCTACCTGATTATTGATTATCCTCAGGACTTAAGACTGCTATCTGATCTTCCTATCACTCAAGTGTTCACCCACCACTAAGTGTCAACCCACCAAGTGGTTCCTGACCCACAAATTGGGAAATGCTGCTCTATATAAACAGCATAAACAGAGCTCATGATGTTTTTATAACGACTCATTCTAAACTTAGTATGCAGGGAAGCACTTCTCTCCATAGACCATATTTATGGAATTAATTACCACAGGATGGAGATGGATTCACAGGATTCAAGATGGAGTCTAGCCAAGACTGGTCCAAGGCAGTCTTGATGCTTGAGGCAACATGCCAGGTACTATCTTTTTACCCAATGAAGTGTCAGCCCCTGCTCTTTCCTCTCTCCAATTCCCCTTCATGTTTCTTCTTCCACTCTATTTTCCAAACCAGAAAGTGAAAGGAAGAGAAGGGACAGACAGACAAGAGTGTCCTTATCATCCTGCTGCCTGAGGTTATCACTTCAACTGATCTTTTGGTGGGATGGGACAGCCCTGTCTCAAGCTTAGGTTTATGTTTTAAAAGAGGTTAGAGACATTCATAGAGAATAGACTACTGGCAACTAGCCGCAATGGCTATGTGGATCATTATCTGAAAACTGATTGCAAAGGTCAAGACATGGTATAAGACACAAGTTGTTGTAAGCTAAGCTTAAGAACATAAGAAGTGCTCTGCTGGATCAGGCCAAAGGTCCATCTAGTCTAACTCCCTCTAACTCACAGTGGCCTTGGAGATGCCTTGGGGAGTACACAAGACAAGATACTTGTATTCTATCGCCAATCCCTTGCACCTGGCATTTGGAGGAAGTCTACTTATACTCGTATAACTAGAAGGTTGCATATACCCCCTCATGGTTTTGAACCCATGATGGAATTTTCTTTTAGAAATCTATCCAATCCTCTTGGAAAAGCCTTTTTAAAAATTTCCTTTTTGTCTTCCATCAGCTGTAGTGGAATAATTCTGATGATAAATCTTACATAACTGAAGAGGATCATACATTTCCTTTTTTAATTACTCAGTTCAAAACTGACAATAATCTATATATGCAAAAAATATTGTATGAAATTCAGGTGTTTAAAAGAGAAACATATTATATAACAAAATATTCTCCAAAAAAGTCATCAGACCTTACCAAAATGGATGACTGTGCATTTGTTGTTTATTATGGCCAGAAACAGCATCACAAGTACAAGTTGAAGGCTAACCTGAAGGCCAAACCATTCAAGGACTAACAAGACTCTGGTGACCCCCTGATTCGTATGGACCCGTTTAGCACTGGCAGAGCCCAGAATGCCAGCAGGCTTTGCCGTATGGAGCGTAGCAACCTGTTGCTTGCATTGATGTTATCAAAGTCTTACCTGTTTCAGGCGCACATTGGTCGTTACAATTTGATTAACTTCATCCTTGAGAGAGCAAAGCAACAATATTAAGTATTAAAACTTTACAAAAAAACCAATATGGATCAAAGTACAGCAATTCCTCAACTTATGAGCATTCAAGATGCAAACATTCATACATACAAACATCCCTGCATTAATAGTAATGCACTGACATTAGTGTTGTTGGACTTAGGTTCAATGAGGTTTGTAAGTCGAGGACTTACTGTATACATGCAACCTCTAGAAAAATCTCTAGATGGTGAATAATGTCCCTGTCTTAAAGCATAATCCTGAGAAGTGCTGGGGAAAGGCAGGCTGACATCACTGCACTGCACCCAGCACTTCATTAGGGTTGTTACGATATGGTAAGGGAAATCCTTTCTCCTTACCTGGGGTAGGGGTGCAACAACCCAATGGATCTACTCAGTTCTGTGCTGCCTCTGGAGGCTGCTCTGTGCCACTTTGATACTGGGGTTGGGATCCAGCACATTGCCAGGTCCCAGCCCCACGCTCACTCCATGCCCACCTGCTCT
Source organism: Cryptoblepharus egeriae (assembly GCA_030015325.1). NCBI lineage: Eukaryota > Metazoa > Chordata > Lepidosauria > Squamata > Scincidae > Cryptoblepharus > Cryptoblepharus egeriae. The sequence goes on from JAREYC010000001.1 coordinate 90,525,133, forward strand.
TAAGACTGCCCTCTGTCCACCCTCTGTTCACCCCAAAACACCCCTCTTGCCTCCACTCTACCCTTCTGTTTCCCCCTCAGTTCTCCATATCGGCCAAATTCAAGGAATGTGTTGCTGAAATCATATTACAAAGTTCTTGATAACACTTCTATTTGTTTTTTCTCCCACTTGTTTGAGATTGTAATGTGCTTGGGGCAGGGACCTATGTGATTTTTAATTCCATAGATTTCATAATTCCATAGATTCCATACTGGTGATGCTGTACATATATAGGTGTTCCTTCTGCCACTACTGCTAAACAAGGCATCATTGAAAATGTTGTACCACATTGATCAGCTGGATAAGTTGTAGTCCAACCATAACATGGACAGCTTGGGTATGATCGCTCACTGGGCGAACAACTTTGTTGTAGTTCTTGAATAAATCTGCAACCAGACGAGATTCATGTTCAGAGCACAGGACCAGAAATGCTGCAAGACAATACATAGGAAACATTATAACTGCAACTGAACAGATACTGTACTATAAAACAGCTTCCACTCCAGTGAAATGAAGGATCACTGGCCCTACAATCCAGAGTAACAGATGTAAGAGGCACTTATTCTGGATTGTTCTATGCATTTTCCAAAGGTTACCCATTGGTGGCACCATAACTACATCGGTGTAAAAGGTCCCATAGTTACTCTGGATTGTAGCCCAAATTTGCTTGCATTGATTATTTTATGCCTTCTCTGCCCCCAAGGGTAGCTCATTTCTTGTCTCATGCATTACGTACCTGATTCAAGATCAAAATCAAGAATGGCAGCAGAATAAACTGAAGATAAACAAAGGTATTACTGTATTTACTTGAATCTAATGCTCATTTTTTAGGTGAATTAAGTCTCCAAACTAAATTGAAGTGCACACTTGATTCAATTGTGCATTAGACTTGAATAAATATGGAAACCCAAGCACAGTCTGAATTTGCTCTCTTGCAAGCACAGTGCAGAGCCACCAGCACGCACTCCATCCTTCTGCGGCATGCTCTCTTGCCCTGTCGCAGGCACAGGAATTTTGTAGCTATGCAGCTGCGCATTATCAATAAACATTTATTTAAAATCTCAAACCTTTTAAAATCAGGGTGCAGATTGTGTTCAATGATGCATTATAACTGAGGAAATAATGTATTTAAAAAGCAAAAAAAAACTTGTAGGAAAAAGTGGCATTGTAATATTTTATGTCTCTATGATGAGTAGTGACTTTGTGGTTCTTCTTGTAGTGGTCATGACACGTTTCTGCTGGGAAGTGCTCCTGCTGACCCTGGTTTGCCTCACTATCCACCTGAAGAGGGGTTCTATAGCAAGGCTGGATTTCCCACTTTAGAAAGAAACATCTACCTGTGCTTCATGATGAAACTGCATGGTAATCTTTTGCAATTCTTTCCATTCTTGCTCATGTGTTATCCCAACACAGCTTAACCCAGTGGTACTTAAAGAGGGGGTTGTGATCAGGTTGGAGAAAGGGAGATCTTGGAATCTGGCACTTGGTTTTCCTGGTAGTAAGTCTCATTTAATACTGTGGAGATATGGAGGAGCTGTGGCATCACAGTGATGTCACATCCCAATGAGTTTGCCAGAGGGTCCCAAACAGATATTTTGAAAGGGTGTCCTGGGCTGAAATGTTCAAGTACTCCTGGCTTCACCAAATCTTCCTTGGTTTCTGGCTGGCATTTCTGAGAACAAAGCAGGATTTAACTCTGCAAAGTCAGGCTTGAGATCAGGTGAGGTCAGGTGGAACACTTAGGGCTGAGATCATGTTAATTAAAAGCCATTAAGGGGAAGATACTTTAGAGCAGTGGTTCTCAATCTTCCTAACGCCGTTACCCCTTTATAAGTTCCTCATGTTGTGGGGACCCCAACCATAAAATTATTTTCGTTGCTACTTTATAACTGTAATTTTGCTACTGCTATGAATCATTATGTAAATATCCAATATGCAGGATGTATTTTCATTGTTACAAATGAAATGTGTGTTCTATGCACACATTGAACACAATGGGATTTATTTCAGAGGATTGGGCATAGGATTGGGCCTTGAGGCTGCAATCCTATCCACATTTACATGGAAGTAAAGGCCCCCTGACTATAATGGGATTTATTTCAGAGTAGGCATGCATAGGATTGGGCCCTGAGGCTGTCAGTCAGCCCCAATGCATGTGCAGCTACAGCTGGAGGTCTGGCAAGCCTGACTTAGCCCTCTGCACCAGGGGTCCTTAGGCGACCCCCAGGAAACCTCTAGGCGACCCCAAAAGGGGTCCCGACCCCAACTTTGAGAAACGCTGCTTTAGAGCCTGTGGGGTACCCAAATGGGCCCAACCAAGTCTATCCAACCTTCCAACACTGATGCAGCTATTGCAACAAGATACATCTTGCATCCTTTAGGTTGAGAGGGCACTCTCCAAGGTCTCCTCAAGGTAGAAGAATGTTTGTCCCCTTACCTTGGGAATGCAGTGGAGCTGGAAAGTTGGATAGGGTATGGGCCAATATGAGCCCAATCCTTACCAACTTTCCAGCACCATGATAAGGGCACTGCAGCTCTAAGGTAAGGGAACAAACATTCCCTTACCTTGAGGAGTCCACCATGACTGCCACCTTACTGCATGATGCAGTGCATGTTCTGCTGGCACTGCTATGTCAGTATGGAAAAGTTGGTTAGGATTGGGGCCAATGTCTCTTTTTCTTGAAGGTCTAGCAAAATCTGAGCGCTCCATTCTGACAGCTGGTTCAAGCACAAGTTCTGCTGCATTATAAAGTTTCAAACTGCCCAAAAGCCAGGCCACCTGGGCAACCTTTTCTGATTCCTTTTCCAAAGAGTCTCTTCCATCAGTTACAAGGGAAAGGGTGCAGCACACCTTGCCTTTTGTCCCTTAGGAATTTCTTCAGTTGGGATGCAATCAAACCTTTCATGTGAGCCTGAAAGGACATACTCAAGCCCAATAAAGTCTGGGAAACAATGCTACATATACCAAAGAGTATGTTATGTTCACACATAAATGCATTTATTTCCTTTATGCTGTGTTATAACTGCCCCCCCCATTCTGTCACTTCTCCATCCATGATCCAATCTTATCCCCTGCCAGAACATATTACACGGGGCTGCTGATGGAATATGCACGGCATAGTATTGGGGTATGTGTGTGTCCAGACAGCCCAAGGGAAGTCTAAAACCTTTTCTTACTTAACTCCCCATAGGTCATCCGGCCTTCATTGTAGGGTTGCCATAATTCTCTACCACAAAAGTGGGACAGGGCCCCTATCCAACTTGCCAGTATATGAGCACAATCCCTGGAAACCAAGACTGTCCTGGTTTTTTGGGACATATGACAACCCTACTCCATTGGGTCTCCAGTTATTTTGTTGGCATTAATCCAAGGCAACTGGAGGCAATTCAGGTTGGGGAAAGGGGGATAGGTGGATAGGATCTCCATCTGAGCTCAGTCACCATCTCCCATTGCCTGCCCAGCCCATTCCCTGTCTGAAACCCATGATCCTCCCCAAACTGTCTCTGCTGTTACTTGCTCTAGCTCTACATTTGGGAACTTCTATTGAGCTTGTGGAACCTTTGGCCATTAGTGTCAGTGGCCCCGAAGTGCATGATAGATTATACAGTTTTCTTATTGTGGGTCCATGGCATATGGCAGCAGATCACCAACTGTGGGTGGCGCAAGTGGTTAAGACACTGTGCCTGTTAACCAGAAGGCCAGGGTTCAAGACCTAGGTTTTCCATAAGACAGGGTGAGCTCCTGTCCTTAGCCCAGCTCTGCGATGCAGCTGGAACCAATCGTATCGACTCTGCCATTCCATTGGACTATTTCAGTGGCATGGAGAAGGGGGATTTGCTGCTTGGCTAACAGCCTATCCTCCATATCAATCTACCCAGGCCTTTGTGCTTCGCATACAGCATCAAGCACGATACCATAGTCTTTCGAGACTGGTGGATGCCAATACTACAAGATCTGCCACCACAGAGCCTGGATACGATGGGGCTGCAAATCCCCCTGAAATTAATGGGACTTCTGAAAATCTCAATTAATTTCTATTTATTTCACTGGCTCTTAGTCATGGCTTTCTTGGGATACTATGGTTGACCTTTGGTGGAGCTTGAATTCTCTGAGCTTGCAATCCTATGTACGAGTATTTACAATTATTTGGAAGCAAGGCACAGTTAACTCAATATGTATTTTTCTGTGTATGCATGAATAGGATAGTCCTGTGGATGTTCTATGTTCTAAGTGTCTTGCATAAACTGGAAGTGCAACTGTCATCATTCGTAAGTAGTTGAGCTATTTGAAATGCTTTTCTCTAAACAGGGGATCATGTTCATGACCACCATGGCTGCTCTGAAAGGATGTGGCTGCCTCTCTCCCAGAAAAACATCTCCCGTTTCTCCTGCAGACCGGAAAAGTGTCACATTTCAGAGGATATGTTATGACCCTGTGCTCATATCCAGGTCAAGTTATATTGGCTTTTAAGAATTCACTTAAAAAACCTTTCATACAATTCTGTGCTGGGCTATTTAGCCTTGGAACACATTTACATCTGCATTTTAATGTGGTGAAAAGAGAATGAAAATGGCAAAATACCCTTGATCTCTTAATGAAGAGCAGTTCAATAGAAATTATTAATAGTTCCTTCCGTAACACATGCAGCTGTCAATCAATTCTGCTTCCTTATCAGCATTCTATACAAATAAAATTAAAATATTCGCCATATTCTACTGTACTTTAAAGCTGTACAGTACATCAAATCCCCATACTTTTTTAAAAAAGCATCTTAATTCTTCATTTTTAAAAGCATGAGAGATAAGAAATGCCATTCTTAAAATCCCTGTGCATTTTGCATTTTGCATTAGCCGTTAATTTTTATCACTCTTCATTGTTAAGGACATGCTTCTGTATCATTCTTGTCCTGGGGACAAAACTACTGTATATCCAGTAAGTGGCAGTCAGCCAAACATTAATAAAACTATAGGATACATCTCATCTTTGCAAAAATCTACTCCATCTACAAAGGTGCTGCACTATGAAAGAATAAGACAATCCCAGTGCCATCTATGGTGCTGCCAATAGTTGAAATGGCTTACCTGGACCAAAGAGTAGGAGAACTTGTAAGTAGCGGACATCCATCCCTGTTCCTCTCATGTATAAACACTGGCACTTTCAGTATTTTGGAACAGCTTTGCTGTTCCCAGCTAGGGTGATTGGGAAATGTGACCCCCAAGGTATTGTTTCACACCACCTGCTGATGGGGACAGCAGCTGAGATCCAGCTCACCAGTTGGAGAATGGGAACAGTCTATTTTTGACAAGCCCAAGTCCCTCTGGCTTACACTTGGAATTCTTTTTGTCTACGTTTCACATTCCAGATTGTGTTGCTTTTAAAGGATGATACGTCACCAGAACCCCTGTTCTAAAAACATTTGCTCCGGCTAAAGGAGAGCTACTACTTCCATCCAGTGCAACTTTTACATTTTCACTAAACATGCTGAACACTTGTTAAGGCTGGAATACACTGGTGGGCACCAGCAGGTTCATACCTACTCTATAGAACCGGTTGTTAACAAGAGATAGGACATATAAAGTTTAAAAATAGCCATTAAAAAGTGGCTGCCAGATGGGCAGAGAACCAGTTGTTAATTTCTTTGAAGCCCATCACTGCTGGAATAGCTCACTGGAGGCACATATGCATTCCAGGAGACAACAGTCTTCTAAATACTTAAGCAAATCTAACAGATGCTTCATTTTTCGAGGAGCTATAGAGGAGCAACCAGGAAAATAGAGTTCAAAGATCAAGAATTTCAATCTTTCAAGGAACTAAAAAATAATGTGTGGAACTAAATAATAGTAACTAAAAAATAACTTCATATAAGTTATGAAGCATAAATATGGGAAAGGGGATAAAACTGAGGAAGAAGCCCTTTGATGCAGAACAAGTATAGTGAGATGGGGGAACCACGAACAGCACCAAAATGCTCTCAGGTGATCTAAGCCATGTTAGAAGAGAATGATGAGATTTCTCTTTCATGAGAAAGAGATTATCATCTCTGAACTGGAAGAATGGGCAACAGAACGGCAGAAACATTTCAATGTAAGTAAATGTAAAGTTATGCACACCAGGGCAAAGAACCCAAACTTTATGTATAGGCTAATAGGCTCTGTACTGTCTGTGACAGAGCAGGAGAGATATAGGGGTGCTGGTGGTTAAGAAAGTTAATTCCATCCAAGGGATCATTAGAAAAGGTACTGAGAATAAATAAAACAGCTAATATTAGATTGTTGTTGTACAAAACTACGGCAAGGCCACATCTAGTGTATTGCACCCCGTTCTGGTTGCCACAGCTCAAAAAGGATATAGGGAAATGGAAAAGATTCAGAAGAGAGTGAGAAAAATGACTGTCAGGCCTGGACACTTCCCTTACAAGAAAGGCTGCAACAATGTGATTGAGACATACAAAATTATGCAAGGGATAAAAAGAGTGAATAGAGAGATACTCTTTTCCTACTCACATAACACCAGAACTAGGGGACATCCACTGAAATTGAATGTTCGGAGAGTTAGGACAGACAAAAGAAAATATTTCTTTATCCAGCAAATAATTAGTCTATGGAACTCCTTGCCGCAGGATGCCCTTGAACCATAATGCCCTTAAGAGGGGATTGGACAAATTTCTAGAGGAAAAGTCTATCACATGTTACAAGCCCTGATCAGGGTGAACACATGACTGGGAATTCCCAGACAGAACCAAAAATGAGGCCCTAGAACCAGAATTGTAGTCTTTCCCCTCCTCCACGTGCCAAAACCCTTTTCCAAGCCATCAGTGGAAGAACTGCATCTCCAAGCATGCATCATGCCAGGCTTTGCAGCCTGCTTCCCAGAGGCCTAAACTGCTCCAGCTACTGAATGGCTGGCTGGGAAAATGGCTGTGGCCAGCAGGAGCTCCAGTCCCTGCACTTGCCAGAGACAGAGACTCTGCTTTCTGTTTGCTGCAAAGAAACGAAGGAGGGAGCTCAGCTGAGGCTGCTGAAGAGCAGAGGAAGGAGGGAGCTTTGCAAGTGGAGCTGCTGCTGCTCTGAAACCTTGCAGTGAGTTTGGCTTTGTAGAGAAAGGGGAGGAAGAATTAATTTTTTTTAAAGCAGGGTTGCCAATTGACCAGAGAAACCCCAGCCTCTCCTGCTCCTATGCCTTTGTAGATGGATCCACCAATATCTACTTTACACAAAAAAGCATGTAATTCACAAGGGCTTGAGTTGTTCAGGTTTGTCTTCTTAGATCCAGTTGTTGTCAAAGCAGAGGAGCAGGGCTAGGTGTAAAGTTGGCAACCTTCTCAGGGTAGGGATGGTAGGGATAACTCCTGGCTTCTTAAGTTTTAAGCCTCCAAGCCCAGTTGTGTTCACTCAAAATTATTATAGTCAGTGGAGCTTATATTGTGTAAGGGGGCTGAAAGACCAAGCCTGTGCATGACTGCCTAAGAAAGTCTGGCTGCTTGGATCATGTGCCTTTTGGTTTGAGAAACAGGTCTTGCAAAGAGGGTGCTAATAATAAGTAATATAGTGTCAAAATTCAGGACAGGAAAGCAATACAAGTGTTTTTAGCTTTTATTTTAACATGTCCTACATTTGTCCTACATTTTTTGGGTGTCCATTTTTTTAACATGTCAGGAATTTTGCTTGGATTCCAGGAATTTTGGGGGACCTTGTCCTCTTTTTCGGGTTGGAGCTTCTGGTCATCCTGGCTGTGATGGGTATGTGCAACCTCCGTATTTCAGATATAGGCAACCTCAGAGTGCCAGATGCTGCCTGAAGCATCTGATGGGCCACTGTGAGATACAGGAAGCTGGACTATATGGACCTTTGGCATGACACACTGGGACTCTTCTTACCTTCTTATGGTAGAAAGAAAAAACGGCACAGTTCAACTCTTCATTGATGCTATAGTGATGATTCTGATTCTTATTTAGATCATTATTCTAATTAAATTTCTTCTGCCCGAGAGAAACTGCCTTGGACTATTTTGATTCCATCTCTAATGGCTGTGAAGTATTAGAAACAGAAGTACAGAACAGATCTAAAGAACAGCAAGTATACAACTTATTTCATATTTTAAAAAAGAAATACAGTACAGTACTAACACAATAGACACTTGCCAAATATTTTTTTCTGGCTCTGTTGGCCTTTGAGAATATAGTAAAATGAACTTTAAAGCCTGAGAATCCTAAGGGAGTATATTGTAAAGACAAGCACTTAGATTTGCTAAATTCAGAGTCAAGAGGGCCACTTCACACATTGTACAACAACACTGGCCATTGGAAGCAGAGTGAGTTTGAGCAATCACATCTGTCTTTCCTATAATTTGCTCCATCCCCGCTGTTAAGGTGGGTTGCCAAATGCATGATGCATTCATTTTTACAGAGCTTGCTGTGTAACCACTTTGATTGGCACTGTGCTTCCTGTCATTCATTCTGTTACATAAGCTTTCTCGCTGAGACCAGTCTTGCTTAGGTGGTAATTACAACCAACCAAAACCATGCCCCCCCAAAAAGTTGGATCACCACAAATTGCTAGGTTCACTATGAGAATTTCCCCCAATCTTATAAGAACAATGATATCTAGATTTCCAAAAGAAATTCAGCATGTTCTTCTCCACCATTCAATAGTCAGCTCACAATATAAAATAAATTCAGCTGTTCAAAACATGTAAAATGATTCATTGGGCCCTTCATAGCTAAGCAAACCACAAAGTTAGATGCTCTTTTCCCACAATGAGGAGTCCATCCTTGCTCCTCTCCTTTTTAATTTATTTTTAGCTGATCTTCCCCTTTTTTTAATCTCACCAGATACTCCAACTCTCAATGGTACGCCTCTACCTGCTCTTCTTTATGCTGATGACACAGCCTTGCTTTCTCTTACTAAAGCTGGTCTTTGGCGCTCCCTTCTTCAATTTCAAAAGTATTGCTCCTTAAATAATCTCATCATCAACTCTGATATAACCAAAGTTTTGACCTTCTCCAAACGCTGGATTCCTTTTACTTGGACTATTGGTTCTCAATCCTATCAGCAGGTACAGTCATACAAATATTTAGGTGTCACACTTCATTACAAACTCAGTTGGACCCCTCATAAAAATGCTGTTATTTCCTCTTTGTCCCATCATTTAAATGCAATCTCTAAATTTCACTTTTCTTCTGGCAACCAATATGTCCCAGCTGCTATACAGGTCTTTCAATCCAAAATTCTTTCCCTCTTACTATACGGCGTTCCTATTTGGATAGCAGCGGTTCATTCTGATCTATACCATCTTGCAGCCTCTTTTTAGGTGTATACTAGGCCTCCCAAACGCCATTTGTCTTGCCACAATCCTTCTCGAATTGGGATCTTATTTACCCTCTAGCATGGTCTCCTTTAAATATTGGCTTCGCTTGTTCTTATCCAGTCATCCGGATTCATTTTTATTTGCCCTGTTGAAAGACCCCTATTCTTCTAAATGGTTTAATCCTTTTCCCTCTAAGCTCTCTTCCCTTGATCTGACTCTTGAATCTCTTTTTGGCTCTGACTTACATCAAGCTCATTCCCAAATAAAAATCAAACTTTATCAAAAGGAATTTGAACTGCTCAGAGCCAATATGAACCCTACTTGTTCCCCTGAATTTTTTGGTTCAGTAACCTTCCCAAAATACTCTTTAAATTTTCTTACTTTATTGATTAATCCCAACTTGAGGAGAGCATTTATGCTTGCTCGCCTCAATATTTTTCCATCAGCTTGACACTTTGGTCGCTTCTCAAAAATCCCTAAAGTCAAAAGGCTCTGCTTATTCTGTCACCTGTCCCCAGGTACGTTAGACCATATCTTATTTAGATGTCCCGCTCATTTTAACCACCATATGTTGTTGTTAGATTCTTGGCTAGCTTCCTTTGATGACTCCTTTCCAGATCTTCTCCCTATTTTTCTGAGTGATCGTTGTGCCCCCCCCCCCCTTACTGCTGCTGTGGCTAGCTTTTTAGATGAAGTTTTGAAAAAGACTGCTTTTTATTGTAATAAATGTTATTGGCTGTTTTATTGTTTTATTGTAATTGACATGCCTGTTCACTATTTCCTGGTTGGATTTTACGTATTTTATACATTTTGACATCAGTGGATAGCAGTTTTTTGGTTACCCCCTTGTTTATCTGTCTTGTTACTTTGTCTTGTTTTATTGTTTTATGCCAATAAAGGTTTTGGAATGGAATGGACTGATGGACACAACTCACAGGCAAGCATGGGAGTGGAGAACTAAACACAAAGTCCAATTTCATCATTCTGCTTGGAGTAACAACTAGGCAACTACTACTTCCCAACAACCAATACTGAAAAATGGTGGCCATAGCAAGAATTATATTTCTGTATTGTGCTTATGGGACCATATACTGATGTCTTTCTAACCCCCAAATCCAGAGTAACTACGGGAGCATGTAAGAGATTTTATGTGCACCCATAGTTACTGCACCACTTACTGAAAACCTTTGGGAAATTCATATTGGAATCCACAGTAAGTTGTTCTTATACTGGAGGAAGGACTCCCCGTAGTTACTCTGGATTTTGCCCTACAACCTATGGTGGACAGGTGCCTGGCACTCAATCACCAAACCAACAGGACTCTCTTACCTTCTCTGATTGGACATTGACAGCATCTTTGAGGTTGCAATTCTAAGGCTGGCAGAAACTCCAACATAAGTGCTGTGTTGATTGGGAGGTTACAAAACTGCTGTGGAAAGCACTTCAGTGCCATTCCTGGGGGAGGGTTAGGCCAGTGCACAGACATGCGCTTGCCTCCCTACATCACCATAGGAAGAGTGGCCTAATCCCTCCAAGGAGAGGGTCAGATTTTTGTGACATCCCCCAGGTCAGCACAGGACTTAGGCTGGCCTAATTGGAAATTAGGATTGTAGCCTTGTTTAATTAAGTATTATATAATATTAATATTATTATTTAACAAATAAATATTAATTAGTTAAATATGAAATACTTAATTTAACCTCAGAGGCCAGCCCATTCCATCTTTGCCATGAATAATCCAAGATGAAATTTGAATATCTGTTGCTTTTGCCTGAATGAAGACTACTGGCAAAATTTTAAACACTACCAAATTGCAAACCAGTATAAATTTAATATGCTTTGAATAGAGCAATGGAGCACTTTTAATAGGTCTTTTTATTTAAAAGGCAAAAAAATCTGGATGAATCACGTAAAACAATATATAAAAACTAACAACTCTAGAGTTCACTCATTGCATCCAGACGCCCGGAAACCCCCGGACAGGTCCGGTATTTAGCGTCCTGTCCGGCCTGTCCGGGCATGGGGGGGCCTTGTCCGGGGTTTGGGGGGGGTCGTGTCGTGCTTTGCGCCACTTTAAAGGCTGCTCGGAGCAGCTCGCAAGCAAGTGCGGCCGCCCGAGCAGCCAGCGTGTGAATGAGAGGCTGTGCGCATGCGCAAAGCCTCTATCCCTGTTGGGTTTGTTTTTAAGCTGTACGCATGCGCACAGCCTCTCAATTCTTCAGTGTCAGACCGGCCAGTCTGATTGAAGAGAGCACTCTGCGGGGTCCTGTGCAGAGCGCTCCGCTTTAAGCTGCCTCTGCAGCTGCCTTAGATGAGAGGGAAGGTCCCTCGCATCCTCCCTCTCAGGGCGACAGCGGAGGCTGCCGAGCTTGCGGCGCGGGAAATGTCTTTTGAGAGGAAATGTCTCCATTTGATATTTGGCCATGTAGATGGCCATGCACTGCTTGAAAAAAATGCCATATAGCTCTAATTATTAGAAGTTTGCAGTATATTAATCCACCATTAAATTGCACTATATCAAATTCAGGGATTTCATCATGCTTATTTTTCATTTACAGCCATTCTCTGTTATTGAGAGATAACAAGGGTGGGATTAGATCAGTGCTTTCCCTGTTCCAACTGAGGAATGGTTCTGAAAGTGGGGTTGCACCCCTCACTCTGAGAGGGTCATGACTATGTCAGGGGTTTGGAGAAAAGCTGGGTGCTGCCATCTTGGAAGCTGGCACCGGGTGCCACCATCTTAGAACGAGACACTCAGGCTACAATCCATACTTTCCTGAAAGTAATTCTCATTGAATACAATGGTACTTACTTCTGAATAGACAGGGAGGAGCTCTGGCATCACAGTGATGTCACTTCCAGCCATGACATCACTTCTGGGGAACTCTTGTCAATCTCTGAAGGGGGTCATAGGCATGAGAACCCCTGGAAAGAGCACTTATTGAAAGAAAGGCAACATAGACCATCTACTTGTTAGATAGTTGTAAATGAGGAGTGCAAATGTATACAGTGTAATGTGCAGAGAGGAAACGTTTTTGTCAGGTGAGGGATGCAAATCATCCCCTTTTATTTTCTCCTCCTTTCTTTTCGGAGTTTGCCAAACAACAAAACCTCAGCACTGTTGGGTTTGAAAGTTTCCTGTGACTGTGGGTGGGTGGGTGGGTTTCTGTTTGACGGGCTGACCCATGAAGCCTGTGGGCAGTTCTTTCACCACGGTTCAAAAGAAGTCTGAACATGAAGCCATCTACCAGCCAGCTCGTTCCTTTCATAAACAAGAACAAGGCGTCCTGCAGTGATCTCATGAGGAAACAAGACAAAACAACAGCAGTTTGATCCACTATCTGGAGTTCTTGAAGCTGCTACCCATTTTGGACAAGGAACTCTGAACAGCTGCCAATGTTGTTGAGGAAGTATCATTACTGTAATTCTAACAGCTGCTCTTAAAAAGAAACAAGGAGGTCCCAATTGAAAGGACCAATCTGTTTCAACACTCGGGTCATACTGGTAGGTCTCATTTCTAATTGGAAAAGTCTAGCTCAGTGATTTTCAACCAGTATGCCATGACACACTGGTATGCCGTGAATAGTCCTCAGGTGTGCCATGGGAATTTGGGGATTGGTATTCATTAATTGGAAAATTGGAGGATTTGAACAGCCTGGTGTGACTTGTCAATGGTAAAAACAATTGATGGTGTGCATTGACAATTTCAGTGCCTTGCTAAGTGTGCCATAAGATGAAAAAGGTTGAAAATCACTGGTCTAGCTAGAATAAAGGATCCAATTATCCAAATTGGTCCTAACTTACAGTGCACCATTTATGGTGCATTGATCTCTAATGCCTCAATTAAGAACTTGGAAACATGTTAGGGAGCTGTGCCCCACATCTACTGTCCTTTATATATATATAAAGTGGTGGCACCTTCCAAGACAAATGCCCTGTAGGACGAAGGCTCTGAATAACAAACTGAAATTTTTGTTTTGGGATTCTGCTTTGCGAGACAAATGTGCTTTGTAAGACAAATCCCCATTGGCTGGGCTCCCTCTCCTGCCTGCAAGTACCAGTGAACAGGCCAGCAGAGGGATCACAGCATCTTCAGTCTCCCCAGCAAACATGGTTTCTCCAGCAGCTAGGATGCAACCTTCAGGGAGGAGGGAAAACTGCTCCTGCACTCCCTTCTGGAGCCCCCCTTAAACAAACCCCTTCCCTCCAAGGAAGCCCCCCACCTGGACCCCACTACATCTACCCCTGTTCCCCACTCCACCCCACTTTCCTGTAAGCCCCACTGCATACAATGAGACTTGCTTCTGAGTGGACTGCATAGGATTTGCATCAGGCAGAAACCTTTGGGGCTGCTCCTACATCCTACACACTTTCCTGTGAGTAAATCCCAGTGCATACAATGGGCCTTGATTCTGAGGAGACCATAGGATTTGGCCCCTTTTACTTCAAGGGAGAAGCCACTGCTGTTGGTGCTGCTGCAAACTGCCTATCTGGTTTGCATAGATAGATCTCTCTCACACCCAGAGGTTCCTTGTTAAAGTTGCTCCAAAAGACACCAGTGACTCTCTTAGTGAAAATTAGATATCCTTGGCCATAAAGGGTTTTATTTTCTGTTTTACTGTACAGAATATTACAGTGTTCTATTACAGTAACTGTGTTCTGTATTATATTATAGTGTTTTGAATTCAATTACAGTGTTTTGTCATCATTTTTACATCCAGTTAATATTCTTATATGAATATTTTTGGGTTGTGGAACCAATCGTCTGAGTGTCCATTGTTTTCTATGGGAAAATCCGCTTTAAGAAGTATGCTTTGTAAGACAAACATGCTTCTGGAACAAATTAAAGGGTCACTGACTGAGTGACTCAAGTGCAATCCTAACAGCTGGCACAACTCCCACCTGGCATAACTCCCTGTGGTGGTGTGGGTAGGGTGGCTCATGCCATGCATTAGCCTAACTCAGCCAGGAGTGGAACAGGAGGACCTTACGGCCAAAATGACCATGTAAAATGAAGGACAGAATACCTGTACCTTTAAGCACTGTATAGAAGAGGGAATTTGGGCAGATGTTGCTTTTTAAACCCTTCCATGTTGAGCTGAACCTGATTCTCTCTTCTATGCAATGGTTAAAAGGTACAGTCTTTCTGTGCTCCACTGTATATGGTCACTGTATAGTGCCACGGCATTTTGTGACACTCCCAGGTCAGCACAGGACTTATGCTTGGTGGTGCCCAGTGCCTAGTGGTGCTTGCCAGTGTCTGCTGCCTGGATTTGATAGTCCTTGGTGTCCAATTCTTGGTTCCCACTGGTGCCTGACAGTGGTGTCCAGTGCTCACTGGACCCTGTCACTGCCACTTGGAACCCTCCAGTACCTATTGGTGCCCAGTACCCATTGTTGTCTGCTGCCCGGTGTCAGTAACAGGTGCCCAGTGGTGCCCAACAGTGTTCAGCACCCACAGATATTTTTGACATTTTACTCCTGCAACAATGGGTTCATTCTGCTAGAAAATATAAAAAAAAATCTGTAGCCAGACATGATAAGATTATAACAGAAAACTTTAATAAATTAATGTGCATGCCCAATAAAATACTAACTGACAATTTAAAACAATTTGACAATTTAAAACAACAACAAAGCAATTCTCATTCATTCAGTGTTGCCACCTTTAATCCAAATCATACAAAAAGGCATTCATTACTTAGGAGTGCTAGAATATGAGCCAAATGATGCGTTACTTTAAGCACATGCTAGCAGCTGTATGCTTGGTCTTACAAACATTACCAATCCAGGCGTGGTCTGGAATGGGAACATGGCAGGGAGTAGTTTTTTGTGTTCCCCTGCTGTAGTTCTGATTGGATCCCTCTGCAAGGCAGGAATGCTTCCATGGATGCCACTGGGAAGCCTTCCTCACAGAACGGAGGTAAGGGGGCAACGAGAGATATGACATGTTTAAAGAAACATCAGGCTTCACTGATGTGTGTCCCCCACTTTCTGACAGTTTGTGTTCTGATGGTTCTGCTCTTTCAACACCTTTCTAGGACTCATTCATTCAATGCATGCTTCACTCTTTCAAGCTATCTCTGCTGGTCTAAAGTCTAACATTTCCTTCCCTGATGTTGATTTGCATGTCCCATGGTGATCAAACTTTTGACATTTCCTTATGACATTTTCTTATGACTTTCTTCAGTAAATAACCAAATGCATAAGATATTTGTTGCCTACATATACCTTTCTTCATTTTACTGTAATTTGTTAAGTATTTTGGCTCTGTGTTAATAAATACGTGTTATTTAGGTTTTTGCAAGTGATATTTAACGTATGTCTTTCTTCTTGGCTATTTTACATTTGCAAGCAGAAAAAGACTGGGTTCCACTTTTCAATGGTTTTCACTTTTGGATGGTGCTCTGGTCACTAACCCATCCAATGAGCAAGGGATGCCTGTATGTATTTCTGGTAAAAGAAATGTACAGCACAATTTAATTTTAAAAGAAATAATTCCTAAGAAGTAGGAAAAGAACACTGTCAATGAATTTGCTAGTGGTCTTGTTTCACAGCAATCTTCTTTTTCCTCTGAAATATCAGAAACAGATTTTGAAACATAAAAAGAGATCCACCACAGAGTTACACTGAGAAACGTACCAAAGCACAATCACAGACTATTCCAGAACTCAGATGCTGTTGTTGTTCCTGTTGTGTCAGAGAAGCCTCCCAAAAGAGATAAACAGGGAGCATATAAGCTTGAATTTCCTGTATCATAATGAGACATCCAGCTAGTACCGGAAAGTACAATACATGCTAGTCTTTTCTCTATGTTGACTTGACGCTGCCACAGAAGCAACACAATAAGCATCTTTCACACATTAAAACCACACATTAGGAATTCAGCTACAAGAGCTGGCTCATTGACTTCAAAATATTCCTTCATCATCTCTGGATTTAGCCAGATTTTTTTTTGCTGTCCGTTAAAAACACCCACACACACCCACAAGCAAATTCAAAATAAAATATCTTCATTTTTTATAAGCATCTCCACCACAAGTCTCTGGTAACGGATATCATTCAAGGCAGCCATTGCATCTAGTTCTGGTGAGCGCATAAGCGTCGGTCCAAAAACAATGCCGAGATTCTCTGCATTCATGAGATTCTCCTTTTCGTGGAGTGTAACCCTGTAATGAGGAAGGCCAAAGTTTAAATGTAAGTCATTGGGAGATGTTAGCGGTTGCTATTTTAGCCTTCTCATATAGATGGAACTGAGAACTCAAACACACTGTACTACAAATCAGTATCAGTTTTGAACAAGTTGGCTTGCACCCCGTGGTCTGTAGGTAAGGGATGATGAGATCAAGACTTCTGTTTGAGATTCTGCAAGCCCTCCAACAGAACAACAACTCCCAGGGTTTAAATTTGGGAATCATGATTATCCCCTGCTGCATCTTGTACAGAAATAGTAGCCTTAAGTCAGATGTAGTGACTAAGGTGGTGAAGCCACTAAAGGGTGCTTTAAAACTGCTCCATCATCATAGACAAAGTGCTAAGATAGCTGCCCACACTTAAGCTGTCAGCATCAACTCATAGTAGATGTTTACTATGAGCACAATCCTAACCTTGTCTACTCAAAAGTAAGCCCTATTATCTGCAATGGGTCTTACTTCCAGGAAAGTGTCTTTAGGATTGCAGCCTATGAGTTATCTTGGACAAGTCATCATTGCTTAGAGATTGTTGATTCTGAGTGACTAAAATGACTTTTTAGAGCGGTGATTTTCAACCACTGTGCCATGGCACTCTGGCATGCTGTGGATGGTCCACAAGGTGTGCTGCAGGACATTTGGGAGGGTCATTAATAGGGCAATGGGAGACCTGAGCCCCCCTTGTAGCATGGCATATAAAAAAACTGATGGTGTGACTTGATAATTTTAGTATCTTGTCAGTGTGCCATGAGATGATAAAGATTGAAAATCTCTGTTTTAGAGGAAGGATAGATGCCCAGAAGTGAGGGAGGCTGTGTGCCTTTCTACATATGGAAACTGTGTTTAATCTTCTATGATCACCAGAATGTAAAATGTAATATTAAACCATGCAAAGCATGCCGTCTAAAGATAGAGCACCTACTTATACCTTATGTACTCCATATAGGTTCAGGAATGCAGTATGAAGGCCTGCCTCCTTTCCGACAGGTTTTGATTTAATGGCATAGCATTCAAACAACTGCCTTGAGAAACTATAGTTTGCTTCGTGACACTTAACTGCCTTTCTCAAAGACAGGAATCCACATTTTGAAAGCTGGTGAACAGATAAACAAAAACTCTGACCTATATTACTGATTTACAACTAAACATAAATCTCTTTTAGGATACTCATAAATTGCTAAATTTGCATTGTTAGGAAATTCATGAATTATAAAGAAAACATTCCAAAATATTTTTCCCTCCCCACTACCTCCAGTGAGGCTGTATGAGATATCCTGTGTGGAGCAAAATCCTTTTTTAAGTCTGTAACAAGAATTGTCAGGTGATGGGCACATTGTTCTGAAGCTGTCCAAACTCTGAAACTTCTATTTATAGTGACTCCAAATATAGTGAGCTGTCTGTCTGACTGAATTTGATAACAAGGCACCATTAGCTTTTCCTTTGCTGCAGCATGTCTTAGTAAGCATATCTATAAAAAAGGAAACACTGCTTTATGTGCTGGGTATGTGAAGCAGATAAGGCAGACTTATTCTTTCATGCCTGGTCAATGTAAGAATATTCAGGATTAGTACTGTACCAAATGCAACAGCCTTCGAGACTGTTAATGCCAACCAAAATCTTCAGCATAAACTCACATGAACGCTCTCTGTAACGCTCTCCCTGAATTGATATGGATTTCACCTTTAAGATCCTGGCTGTATCATGCAAGACAGCAAAGGATAAGTACACACACGCAGATTGGCCTGGTACTGCTCTACCAGTGAAATCTTTTACCTCTTTAAATGTACCATGAGATACCGTAAGGTTTCACAGTGCGCAGGCGGGAGCAGTTTCAATGCTTCATGTAGTATTTCCAGCTGTTCATCAGGATCTGTGGTTTCTAAAACAAAAACACATGACCATCAAATGTAAGCAAACGGAAACGGAAAAAAAATGAGGCCTGACAGCCGAGGTTTTTCTAATAAATTCTAGTATAATGAGTTTTCAGAGAGTGACTCCCACAATAGGCAAAAATATTATCTCCCTTTCAGTCTTAGTTGGAAAATGAAGGCAGACTTTTGCCCTCCTCTTTAAACAGAAATGATACAGGTGGGGGGAACAGTGGGTGTGTCTAATTCAAACTGTCCTAATTGTTTCCATACAATATACATGAATGAGGTGTAAGATGTATGCCAGGGCAACATGATCCTGACTTATGTAGGATTGCCACCCAGCCATTACCACAGTCGAGAAGAACGCATACTCTATGGGAACCAAGTAGGAAAACTGTTGTGGCTCTCAAATATCCTGAGGCACCCAGGGTGGGAGGACAAAGGGGGACAAAGCCTTGACAAAGGCTTCTCCATTGCCTTCTTAACCTCTCTGCCTGCCCTGACCAATAGCAGCTATGTGGGGACCAGCACGGAGCAAAGTGTTAAAACTCTCCTCCCTCTACACAAACCTGATACCACAGTTCATGGTTGCCATTAAAGTTATAATCATACCAATTCATAGATGGCATAATGTAACATGAATTCATAATGCAACATGAATAACATGATACTCCTGAATTTACTACTGAAAAAGATGCTGACTTCAACAAGCTTTTCAACAAGGGCAAAGATGTAATTTAACTCGTGTATTTATGGTTGATTCCCATGTCACTTAATTCTGCATAAACGAAAATCCACAAACAATGCCAGTTTATTAAAGACAAGAAACAACACTGAAAGGAAAAAAGTTCATTTGAATAATTATAAAATGTAAATCTTACTTGCAGAGTCTATAAATTTTGGATAGGCATCATATGTGATTAGTGGAATTGGCAAATCCCTGAAGTACAGTTTAAGTGCACCGGTGATAATATTGATATCTTCATACATATTCACAGAAATATCTGCTTTTTCCCCATCTGTATATAAAAGTGAAAAAATGCAGTGTAAAAGACTGGTATAAAATTACAATGATATCTGAAGCACTGCAAAGCCATGGCTAGTTCAAGCAGTGCACAAGACAAGGTAAAGATAAAATTAAAGATAAAGATAAAATTGTAAAACACATAGAGCACAATCCTAATCATGTCTACTGAAAAGTAAGCCCCATTGAGTTTAATGGTTCTTACTCACAGGAAAGTGTTTTATGTGTTCCCGCTGCTGTGTGATACAGGAAGCTTTACACAGGCCTGTGGCCTGATCCAGTGGAGGCTCATCACCCCAAGTTTTTTTAAATGATGGCATTTGAAAATGAAAACTGCTAATGTAGATTCTGACTTTAAAGGTTATATAGATGACTTTATGAGAAAGCTTTATTAGGGATAAAGCTGATAAAATGTTTTTATCTTTGTTGTTGTTTGATTATACTACAGATGAAAGGAGCACTTCATCCGATTTCCATTGCTATAACCTAATTGAATTTAATAGGACTTAGGGTGCAATCCAGAGTAACTATGGGGAGTCCTTGCTCCGGTTTAAGAACAATTTACTCTGGATTGCAATTTGAATTTCCCATTGGTTTTCACAAGATGGTGCAGTAACTATGGGTACACATAATGTCTCTTATGTGCTCCCGTAGTTGCTCTGGATTGCAGGGTCAGAAAGATATAGGGCTTGGCAAAAACGTCTTAAATAAACACATACCCAGGGTAAAGCTCACATAATGATGGACGTGGAGCTGCCAACAAAAGCAGCATTCCCATATGACTCCATACCACATTCCCTCAACACTCCATTCCTAACATGTTACATATAGTTTATGTCACCATTTTATTTGTTTCACCCTGCCCACACCCAATCCCTTTGGTTGGTGGTGGGTGAGGGAAAAATGATGTACAGTGGCAGCAATCCTAAAGACTTACTCTTGGGAGTAAGACCATTGAACACATTGTTAGACATGGTTAGGATTGTGCCCAATGACACAATCATGTCACAGAATAAGTGATACTATTTGTTAGAAGAGAAAGAATATAAATGAAGAAGCTGTTAATGTGAGATGATCTGTATCATCAACCATCAGTTTCATGCATTAGTATACCATTTTCAATATATTAGTAAAAACATCTCAGTAGGGAGGTTATAACTGTCTTCACAGGCTGATCTAAGTACTAACAGCATTAGGTTAGAATACAGTAAGAAATTAGGCAATTTTATTATGCCAATTATGAGAAAATGAATTCTCTCTTAAATGATAATCCGTTCATTAATTTTTTCATTTTGTTGTAAACTGCTTTGTGAACTTTTTAGTTGAAAAGCGATATATAAATACTATAGATAAATAGATAGGCAGACAGAAGTTATACACCAAACAATTTCCAAAGAATATTTCCGATGCTTCCAAAATCCTCTGACAAATTTCTTCCCAGATTTTAAATTTCTACAAAATTAGAACATTTACCTGAGAATTGCTATTATCTGGATTTCTTCTGCTTTTTGGTCTACATTTTAAAAAATCAATTAGTAATAAATTTTTAAATGAATAAAAAAAATTCCCCACCCACACCAGGGAAGTGCTCCTTCAGACAAGGAAAATTATATCATTATCAGTGTGCACATGCACACTCACACAAACATCAAAAGAAAATGTAATTAATGAAGTATGTTGTATTGTATTCTGTTTAATTTTAATTTTCATATACATTGAAAATCTTTTTTTTAATTTTCAAATCTACAGGCATTGACATGTTTGAGGTTCTTAATTTTACACATCAATAAGTCTTCATTCTTACTACCAAATTAACATAGATATTGAGAATCTTTATTCCTTTCATTTCTTGGCATTATTCACAAAAAACATTTGCTGAAGTATGTCAGAGAACAATGTAAGTAAGAGAAATATGATAAGATTATCCCAAGACTATATAAAACTGGCCATGTACAGTAATCAAGGCCAATTCAGACCTTGTTTACTTGCAACCTTTATAACTTTAGGCAAATCCAGGAATTTAACTGGGCTTTACAAGTAAGATTTTTACCTTTTTTATCTCAGGAGGCTTAAGTTTTCCTACTATGTCTTTATCACAAGCTGTTTTTGAAAGTCAATTCTAATGTAAATATGGTTTACTGCATGGGATAAGATCCATGCAGGCGGTTCATGGTTCTAGAAATTGCCTCTGAATGTACAGAACCAGTTCTTTGGATCTTGGGTAATATGCTGAACGTAGAGGAAGTACATTTAGAGAGGAAGTACGTAGAGGAAGAACATAGAGGAAGTACATTTAGTACATTTAAAGCAAATAATTATTAAGGAGCATACCGCGGTCAAAAGCCATTTTGACATCTTCAATTAGGTCACTGAATCCAGAAACTCTGTACAGTCCTTCAGAATTGAGACCTATTAGGCAATGGAAAAAAAACCTAGATTAAATCTAAATACTTATCTTTCTGGCACTGGTTCTTTACCACTAGTATCACATAAATTGAGCTGGATTTTAAAATCCTCATTCTTCTTAGCATAAATTAAACGGCTAGCTCCTATTCCAGAATAGATTATGTTGTTATGATCAGTGTCTAATCATTTTGTATATTTATGAAAATGGTCCTGAAATGTGGAAGATATCATCAAACTACAAAGGAATATGAAAACAAACCATTCAAATTTGAACAGTTCAGATTTGCAAACAACTGTTCAGATTTCAAAAATAGTTCCATTGCAAACAGTTTGAAGATAGGAAATTAGGTTTTGGTTGCATTTAAAAAATGGACTCTAGTATCACTGTGAAGGCAATGGGTACTAACCCAGTGGATACTGAAATTTCCCCAGTAAATAAATAAAAGTTATACCACTGAAGCATGTGTTGCCTTCTTTGGTGGTGGGGCATCCAGGTGGTCAGGAAAGGGTAACTTTAGTTTTCCTCTAGACCACCTCATTGACTATGTCTAATTTGGACCCATTCCAACTATTTTGCTGACATATCCAAGGAACAGAAGAAGGCAAATCTTCTCCCTCTTCCCATCCCCTTGTCCCCAAATTGCCCATAACTGGGTCCAACTGCCACCTTAACTTCTCTGGTGTTGTCTGCATGGATCACTGGCATGTGAGAGTACTTCTTGCCATTTACACTAGCAGCCCTAGAGTCCTGATAGCATGTCTTTTGTGCCATTGTAAATTGATTTTCTTTGCAGTTCATCAGGGGATCTGTTGGGGTAGCCTCAGGGCCATTAATAATGTTTCTCACAAAAATACTTTGGAAAAAGTGGCATCTGTACAAGAGATTACTTGGTCTTTTTCATTTCCTCTTTTACCGCTTTGGGTGTTGAGAGAGATGTAAAGATCAGGATCTTGCACTTGTTGCGGCCTCTAACAATGTAATTTGATGTTGTTGCAGAATGTCTTTGATGTATGGTGTGGTCTTTATGCTACGAGACTGTGGATTACCCTGAAAAGGCTTGGAAAAAGGGGCTCTGGTAAAGTTGTGACTGGCCTAGCAAGCCAGCAATGGATATATATTGCTACAGATGCAAATATTACTTGGTAGAAGGTACAAGTATTATCCAAGAGATATAATTTTTTTTGTATCATGTGCACTATGAAGAACTATACAGTCATAATAAAAAGATTTACAGAAAACACAGGATTTTGAATTGATGCAAAATTACATATTACTAGTTCAGGAAAATAGGTGTCTGTAAGATGCCCTAAGCAAAATTACTTTTAGCTTAAATTCAACTAAACCTCAGTTGACCCAGATCAATCTAAAGGGATTATTAGGAAGGCAACCCGACTCATTTAAGCATGTCTTACCTCTAGATTCAATCTCCCTAATGCACATGTCTACAACCATGGGTCTCTTTGTGAAGTGCGCTTTTACTAGTGTGGTAAGATCACAGCTGTATACTTTCTTGACATGCTTCAGGTCTGGCTTACAATCATTTGGGACCATCTTGGAACACTGCTTGTGAACATTCAGGCCACAATCTGATGGAAATGAGGAAACAGAAATATGTTGTTAGTTCAACATTTACTGTTATGAAGGTATTATTGTCAAACATGCACTGTTCCTGGAGTGACTAATAATTTTTCAGGATACCTTGGAAGAAACCTTGCACAAAATTTGTATAGGTTGAACCTTGTCATAAGCATTGTTTGGTTCCAGAAACCAAATATGGATACCCTTTTTCATGTTAGGCAAATGCAATTGTTTAAAAGCCAACAATCAAGAAGTGATTATCACTTTATCTTCATGTGATAATCACACAGAAGAACAGAAAGGGTCCGCCTCCCAGCTAAAACCTGAAACCAAAGCCAAACCCTTTCTGAATCCTTCTTAAGCTAATGCAATTAATTCTCTGTCAGGTTGCAGGCTGCTTTTAAGCCATTAACAGCTACTTAAGGGGTAAGGAAAAGCTTCACTTGCCCTTAAAAGCTGGTCAATGGAGCAAACAAATAGGTGAAGTTTCTCCTACAATTTAGAGCAGAGACGGCCAAACTGCTACTTGAGAGTCACATTGACATATAGTATGTGACTCTCAGAAATACAGTAGGTTGGCTGAGCTCCTTTTTACATTGCAATGAATATAAAAGATAAATAAGACATTTTCAAACTTTTTGATTCTTTACTGGATTTAAATGTTCATGTTCGTGGTGAATAAATATATTTCAGAACTGAAACGCTTCTTAAGTACTGTAACTTTAAAAAACCTGCAGTTTATTGAATGTGACTCTTAGGTTAAGCAAGTATTGCCACCCCTGTTGTAGATTGTACTTACTATTGCAAACTAATTTTAACCAATATAAAAAGTAGATCAGAGAATCAGTGGGCAGGATAAGCATCAGCAATAAATTATTGTACACTGATCCGCTGCGCTGAAAGTAGCAGGAATTTGAAAACCTATCTCTCATATCGTTGAGACCTCTATGCAGAAGAGGAATTACTGTAGCTCACACACTTCTTGCACCATTCAAAGGCTATATGAAAAATGGCCACAGTTCACTGAAATGGACAAATATATAGTAGCATTGTTTAGGTTCAACAAATTTGTGAAGGACAGGCTTACCAATAGCTATTAACCACAATAATTCAATACTACTTGAAAAATTCAGGGACAATACATTGCTAAAGACCAGCCAAAGGGAGGCAGCAGATGATAGGCTTTTGCCTGCATTTAGGCTTTCTGGAAGCATCTGGCTGGCAACTTTAGGAAAGAGGATACTGATGCAGCCCTATTCAATCCAGCAGAGTTCTTCTTAGGTTCGGATGCTGGATACTGCCATCAGTATATCGGAAACTGTTATGGGAAAATTGCTTTGATAAATGAGCATTTTTTATTATGAACATATTTCCGGAATGAATTATGCTCATAAACCAAGGTATTATGAATTAACTCAAGACCAGCATTTGTCCATCTATCTTTCATTTACACATGACCTTATTTTCCTACATATATGCTACTTCAGATTCTTTTACCAGAGAAGAGCAGATTATCTACGTGTATGGCATGTGCTCTAATATAGTGCCTCCCCTGGCACATGAAGTGGCTTTAAGGAGACAATAAGAAGGATGAAAAAATAATCTGAATTCAATGTCGGTCTCCTTCACAGTCTTTACAACTAGCAGACCTCTTTATCTAATTTCCAGGTTAACCAAACATCCTGTTGTTTTCTCAGACCAACAAGGCAGAGAGATTACACCATTTTTAATTTTATTAAAAGGCAGAAAGCTTCAAAACATAGTGAAATTGAGTTTTTCAGAGCTATTCCCATGAAAAAAACATAATATGTAAGAACAGAAAAATATTGATTCTAGCATCTCCACTGAAAGCTGAAATAATGTGCTTTCATTAATGCATGAGCAAACACAAGAACTGTAAGCAGTGTATATTAAGACTGTCCCATGAGTACCCTTCAAATATTTGCTGAGAGTACAATAAGCAGAGCTGTCACTTTCTCTTCTTTGTTGATTTGATTTTAGTCAGCTCTAACCTTCATCTTGGTCCTAATTCACTAAAAAATATTGTTACTGCATGTGCATTAGAGAAACAACAGCGTATGTTAAATACATGACTACCATATTTTATACTGGGGAAGGTATGCACTGTGTCACTTTTGAGAAGAACTAGGAATAATGAAAAATAGATACAGGTACTCCTCAAAAAGAGTACTATTTGATATATTTCATAATTGTTTTGAAAACAGAACTAGATTGAGAGTCCCTGACAAGGACTACAGTTCAGAACTGCCCAATCTTGGGCCAATTCCAAGTTGACTTTGAATTTGTAAAAGAGAGAGTACTGTATTTAACTTTTTATTTTTAATTTTATAAAAAAACAAGATGAAGTTATATTCCAATTCAAGGCCAAAAGAAGTTTCATGCTGCCAAATGCCAGTGCACATAAATATAAAAGGACAAAAGAACACTATCATTAGAAGCTTATGACATATTAATGTAATAAATAAAAGCAATATTTTGGACAAAACATGAACAAAGTGATCATTGATGAAAACTCTGGAAAATTTTTTTGCCTTTCCTCTAGTATCTGGTTTAATACTGGTTGAAAATTCTAGGAAATTCTTATTTATTTGGATTTATAGCCTACTGGTGAACATACAAAGCATTAGAAAGCAGGTATTTGAGCCATAGATCAGTAACATCAGACCCCAACCTTTTCCTCCAGTATACAAAGACTGTGGGATGAATTTATGCATTGAATGAAGCAGGCAGGTATTTCTTGGCACAGTTTTCCTACAATGCCAACAAGGTTCAAGGAAATAAAATAAAGGAAAATAAAGGAAAGGGGCAGATTGTTTATTTAATCTTAGCGCAATCCTAAATTGTGCTGGAACTGGCAGGCACTGCATCCAGCACAGGTATTGGAATCACTGCTGTGCTATCACAGGGAAGAGGACGCTAGTTTTCTTCTTCATAGTAGGACTGGTAGGTCTACTGGGTTCACCCAGAAGTAGCCTAAGTCTGAGCAGACTGACAGCCTACTATGCTCAGAAGTAAGTCCCATTACAGTGGGTCTTACTCCCAGGAAAGTGTGGATAGCATTGCAGCTCCAAATGCTCAGTTCATAACTGCTGTCCAAGCCCTGCATCCCACTCACCCTCCTGCCCTCTCATTTCATCTGTTTTCAGGGATAGGGTAAACCATGGTAGGGATAAAAGATAATTATTTGCCCAAACTACCCAATGAACTTCATTTCCCACATAATTTATCGGATGAGGGAAAATATGTGTTTTATGTCCCAACAACTACAGCAACATATCATGTAAAATTGACTGTGCAAAATAGGAAAATGGTTAATAATAAGAGTTTTAAAAAACCCATCAACAAAGAATCTAATGACAATAAATGTCCATGTTATTATTGTTTCGGGACATTTGTTCTATCAGTAAGATGCAATTGTGTTGCCAGTGGGCATTATGCCACTTCTGAATCAGTTCATATGAGGAAATTGCTTTGAAACTGAAAGTTAAGCTCTGAATGCAATCTGGGGATGCAAATGAAAGGATAATACTACAAATGTGGCAATCCTTTGCACACTTACCAGGGAGTAAGCCCCAATGAAAAGTATGGGACTTACTTCTTCGTAAACATGCATAGGCATGTGTTGCTAAGGTGATCTGAAAATCTAAATAACTTGTTTGTATTAAGGATTTTAGGATTTCTACAAATTTTTTTCCTAGGCAGAGATTATATCCCTTCTGGGGAACATTGCCTCACTTATCAAAGAAAGGATGCTGCTTTAACTTTCCTAGAACAAGTTGCCACTGTGGAAGGAAACATGAAGGGGAAATTAAACACCCACCATGAGAAGAGGAAAGCTTTAGGACTCAGGTTTATTCTCCATTTTGTTTAGAATAAAGCAGGCAGCCACTTCTTTCTTCCCTCCCACTCAAGGCTTTGGAAAAATCTGGCTTTAAAAGAATATTTATGTAGGTGGCTTCTGCACAGTAGTGTGAAAGTACATTACAGAAACCCTATCAATGCAGGAGACAAGCCACCCACATGCCGGTGCTGAAAGAAGGTGCAGTCTAGTTGCCATGGCATGTCATGCACTGCTGAAGAGCTACTGATTGTAAATTTGCTATGAACTATGAACAAGGACTAATGAATCATAGAATCATAGAGTTGGAAGGGACCCAGTGGATCATCTAGTCTAACCCCCTGCCTGTAGCAGGAAATCCTTGTCTTGTGGAAACCTGGGTCTCAAACCCTGGCCTGCTGGTTAACAGGCACAGTGTCTTAACAACTTGCGCCACCATGAGCTCAAATGCTATAAAATTAATGTATTTGCTTATCAGGAAGATCTCTGTATCATATTATCTCTCCCCATATTCATCTCTCTCTTTCTATTGATGAGCAATATAACTGCAAGTATTTTCTGCTTGTATGGCTGTCCCCATTGCAAATGTGCCATAACTCAATCTGCACCATCCAGGGAGTTGTATCAGCCTCCCCTGGGAGTAGGGGAGTTGTGCTGGCCAAGCTTGACGAGTGCAGTAGTCTGGGGGTTATGGGAAGGTTGGTGAGAAGTCAAGAGGGAGGTGTTTTGGGGGTGTGACAGGGTGTGGAGTAGGCAGGTTGGGGAAAACAGCCAAAATGTTGTTCATACCCACAATAATTTTCTAATGCAATTAATTTTGATTGTGGCATCTGTATTAACTAAGAATGGGTATGAAGATCTAGCCAATTCCTTTCTATTCTCTTTGCATTTAAGGCAGCACTGTACCTTCTGTTTTTGTGTTTCACATAAATTAAAACCCACGAATTACAGGATGTATATTTGAGAATGAGACGCATCAAATATGTCCAAAGAATCTATTTTTCTACTTCTTTCCCAAACTAAGGTTTATGACCTTTTATTCATTTTCTGGGCCTAAAGTATCATCTCAGGCGACAGATTCTTGATGACATTAAAGGACAGCAAAAAGGCCAGGTAGCCAATTTAGGGTGTGAACACACATAATGTGAACAGGAGCAATCCCTTCTCCCTATAAACACTGTGTGAATCAAATTCTAAATGTTTCTCCTACCCCTCGCTTTTTCCAGGAAGGCTATCCATATTTTTCAATCAAGTGCCAGACATATTTATCTCAAAAATTTCTTAAGGGCTTTACAGGATTTTTATACTGTATTTTAATTTTTTTGTTTTATAAAAGGAAGCAAGTTGGCTTTGTGATTCAGGGATTGTACTACTGACATAGGAAACTTGTCAGGTCAAAGGGGGGAAAGTAAGATCATATTGACAAAAGGGTTGGGCAACGAATGCCACATCGATCTGTCTACTTATGAACAAAAGTGTGAGGAAAAGGACTTACGCAGACACCACTTGATTCTTCTACTTTCGTCTAATGGGCAGATTTTTAAATATATAAATAAGCATCTTCACAACAATTTCTACATGTTCTAGGATGTGTACATGGAGTGCGCTCATTCATTTCAGTAGCGGAACTCTGTACGTGTTGCTGTGTCGTGGACTGGAGTATCTTAATTAACGAGGCACCTTTTACTGGCTTAATAAGTGAGTAAGAAACTTGACTTCTGGCTTCCCTTGGATACGGATGCCTTGCAGATAACAAGATACCACCTGTAATGTCTGATAATATAAGAAACTAACCATTTGCTTCCAATACCAAAGGGAATCTTTCATTTGCCGATAACATCTTAAGCTTTTAAAGATCATAGACCACTAAGGAATTGCTTAATATGTCCCCAAACCCTCTTTGACAGACTGTCAAACTAATAATCACAATCAGTCATATTAAGCACTAGTATTACTTCAAAAGATATCAGCAGCTTAGTTTATATATGGATAACATGGAACATAACACTTCAATCCATATTGATAATGGTGATAGTTCATAATCTAACAATTTTTTTTAATTGTTCAAAGATTGAGTCTTATACTCTCATTGTTTGGTTCTCATACCAACAAGGAGCATGGGAACCCTGGTTAAGAATAACTGTAACAAATCCAAAAAGTACATAGGCATACAGTAAAAAAAGAGTCAGACAATTAGTCGTGTAATGCACTATTGCAGACCCTGACTAGCAACAGACCTACAAGAATACAGAAAGTAATTTTTATCACCATTTCCTGGAGATGCTGGGTACTGAACCTTAATACAAACATTTTGCTTGCAAACCTGATATTCTAGGACTGAGCAAAAAAATTTAAAAATAATTGATGACAACTACAAAAAGAAAAATGAATATAAATGACTATTACCTGCACATTTCACTCCCTGAGCAATGAGACCCCACATAAAGTTTGCACAATATTCACACCAATGTGGTCCCCTGAATGTGTGAACCTGAAAAACAGAAATGAATAGACGAGCAGGTTAGTATGTTTTTCAAAAGTGATTTAAGCAGAATTTTGTTCCCTCCCTTTAAAAAATAGTGGTTAATCCTGTTTCCTTATTATGTATACTACACAGGAAAAAAGGTTGGTTACATAGGTTGCAATACTTATGCCCTGCAGAAAATGAATATAAGTAGAAGTGGTAGGAACAAAATAAAAACACAAAACCATTCTGTGCTTCTCATTTTTGTAAAAAACAAAAACTAAAAACCAAAAATCAACAAAAAACTGCTTATTTGGTTTTTTAAAAATTTATTGGGGAAGATATGCAGATAAGTGGCTGCATCTGCTGACACTATATCACCTATATCACCTACTTCTAAAGCAATTACAATGGTACCTCTCATAACAAGCGCCTCACATGACAAGCGTTTCACATAACAAGTATATATTTCTAAGAAATCTTGCTTCACATAACAAGTCCTGCTTCACTTAAAAAGCAAGCGCGCTATGGGCACACGTGCTATGCAGCCCTGATGCTCTGCACAACTGTATAATTTATAACGAAACTGTTACTATCCATTTCAATGACTAGTACTCGAGAAGTCTACAACCACCACCAAAGGACATTGTAATAAACAGGAGATGAGTACTAGATAGAAAACACTAGCTTTTCTCTTGGCCAGTGCAATGTTACAACCGAACCAAACCAACCAATCAAATTAGAAGTGAATGTGCATCCATCTCTCTCCCTGATATTGATGGTCATTCTATCTCAGATCAGTCACTTGAGGATCTGGAACATCCAAAAAAATCCTAATTGTACCATTTTCTTTGCCATATGGTGCATCCTCATCAACAACAACTATTTTCCAACACAAAGGTTTATTTAAAAGAAAGTTCATAAAGCAATCTGCATAGCAAAATAATGTTTTGATGGTTCCTTGATACAGAAGCTCACAAAACGTAGACGCAAAAAGAGATACCAGCAAATGCCCCCCAAAAGATGCTGTGCTGAGGTGAATAAGGACAGTTGCTCCCTGCCGCTATTTATCTAAATGATTCCTATCCTGCCTTCTTTGAATTAATGGATAGCTCATGGCAGCATACAACAGGAAAATGTCAAAATAGGAACAAAATATAAACTGCACTTATATAAAAGTGCAAATATATCAGAGTATCACCACCGGTACATAAAACCCCAGTTAGCAAATTACCACCACTCTTATTCCAGCAGCAGAGACAAAGTGGTGAGTAGGCAGGTGAGAGAGATGTGCTCTCCCTTGATACTCCTCATTGGTGGCCAGTCAGACAATATCACCCAAATTGTTCTCATTACGATGAATTCCATTGAATGAGCAATGTTGATGTTCTGAACTAATGCATTCAACAGCTCTTGTTCACTACAAAAAAAAAGAACATGGAAAGATGTCTTTCCTTGAAGTGAGGCTGTGTTCTCATTCCAGTCTTCTGTAAACAAAAATGTCTCTTGCAGACTTGATGTGTAGACGGTATAAAGGCCTATTTTATGAAAAATTCTTTCTTTGTCTACACTCAATACAGTTGTTAAAAGATAGGCTTTTCTTCAGACTTGATTTCCTGCACTGAAGCATTATCTGAAATACCACAATAAGCAAAAGTAAATTACAACCCACCTATGCAAAAAGGATCAAAATCCAACGCAACAAAAATGAGTTGCCATTTTTTAAAAAAATGGGACGTAGAATGTTCCAAGTCCAAAAATCCTTTGTGGAAAAGCTCCATCGAAGCCAATCAAACGTCTCTAAAGTAAGTATCTTTTATAGCCCCTTTCAAAGTCTGGGGTATATGGTGCCCTATATTTTCCTTTAAGCCACACAGGAAACATTATTAATATATGTTAGCATTACCAGTCATATGTGACACTTTCAACTATATTTCTATGTTATATTTTTCTGTGGACTTTGGAAATTAAGAATGGTGTGACTACAACAAAGGCTATCTTTCATTAAGAAAGATGCAGCCAAACTGAAGCAAGTCCAGAGGAGAGCGACAAGAATGATCAGTGGCATGGAAGGGAAGCCTTATGAGGAAAGGTTGGGGGAACTTGGGATGTTCAGCCTGGAGAAGAGGCTGAGGGGAGACATGATTGCCTTCTTCACATACCTGAAGGGCTGTCATAGGGAGGAAGGGGCTCATTTGTTCTTAGCTGCCTCTGAAAGCAGAACTAGAACCAATGGGTACAAACTGCAAGAAAGGAGATTCCGGTTGGATATCAGGAAAAAATTCCTGACGGTGAGGGCAGTTCGGCAGTGGAACAGATTGCCAAAGGAGGTGGTGGACTCTCCCTCACTGGGGGTCTTCAAGCGGAGGCTCGACGAGCACCTGTTGGGGATGCTCTAGGAGGCAGGGGGTTGGACTAGATGACCTACTAGGTACCATTCAACTCTTGGATTCTATGATTGTCCAGAGCTAAAAGCTGAGCAGTTAGTATAAGGCTTCATGTTTTCTTTCTACTTTTTTATGCTTTATGTGGCCATTGTTTCAATGTGATGCAAACAAACTATACTCTGAATGGTTTATCAAAACTGATGAGGAATTTAGAGGATGCTAGATTTTTAAAAGAAAAAAGTTTGTATGCCACATTCATTAGGAGAAAAATGTAGGAGAAAGAGACCACAATGTAGCAAGAGCAGGGGGGGAAGGCAGTGTGCACCACGTGTCAAGTGCACTTGTGGTGTCCTGTATGCCATTGAGAAGCTGGTAGACTTGGCCTCCACCACAGGATCTTGAGGCCATTTCTATGTTTCACCTTGAGCAGCTGCTTGAAGCCAAGAGCAGACCTGGCATCCACCTTGACATCACTCTCAAATCCTATGCCCTCTCAAATCCAAGGCTGGAGCAAAACAAGAATGGACTGGGTTGAACTTTGGACGGGAAAATGAAAAGCTGATAAAGCTGTCATGAGACAACAGAGCCAGAAGGAGTCACTGTTTGCAGTTTGGCCAACTTGAAACATCTGCTTGAAATTTGGAAGGCATTCCCTAATGTCTGTTGTGATAACCATGCCAGGAAGGATTCCACCTGAAAGAGTACTATGAGTTGCCTGTAGTATTCAGCTGCCTGAATTAACCTGCCTCACAGGGTTGTTGTGAGGACAAAAGTATAAAAGGTATGTAAGCTGCCTTGGGCATTAACTTTGGCATGGAAAATGCAGGATATAAATCCTATAGATGGATGGATGGATAGATAAAGTAAGCAAGCATTGGTTTGTGGGGCTCTGCATTATGGGCTGGACTGTCTCAGGTGGAGTAGCTGCAGATTTAACTGTACTGCAGTACTGAACAGAAGTTGGGTAGGCTGAGATTTTTTTCCTGATCAAAGCATATGCCTCTTCCATGCCCTACAGTAAGTCAGCTGTTTAGTGGGAAGTTCAATTCCCTGCCAAATTTGATTCCTCCTTTTCTTTGTGGATAAGTGAAGCTGCATATATGTAAAGTTAATTAAGACAGCTTAAATTTCAATCACATAATTAACACTTCTTGTTAAAAAATTTACTACAGGCACCCCACTTATTGGACGGTTAGGGACTGGAGCACCGTCCAAAAGTGAAAATTGTTGAAAAGTGGAACCCAGACTTTTTAGTTTATAAATGTTGCTTCCAATGCTTTTTTAGCTAGCAAATTGCAAACACCCCTTTTATCTAGTAAATTCCTGCTGCCACACAAAAATTTTTGCAAATGGATTCTCATTAACTCCTTTGGGGATGGGATTAGACCCAGAGCTACAATAAGGGAGAGGGCATTTTGACCTTCAGAATAGATAAGAGAGGTTGAAAGAGTAGAACATGGGTTGAATGGTTGAGTTCTGGGTATAATTGAAAGGTGCTGAAAGAGTGGATCATCAGAAAATGAACTGTCATAAAGTGGGGGATACCAGTATTAACATTCAAATAATGTACCTTGAAAATGCCTAAAGCTTTAACAGAAAAAGGCTACTGGGACAAATCCAAAAGGTGCCTTGTACAAGCAAGAAAAGCAGTTTCATTTGCACAAGGTAGGCCCCCATTTTCTACCAGTTTGCCCCTTCCATTGCAGCTGATGCAATTTCAGAGGGTCTCTGACCATCAAGAGTGAATTTGCTTAGGGCAGTGACTTTCAACTAGTGTGCCGTGGATGGTCTGCAAGTGTGATGCAGGAATTTGGGAAGTGACGCCATACCTGGGCTTTAAAAAAACAAAAACTGGGAGAAAACCTGTTTCCTCCTCCTCAGCAGATTGCACCCATTTCCTCTGAACCCTCTCTCTAGCGCAGCTACCATGGAAAATAATGGGAAGATGAGATGCTGGAAAGGGGGATGGTTTTTTATACTGTATGGTTGTTATAATGTATCTCCCACAAGACAAAGCTGTGGCTGTTACTAGTTACATAGAGCTCAATCAGGACTTAAAAAGTTGCTGGGAGATTCACTGGTGGGAATCTCACCAGAAAAGGTGGGAGATTCACTGCCAGTTATTTGCTGTCATCAAATACTCTTACAAGAGAAGGTTACTGAGAATTCTATATGCTCCACACTTATATTTTGGGCAAGACTAAACTTGTGTTATGTATTGAACCTGTTTTGAATTGTGGCCAACAACTTTGTTTAGGACTTCAAAGGACATTGGGGACATTTTGCACTGGGCACTCCAGCATCTTTCGCTGCTGCATATAAATAGCATGTTTATCAGCAAGGGCAGCACAAATTTGAATGCTGAAGAGCTGAATTTTTGGTCCACACTCATTCCTAGCCAGGAGCTCCATCTTGGATTGTTTAATCCATGTAAATGATGTCTATAGAAATGCAAATGAGTGGAAATTATATTTCGGTAAGGTATAGCCAAAGCAATATAGTAAACAGAAGATAACTGAGCACACTTTATATTTCTTTTAATGATAATTGATGCTCACATAAACACCCTTTTCCCCATCTCACACACACATATAAAACACAGCTCAATAGATCCTAAATTGTGCTAAAGCCTATATATTACTTGTTTATTTCACAAATCCTAGAAGATGGCAACAAAGCTATATTTCCTAGGATAGCATATACATGCAGGAAGTGGACAAGAATATTGCAGGACGCTGAGAATGAAAGGAGCTAGCTGGGCTTTGGTGCGCTAGCTAATTTGGGAGAAAAGCTGCTGATGATAAGAGGATGTGACATACCATATCAAGTCCTTGAGGCAAGTGCCTTGGCTGCCTCATTAGAGTCCTTCTACATTTCCCCACGTAGGGGAGCTTCTCAGCTCCTCAGGCCACACACATGCAAAGGCTGAAGACTCACAAGCAACAATGTGTCAAAGCTAGGGTTGTCTTCAAAAATACATAGATTTCATTTTAATAGGGGGGAGTCTATTTTAATGAACTTAAATGTTTTGAAATAGAGAGAAACCAATGGGATATTTAACTTTTGCATTATGCATATAGCAGTAATGAAATGCTTAGGGTAGACAGAATTTAAGTCTAAACACTTCATAGCTACTTTCCCAGAACTGGGTTTATAAAAAATTCTCTTTGAGAACACTTAAATTACATTTTTTTAGAACTGTGGCAAGAAGAGACAGATTTTGCTGCATGAAAGTCTACAGGAACAAATCATTATAATGAACAGGTACAGATATGTGGTGGATCAATTTTACTTATTTTTACTACCACTAGTTTTTAGAGAAAGGAAGGGATCAACGACAGACAATAGTTTAGTTATGTTTAACATTAACTGAACAAGTTTGATGAGTGTGTAGATTGCAGATGAGTGTGTTGATTACAGGTTGAGTCTTAGCATCTGCAAGGGTTTGGTTCTGGGAACTTGTGTGGATGCAGATTTTGACATTAAAATAAAAGCAATTAAGGGCACAATCCTAACCAATTTAGGCCAGCACAACTCATCTCTCTTTCCTGTGGTGAGATGGGGAAACTGGCATATGCGCTAGCCTATTCTGTCAGGGATGGCGCAGAAGTGCCAGAATGGGACTTGTGCGACCTAACCAGTGGTTAAGATTGCACTGTAAAAGATTAGGCAGCCCTATAAAAATAGTCTGCATACCATGGTAACAAAATCAATCTCACTCTCCAAGGCTTAGAGGCACTTCCTTTCAGCTGAATGCAGATTCCTCCCTTCCACTAGAATTCAAAAGAAAGCAAAATAATAATCATTTCCTAAGAACTTTGCATTCTTTCACATTCTCCATGCAAGGAAAGGGAGAGGTCTGCCTCTCACTAAAATGATGTTTTAAGATCCAGAGAGGGAGGTTGATTGATCGCCTGCCTGCAGCATTACTATTGTAAGCAGGCTACTTTTAACCTAAAGGGATGTTTATCTTTTAATTTAATGGGCCAACTTCATTCATGTAGAGAGCTGAGATAAAACTGTGAGTAAAAAAAAACACTGCAGTAAAAATCTGCTGATAATTAGGCTATAGCTGTATTGTCTTCAAAAGCTGAAGGATCAATTTCATTCATTATTTTTTAAGGTTCCTGTAAGCAGGAATTAATTGAAGGTCAAATGGACAGTAATATTCCAACCTACCATCAGTAACACAAATGTTATACTGAGAAATATAGAACAGGAACTAACCCTTGACTGAACTTGAATTCATTTGCTGCATCTGAATCAAGAACTGTTGAGCATCCTATGATGGTGCTGTCATTGATGTGCTTGGATATTCCTGCTCCTTATTGCTCTTGTTGCCATCAGGAGTAGCTGGCCAGGGTCAAATGTCACCCACTCTCTTATCCCTGAGCAGCAGTATTGTATACCTGGCAGGGTAAGTAAGAGTTGTGCAAGAGCACACTATCTTACCAAGTATGTATAGAAACACATGCTATATGTAGGCCTGAAATGCTTTTTTTACATATGTATTATACCTTGAGCTTCCACTTCAAGGAGGTGAGGGTTGTCAACCCCCCTCCCAACCATTTTTTTGCTGAAAATCTTCCACAAAATTCTTTTATCCCTGCTGATGGTGACTCATACCTTTCTCTCAGTGGGGGTACAAGTGGCTTGGTGGGATAATTTTCAATGAAAAACAGGCTGAAAAAAATTGATTAAGAAGCCCTTCTTAGTATGAGCCAGGATGATGTAGTAGTTAGAAAGATGGACTGGAATCTGGAAGGACCAGATTCAAATCCCACCTCAGCCATGAAGCTTCCTGGGTGACCTTGGGCCAATTACTCACTCAGCCTCACCTACCTCACTGGGTTATTGTGAGGAGAAAGGATAAAAGTTTTGTAAGCCACCTTGGACATTTCCATTAGAATTGGAAAGGCAGGGTATACATCAAATCAATCAATCTTTCATTGCACCATTCCTCCAGGATGGAGGAATGGAGGAATTATGTAAAGATTCACAGGGCTATATTATGTTACACACACCCCCACACACACACTACATCTCTCAATGAAGCTTCTTAGCAAGCTTCTTGGAATGCTTACGAAGCCAAAAATATGTCTTGTCATTCCAAGGAAAGAAAATATTACTTCACTTAGAGCAGGGTTTCTCAACCTTTGGTCCAGGGAGCACTGGAGGTCCTTGGCAGCTGTCTGCCCAGTCCATGAGAGGACTCCTCTAAGTGTTTCTTCCCCTCCTCACAGCAGGAGGACTCTGATGGAGGCAGCTGTGCTGTGCTCTCAGTGGAGAAACCCTCCCTCCAGGTTGCCAGAGGAAGAACTCTCCCCCCCCCCACCCCTGGGCTGGTCCCTGGAAATTTTTTTCCCCACAGAACCAGTCCCTGGGGCCAAAAAGGTTGAGGACCACTGACTTAGAGCACAATGCTAACCATGTCTACTCAGAAATCAGTCCCATTGTATTCAATGGGACTTACTCCCAGGAAAGTGTGCTTAGGATAGCAGCCTTAATTTGCTTATATTATAACCCTATGTGAAGGAAATGGTAGCTTAAGTTGTAGAGAACATGCCGTGTAGGCAGGGTGACCACATACAATACAGGACAGAGTGCCTGTACCTTTAAACATTGCATGGAACAGGGAATTTTGGCATGTGAAACTTTTAAAACCCTTCCATGTTGAGCTGAACCTGACTTAATTCCCTCGTCTATGCAATGGTTAAAGGTACAGGCATTCTTTCCTCAACTGTATATAGACACCTGCCTCTAGGTGGAAGGCCCCTATTTCATTCATTGGTATCTTCAGGCGAGGGCTGAGAAAGACTCCTATATCGAACCCTGAAGGGTGGTTGATGTGTAGAGCAGAGGTTCTCAAGTATTTCAGATAGGAGCTTCTTCTGAGACTGACAATCTATTGCAGACACCCACCCCTGGAAGTTATATCATAAACCTTGTTAGTGCTGTTATGGCCTGAAGAGACATCAAACAAGAAGTGACATCACTATGAGATCAGAGCTCCTCCATGTCTACTCAGAAGTAAGTTCTGACAGGAGAGCTTTGGAATTATTGAATTATAGAACTTTGGAAGTTTATGATTCTGAGACCAATTTCCTGTTTTTATTTTTCATACCGTAGGGAAAAGCTGACTAGCTAACTGAAATATTATAATGAAAAATTATAATAATATTCCTAAAGACACTCTAATGGGACTCTAAACTCCATACCTTTGAGAACACCTCTTCCCCCATGAGTGATCATAATCCCTACAGTTATCCTAGGGCAATCTTTAGTTGGTGCCCCCTGTGTATCAAGTATAACTGGAAAGGCAAACAGTTATTTGTCATTCCTATTCTCCAACATTCCTTGAAGACCTTCCAAAGGCAACATCAAACTAATGAATTTTTTAAATAAATAATAAAATTGAAGAGGCTTTTTGGTTGCTAGGGATACACATTTGGTTGGTTTTTTAAGATACATTTCACAATTAAAAAAAATGAAAATATTACAAACCAACCCAAGAGGTTACAGTAGAGAAAGAATATGTATTTAACTTTATTAAAATTACTTAAGTTTTTAAGTTTTTAAGTGCAAAGGCACTGACAACCTTTTTGATACTTTTGAATTTAGAAACAGGGTAAAATATTTTTAAATCCATAAACAGGATAAATTACAAAACAAATGCATTTTTGCTCTTTTTAAAGCTCTTTTTTCATCCCCCTTCTAAGTATACTGAGAATAAGACCAATAAAAATGGTAACAGCTGCATTCTTAGAGCATTTATGCAGCAAGATGTTTTAACTGAATGATTGTATCAGGAGACTGCTTTGAAGATTGCAGACTAAAATTAATGAAATCTGGCTGCAATCTGGAACTCAGCTAATGCATAGTTTAGTCCTCTGGAAATTACTGTAAAGTGAATGTAACTGCAGATGTGCATTTAGAAGTCTGTGTAGCAGAAAAGAACATAAAGAGATTGTGGGCGCAAACATAACCATGTCTACTCAAAAGGAAGCCCTATTTTGTTCAATGGGCCTTACTCCCAGGAAAGTGTCTTTAGGATTGCAGTCAAAGTCTACCTACTAGCACTAGAGTAGGATAGGGTGCATCAGTCACAAATCAGAGGGTTTCTTCTTTCTTATGCAGCGATAAGAAGCCAGCTATGCTTTAAACTGATTGAAAATAAAATCCACAGATAATACCCTATGTGCAGTGGCTCTCAAATTGGGGTGACACCCCAGCCATAGAGCCATGTGCTCTGTCTCCTTATAGGTTGGAGAGAGGAAGGCAGAAAAGTGATAGCTGGAATCACTATACTTTGGAGGGAACAGAGAACTGTTAGGTGTGCCATGAAAGGCAACAATGCATCACTGGGATCACGTCACTGTGAAGGGGTTCAGGGGCAGACCTGGATTTAACCCAGCCTGCAGCAGCCCTCAGGGGTGTGGGGAACCTGGTGCAAGCCTCCTCAGAGCCCCCCTCCATGTTGCAGGGGAAGTGAAAGATGCGATTAAGACTCATTTCTGGTTTTGTGATCACAATCCAGAACTGGATCAAGATCACAACTTTCATTTTTCCTTTAACATGGGGGTGGCTCAAAGGAGGCTGGAGAAGGGCCTTCCACACTCTTGGGAGGCTGCTGAAGGTTTGGGTAAGTCCAGGGAAGCTCTCGTGCCCCTCCAAAGCAGCACAAGTCCAGCGATTGTATCACAGCCTTCCCCCTCCTCCAAACACTTATAATAGTACAAACTCTCCAGAAGGGTTGAGAACCACTACCCTATGGTATTGGGAAACACTACAGAAAGGCAATATCAATCAATCAACAATATTTATATACTGCTTTTTAACAAAAAGTTCACAAAGTGGTTTACAGAGAAAATGAAATAGCTAATGGGTCCTTGTCCCAAAAGGGCTCGCAGTCTAAAAAGATGTCAAAAATACCAGCAGAAGACACTAGAGGAGACACTGCTGGGGTGAGGAGGGCCATTTACTCTTCCCCTGCTAAATAAAAGCTGAACACTTGAAAGAGTTTCTTTTGCCCAGTTAGCAGGGGCCATACAAAAGTGAATTTCATACACATCTCCACAGTAGTCCACAGTGCTAATGTATGCATGCGCATGCACACTTGATGGTCTGATTTAGCTCAATGCATAATTTAGCTCAATGCATCCTTTCCTGAAGGGGGAGCTCTACATGAACTCTGGAGTTTCTATGGCTAGAACAGATCACTGGATTGGACGGTGCAGAGTAACCATATGTCCAGCTTTTCTACGACATGTCCTTTTTTAAAGCCTTGTGTCCTGAAAAAAATCTTCATTGTCCTCCTTTTCCCTGTGAGCAGGCAACATGTAGAATTTTTGCAATTAATAAATTTGGTGTAATAAATTATATGTAATAGTTTTAAATTTAATAATAAGTAGTACAGTGTTTATAATAACCGTATGAAAGCAATATATACAAGTGATTCTAGCTTTTATCATGTCGTGTCCAACGTTTTTATTGATTGTCCTACCCATTGTCCTCCTCACAGCAGGAGGGCTCTGTTGGATGATTGCAGCCTCAAAGACCAATCCTATGCCTGTTACTCAGAAATAAGTCCTGTTATATTCAATAAAGCTTACTCTCCAATAAGAGTGACTATAATGGCTTTGTGCATCTTCAATGCATCCTGAATTGAAAAAGGTTGAAAATTCCTGCTCT
This sequence comes from Cryptoblepharus egeriae, assembly GCA_030015325.1. Taxonomy (NCBI): domain Eukaryota; kingdom Metazoa; phylum Chordata; class Lepidosauria; order Squamata; family Scincidae; genus Cryptoblepharus; species Cryptoblepharus egeriae. The sequence continues at coordinate 90,565,950 of JAREYC010000001.1, forward strand.
AAGTAGACATGCATTGAGACATTGGGCTCTCACCTATCCACAGTAACCCAGCAATAGCTCTATTCACTACAATGGGATTTACAGCTGGAGGCAGCTGTGTTGTGCTCTGGGCAGGGAAGCCCTCCCTCCAGGTTGCCAGAGGCAGAACTCCCCCCTCCCACTCCTGGGCTGGTCCCTGGAAAATTTCTTTTCCACAGAACTGGTTCCTGGGGCCAAAAAGGTTGAGGACCACTGCTGTAAACAATTATTCTGTTTATAGGACTTCAATTAAAGACAAGTCCATTTAATTAAATGGGTGGAAGAAACTGCCTACAAACTATCAACATCCATAGTGTAAGCATATAAATTGTGCATTGTCCCCAAGAGAAAATGAAGAAGCCTATTGTATTTTTTTAAAGAACACAGTGCTGCATAAAACATAAAAAACTCATATTGAGTAGCTGCTTGAGTATCTGCAGCTTCAAGAGCCTGAAAACATGCGCTTTTCATCAGGGCCAATTCATTAATGGATGAAAAAAAGTTAAATAGTAAGAGTAATGCAGACCATCTGCTCTATGCAGAAACAACTAAAGCATGTTCTTGGCATCTGATGCTATTTAATAGCAATGAGCAGAGATAAGTTCAGTTTAGTTCTCTGATTAAAGATCCTTGGAGATTATTTAACTGGTAACAACAATAATTGAACTAAAATTATTTTCCTGATTCTAGGTGTACACACACAAACAAAAAAGCAATATTGAAGTAGTTACATTATCTTGGGCTCAAACTTCAGTGCCACTTTGAGTGTCATTCAAATTAATTTATCAGGAAATATGCTATTTCACTGAAATGATTTTCACTGAATGGTTGTGCTCAGCTTCAGAGTTAACACACAAAGACATGCAAAGACAGACCTTGAACACATAGCTCTAGGTTTAATGAAGCAGATGAACATCTTACCTTGAAACTGTGAACCTTCTCGTATTTTGGAATGTGTTCATTTTCCTTCAGAGTTGCTCTTCTGACAAGTGATGTCAGCTGCGAATAAGCAAAGAGTTTAAGAGGTTGCCAGATTGTCACAGATGACTTTTGAAAGCCCAGTCGCATTCCCAAGGCTGCTAGCAATAAATCTCTTTGACGGCTCTCCTGTTTCGAGTTGTGAATGGCAGATCTATTAGCTTTTTGCCCTGAACAAGACTCTTTGGATGGCATTTTGGAACAGGCAAGAAACGCTGTACTGATCTCAAATTGAATTTAAAAAAAATAAAGGAGTAACAATATCTCAAAGCCTACACTGAACTGCAGAAAGGCATGTTGCTATTATACTTCAGAAGATGCTGGATGAAAGCTGTACAGCTTAAGTTTTTTTCTCCAGATTAAGCCTGAAAACTTATGGATCTGAATTGGAAATGCAATGGTAACAAAAGTAAGCCCAAAGAGTCTTCATCCATTTAGAAACTCATGCAGGGAATGTCGAACAGGCAGTTGTCTAGACTCTTTTCTCTCTTATTCAAACACACTGATGTCCATTTTGAATCAAAAGATGTTCACATACTGCATATAATCAGTTTCCAGTTAACAGTCACTCTCCTAGCCTCTGTCTAGCAAGGGGAGGGAAGGAGGGCTTTAGCAGGCAGCAAAGGATAAGACTGGTTACAATAAGAGGGCATGTAGCCAATGAAAAGGCAGCAATAGAATTTAAGTACACTGTGCTGCTCAACTCCCCTCATCCCTCTCCCCCTCCCACATGAGACTTTCTCGCTGGCTCAAGAGGAAAAAAAAATCAGCAGGAAGATAATGAGCAATGAATGAGTCATGCATCACTGCAGAATGGCATCCTTGCCATTTAAAATCGAAGGAGATTGCAATACATTTTTCAGGCACTGAATCCGAAAAGCAAACTGGAAAACCTGATTATATTACATGGATGATTTAGGAGAAAACTGATTTTATTGCATATAAACTATTCACACCCACCCCATCACAATTCCATGGCAGTACATGTTGGCAGAACAGAATTGTCTTCAGTGTAGCTTTCTGTAATTAATATGCACTTCACCTCGTCTCCATTAAGGAATTTCACAATCAGTTCTCATTGCTGCCATTTCACATCCTCATGGAAAGATCCCCACTGAATTCAGATGAACTGGGAAGAAGGTACAAAATAATGCTGCCAAGTTTACAGTGGTCACATCTTACTAGTAATCTTCACAGAAAAAGATCTGTGCTTATAAAAAATATTTTGATGTATAAATTTTCCTAATGTGCCAATAACCCTAAAATTCAAGGTTCAATACTGCGACAGCGCAATCCTAACTCTTAGTTAGGTCAGAACAAGTTCTGGAACAGAGACTGTGATGGCCTAAGGGTGTTGCAAAATTGCTGTAAGGCACTTCTGTGCCACTCCTGGGGCAGGGTTAGGCCAGTGCAAAGACGTGCCAGTTTCCCCATGCCACTGCGAGAATGGGGAAATGGGTGAATTGTGTTGGCCTAAATTAGCTAGGATTGCATCCTGACCTTTTCTATAAGACCCAAAAGTGCTGTATTATCATCATCGTGAGAGACAGGATGATATGGTTTGGAAGCTGGAATTAGACCAAGAAGATCCAGGTTCAAATTCTGCTTAGCCATGAAGGTTCTTGGGTGACCTGGGACCAGTCGCTATTTTTCACCCCCACCTATCTCACTGGTTTGTTGAGGACAAAAAGAGGGGAAGAACCCCATGCATCCTGATGTCCTTACAAGTAACATTTTCAACAGATGTGATAAATGTATTTTGTATTGCAATGAAATTTACTTGACACTTTGGAACATGAATGTGTGGCCACAGGTACAAATGGATGACCTTTTCTTTTTGATGGAATTTGAAGGGAAGAGGTGCAGTACTTTCTGAAGAGTAAAACCTTTCTGCCTGTTTTGCTATGGAAATAGTAGTTACATGCTGAATAGAATTGAAGGGGGAGAAGAGTAAGAGTAAGTAATAAGATTAATGTACAAGGTACAATCTCTTATTGCTTTGCTCAGGACATCATTGTTGTCCTTTACAATCTTTTTCTTCATTACGCAAAGAAACTATGATGTATACTCAGCAACCGTGCACCTGGTTCCCAAGGATTTACTTATCTGCAGGAACACAACTGTTGTTTCCTTGACTTATGTATAGCAGCCTTCCTGACCAGGTTTGCTACTCCTCACCCATCCTAACTGAACTCATAGGATCAATTATTATGTATCTGCTGATTTCTTATCATCTGGATTTTCCAGGAACCTGTCCCCAGTGGATAACAGTAACTGACTGTATTACTGGAGGGTGGGAAGGTCCTATGTTGCCTGTTGATACCAAATAAACAAGCAGGATAATTAGCTCTAAATATTTCAGAGTATTGGGAAACTAATCAAACTAATACCTGGGAAAAACTAATACCTGGGGAAAAAAATCAGTGCATGTTGCCCTCCATTAGCACATCTATACCATTTCTCAGTCCTCCTTGGTACGTTGTTTTTCCAGTCATGACTGGTGGCCCATTCAATAAGCAGTACACCCTTCATTTCAGCAATGAGTTTATTAAATGCTCGAAAACTGAACAGAAGTATTGTCTTTAAACAATTTGTGCTTTGGGACAAGGAAGGATAAAACAAATACAACAAAGCTCAGTAGAAGAACTCTCTATTGGTGTGAACTTTTAGTTGGGGACCATAACCCTTTATGTTTTCCAAGTCAATTCTTCTCTGCCATTTTTTTGTTCCCAAGAACAGACGCCTAATTGAAAATGTGTTATAAAATGTAGTTTAAATTGTAATTTAAAATGTGTTCAGGAGAAAAGCCTAATTGAAAATGTGTTATAAATTGTAGTAATAAATTGTATAAAACTAAATTGTTTTCTACATTGTAGCCACATGCAAACACTAGCTAGAATGAATGCAAGATTGTGTCTGCTGACTCAACCTTCCAACCTCAACACATCGACTGCAACTTCTGCATGGGTTTACATATGTATACCTGAGATAAATGCAGACTCTGAAAACTTATAAAGCCTGCATTTTTGCAACGTACAGATCTTACATTCAGTGCCTACATACATGTAGGCCCAGTGCAGAAGCTACAATCAAAACAGGGAGCTTGGGAGAAGAAACTGTGATCAAGTTCCCCCTTTACACATAATTTCTACCCAGCTTTCCCATCTGCTGATGGCTTCTCTGTTAAGCTGCGCTGTCTCCCCAAGAAAATAAAATATTTCCAGTTCAATTACTAGTAGAAAGAACAAAGCCACTAACTTAAAACTTATATAATTACACAGCACCTGTCAAATTCCTCTAAATATCATAAATAATTGTAAGTATTAACATAAATCATTCTGATATTTTCCATTTCTTCTTTAGTAAAGAACATGTTTATGTTTTGACATGCTTATTTCTTAGTTGTCAGTTTTTCTTCACCTCTATTTCTTAAAATGTGATGTATTTTCAATTACACTTTAGGGTCACATTAGCAGAAAATGATTTCTGGATCCTGGATAATTAAACCTAGAGAATGCCAATAAAAAGCTGTACAAAACTATCTGACAGGAAAAGGTCATCCTTTTACTGCTTTCATGATGATTTTTTTTTAAAAAACCAAATTTAATATTAAAAGATACAGTAGTTTTAAGCTAATGAATTTCCATTCTCACGTGGCTTTGGGTTACAGCTAGAATACTGGTTATAAATTTAACATAAATTCATCTCACTCTGATGACAGGAAGGTGTTTTTTTTTTAAATGATGCTTCAGACTTTAAAATGGCAAATGCACATATATACCTATATTTCTATGGTTATTAGATAACCAGATATCTATTGTTATGTAATAGCATGTTATTTGAATGTTCCATTCAGTGGAAACTGAACAACGCTTTGCATCAGAATACTGTGTACTAACTAGAATGAACATCTATCTATCTACATAAAAGCCTGTGCATGGGGTATCTGCACATTCCATGTCAATCAAGCAGGCTGAGGTTTCTATTATATTGTATCTCCACAAGCAACAACAGTGGGCTATTACTAGCAGTATATATTACAATGGGATTCAAATTTTCCTCTACATAATATCTGGAAAAAGTCCAGGGGTTAAAATTTGTCCAGGGGTTAAAATCTTCAATTCCCCATAATTTCCTTCTGAATGGCAGATAAATGGGGTTAGAACCAGAGGACCATGATGCCAAGAGATAATGAAACCTGTCACATAGCTCATGGAGACTGAGGCTACAATCTTGAAATGCACTTGGGGTAGCCTATCTATCACTGGGCTGGCCTAATTCCAAGATGGGCCAGCCCAGATATACCAGAAAGGCTTGGGTTCAGCATAGACTGGCCCAAGAAAGATAGACCTGGCCTGGCCTAGCTGTGCCAGCCTAGGCAGTCCAGGAGAGGCATGTCGAGGGTATGTCCTAGGCCATGCTGAACATGCCCTCAACATACCTCTCCTCGATATATCCAGAGCCTGTTTCCAGGGCAGACATGCCTCCTCACAGCTCCTCAGAGTTAGAACACCTAAGGAGCAGGAATAAATCTGAGTAGACCTATAGGGGTCCATGATAAGCCAAAGTAAAAATGGAAGTGATGGCAAAAAATTCTGAGTCCTAAATCAACGCCTGCCTCTCAACCTCAAGGTACAGCACAACTACACCAGCCCAGTGAGCATGCTGCTCTTGTGTTGCTGCTTCTTCAGCAGCTGTTTGGCCAGTCAGAGTACTTCTAGTCCTGTGGATTTGATCTAACTTGTCTGCTCAAGAGATGACCTACTTAGGCCAGCTTAGCTGGGCCATTTTTCTGGCCTAAAGTCAGGATTGCAGCCTGAGTCACAGGTATCCTTTCATTCTGAAGTTCTGCTCTCAAAAATGTTTGTCCCAGAACAAAATATTTAGTGCACTATAACTGCTCACTAGATAATTTTCTATGTGTACACTCTCTTGAAGGCTGTCTGGAAAATGGATTAAGCTGGGATGGGGACAAGGGCTGGGATGAATGCAAAATAATAATAACTATTCAGCAGGTCTTTTTTTTTTAATCCAGTGATATCCTGCAGGCTCTGGGGACTCAATAAACCCACAGAGGCATCTTGCTGGCAAGGAAGTTTTTGTTCACTATTGTGGGGTGTTATGTGTGTGAAAACGGATGCATTTATGATACTGTCAGGTCTACAGCAATGAAAGGAAATGCCACCTTGTAAAGGAGTTACAAAATCTGTATTGGGCTGGTAATGTCCAATGGCTTTTCTGCATGGAGGAAAAGAAATGCACGGATACTGTGAGACTACAAAGCAGGTGCACCTCTCCAAGTACAGTACTTAGTAGTTTGTACAGAAACTATGGAACAGTAGTTCAATCTAGATAGGAAGCCTTACTGGAAAATTCATCTTTTATTCCAAGTTGGAATTCTAGTCTTATTGCTATAGCTAAAAACTGTATATTTATCATGATCATAATGAATTTTCAGAAGTTGAATAATGCCCCAGTAATATTTCCCCAAGCTAGCACAGATCTAATCATTTTGCAGATGTGTAACATGAAATACGTTGGCCCTTGCTGTGAAAATATACATTTTGCTATAACTGTATTTCCATAGATATGTGAATGTTCTTTGAGCTTAACTAGATTCTCATAAATGTGCAAGTTAAAAATCTTATCTGACATATTAATTTTGCAGCTCTTCACTTCATGTAGCTGATTCAGCTCTAGGGTACTGCTCTGGTGTATTTAGCTACTACAAACATTATTTGTCATAGATTTAATTAGATGAAAGTTATCAAAGCTGGCTGCTCAGAAACACCAAATAAAAACTGCAGACTGGACATGCATTTCAGAATGACTATTCACCTATCACTAACCAAAATCTCTGCCAGAATAATTTAACCCATTGGCTGCTGGAAAAAATGATAAATTACACACAAAACAAAAAGAGGTAAGAGATTCATGTATGTTGTACTTTAGTTAAAATGATTTTCCCTACAATCCAGAGTAACTATGGGAGCACGTAAGAGACATTACGTGTAGGTAGTTACTAGATGGTGTAGTTACTACACCATCTAATGAAAACTTATGGGAAATTCATACTGCAATCCACAGCAAATTGTTCTTACACTGGAGCAAGGACTCCCCGTAGTTACTCTGGATTGTGCCCTTTGCTATTTATCTGCGGCTGTTTTAGTGACTTCAGCAGAGCCACTTAGCATATTATACTAGATATTTCTTATTTTTTTCCAAATAAAAGCACTTTAGTGTGCTCTGTGAAATTGCGTCACAAAACTATCATCTTTATTCCATGAAGAGGTGACCTAGCCTGGTCATTAGATATTTTCTCCATGGGCTTGCACCCACATGGTGATATGAAGGATTTTGCCAAATAGATTGTTTCAGGAACAAGAAGCTAATGAAAGAGAACAGCAATAACAAGGACAAGATTGTCTTCAGAAAAACCAGCTACTAGGTCTCACCAGTTTATCAAAAATTTCAGGGCCTTTTCATACATTCACTGGGCTTTTTATCAGTTCTACTGTCGGAGTGCGCTGTGAACATGTGGAGGATGTGTGTGAACTATTATGCCCAACTGGATTCTGTATATAAGATGGGCACATATAAGACAATCCATGGGTAAAATAATTTCCAAAGCGCTTCCTCAGCATCATTTCTTTTCTCGTGTTTGTGATCTTGAGAGGATATAAGGGTCTATAATATGACATACAGGCAGAGCCTCAGACAAGCTTGTCCACACCAAGAATAAAGACTTAGGGCAAAATCCAGAGTAACTACGGGGAGTCCTTGCTTTGGTGTAAGAACAACTTACTCTGGATTGCAATATGAATTTCCCATAGGTTTTCACTAGGTGGTGCAGTAACTACTAGTGCACATAATGTCTCTTAGATGCTCCCGTAGTTACTCTGAATTGTAGGCTAAGGGCGCAATCCAGAGTAACTACGGGGTGTCCTTGCTCCGACATAAGAACAATTTACTCTGGATTGCAATATGAATTTCCCATAGGTTTTCTCTAGGTGGTGCCATAACTACGTCAATGCAAATGTCTCTTACGTGCTCCTGTAGTTACTCTGGCTTGTAGGGTTAGGCCTTTATCCTAAAGTGAAATTAAGCCCCTTGCTCTGAAGCAGTTAAGATGACTTTCCATAAGATAACAGTAGAGGGAGACGCAACTGTGTGGACCGGTATCTGCTATGGATTTTGCCCATAATGTCATATCTAGTGACTGAAAACACTTGCTATGATAGATTACCTGCAGCTTTTTTATACTGATATCCAAAACACATGTGAGGCTGGTGCTATTCTCCACACCTCTTTCCCAGGTTTTTCCTCAAAGCCACAGTGGTTCTCAAACTTTTTAGCTTTGGATCCACTTTTAGAATGACAATCTATCCAGGACCCATGGAAAATTATTTCTTGGCTGAAGTGACATCATCAAGCAAATTAAAATCAATAGTTGTAAATAATTACATCAAAGTAAGCCAAATAAATAAGGGAACCCAGACCTGCTCAAAAAGTAGCCTGCATTTGTAGCCTGCCTGCAATAATACCCCCTCCACAAAAAATGAGGAAGATTTTCAGCCATACCCATTGCCTGATTCAGTTTAAGTTCTTATATCAGGATCCACCAAGCTTTACTAAATCTAAAAAAGAAAAAATTAATCTTGCCAGTTCAAGCCTGTTTTATTCTTTTTACTAGGGAAGGAGCTACCTTCTGGAGAATTGGGGCTCCATATTCATCAGAATAGGACCAGTGTTGGGATTCAAAGAAATTAACAACTGGTTTTATGCCCATCTGGCAGCCACTTTTAAATGGCTATTTTTAAACTTTATATGTCCTATCTCTCGTTAATATCCGGTTCTACAGAGTAGGTGCGAACCTGCTGGAGCCCACCACTGAACAGGACCAATCAATCAGTCACTCAACAGTACTTACACTTACTCTTTTCAACAAAAGTTCAAAATAAGTTTATAGAGAAAATGAAATAACTGCTAATGGCCATTCTCAGGAGTAAGTGTAACCATGTAGTTTAGATTCACTTTCCATAGAGTTCAATACATTTGTTAGTTTGGATGGAAGAACTTTCTTCTTGAGTATTTTTGTGAGGCACATTAGATTGGGACCATTCTGGGTGTTATTGGATTCCTTTCAGCCTTCCCTTTCAGTTGGACTAAGGCATGTTCACCTACACATGAGTAAACATGTGATATGGCTCAGTTTAACTTTCCACAGGGTGAAGATGTGGTGCTATGCAATATGGGTCCCACAATCAAGAAAAATCTCTTATGTGGTGTGGGAAGTAAGTAACACAGATGTGTGAAGCCCTTGTAGAATCTAAGAGCCTGCAATATTTTATTTAGGATCATCCATAATTAATGAAATGCAAAGAATTTTCAAATTTTTCCCAAGGCAGATAGTATGCAATAGCCCATCATATCCTCCTAGACATTTTCTTTCTTTGGCAGCACCCACAACTTTACCTTGCATTATGCTTTAGATGTTAATTGAATGCAATTCTGGCTACTAAATCAAATTATGTATTGATGTTTACAAACATTATTGAATTAAAAGAATTCAAAATGATTTTTTTGAATAACTTATGGATTCAGAAATACATGAAATAACTTCTTAGAATCTCTCTACACAATTTTAGCTTATGATGAGAGGAACCTGAGTCTACTATAATTAATAGTTTTGCTGTGTTAATTGGCCAAAAATCAGCATGAACTGCAGACAACTAAACTTGGGCTGCAATCCTAAAGATACTTTCCTGGAAGTAAGACCCATTGAACACAATGGGACTTACTTTTGAGTTAGGATTGTGTTCTTGCTTTCCTGTAATGACAATGTAAAGATAACTCTACTTTTTCTTTACTATGGTCTGCCCTTTCTTTACTTAGAGAAAAGGGCTGTGGCAGGTTTGAGTTTCTAATTAGTTCACCTTCCCTTTCCCCACTGATAAACCAATCTGCCAAGCTACTCTTATGCTAGAAGCGGTCTACACACTGAACAAAAATAAAATAAAATGCCAGTTGCCTGTAAGAAGAAGGCACATATTGGTCATTAGAGTCTGGACACTGGAGATCCTGTTACTTGAATTCATGCAGATGTTTTATTGTAAAAGGGGAACCAAATATTGCATTCAATCTACTGTTCTCCAAAGGAAGTACTTCCAAATTTTATTTATCTTTTACATCTTTAGGCCAAAGAGTCTATTGTACTACCTGGAGCACATTATCTTTTAGCAAAAAAAAAAAGACATAACCTATTATTTTACATTCAGGATAGTCTTGCTTTCATGCCTTTTATTAAATCTCCAAGGTTAATAAGATTCACATGTTTTACCACTGGAGATTTAAAAACATAGCACCTGTGTTCTTAGGGTGAAATCCAGAGTAACTACGGGGAATTGTTGCTCTGGAGTAAGAACAAGTTACTCTGGATTGCAATATGAATTTCCCATAGCTTTTCACTAGGTGAAACCCAGTAATTATGGTTGCATGTAATGTCTCTTATATGCTTCTGTAGTTACTCTGGATTGTGCCATTAGAGGCAATCTGGATGTTGGATCATATTACAGAAGAGATTCGTACTGAGATAAGTAGATAGATAATCCAGATGTTTGGCTGTTGCAGACTGGATAGACTTATTTTCCTGTAGTTTACCTTTGGAATTCCAGGATCAGTTGGTTATAAAGTGAGCATCCTTTATGCTCACTAAAGTGAGTCAGGGATGTAATCAAGGTTACAATTTTGGATTCTGAAGTATTTTCAAGGATTCTCATGGAATTTAAAATGAACTCTTTTATCACAATACACAGTTTTGCATTAAAGAATTGATCAGATGACCTATCATTACTGTCTGTTCTACATAGTAAGAAATTCCAACAGAAGATTGACAACTCTCCTTTTATTATTTTTTTATTAGTTGCCACTAGAGGACAAACCATAAATTATATGGGTGTTCTGTGTTTGTGACTTGTGACATTCTTTTTTTTTAAGTGACAGACAGGATGACACAAAGTGATTTACACTTTATCAATTCTCTGACTGAAATCTCCCCCCTCCCAAGGGGTTATGGAGAAGAAAATATTCTTAGACCTTTCTAGCAAACAAATCAGAACCCCACTGCTGCTTTTTAAAAGAAAAAATAAATAATGATGCTAGCAATTCCAGTCACATGTCTAGTTTGAGAGTGAATTTTATGTTAGTTGAGGTTTGTGCTCAGACAAAACATTTAAAAGGCTTTCATGCAAATGAAGAGAGTTTCTCAAATATTAGCAAATTTCTTTTCCAGGGAGGAGTTTATATAACTCTATTTAGGATGAGCAAAAAAAATGTATTTGTAGGACATAATTTTTTTGTATTTTTTGCTTTGAACCTGGAAACCTAAAATTCTTCTCTACAGCATATCATATCCAAGAATTACCAGTAAATGAGCATCTGCAAATACGCGTCATCTAACTCCATTTAGTAGAATGGGCCAATAAGGAACTGAAGGGTTAACTGGAATCAGCTGTGATGGCATTATTTTCCTGTATGTCATTTTAATTAAAGGACAAGAATAGACAGATGAGTGCTTATGTTGATCTAGCAAGGACAAAAAGGAAATGAACTAGCTATGAATGCAAGAAAGAAAATACGTTTTTTCTTATTTTCTAAACAACCTTTGATGCTTGCAAACAAGAGTACTGTAACTGTGTGAGATTCTTTTTAAAAATATTACTAATTGAATTTATTATTTCTGATTGACAGCAACAGCAGCATTAAGAAACTTTCATTTTTAAAAAAATCTCTTCACTTCATCTTTGAGTCAGAGATGTAAAGAAAAAAACTGTAAAGAACTTCTCTACGTTTATTGCAATCATTGTTACAAAAGAGAAGTGTTTTGAAAGAAAAGTAGGATATGAAATATAGTTTGGGGCCTTGGAAGTCATAGAAAGTATCATGCAGACATATGCAACAAAAATCAAGTTACTTCCCAGTAAGGGACATCCCATATGCAACTTGCCTGCAGTTAAACGGTTTGCCAATGGAAAGATTCCACATTCTATTAATTAAAAAAAGCTTACAAAGAACTTGATTTTCAAACCAATAAAAGTCCTTACAGATTGTTTTTGATAATTACTCCAAATGCTATAAATTGACTCACAAGCTATAGGTAACTCCAGAACTAACCCATAAGTCCCGCATTCATTACACATGTTAAACATTGCTCCTAATATTGTGAATTGGTGTAAACATTACAATAATAAGGTTTTCACTGAACAACTTTTACTGTACTACAATAAATACAGAAAATTTCACTTTTAGATAGCTTGCGGCCTTTCAGAGTGGATAAACAGGGGAACAATCTTACAGTAAATAAACAGTAGATTTAACTGAACATGCTTGCAGTACAATACTGTGCATGTTTATTCTGAAGTCCCTAATTCAGAAGAAAGTCCTTGGTTTAATGGGATTTATTTTCAGGCAGAATGTGCATAAGATTGCAGATTTAAAGAAACAAATACCTGAAAGATGAAGGAATGAGTAATGTATTTAAAAATTTAGACTGTTATGTCTCTTTTTTCTAGAGTGCTGGATGAAATAAACATAAAGTTCTATGCTCTAAAATGTGTTTATTAATATTTTAACACACAATATCTTATATGCGGTATTCACTTGTTTGTAGATTTTTGATATTCAACATGAATGAGTTATGAATCAGTATAATTCTTAAAAGAGCTGAATAACTTACCTTTTTTTCTATTATTTCATTGTCTCCTGTAGACTCTTTACCTTCAAGTGTGTCTCTTACAGGCACTGTCTGTTTCTTGTTTGTTGGCTCTCGATTTAAAGTTGTATATCCTATGTGTTCATAAATTGGATTTATGGTCATCTTAGCAATGTATTCTGCTGCCTTGGTTTCAATATAAAGGGTAATCAATCCATCTGTCACCAGGTCATGGATGGACTCAAAACGTTTCTCTCCAACGAAGTGTTTTCCATCATAGTAGAGCCTGAAGTTTCGGGTTTGATTTCCAAATCTGCCTCAATGGAACAAAATAAGATTTTTTTTGTCTTGAGAAAGAGAACTTTGCACATAATAAATGCACTCAGAGGACTACGGCTAGTATATTCTGTGTATGGTCTGGATGAAAAATACAGAATGGTCAGACTTTGGCTTCAATTCCCAGCTTCAACCACACTGAACAAATCACAATCTAATAATAAAACAACTATAGACAGAAAGCCGAAGTTGTGTTTGGCCTTGAAAAGGATCATTTGTCCTCTAGTTACTTGATTATTTTGTAGACAACATAAAATGTACTTTAAAAAAATTTCAATGCTTTTCAGTGAAGGAAAAGTTCCTATAATAGAGGATTCTCTGTTGTAGAATATCAATACAAAAATATGATGCAGTTCTATATCACTAGTTGATTTTCTGCAGGAAGAGGTTATTCAGGGTACAGTTGTGCTTAAGTGCCAACAATTACACTGGGTAGAAAACGACTGCCAAAACAGCAGCACTGTGGGACAGAACACTACAAGGACAAGCATTCTTCATTTGTGGCTACATACCAAGTACTAACTCTTCAAGTTTTTGTATAAAAGCTGCCTTGTGCTGAGCTTATTAAGATCTGCAGTTCAAGGAAATCTTTGTAATATGCTGGATATGTAAGCTGGAAGTTCTCCTCCCATTGATCTAACAGTCTGGACTGAAAGTTGCATTTTATCATTATAGGAAACTTAATTTTTACATGTATGAAATTTCCAGTTTTTAAATGAAAACACTAGAATGTCTACAGATGATCAGATGAATGCGATCACTGGACTGGAATCAATACTCTTTTTTGCTTCCTAGAAAATAGAAGTATAAACAGTCTTCACCAATGACTCTAGTAACAGTTGAATCACTGGCCAGATAGCAGCAGGTTGTATTTGCACTATCCACATTCTTGCATTGTGTTTATTTTGGGATTGGGTTCATTACATCCCATCACTCCACATATGTCAGGAGGCTTCCGCTTACAGTAGTTTTTACCCTCCTACTTGGCTGACACTGATAGTTCAAAATTGAGGCAGTCAGTGCTGCTAGTATAGTTGTTCAAGAAAACAAAACTTGTTTTTCTCTTGACGTCTTCTTGTTATCCCAACGATGCAATTTGTGCCCCTGTACTAGACACTAGGCCATATACAATATAGGATAAAATACCTGTACCTTTAACTATTGCATAGAAAAGGGAATTTAGGCAGATTCAGCTCAAGATGGAAAAGTGTAAAAAGCAGCACCTGCCAAAATATCCTCTACTATATAGTGCTTAAATGCAGAGACATTCTGTCTTCCATTGTATATGGCAGTGGTGGCAAACCTATGGCACGTATGCCACAGTGGGCACTCAGATCCCTCTCTGTTAGCACATGGCCACAGTGCTCAATCTGGGAGCACTTTAAGCTCAGAGCTCTAGGCATGCACGCTGGGCACCAGTGTGCTCAGTCAACTCATTCTGAAGAGGAGCAGCCTCTTAGCAGCTGGGTCTTAGGCCTGCCTAAGCAGAGGTTCAGATTGCAGCCTTTAACAAGGATTATTCAGATACTGTAATTATTAACTTTATACACTTGAAATTCATTATATAGATGCCATTATCTACTGGCAATTATTCATTATTAAAATATTGCTTTTCAAGACCTGTGTACTGTATTCTTTCCTAAATTCATTTAACTTTTTTTCATCATGAAATAATTCTTCTCATATTATAAATCTTACAATGTTGTGGCAGATCACAGCAAACAATTGAGGCACTGGTGAAGATTGCTGCTTTTGTTTATTGAACAGGAAATTAGATGTATATAATATCTATACATAGATGGATAAACACAGATATCTATACAGAGATAGTTAAGTTGCACGAACTTTCACTGCAAGAATGTAACAAATGGATTTCAACAGTGTCATCAAAATATTCCTGATGGAGTCATGTGTATTTATTTGCAAGCTGCAGACCTAAAATAAATTGCACATTTGCAATCAAACTTGATTGGAACTGCTGTGCTATCCTGTATTTCTGGCTGACCAGCAGAATGAAATGAATGACACATTGGAAGAAGGTCACAAGGAAGACAGTTCTGACTTGAGGACAAAAAAATTTAAATTCCGCCACCAAGGGAAGGTCAGGAAAATATTCAAAGACATATTGGTTTCAATGCCCTTCAGTATACAAAGTAATAATACAGGTCCTACCACCTTATTCATGGATTAGGGACACATGGTTTTAACTAACCCTAGGGTCTGAATCTGTGGAGCCCTGATTGGGTTTGGGTTTTTGACCAAAAACCAGAATTTAATTTTCTGACTTCTGGAGTCCTTAGAAGGCCTTCTGAGGGTTTGGGAGTCTTCCTTGGCCCTGAAAAGACCCCTCAGAGCAATGGAGCTCTGGTTGCATTTGGAAGGTTTAGAATACCCTGACCTGCAGATTTAATTATTCTTGGGGGTTCTGAGAATGATGGTCCTCAGATGCCGAAGCACAACTGTGTATAGCCAATCATGCATATAAAGGCCTTAAAGTATTAACCCAAATTTTCAGGTACCAGGTAGGGATACAAAAAAGAAACAGTCAAATCAGACAGGAAATAGAAATTAGTTGCAAGATTTTCTCCTGTTAATTTTTCCCACTTTCAGTGATTAAAGTACAGTATCTCTTTCTGATATAAAAAGGTGATCAAAACTATTGCAACATCATATGTAAGGACAGACACTGAAGTGGCTCAATGCTGTGAAGTTATTTAAACATACTACAAAACCTATAAACAATAACAAACATGAACAATAATTTGTTGGGTTGTTGTAACAATGTGTCCTTGATTTCTTTCCATCCTTTGTCACATTTGCATAATATATTTCCCGCCCTGCACATTAGAAGACCTAAATGAATAGTGGCATGTCTCCAACAACTGTCCTTAATTACTAACATATTTCATTGGACTTAAAATTAAACTCCTGCAGTGGTAGAAAGTTATTGGTATTGGTGAGCCAGAGCCATATATCCATTTTTTTTTATTTTGCTACAAATCCACTGAGGATGTTGAAATTATATTAGAATAGTCTGGAAAGAATCAAGTAGTGGTATATTGTATAAACAAAATATCTTTTAGAACTGTATATAATATCACAAGCATGATACCCCCCGAAATTATGATAATATTTTTTCCATTGCACCTGGATGATAGCAAGTCATTTAAAGGTAAAAGCAAAGGTTTCCCCCGCAGGTTGCACTGCTGGCTGTAACTGACTCTAGGGAGCGGCGCTCATCTCTGTTTCTGGAGCCACAGAGCCAGTGTTGTCATGTGGCCCACATGCACACAGAATACTGTTACCTTTCCACTGAGGTGGTATCTATTTTATCTACTTGCATTTGCATGCTTTTGAACTGCTAGGTTGGCAGGAGCAGGCCTAAGGACAGGAACTCACTCCATCTTGCAGTATACAAGTCTAAAACCGCTGACCTGCTGATCTTCAGATTAACAGGCACAGCACCTAAGCCAACTGCAGCCCAAGTCATTTAAACATAGTCAAATGATTGTATTGAAATTCATTGAAAATGAAAGTGATTTGCACAGTTGTGTTTACTAGCGAGTAAGCAAGCAAGGTGTGGAGGGTCAGTCCAGGATCGTACAAGACTTCTAAAATGGTCCTGATCAGGGATGTCACTAGCATGTCAGAAAGGGGGGACACTTGGGAGGGTGTGACCAAAATGGTTAAAATCATGGTTTGTAGAAATAATTCCATCATGTTATATACTATTGGATGTATTATTTGCAGTAGAATGCAGTGAAACAAATCACTATGAAATATCTTTATTCAATTGCAATGTGTGGCTAAGAAATCAGTGGAGGGGGGGCAATGACACATAATCACGCCCAGCATTCAAGCTGTTGCCCCGCCTACTAAAAAGTGGTGACGCACTGGCTTCCCACACAAGGTGACACAAACCCTAGTGATGCCTGTGAGGGTAGGAGATATCAGCTCATTTCTTTTGGACCAATTTCCCAGTGATAGCTTCTCCCAAGTTTCTGTTAGTACAAATGTATACACCTGTACCACATACCTGTATACAAGTGCCAGTATGACTCAGTTTAGGCAATCCAACTAATCATGGTTCATGAACCAGAATATATCTTTAAGGGTGCCATGACCTCGTCCCTTCCTCTTCTATACTTCTGATTGGGCACTTGAAGAAGAATTCTGGTTTGTTCAAGTATAGCTTTACCTGCTATCCAAATCCAGGAGCTATGCTTTATCAACAAAAAGCTTTACAATTAAAGCTTTGTAAGCAGCCTTGGGCATTTGCTTTGGCATAGGAAAGGCGGAGGATTTATAAATCCTGTAATAAATAAAATAAACTGGTTTACAGTTGAGCCACAGATCCTGGATTACAACAATTACCAGTATGTAGAGCTATAATTTAACACATGAGGATTCCTTTCTGTGTTAAATAGATAGGAGAAAAGAAGGAATGCACATCAAACCTGATGTTCCTTCAGGGTTTCTGATTCCCACACCACTCCTTCCCCCTGTGATCTGGAACTTTATTTTTCTTTTCAATACTTTACAAGAAATAAAAAAAGAAATTCCACATACTGTTAGGTTAGGAAATGTTGGGAAATTGTGCATAATGTTAGGTTGAACCTCTTTACTACCCTCCTATACCCGAAGTTTACTTTGCAAGTTCAGTCAGTGAATACAGTGGTTCCTTGGTTTACAAGCATAATTCATTCCAGAAGCATGCTTGTAATCCAAAATGCTTGCATATCAAAGTGAATTTTCCCATAAGAAATAATGGAAACTCAGACAATTTGTTCCACAACCCAAAATGTTCATATTCAATAATTTTAAATATTCATATAAAATTATTATAATACTGTCATGTAACACAAAATAATAAAGAAAATAAAATATATAAAACTAATTCTCCTGCACTTAATTTCTCAGGTCTTTCAGGCTGCAGTCTGCCCCTCTCACATAAGAATGAGCCCCACTGTTTAGAATATGGCTGACTTCAGAGTAGACATACAATGCAGAATGCACAATCATTCACAATCACGATGAAAAAAGCCTCATTATGTTCAATGCATCTTATTCCCAGGAAAGTGTATTCCGGATTGCAGCTTCAATCTCTCAGGCTTTTTTCCATTGCCCCCTTACACAGGAGTGAGCCCCTCTGACTGTAATAGGTTTACTTCAGAGTAGACATGCATAAGCTGGTCTCTCAGGAGAGGATGAACAGGTGCTGGTGGGGTGCCAAAAACGGTTATTGTTTGTTTATCAAGACATCACTTGTATATCAAGTCAAAATTATTAGAAATTTTTGCTTGTGTAGCAAAATGCTGTCAATCCAAGGTTTTCCTGTACTATTAAAATGGTCTCTCAATTATACCAAATTATACTTGTAAGAATCTAAACATATCACTTGGCAGGAAGGCACTTCCATCCTCCCATCTAGAGATATTATTTCCCATGGTGAGAAGCTTTTGGCAATATCCTTATGGCAATTACCTTTATTAGTTATACTTCTATCCTGACTTTCTTTCAGGCAGCTCAAGGTGAGGAAGAATAAAGTTCCTGGCCATTATTTTATCTTCATAATAATATTGTGGGATAGGTAAGGTTAAAAGATGGTGCTTGGCCCAAGGTTACCCAGATGCTTCATGGCTGAATGCAGATATGAGGGCCAAATCCCATACTCTATTGATAGCACACTAGCTCACAACGAACTCTGTCTCAAAGTAGTTTTCTGGGCTGTGAGGAGATAAAAATGAGGATATGCTTTGAAAATGGAGTGTGAAAGAAAACTTCACTGGGAATGAATGGATGGCCATGTACCTGGAACAATGCAGATAAAATTCCAATTTCCTGGCTTACCTCAAATATTGGAGAAGGCAGCCTTACTAGTATGAATATCTGAATGAAAAGAGCTGTAAAACAAATGTACTTGGCCAAGTGCTAGTCATCAGATGGCAATAAAGGTGTCCCCTGCAGGTTATACTGCTAGTCGTGACTGACTGTAGGGTGCAGAGCTTATCCCCATTTCTAGAGCCACAGAGCCAGCATTGTCTGACATATGGCTCATATGCATACAGAACGCTGTTACCTTCCCACTGAAGTGGTACCTATTTATCTACTTGCATCTGCATGCTTTTGAACTGCTAGGTTGGCAAGAGCTGGGCCAAGGATGGGAGCTCACCCCATCTTAGATGACCCGGGTGTCGAACCCTGGCCTGCTGGTTAACAGGGAGTGTCTTAACCACTTGTGCCACCCCAGCCCACTATCTGATGGCAATCTAGACTGTAATGTTGCATGTTTGTCAAATGAACTCCTCTTTTTCCAGGACATGTCCTTTTGTTAGCCTTGTGACCTGGAAAAAAAATCATTCTTCTCCTCCTTTTCCTTCTGAGCAGACAGCATGTAGCCTTCTTATAACTAATAAATTAGATGTAATAAAATTACATTTGATGGTTTTTAATTTAAGTAATATATTGTTAAATTATAGATAAGTGATATAGTGTTAAATTAACTTCGTGAAAGCAGTAAATATGAGTGTTTTTAGCTTTTATTTGGTCAGTCCTACATTATTGAGGGAGCGTGTCCTCTTTCTTGGTTATGTCATAAGGTCACCCTGAATGAACTCACTGTTGTAGATGCCTATTAAGGTCAAATGTTGTGCTTTAACTGAAAGAAATTTCCTTGATGTCTTTTGTAATATCATCTGTTTGGCATCAGAGAACATCTCAGTAGAAATAACCTCCTCACCATTTAAAAAACCCCTGATTTTCAATATCTCACCAATAATTGGTGACAAGAGAACAAGTGGAAGTCTGCTGCTAACAACTAAAGATAATGAAGGAATTCTGGCAAAAAAAATTCAGGATTAACAATAAAATGACAGATGGAAGTGGGTGGCAAAGTCGTGGCAAAGAGAACAAGAACACAGCAAGAACCATATGGGAAGAAAAAGGGAGCTGAGTCTGGGGGAGAGACAAAGTGGCCAGGTAATTTTTGCTCATTCATTCAGTTCAGTAGGTTATTATGAATATAAACTGCACCACTCGTCAAAACACCAGCCACCTTTATATCACCAGCCACCATTAAGTAGCTGCCTTGAGCAAATACCATGCTGTCACTATACTGATGGGTGCATAATTTACAGCTGAATGCAATAAAAAAACTGGAGTGAAAGATCTCAATTCTGTCATAAATTATGGCCAAAAAAACCAAAAATACAACTGTCTTATGTAATAACAAGTAATTTCCTTAATTCAAAACTGATCAATGAGTCTGATTATTCAAAGAACTGACCATTTAATAAGATATTATGACAACAGAGAACTAAGGCAAGGTGATACATGGGGCAGTGACAAACGGACAAATCCAGTGTTTGTGTCTAGGGGGGATCATGAAAACTACCTTTATTCAGAGCTCAAGTTAACCAGACGGGTAGGCTGTCACCAGGATATGAATCCTGCTAGGTAGACATGGGGTGCAATCCAGAGTAACAATGGGGAATCCTTGCTCCGGTGTAAGAACAATTTATTCTGGATTGCAATATGAATTTCCCATAAGTTTTCATTAGATGGTGCTGTAACTCCAGGTGCACGTAATGTCTCTTACGTGCTCCTGTAGTTACTCTGGATTGTAGGGTTGGGCTCCCATTCTGAGTCTGCTCTCCAGCCACTTTTTCCAGACAAGTAGAACTGGATCCTGGGCCAGGCACAATCTGGATTCTCAACAATCATGACGGACTATAGACTATCGGGGTTATTAACCATGATGGCTGCAATGAGCTTCCAGACGTTGGGGCAATAGATTACTGAGTAGCATGTGCATAGGACCTATCGTAGGGGAGGGCACTGACATTCATCCATTGCTTTTGGGGAAATATTCACTGCATTTATTATCTAGCCTCAGTTTCTAGACGCTGTGTGAGAGAAGAGGATTTTTCCTACCACAAGTGATCTGTTAACTGATAATCTGCATTCTGTGCCAGACTTCCTCTTTTAAAAATATCTCATGTCACATGGGAATCACAGAAGAATGCACCTGAACTGGAAGCTAATCTTACTTCTATGTCTAATATTCCTTGCACACAGCATTAAAATATTTTAAAGTTCTCCATAATTTTCAATCAACTTACTTACTATTTCACTTTACAGTTCCTTATTTTCTCATATTTGGAAAAATGCAACACTCGGATTTGCAAGGAAGGATACCATGGTAACCTGTTCAACACTGAGCTGTAGCAGCTGCTGCCATCATCTCCAAAGAACACACAGTGATCTTGTATGAACACCTATCACCGGTACAGTTTTTCCCGGCTTTCTTTTTATCTTCACCCTAATTAAACAAGTAGCCAGCCACCAAATTGACACTGGGGAAGATGTCTTATTGTGCCATTGTCTGTTATGGGTTCAGGCATTAAGCAGGTCCTACTATCTAGCCAACTTTAAAGGCAGATTTCTTACCCTCTGGAATTCATTAGGAACTTCCTGATTCTTCAGCTGTAAGGAATTTCTAATTTACATTATTCTCACTTGCACTCTTGGCTACATATAGAAGAACTTACTTTGGCTAGCTTTTTTTAAATAAGCTTTGCTTCTGAAATGCTAAGAATTAACTGACAATGTTTTATTCAATATTAATGAATAAAAAGTATTTTTAAAAACATCTGATGGTGTATTTATGAAGAAGGGTGCAATCCTAACCTGCAGTTACCAGCCTATGCTCCGGCACAAGTCCTGTGCTAACCTGCAATTGTCACAAAAGTGCCATAAGACATTTCTGCGCCATTCCTGGAGGTGGGTTAAGCCAGTGCACAGACATGTGATTGCCTTCCTACGTCATCATGGGTACAGGAAGACCAATGAGTTGTGCTGGGCTACATTAGGCTTGCATCCTAAGTCACTCAAAGTGATGTCTTTAAAAGAGCTGTGACTAATTTTCAATACTTCCTGTGGTTTATTTTTTCCCCTTCAAATTTTAATCCTATGTTTTCACTCTGAAGTCCACAATCAATTCTAATGCATTGGGTGTGATGTATGAGCCAGACAGAGAATAGAAGGAACTACTTACTTTTGATAATACACCTGCCTTAGGGCCAAACCCAATGGGCGTACTCTGGGTCCGCAGCTGTGGTAGGATGTTGCAAACATGGCATAAGGAACCTACGACCTACCACATGGTCTCCACTGGAGGAGTACCCATTTTCCACTGCTCCACTGTCCATCCAGACCAAGGGCCAGTAGAGAGCCAAGGGTGTCATATTAGGATGTGGGGAGGAGGTCTATTCGGGTTGGGAGAGAAAGGGCACAAGGCAGTTCGTGAGATGGAGGGAGGCAGGTGCTCCTAGCCTCAGTAAAGGGTGTTTTGCTCTTACACAGAGGCTTCTTTCCTGCACCAGACTGCAAGCTGGTGGGGAAGGAGTAGCCTCTTTGTGGACCTGATCTTTTATGCAGGGAAAGGGGATGAACATTCCTTTTCCCCAAAGAACATCTCTTTCCCCAGTTCATTCCTGTATGTATGTACATCCCACGGCAGCTGTTTTAGCTACTCATGGGCAGCTCAGGATTGGTGAGTTAGGCCCATGAGATTAAACAGAGAAATAAGCCCCATTAAATTAAACAGGTCTATCTCTATCTGTTTCTTGAGACAGAGGATTGCATAGTAAGGTCACTGTACCAGAATTACTCACATAAGCTGTAATCACTGCTATTCAAAATACAAATTCAGTTTGTTTTGTTATGAACTGTAAAAAGCCACTTGAATTTTCAGCCTTGAGTATCAACATGCCTTGGCCTGGTCGTGCACGCTATAATCAACTTAAAATAATGCTTGTACCTGTAGAGTTACAGAACTGAACCTTAAAAAAAGCATGAACAGTATGAATCACTTTTCTTACCAGGTAGTGTGCTACTGGTCATCAAGGGATTCTGAATTTCTGGGTGCAATGGTATTCTGTAAATTATTATTGGAGGCAAGTTGCACAATATGAACTACCACTAGAATTCAAGTCTTATCAATAACAGTTGTCTTCATGTTCACCACACAGCCACAGCACATACTATTCATCACCTCACTCCGAGTATTATCTGCAATCACCTCTCCCTCGTCCACTTTCCAATCATTAATGGGTAGGAGAAGGCTGGGAACCTATTAGGACCACAAATGCACAGAACTGTAGAATTTCAGGTCACCTCAAATCCTTTTTCAGACAGTGAAAGCAAAATGTGAGCTGTATGACTTTGTGGTTATTTGAATTAAGCCTCTGATATATAGATGACCATCAGCAACAGAAGGTGCTGAGGTCCAAAATACTCACATAGTCAAATCCACACAAAGCATTAAAACCTAAATTAAATAGTATGTAATGTGTCAGCCTGGGGCTGCAGTGGCTTAGTGGTTAAAGGCACTGTGTCTATCAATCTGAAGATCAGCAGGTCAGCGGTTTCGAGATCTGAGTACCTAGATGGGGTGAGCTTCTGTCCTTAGCCGAGCTCTTGCCAACCAAGCAGTTTGAAAACATGCAAATGCAAGTACATAAAGAGGTAACACCTCAGTGGGAAGTTAACAGTGTTTAGTGTGTATATGGGCCACATGTCCACAAATGTGTCTTTGGACTACACTGGCTCAGTGGCTCTAGAAACAGAGATGAGCTCTGCTCCCTAGAGTCGGTCACAACTAGCAGGGCAACCTGTGGGGGACACCTTTACCTTAATAGATCTGGTTCTGCTGCTTTTGAGGCTCATATATTCTATGAAACCTTCAAATGTCATGAATTACCCTAGGCTATAGCATGCCTAGTTCCACTGAAATCAATGGGCATAAAGATATTCAACTCTGCACAAGACTAGCTAGTACAAAAAGTAAGATCTTAAAATTCAAAAATAAATGGAACACAATAATATACACAAAATATATATACACACCGTCCTGTTGCCAGGATATTGCCTTTCCTACTGAAGTGGTATTTATTTATCTATTTGCATTTGCATGCTTTCAAACTGCTAGGTAGGTAGGCAGGTGTTGAGCTAAGGATGGGAGCTCACCCCAACTGGCAGTACTTGGGTCTTGAACTGCTGACCTACTGAGAGGAATTCCAGTCAAGCAGTTTTCTAACCCCAGCGTTCTAACCATGAAGCAACTGCAGCCCTCATTGATGCAAAATTAGTTTCACGTGTAGTTAATGCATTGTCCACAAAGCACAAAACAGAATTATTATGTCACTGTGACATGAAAAGGATTGTAATGATGCAGAAACTGCTTTTTAAAAAAAACCAAAGGAAAAGGATAAAAGTATACTAGCAAGAAGCAAGAAACACCAATGCCATTATTAGTTGAAACATAAGACTTCAGGCTTGGACAGAAGAGTGAAGGGGGTGGAGATGTTAAAAGTTGAAAGAAAGCAGATGCCTGCTGTTTCCTTCCTTTCGGAAAGGAAAGGCATGTTAGAGAAGCTGGCCATTCCAGCTGCAGGAGAAAGTGATGCTCAAAGATCAAATATATTTATAATCCAACTAGAGAGAGAGAGAAGGGGGGAAGGACTGCTTGCACACAGTGTAGACAGAAGTTGGCTTAGGTATTTACAGCAGATGAAACAAGGTTGTTGGCCTATGAAACCTTATGCAACAATAACTAGGCAGTTATTTGTAACAAAAGAGGCTTTCATGTCTGAAATGAGTTTTTGCTTGGCATCAAGGCCTATGACTCATTTGTTCACGTGAAGTGTGGCAAGATGATAGAGAAGGAGAAAATGGAAAGATATAGTTGAAAAAATCCAGAATGACCATTATCAGTTACATCCTGTGCTGTGTCTGCCAAATGTAAATGGCATGAAATTAAATGCCATCTACGAGCAGGCAATTCAAATCTTCTTTCGTGATACAGGAGTATTGTCAGGGTTTGCCCTGCTTCTGTAAAACCAAAAAAAGTAACAGTTATGTTTGACTTGCTTTCTCCAAGATTTTCAACTTTAAGAGAATCCTTCTGAGAATAACAATGCCTCAATTCTATGTTCTCAAACTTTGAAAAGTAAAACAAAACAAGGTTATCATACACTAGAATGTGTCCCAGTTTCTTTACAACAGCAATTTTCAACCTCTGTGCTGTGGCATGCTGGTATTCCTTGACAATTTTAGCTCCTTGTCAGTTTATCATGTGATGAAAAAGGTTGAAAATTACTGCTTTACTGTAAAATCAGTACCCACTGGTACTAGTGAAAGTTAAGGACTTTAATCTTTATATCAGTGATTTTCAAACTTCTTACTCATACAGGAGCCTATATAGCCTTGCATGATGAGGAACTGCATGTCTGTCTTAGCACTCCTGTCCATTGTGGAATAATCCAGTGTGCACTTTTACAACTGATTCAAACATTCATATACATTTTTTGAGGACTATAACATCAAGCAGTGACAAAAGCATAGAAAAGTGCCCACTGCAGCTCCACCACAGACAAGGCTTCCATATAATGCAAATGCTTTTCAACTGTGCATACACCAAGAGGCCAATTATTAGGAGTTGACTAATCTGGTATAACAAAGCAAAAGTGGTGTGAATTTGCATGCATGATCAGTTTTTCCTTCATACAGGGCAATAGATTTTGCCATTGCCCCTTTGAAGAATGAGGATGCATCCAAGTGTATATCCAACACTCCTCTGCAGCTGTGTACTGCAAAGGAAAAGTAGTAATGGTAGATATTACTGGTATTTTAATAGGGGGACTGCTCTTAAAATCCTAAAGTAACCCAGCTTGAAAAATAATTATAGACTCAATATTCAGGGTTTACTTTATCTTGACATCAGTTGTAATTCAAAAATAGAATATAAAAGGTAAAATATGGCTACCTATTATTTTCTGATCCCAACTCAAAGCCCTGTTTCTAACCTATAAGGCCCTAAATAACGTGGGCCCAGATTATTAACTGACTGTAATGGGTCTTATTTCTGAGTAAACATGCATAGGATTGAGATCAGTGCACCTTCCTAGACAGTTTACATTTTGCAATAGATTGCTGATATGGAGATCAGATAATTAAAATGCTAGACTGCAGTTTATACTGTAATTACTCTTAAAATTTAGTAATGTCTCTTTCTTTCTCAATCAATTCCAGAATGAATCATATTCTTTTCATCCTGACAGATGCCCAGAATGTTTTTGAGAGAAACCAGCCAGCAAGAATTTCTTCTATAAGAACATGTTCAAAATTTTCATATTTATGTACCATGTTTGTCTCCAATCTTCTTCTGTCAGTTTGGTATCTGAACATTTTCCCAAGACAATTGAATTGTGTGCAGATTAAAAGTGGCCCATGCTGCACAAACTATGGAGTCAAAGTGAATTTAAGAGGGTTTTTCAGTGAATCAAAACTGAACCCAAACGAAAAAATGAGTCTGTTGTCTTATAGCTGAACCTCTACCTCAACAGTGCTTCAAAATTTATTTATTTAGGGAATAAAAGCAAATATACAATCTATATATATAAAAGAGAAAAGTCACTCGCTGACTCACTGACTGGCTCAAATTCCAACTGGAAGGGGGTGAAAAGGGGCACAACGCATTTTCCTGCCTATACTTTGCATTGAGAATTGCTGACTCATCAACATTCCTCCCCAACTGCTGGGCCTGAAGCATGGAATTCTGGGAGTTCCTTCTGTCACCTGAACTCCCACCAAGAACCATCTGGAGAAATTTAACCCTTCAGGGGCTGAAAAGGGGGCAACGTGTTTCTGTCCTATACTTAAACCTGTTCATTTACCTACATTGGACATCTAAGCGAGACGGCAATCCAAAGCACTCCTTGGGCCAGTGCAAAACCTTTGCGCCAGCTTGGGAGTTTCACAAAGTGCTGTAAGGACCTTTTGCACCCCCCCCCCCGGGCACATTAGGTTGGTACATGGGGCAGGAGGGAGGGAAGCGGAAGGTGGGTGAAGATCTGACAGTTATCTCAGATCCTATACATGCTGCTCCAGCAGCCGGCAGCAGCCTCTAGCTGCTCCCATCTGCTTGACACTTAGGCCATCCTAGAATTAGCCTAAGTCTGAGTTGATCTGTTGGGGATGCTATAGCCCTACCCCAGGATAGCAAATTCCCCTTCTCTACAGTAGCACAGTAGCAGTTCCAAAACCCACACTGGATAAGCACAGATGTTCCAGCCTGCCTGTTCCAGCTCAAGTTAGGATTGCACTGTGATTCTGCATTGCAGTTATCTCCATCCTAGATAAATTTTTTATTTTATTTAATGTTTTGAATCTATTCAAAATAAGAATTGATAGTATGTACAAAATTATTTGCTGGATAATTTTAAAAAATAATTTTTTGCTATATTTACAAAATTATCTACTGAATAATTTTTTCTGGTTCCTGAAAAACCCAGCAGATAGCAAATCACTGATCATATAGTATCAATGGGGTTGGAGAAGGCATAGCTAACCTGGTCAGAAATACCAACAGCAGACAGAATGGTCACAGCAGAAAGCTGAAAACAGTCATGGTGAATTACATTTTTGTACCTAAGAACAAGCGAACAAGAGAACAAGTGAAAACAGTCAAGGCAAATTACATTTTTGTTCTTGAGAACAAGCGAATCCATGGGAACTGAGTGCACAGACAGAAAGGACTGTACCAGATTTCTGTCTTATCATTGTAGTACATAACTAAATAGGTGCAAGTAAACACTCCCATTAGCTTTAAAAATATAGAGGTGTCCCCCGCAGGTTATACTGCTAGTCGTGACCGAGTGTAGGGTGTGGTGCTTATACCCATTTATAGAGCCATAGAGCCGGTGTTGCCAGGAATGTCCATCATCTTTAGCTACATGGAAAACTGTAATGGTGGGTGCCTCAAGCCACTCTAAAATATGAAGCAAAAGCCTATGTATGTATGTACATACTTACATGAATGCATACATAAATTCTACTGGTAAAGTGTTGTCGCACATGACTGAATACAGGTGTAGCCTAATTATATGTGATTTATTTATATGCGATTTTGTCTCAAAGTGAATAAGGTTGGCTTTTTAAATTGAAAGATAAGCTTTCCTAGTCCAGTTGCTTTGGCAGGTAATTAATCTTGCCTTAAAAGTTAAAAAAAAACTTTTGTTTTTGCTCCAGCTGAAGAGGCACAGACCCTCCCTTCCCTGAAGGGGATTCACAAATCATTGGTGAATTGTTCTGAGCTGACACTGCCTGTAAATTGCTTGCATATTGCAAATGTATTGCAAACTGCACAAGCAATGCACATTGCACATGCTTGCAAATTGCAAGAGCTCAGCTCCTTGCAGAGCAGTTAGCAGCACTTGAAAGGGTGCGGCTTGATTATCTTGATTCATTGTCTGCTTTGATACCATGATAACCACCGGTAATTGCCTTTGTATAACGTGAAAATCCCTATTTATTCTAATACAATGCTCACCCTTTTCAGCCGAATTTAATCTCAAAAAATGAGATGTGCATTAGATTTGATGGAGCATGATATTAGAGCAAATACAGGTATTTTTATTATATCGGTCAGTATTTAGTTTAACAGTTTACTACTGTATATTGCGATTAAAATGTAACATAAACCCATTTTTGGATAAAGCAATGCAATTAGGTAAAACTAACAAATCCAGTGCCATTTTATTATTATCATTTAACTATTATATGCAGTAAGATTAAATTTTGTACCTGCTTTCCAGCTGTATATTACAATAGCCAGTAAATGTGTTTTTTAAAAAATCTCAAGCCTCTAAAAATAGAGATGCACATTAGACTCGATGGCATATTAGACTCGAGTAAATATGGTAGATAATCATGCAGGTTCTTGGAACAAAATTTCATGAATGGGGAGGTTCAACCTGAATGTAGTAAACTTTCTAGGAAAATGCTAACGCAACACTCTCTTTGTTTTGCAAGGTAGAAAACATTCATGTTTGGATCCAGTAAATTCTAATTAAAAAGGTTTGCATCCTAATATTCTGGCTGAGGGTGATTTAAGATGACAGTTCCATCAGCAAACATGAGTCTCATCAATTTCGATCAAGAGCAAATTTCAAGGGGGAGGGAAAGGAAAAAGAATATTTATACATAAAACCAAAATTTAAGAGCCAGGGGCACAAGCTCTTACAAACTCGACAATGAGATGGATGGCTTTAGTTAAGACGTTTCATTCCTTCTAACAAAATGAAAGATAATAATTCTGACAGATTTTTTTTGTTTAAGTTGATGTGGGGCACTTCTGGCTTCAATCAGTTATAAAGGGAATAATATTAAAATATTCTTTGAAACAAACTGTATGACTTTAAAGGGAAAAGGTTTAGCATGTTCTGAGGGTGCAAAGATTTCAGGAACTGCAAAAGGGTGAAACAGAGAAAAGCTTATTTTTCATTATTATTACTATTAAATATTATTAAACTATTTAAATTGTTAAATTATTATCAAGATTCACAGAACGTCAAATTTTCAAGCTTTATAATGTTGCCAAGAATGCCAAGAAACTCCTGATTTCCAATATAAGAACACACTGCCATTAGTCAAAATTGCTAACTCTTTTAATACAGACAACTGAGACACACATTGTTTTAACTAATCCTTATTATTTAAAGATTAATTTATTATTTTAATAAATAAATAAATAAATGATTAATTTATTATTTACAGATTAAAGATGCAGCTGGAATCAATCGTATTGGCTTTGCCGTTCCATTGGACTATTTCAGTGGTGTGGAACAGTCTATCCTCCATATCAATCAACCCAGGCCATCGTGCTCTGGAGAGGACACTCGGAGCATGATACCATAGTCTTTCGAGACTGAAGGATGCCAATGATTATTTAAAATATGTACACCTTTGTTTTCCAACAGTAACAACAGTGATTTAGAAAAAGCAGACTGTATAGTAAAAGACATTTTAAAATGATTCCTTGTCCCAAAGGGACTCACAATCTGAAGAAGACATAAGAGACATCAGCAAAATGCCACTGGAAAAGATGCTCTGCTGGTATGATTAGAAAGAGTCAATCTCCCAATGCTAAATGTGAAAGAACTACTTCTTTGAAAGGTGCTTCAGTTACCAGGGATTGAGAGAACTACCACCTTCGTTGTATGATCAGAGCTATGTGTCGAGATACACTTTGATGCATATAGAATTCCCCAAACAGAGGCTGCACTCTTTCAGAGAATCTGATTCCCACCAACAAAGTAGCATCACTCTTTCAGCCTGTGCTAGTTTCTCAAATGCCTGCGCTGCAGGTGCATAACATCCTGGACCCAGCATGGCAGAAATTTTGATAAGTCCAGAAACAGTCTGGTTTACCATTTTCGGTTCTGGTCAGATGTTGCCAGAACTATTATTATTTACATCTCTACATCAATGGTGTTTTACATAATAATTCGGGACAAACGTAGGAAAGGTCCATACTTGAAAAAGCTTACAGTCAGTGGCATGACGAAAACAACAGAGGTGAGAAGGAAGCAGAATTAGAGGGAACAAGGAACATGTGGGGCAAATATGAAGAATGCCCCACCATCTCAATTGCCTATTAAATGCCTTTTGAAAATTTTAGAACTGTAAACTAGGCCACAAAAACATAATTCAGTGATAAGCTGACTCTTTCAAGACATTTCATAAATAAGATTAGAAAATAGCTAATCCCCATACTATTCCCCAGAGCATTCATAAATATTCTAATAATATAAAAATGAAATATTAACTACAAACCTTAATGCCAAAGTATATGTTCCAGGTTGCCGTTGGCTTTCACGAATAAGATAACTTCCCTCTGCTACACTCAATAATTGATCTGCTTCTTCTCTTGATATCATCCCGTGAAACCTGAAAAACATAGTCCACCTTTATCATCACAATAAGCAAGTTGTTTAGGAAAATAAGAAACATACCATAGACACAGAAACACAAATATTCAGCCTTTTGATCTTTAATTGCAAAATTAACATCTTTTTTCCCCCAAGAAACACACAGCATGTCAAAATCAGCCTTAAATACAATTATGTTAATTTCTCCACTTAGCATGTGGCTGGCTTGATTATTTTCAGAGCTAGTGGGTCTAAGTTATCAATGTCTTTCTAGATATAAAGCCTACGGGTGCTTCCTCCCTACAGACCAAATAAAATCTGTTCATGAGAGGAACATATTATCATTTTGGCTTACAAAAAGGTTGCCTTGCATTGCAGCTTCTTATTCAGCATTAAGGTTGCACACACTTCACAATGAGAGTCAATCTGACAGCATGCCAAGAGCCCAAGGGCAAACTGTTAATCTGAATAATTATCTCCATATTAATTGAAATCATTGACATATATATGTGTACCAATAATGTATGCAATTCCTCCTTTCTCCAGGAATTGTTATTTTCTGCCCACTGCCTCAATCCATCTTTGATCCACAGTATTTAAGTTATAAAAAATATAAAAAGCAATGTACCATTATTATGCAAAGTTCTTTAAAAATACATGTGATCGTGAATGTCAAAAATCCCAGAGAATGTTCAAATTTTGACTTGACTTACTCTACTTGACTCAATATTCTGGATTTACTTTATCTTGACATCAGTTGTAATAAAAAGATAGACTATAAAAGATAAAATATGGCTGCCCATCCACTTTGATCCCAATTCAAAGTACTGATTCTAATCTTTAAGGCCCAAAATAATTTGGACCCAGGGTGCCTTAAAAATAATCTTCTTCAATACATCTCTGCCTGCCCTCTTATAATGTTTTATGTTTATTATGTTTTATCCTCAGAACACATTCACTAAAAAAACTAATTTAAGGTAGCATCTGTACTTACTCTCGTCCATAGTACTTTGGTCTGTTCACTACCTGTTGAAAAGCGGACCAACATTTTACATTAGCAATATAACAAATCATTTTCATTTCCACTTTTTCATGTTGCTGTATGCTTTCAAACTTGCTTCAATGGTAGAACAATTCAAGTGGACATTGACCAGAGGACATTAATCCAAAGTATGTGGATCAGTTGCAAATCCTACTAAGTTTAATGGATCTACTCTTATGGAAAGAAAGCAGGCCTCCGTCAGTCTTGAAAGACTATGGTATCATGCTCAGTCCTGCATACAGTTGCATGCGGAGCACGAAAGCCTAGGTTGGATTGTTATGGAGGATAGGTTGTTACCCAAGCAGCAAATCCCCCCTCTCCACGCCACTGAATTAGTCCAATGGAAAGGCAGAGCCAATACAATTGGATCCAGCTGGCGTCGCAGAGCTGGGCTAAGGACAGGAGCTCACCCTGTCTTGTGGGGCCGACCCAGGAATCGAACCCTGGCCTGCTGGTTAACAGGCACATGTTCTTATGTTCTTTCTTATGGAAAGAACAACGGCCTATTTTGATGGCTCTGGGGGAATGGAATCTCAGTCGAAAGAGAAAGATACCAATGAGCCTTGAGACCTTCACCTGCTTGGTCATCTAGCTTCAACTCTTATAATATCCTTTAAGGCTGAAAATACACCTTGAATTCATAGAGAATCCTGATGGAAGTGACTACCAGAGCAGTGCATTTCCATGGGTGCATCCAAGAGTTTTTCTGAAAAACTTCTGTGCAGATATTAATTTACCATAATGCCATGTATGTCATACACTAAATAAATATGAGCACAATCCTAACCATGTCTACTTAGAAGTCTCATTGTGTTCAATGGGTCTTACTCCCAGGAAAGTGTTTTAAGGATTGCAGCTTAAATCCATGCTTTCAAATGACTAAGTTGGCAGGAGCTGGGCTAAGGACGGGAATTCACCCTGTCTTGCAGTACTGAACGGCTTGCAGCCATCATGAACGGCTGACCTGCTAGCTGTAATTCTGCTCAAGCACATAGTTCTCACCACAGTGTTCTAACCACTGAGCCACTGTAGCTCACAGTGTGGAGGATCTGGAAGGTGTATGCATATACAGGATACAAGAAAGAAGGGATATGTAACGAGGCACTTTCCAAGGCACCCCATTGCAACTTGATAGGATTCAAGACGAGTCGCCCACCTTAAAAAGATGTAACATGGCTCCACAAATGGAAATGGGACTGCTGCCAAGCAATGAACATGCTGGGTGGTTCAACAAGGACATCACCTGCTTTACCACAGATGGTGAAACAATGCTCAGGTCTGACTGGGACCCACAGTTGGAGTTCAATCTGGCCATCAGGAGAGCATCATTGGAGTTACAGGAGAGTGGCAGCCTATCACCGGTAGTCTGATGCAGGAGTTACCTGTTTCTGGATTAAAGGATGAGTGTTTTTGTCTCCAAAGAGGCATTAAAGTACCAACTATCCTAGCATGTCAAGCTGCACTAAGGAATTACACACCTCAGAGTAATCTGAAATGCCTGGTCAGTCTGTTTTGCTACCCAAAGATATAGACTGAGCAGAATGGTCCACTGATCTGCAGCCAGGGATGAAAACAGGGAAGTCAGACACACCTCAGGCACTCCAGAAATGCCAATCTGCTGGCATTCCAGAAATGTGGAGTAGACTGGAGATGGGGGTAGCAGTGTGGTTGGAAACACCAGGATTCTTGTGGTTTGAACGGGAGGCAAAGCAGTATCTCAGTCTCACATAAGTAGGACAGGAAAGGAAGGGAAATGAAGAAAAATTTAAAGGGCCAACCTCAGTGACTATGAGACAAAATCATGTATAAATAAATAATTAGGCCACACCTATACAGTGTTTCTAAGCCTGCCTGCCTATTTATGTCAATCAGGCAAAATAAGTTGAGGGGAAACAAACTGAAAAAGCACTAAGGCTACAATTCTAACCCCAGTTAGGCCAGCCCAAGTCCCAGCACAAGTCCCATGCTGGCCTGAGGGTGTCACAGAATTGCTGTAAGGCATTTCTGCGCCAATACTGGGAGGGTTAGGCCAGTGAACAGACATGCACTCGCCTCCCTACATCACCACAGGAAAAGGAAAACCAATGAGTTGTGCCAACCTAGGATAAGATTACACCTGAAGTCACAGAAGTAGTTAGTTGCAATGATTATCGGAGAGACTGTTGGATTATCTATGCATAATACATCTTCCTCCTGGGTTCTTTTCTCTAAGTGCCTGCTGTCCACAGTAATATTTTGGCAAAGTCCCCCAGAAGAAAGAAGTAGGTTTATCTGGTTGGTGGTGATAGGCTGTACATAGCCTTCTCCAATTAAACGAGGAGAGAGAGAGAGAGAGAGAGAGAGAGAGAGAGAGAGAGAGAGAGAGAGACCTCAGCTAGCATATATTCCCTCAAGGTGTATCACAATGAGACACTTGGAAAGTAACTAAAACTGAACTGGAACACTAAGCATGTGAGATACAGTGACTTAAGCTGCAATCCGAAAGACAGTTTCCTAGAAGTAAGACCCACTGAACACCATGGGACTTACTTTTGAGTAGACATGTTTAGGATTATGCTTTTTTAGAGACTACAGTAAATTCTGGTTTCTCTTAACTGGCAGCATTACCCTCAATCCTGGCCCATTGGAGACTGTTGGAGCCTGTGTGGGCCTGTGATTGCCAACTGCAACATCCATATTTGTTCCAAGTGTATCAATTCATGTTTTTCCTGCTTTTCCCTGGGCATTATTTCAAAACCCCACATGGCCTCTGAATAACTTATGTCACCATGTGTTTCTGTGTTGGTCCGTATTGTTTTCACTGTGCAAGAAGTGCGTGCTAACAGTTCATAGTTCTCATGTGGCCAGTATTCTAATTCTCAGCTGTAATATAAATAAGATCAGTAAAATCCATTCATTCAAGTTCTGCCTCCAATGTATTCACTTATGCAAATTTAAAATCTAAATTAACTCTATCCCCCCCAGCACAATCCTAAACATGTCAACTTAAAAGTAAGCTCCATTGTGTTCAATGGGTCTTACTCCCAGAAAAGTGTCTTTAGGATTGCAGCCATAGAGAGATGATGTGGCCCTCCTCCCAAAATGGTTTCCCTTCCCTGGTTTAAAGGAAGGCACATGCATATTCTGACAATTAGGCATGAGAACTTAACCATGAATGTGCACACACCGGTGTTATTTTTTATTTTATGACTTGAACTGGTAGTTGCTAGCAAGTCACCTTTCTGTCTTTGTTTCCCCATCCCCCATACCCAATCCCAGAATATTCATAACCTACTTTAAAAGGTGAGTGCGCAAAATAGTTACAGAAAAGAACTTTGCACATTAAAAGGTGCTGTAAAAACAGCAACACCATGCCCTATCAGAAGAGAAGTATGATTGTGGCAATGATGACTTAAAACCCTTCACTGCAAAAATAAAATAAAAATCTCATACAAAATTGATACAACTGTAATGCATGATTTGAAAATTAGGTGTCTCATGAACTGGGACTTGAATTAGACATCATTGTAAAGAAGCAGCCTCATTTAGCATTATTGTTACATTCAAAAAGTTACATAGCGTAACTATGTTTATTGCAAATGCAAGTAGATAAATAGGGACCACTTCGGTGGGAAAGGCAATGTCCTGGTGATAGGGCCCTGTGACAGCCAGGTATCCCCATGTTGCGTCCATCATGAATTGGAGTATACTCCAATCCACTACAAGCGGACACCCTCTCAGATGGTACAAATGCTGAAGAAGTTGCCTTTTTCATAACTGTATGTTATGCATACAATTCTCTTTCCAGGACTTAGTTTAAATGGGCACAACACACCCACCTTCTTGACAATTTACAAAGCGCTGATTAGGGCAAGGCTGTTTTGCAGATGTGGCTCTCTCAAGCTTGCTACAATTAGTGCTACATTAGGGCAAAAGTCTTATACACCAAGCAGGGGGAAAGTCATGTTAATTAATTCAATCATTTGGTTCACTTGATATCTTTTCACTTAAGATTATTTTAACATCATGGTGAGTTGCCCAGCTGTGACAGTAAAGGGCATCTTATGTGTCTGAATGTCAAAGAAACAAACAAGTAAAACAGACAAGTAGCTATACAAACAGTAATGGAATTTTTAACCTTTAAAAAACAGCCTACAAAAGCTTTGTGTTACAAATAGAGTATTATATCAGCAAGATCATGGGCAGCCCAATCCTAGGCATGTCTACTCAGAAGTAAGTCAAATTATGGTCAATGAGTCTTACTTCCAAGTAAGTTGTGGTTAGGATTGCAAGCTAAGCATTTTGATATATGAAAGCATATTGATATAGCTTTCAAAATTGTGACATTTGGAAATTCTTTGTTCTTTTGTCTGAAAAGAGCTATGCTTCAGTATAAACTTATTAAAAACAAAAACTAGTATAATCAACCAATTATTCTGATTCTGAAACGTTTATTGGAATACAAGAAACAATTATTTATAGTTTGGAAATGAAGAGACAGGAGCACTTGGTAGTACAGTATATATAAAGTTTTATTTTATCCCCAGTTTTGATATCCCCAGGAAAAGGGGAACATATCTATCTATCCCCCACAAATACAGGGGAAGACCTGTAGAATTTAAAGAACATATGTGTGATTGCATGTATGGTGCCCACAATGTTTAATGCATTTGTATATTCAGCAATCATGCTTTGAAATGTCTTTATATGGAACATAGCTCTAAAATTGTCTGAGTTCTCCCTCATATTAAAAACACCTGTCTTCCACATTAATAATCATATAAATACTACGATGAAGGGTGAAAAGTGATTTAAGCCTCTGGTATGCAAGTACTCTCAGGAAACTATTGTCTGAAATTAGAGTTTTCAACTTTACAGCTCTAAAGCTGAAGCTTAAATCAGTGTTTGCAATTCATCTGTGTCTGCAATCTTTGTACTGCAATTCAAATGAAAAATCTACGGTGGCTACAATTTTCTCTTTTAAACTGGCTTTCATTTTTTCAAATCTGTTATTTAAGCTAAAACACAAAAGTTACAAAGGATACAAAGCATTCTTAGATTATCATTTGTGTAAAAACCTAAACATTTTTAGATGCAGCAATTACATGTATAAAGATGATGGTATCTTGATCAAATTTGCCTTGCTAAGCTTCTCAAACCCTTGCAGGACCTCTCAGGTTAATATATACATAAATCCAATTTCTGAATAAGCATGAATTTAATTGGTTTTCTGATCTAAGACCTCCATTCCTATGGAATTCCAAACAGAGATAAAATGAAGTCCTGTTTTTTAATGCTTCAACTATCTTCATCTTCATGTATTCCAAAGACATGCCTTGTGCCACTGTCTTTTGCAGGAATGGACAGCCACTTCAGCTGCAGAAAATGTAGCCTTCAGTATGAAATATGCCAGGCTACCAGGCATGACAGCTTTACAAATCTAAGTGCTTTATTTATTGAAGTAAAAAATGCCTTGTGCAGACATTTTTTGGGCAAGCAGGCTAAGAAATTGTTTTAAAGGACATAGCTTTTGTGGGCTTTTCTGCCAGGCTGTATTTAAAAAAGAAAAGCCCAACCACTTGCTGTTCTAGGCTTTTCCTGTATTGATTTATCAACGCATGACGTTAAGACTTGTACCATAATTTTTAGTGCATTTTAAAAATTTAATATAGCTGTTGCTTTATTTTGAAGCTTTATTAGAATTGGTGATGACTAAGGGTGCAATCCTAACCAATTTAGGCCAGCACAATTCACCATCTCCCTGTTCCCACAGTCTTATGGGGAGGCCAGCACATGTCAGTGCACTGGCCTAGCCCCCAAACCCCCGACTCCCTCAGGAGAGGCACAGGAGTGCCTTATGGCACTTTTGCAACACTAGGCCAGCACAGGACATGTGTCTGGACTTATACCTGCCTAACCAAGGATTAGAACTGTGCTGTGATCCATGTGAATGCTCTTCCAAATCGTTTCCAAAATTCTCTTAAAGTTTGTAAAATTTGACATGAATTCTCACAATAAATCTTCACAATACTCCACTGAGGAAGATTTCCAAGAACAAATGGTGAGCTGAGAAACAGGCAGAAGAGCCCATGGACCAAAAGGTTCATAGGCAAAGACTGAGATGCAGATATCCCCTACAATCCAGAGTAACTACGGGAGCACGTAAGACACATTATGTGCTCCCGTAGTTACTGCACCACCTAGTGAAAACCTATGGAAAATTCATACTGCAATCCAGAGCAAATTGTTCTTACACCGGAACAAGGACTCCCCGTAGTTACTCTGGATTGCGCCCATCGTCATGTAAAGGATGCTGCTGTGAGGAAGGACAAGGGCACTAGGAAATGTGTCTGGAACCAAAAGAGTATATATATTTGGAAAGCAGCACATAGATTTTTAAAAAGGAAAGATTAGGCTTAGAATGCATATATTAATTTGAAATGGCATTAACTCTTTGGCTGCAATCCAGAAGCCTTAAAATTGTTGCACATCAGAAAAAAAATGAATAGTCCTCTCTGCCTCCTTATAGAGCTTCAGCTGTATCTATTAATTTGCAGGCTTTTCAGCATTTACAGGTCCCTGGTTAAACAATGACAGGAACTGTGATCTTGAATCTGAGTTCCAGCAGTATTTATTCAGCAGAATTCAAGACTTCAGCTGGTTTTATTGGAAACAAAATTATAATATTCCTCACATCTATGACCACTGAAAATAGTTAATGAAACCATTTCACAAGTTCAGCAAGATAAGGACAAAAATGCATTAAATGGATTGTGTCAAATTGGCCATGATGCCACCATGTATGCAAGTAGAATACCACATTTGTGTTCCTCCAGGATTAATTTATAACATTTGCATGCTTTCTAGGTTTTTCAAGCCTGGTGTATGTGTGTTCTTTCCACATTTTTCTCCTTGGTGCAGTATGTTAGGATGACAGACTGTTTTCGACACAAAATCACTGAGGCTGCAATCTTAACATGCCAGGGGTAAGCCAGTGCACAGATATGCGGCACTCTCCCATCCCACCACAGGAACAGGGAAACAGCTGAGTTGTGCTGGAATAAATTTGTTAGGATTGCACCCTCAGTGAGCTTGATGGCTTCACAGAGATTTGATCTCTTCAGTCATAATCCAACGTGATATACTTTGCTGGCTCACAGTTGGCAAGTCACTTTCATGGTCTTTTTAAAGGACAGACTCTTTCAGTTCAGCAGCTATAATGCTGAGAAACTACAAACAATGAAGGGAGAGGGGCATGTTACAACATCTCTGTGACACTTTTCAATTGCTGCAAGTTACTTCAACAGACCTAGGGTGTGCTCAGGATTGCGCCCTCTTTTCCATCTAGGATGTGAACATGAAAGATAGGGCACAATCCTAACCATGTCTACTCAAAAGTAATCTCCATTGTGTACAATGGGTCTTACTCGCAGGAAAGTGTCTTTAGGATTGCACCCTATGTCTGTATTCACATTCAAGTTAAAACAAACCAGGACAGTTACGAACTGTTTGGTTTGGGCAGATGAAGAACAAATGTCTGTTTATTAAAATTGAAGCCAAGAGTTAGTTTGAGGAAAATGTTCCCCCCGCCCCAAACACAGAATATTAATTTAAAAGAAGTGGAAGCCTTATTATGAGACTCATTAATAGCTTGGAAAACAAGCCACTAATTTCTTCTGATAATTTCTTATCTTCATGAACAGGAGTCAGTGTATGCTAGCTAACAACTTAAATGCCTGCCAAATCAATACTGGCAGGGCCCAGTGTTTTCTACAAAAAATACAGTCTATTTCACACCCATTAGAGCTTTATCTTTCATCCTGGAGGTTTATGGCATATTTGGAAGAATTGCAGCTGGCATGTGGAAGTGTACTACACACAAAAATTCCTACTTAATTCAGTAAATTAATCCTGTTTGTGATCTAAGGCGGTATAAGCTATTAAGGCAATGACAGTACTATGCTCCCCTGTATTTAAGGCTGTGTCAAAATGACAAACACATTTCGAAGATTAATTTCCTCTTCCCCTGGGTCCATGATGAAAGTGTTGCAATAAAATTTAAAACTTTAATCATTTTCAATGCCTTTTTAGCATGAATGGTATTTGTAGCCATATTATAACAAGTCAAATATAATGCTCTAGCATATTAAGAACAGAAACTGATGCCTGCTCAGGATCTCTAGCAGCTTGCCTTACCCTACAATCCAGAGTAACTACGGGAGCACACAACAGACATTACATGTACCTGTAGTTACTGCACCACCCAGTGAAAACCTATGGGAAATTCATATTGCAATCCAGAGCAAATTGTTCTTACACCGGAGCAAGGACTCCCTGTAGTTACTCTGGATTGTGCCCATAGTCTAGATGGAACAATTCACCTAAAAATAATACCAATTAAAAAGAAAATAGACAGTGATTTGAGCTACTAGTCTCTTGACCTTGCCTTTTTTGTAAGGTGTCATTTTGTCTAGTAGGGTAAGAAAGAGAACCTAAAATATTATTCTTCCTCTCTCTTCTCCAGACCCACCAAAGCAACTATACAGCTAGTGAATTTTCACCTGTTTTATAGAAGCCCCTGGAAGGAGTCCCTGAGCTTAAGCTCCCTTCCAAAAAAGCAATCATGCTGAATACAGCGTTACATGCGTCTGTCTCTCCAGACCGCATGGATATCGGTTTGTACATTGAAATCCTGAAAGATAATCTAGGCACAAAACCCTGTTTGTATGCATGTCTCACATAGCAGGATTAGAATACTATAAATTCATTTTGTCTATGCATAATTTAAAGCAGGGGGTCTCCAGACTTTTTGGCAGGAGGGCCACATCATCTCTCTGACACTGTGTCAGGGGCAAAACGACTATTTTGAATACATTTACATAAATTTATATAAATTTACATATAAGAATGTATTGGTGTGGATTACAATGCTTGCCCAGGCGCAAGATAGAGGGATATTGAGGCTTGCCAAAGGTCGCATCTGGCCCCAGGGCCAGGGTTTGGAGACCCCTGATCTAAAGCAAGGATTCTTAATGTTATTTATAATATTTAGCTTATGGAAATAACAATTGCTGGGAGATCCTTTATGAGGTCTAACAGCCAGTAAATGTAGACTGTTTATGTACAGGGTGCAGGATAGTTACTGTTGTTATATAGTCAGCTTATCTTTCCAGGTGGAATCCTTCATATCTGGTATCATCATCACATCAGGTATCAGAGAATGCCTTCATGGGTCCAGAAGGAGTTTTCAAGTCAGCCAAGCTGTATATGGTAGCACATTCCGGCTCTGATGACTCCTGATAACTTATCACCTTGCTGTCTTCCAGGTCTTTCCCTCCGTAGCTTTCATTGGCAGCCAAGCACTCAACCACCAGACCATGCCTGCTGCCTCTTAAATGTTTAAAATTACAGACCCCCCCCCC
Source organism: Cryptoblepharus egeriae (assembly GCA_030015325.1). Lineage (NCBI taxonomy): Eukaryota > Metazoa > Chordata > Lepidosauria > Squamata > Scincidae > Cryptoblepharus > Cryptoblepharus egeriae. The sequence goes on from JAREYC010000001.1 coordinate 90,607,206, forward strand.
CCAATGAATTTTCTGATAGGCTTCCAAACTAAATACCAAAATCACTTCAGAATATGTCAATTCTGGGCTGTGGGTGGCGCAAGCGGTTAAGACACTGTGCCTGTTAACCAGCAGGCCAGGGTTCAAGACCCGGGTCGGCCCCACAGGACAGGGTGAGCTCTTGTCCTTAGCCCAGCTCTGCAACACCAGCTGGATCCAATCGTATCGGCTCTGCCTTTCCATTGGACTAATTCAGTGGCGTAGAGAGGGGGGGATTTGCTGCTTGAGTAACAGCCTATCCTCCATAACAATCTAACCCAGGCTTTCGTGCTTCGCATGCAGCATATGCAGTGCCATGATACCATAGTCTTCCAAGACTGACGGAGGCCTGCTTTTTTTTATGTCAGTATTGCTTGGATTTACATATGGATAGCTAGGGACTGAACCCCTCAATTCATATTGATAATGTGATAATTCAATCAGCAATCCTAGACACTTTCCTGAGAATAAGACCTACTGAACACAATGGGGCTTACTTCTGAGTAGGCATGGTTAGGAATCAGCAATCCTAGATATTTTCCTGGCAGTAAGCCCTATTGAACACAATGGGGCTAATTTCTGAGTAGGTATGGTTAGGAATCAGCAATCCTAGACACTTTCCTGGGAGTAAGACCTGTTGAACACAATGGGGCTTACTTCTGAGTAGGCATGGTTAGGAATCTGCAATTCTAGACACTTTCCTGGGAGTAAGCCCCAGTGGGGGGACTGGGGGTTTTCTGGGGGTGGGTGGGAGGGTGTTTGGGGACACTGGGGGGAGATACAGGCAGCTGGAAGTAGTGGCTACCACTTTAAAAGCCTGGCTCCCTGCAGAGCAGGCTGGAGGGAGGAGCATCCCCTCTGGCCTCTTCAAAAAGCTCCGCAGGGAGCTTAGGGTTGGAATGCAGGCTTTTAAAGTGGCAGCCACTATTCACAGCTGCCTATATCTCCCCCCTCTGTCCCCAAACACCCTCCCACACCCCCAGAAGACCCTCCAATCCCCCCAAGCACCTTTCCACCCACCCCCAGAGGAACGGACCTGAGTTACCTGACCTGTTCATTCAGGTAACAAGTGCAGGCTGGCAGCTCTTTAAACTTTAAAGCGCTGCCAGCTGGCCTTCGTTACCCAAATCAGCTTCGCTAGCCAAGTCAGAAGCCCAGGGGAACAATATGTTCTTTACTTGGAACATACTTTACCCAGGGCATTCGTTACCCAAGGTACCACTGTATCAAGAAAATGCTAGAAAGAAACTGAACACTATCATATTTAACATTAAAATAACATTAATGTTAAAGAAACAGAAAAAGGAACTTATTCTAGTTATCTTAGGCTACAATCCAGAGTAACTATGGGACCTTTTACACCGACGTAGTTACGGTGCCACCTATGAGAAACCTATGGGAAATGCATAGAGCAATCCAGAGCAAGTGCCTCTTACGTCTTCCTGTAGTTACTCTGGATTGTAGGATTATTACAAAGATGACACTGAAAACTGAAAAATAATGGTTCAGTATTCTAATAGATTGCACTGTTCTTAGCTATTATGGTACCCACCTCAGATGTACAGGTAATCCTTCTAGGATGGGGAGCTTCCTGTTGCAACTGATACACTAGGAGAAGGCAGAAGGAAAACAGACTTCAGTTGATGCTCTATACATAATTGGTTTTAAAAAGCATTGCAACATCAGTGTGTGGAACATTTGGTGCACCACCCAACTTTATAATAAAACAGAAATTTGAAAGGTACAGGGATCAATAACACCAGTGATTAAGAACGGGGAGAGGCTCAAGGGCAAGCAGAACTTAAAGCTTATCACTGCTTATCTCAGTTATACTGAAGGATGTTCCTTGAAAGAAAGTTCCCTGTTGTGGCTCCTGCAAAAATCTTGCAAAAGATAATGATTTGCAAACTTTTTTGCACTCAGACCCACTATTTTAGAATGACAATTTGCCAGACCCACCAAAATGATATCATTAACCTAGAAGTGATATCATGGGCAGAAAGGGCATAATCAAACAAGAAAAATTTTAACATTCCATTCAAAATTTAATCAATTAAGTAGATTAAGTGTTTACAATAAAGAAAATAATAACTTCCCTATAACTCCAAAGCGGTTACTGATCTGTTTTGTAAAAAATTCCACAAACATTGCTGCAATCCTACCTATACTTTCCAGGGAGTAATCCTCATTGGCTATCATTGCTAAAAGCATATACTGTACATGGTAGTTTGTCAAAAGTACTGATCTACAGCATTCCCCAAATGTAGTCACATGCTATTGTAGAAAGTCAAGACTAATGTATTAAAAATAAAGTACACACTGAAATGAATAGGAAACCACCTAAAATTTGCTTGCAGCACACCTACTAGGTCAATCCACAGTTTGAGAAACAATGTAATAGTGTATATATCTATAACCCTTTATGGATTTTTAAGAGAACTGTATGACACACACAGGAAACACTAAATAGAATTACATCCTTTGGTTCTCCAAAAGAACTCATTTTTTAATAGAGGCTAAATATCACTGATATTATGGACTGTAAACATGTACATTAAAAACAAAAAGTAAAAGCTTACTCTCTTTGCAAAAAATATTTTTCAGCAATTTATTGCTCTTATTTGCAACTGGAGGCAAAATACATGGATTTCTCAAAGTGAAATATTGAATGTATGGCTTTTGTGATTAATGATGTTTAATATAAGTGACACAATGAGCACCAATTTTATCCTTTAATCATCAGCTTGCAGACAAAAGCCTGCTTCAAGTCACTTTGTGTGTTAATGGTTTTATATTAAGAGACTGGCTTGGCAAATAACATGTGACTGATATAATAAGTTATGACTCAAAAGCTGCACAGTGGGACACTTGGAAGCCTCTGAAACAGACAAAGGTTGTGCCAATGGCAATTATGTGTCATAGTCATGTGGAAAGAGAATTCTTAAAGGTATTGCTGTTCCTTCAAAGCTCAGAAGGGAGAACTTCAGCAAAAATTAAAGTTGGATTTTACATTAAGTTCAAATAGAAAACAGGTTCAAATCACTGTGGGATATTATAATGAAATACTGGTCATGGCAGATAAGACATGTGGCAGATAAGACCAACTACAAAATAAACAAGTCCTATAACACATTAAAGGCTAAGAAAATTTATTTCAGCATAAATTTTTATGGAGTATAGTCCACTTCATCAAGTGGGTCTAGCAAAATGGAAGGAAGCAGAGATATGGATGCACACATATGCATATTAAACAGCAGAGTATTCATTTGCAAAAGGTAATTAAAAGGCTGAGACTTAAAATTACTCCACATAAACACAGATTCAATTCACAAAAGTCTCAAACAACCTCACAGTAAGAATCAGCCTGATCAAAATTTCAGGTTGAGCCAGTGCAGGCCTCTTTCACCAGCTCCTAAGTGGCACATACATGCAATAAGGCTTGTTTTCACCAACTCAGGTATTGGCTCTGCCAGTGTATGGAGATTCATACTGGTTTATAAGGGTCAGATTCAGCTCTGCTCTGGCCATGCAAGGGGTGGTGCAAAGGGTGGGAGAAAATGGTGGGAGAGGACATTTTAGGAGGCAGACTGGACTCAGAGATTGGTAGCAACAGAATATAGCAGATCCTAACAGCCACTCCAGGGCCAGGCAGTCTTACACGGGCTTCTTGAATTTGTACTAACCAAACAGCTGGACAAGATCTGAGTAGCCCACATGTGGGTCTCAATAAGGGATAGGGATAAATATATCCCCTTAGCTAAGGTGGGGAATAATATCCCTTTGGCTGAGCTGGATACAGGCTTGACTGTACTGGTGCAGATTAGGTGTGCACCCTCAGGGCACAATCTTAACCAATTTTCCAGCTCTGGCATAATTATGCCAGTGGAGTGCTGCATCCTGCAGTTGGGAGGGCTAACACAGAGGCAGTTTTTGATCCCTTACCTAAGAGTTGCATTACCCTTACCCCAGAGCTGCAGGTTTGGTTAGGATTGTGTATTCAGTCAATTAAATAGTATAAGAAGCCTGCATTGTGATATGGACTCCCATCAATGTGATGGTGCCAAATTTCATTATAAATTCCAAATTCAGGTTTTCTTCATTCTATAGAAGCATAAAATGCATAAAAAAGATAAAGCACTACTTGCCCCTTCCAGTTCTAATATTTCTGAAACTTCCTCTGAGTTATGTTTACAATTCTCCAAATGCTTAACATGACACTACCTTTCAGTGTTCCAACTTTTGCATTTATAAAAGGACATGCAAACTTTAAAACTATATCAGTTTCTATCTACAACCTGGCAACCCATGAAATCAACACTGCTCTCATAAGTCTGGATCCCAAGGGTTTAGTATCTCCTCTGGATCCAAATTTATTAAGGCTTCCATCAACATCTACTTATTTTCAAACATGCATCTGAAATCATGTATAGGTTTGAAGAGGGAAGTGACAAAAAAAAAAACACAGTTTTCCCCAGAGCTCTGATTCTGGTCAAGAAGCACATTTGGACACTCTTCAAAGGATTCTTTATGGTGCGCAATATCACATCCTTCAACAACCACAATTATGTTTTATTGTATGCTTTGCTTTTTAGCATTTTCACAAGGAGGGTAAACTGAGGTATGCATTTTCACATAAAATAAGACGATTGCACTGGAAAATATTTCCACTGTTTGAAGGAAGAAAACTGGTTGTTAAAGTCACTTTTAAGATAACTAGAACCTATGGATGTATTTCAGTTCTGAATATCTAGGAATGATACAGAGATGGACTTCAAATACTTAAGAACACTGTGAGCAGAGAATATTTGGGGGTTTAAATACACTAAGAATATGACAGGAGAAGGTAGGGAGCAGGGACATGAAACATCAATAAAATTTATTAGATACTCACAATAAGATTTCCATACTGGCGGTCTGTATTCATCTGTATCTGAAAGAACAATATTACTCATAAATATACCATAGCAGAAAAGCAGCTAATGGATAGAAAAAACCTGACTAGAGCTTTTGTAAAATTTAACATTTGAAATTCATTTCATTTCGTCAATTCATTTTTATATGTATATTTAATCATACTAATATTGATTCATAATAAAAATCAAACTAATATTGTAGCATGAGCAGAGTAATAGTCAAACTACTGATTTTTTCATATACAGTCTTACTTTTTCCCCCACCTCATATCAAACACCAAGTAGAACAAACTTCAATTCTATCCAGACTTTCCATTCATTTACTAAAGATAATAAAGCTTATTACAAAAGAAAGAAATTCCATTTTGTATTGTTCCTTTGTATGTATTTCTACAAATTAATCCTCAAATCCAACATTCAATTTTTCAAAGACACATCATCAGATATAATACAATCTCAGTTTTCAGAAAAATCGAGATTATTCTAAACCAAACCAACTAACTAAAACTATAGGCAACTAAAATCAACCTGTTACCATGAAAATAAAATCATAACTTTATTTCAGGCTTCTTTTACTTTCATATTAGTTCCTAATATTGTTAGGATACCCTACAAAGTAATCGTTGAACTGAAATACAATTAAGAAGAATATTAATAGTGAAACACAATTAAGAAGAATATTAATAGTGAAATACAAGTATTTTACTAGTGGAATAATTACATCATAGGAGCCTACACAACACAAAACACTGTTGCTGTATGCAGGTTTTATTTTATTTGTTTTTATCTTATATTTTGGAAATGTAATCCAGTTTTTTTCCCTTTAAATTTTTTGGGGGCCCCAAGAGAGTGGGGCCCTAAGCTATAGTTTGTTCAGCTTATACATAAATCCAGCACCAATTATAACTTAGCTGCAGTGACTACAACTTACAACTTACAAAGCACACTGCAGCAGACTGTAACTTCTACTCAGAAGCGGGGAGTGATGCATGGGAATGGGCTGTTGGAAGAAGATATCTTAAGGCACAATCCAGAATAACTACGGGACCTTTTATGCTGACGTAGTTACAGTGCCACCTATGGGAAACCTTTGGAAAATGCATAGAGCAACCCAGACTGAGGCTGCAATCCTAAAGACACTTTCCTGGGAGTAAAACCAATTGAACACAATGGGGCTTACTTTTGAGTAGACATGGTTAGAATTGTGTTCTAAGTGCCTTTTACGTCTTCCCGTAGTTACTCTGGATTGTAGGATTGTAGGATCCTAAAGACACTGGGAGTTAAACTCATTGAATACAATGGGGCTTACTTTTGAGTAGACATGGCTAGGATTGTGGTCTTAATCAAATATTTAATACAGGGTATAATTACATCTCAGATGCTTATTGGCCACATTGTAGCCAGTGATGGAAACAAAAGGTCCTATTCATCATCTTATAAAGAAAACTAAAAGTCAATTGGTGTTTTTTGCACTCACAGATCAGGTACAATAAAACAACTTTGGAAACTTTCTGGTTTAGTTGTCTTAAAAATACAACTAAAACATAAAAACCAAGAAAATGTTAATGTGCATTACTGATATTGATTTATCTGTTGTTTAATTTAAAAATTAAGACATGTTTGAATATACTCTAAGGTTAACTTTGTCCCTTATCTGAATTGCCTGCCTTATCTTTCATCTCAACAATTATTCTGTAGTTTTGGCTACAATCCTAACACCCAGTTAGGCCAGCATAAGCCCCAGCACAAGTCCCGTGCTGGCCTGCGGGTGTCACAACAGTTCTGTAAGGCACTGGAGATAGGTCAGCGCATAGACATGTCCTTGCCTTCCTACATCACCACAGGAATGTAAAGACTGCTGAGTTGCACCAGCCTAGGTTAGGATAGCACCCTTTGTTAATATAAAATGTAATCTCTTTTCACTTATAATTTTTAATGCACTAAGGAGTAGAAATATTCATATACTGTTAACAATTCGTTTTAACACATGGTGGCAAAGAAATTAAATATTACAGTCCCTAAAGGCATATACAATTATTACTACAATGGGAATAATTTTTTAAAAGTTTGCAAGACATTTTCTGCTGGAAGACTCTTTGCTATAGATGGCCAATGAGTGCAGAGTATCAGCTGTACCTATTCTCTCTATGACAGAATGCAAAAACTTACTAAACCTAAATTGTTCAGAAGCCACTGAAGTTTGATACCCATTATTCAGACTTTTTAAAATTATGTAATTATGAAGTGAGGTGTTTTATTGTGGCATGAGGTGTGTAGCAGCTAGAAGTAGTGCCCTTTCAGTGGTTTCACCCTGGCTCTGGCATTCCCTTTCCCTAGAATTAAGAACTGCTCTGTCCATACAAAGTTTTCGGTGGGGCCTGAACTCATTTTTATGCAACAAGTCTTTTAAATAATGTGGGGATGGTGTGGGTTGCTCTAGGTGTTAACATTGGGATGTTTTAAATATCTTTTTAATGTTTTTAAAATGTTCTTAAATATTTTTATCATACGTTGATTATGTGTTTTTATTGTTATGTGAGCCACCTTGGGTTTTCTTGTGGAGTAAGGCGGGATATAAATCCCACAAATAAATGAATAGATAAATGTGTAACTCTATTGTAATTTTATTTTATGCTTTTCAGGCATGTGTCTTAAAAGTTATCAAAGTTTTTTATATATATAAGGTTTTTTAATATTTATATATAAAGATTTTTGATATATATAAGGTTTTTGAATCACACCTTTATCTCACCTCTTAACAAGATTCAAGCACCTCTTCAAGCACCTAACAAAGAAAATACAACCCTCAGAATACCAACCGGGTCCATTAGACCAGGTATGCAAATGTATGCAAATTAGGCTATTTTTAGATGGTATTCTAAGGGTTAAAACATTTGAGTACTGAAACAAAAATATCTACATGCAGTATGTTTGATTGCATGTATCTCTGAAAAATAATTAGAAACTGGTTTGAAATGCTGCTTGCTTCGAAATGCTGCTTAGACTGTTTGTCTTAAGGGGATTTTGCCATTTGTTTGTACTGCACCCACAATGGTGCAATGGGTGGCGCAAGCGGTTAAGTCGCTGTGCCTGTTAACCAGCAGGCCAGGGTTCGAGACCCGGGTCGGCCCCACAAGACAGGGTGAGCTCCTGTCCTTAGCCCAGCTCTGCAACGCCAGCTGGATCCAATCGTATCGGCTCTGCCTTTCCATTGGACTAATTCAGTGGCGTGGAGAGGGGGGATTTGCTGCTTGGGTAACAGCCTATCCTCCATAACAATCTAACCCAGGCTTTTGTGCTTCGCATGCAGCGTATGCAGCGCCAAGCACAATACCATAGTCTTCCAAGACTGACGGAGGCCTGCTCTACCAACAATGGAGTGAGGGCTCAATTCTAACCAATTTAGGCTTGCATAACTTTGCTAGACTTATTTTTAAGTTGCTTGAAGTCGCCTTCTACAAATAACAACATTCTTATTCCCATTTGGTGATGTTATTCACATCTGAAGAATTAAGCTGCTCTGAATGTGGCATTTTTCATGAAGATTCTGAAGCTTGGAAGATGAAAAGCGCCCTCTTGTGGAAGGTCTGTCGACAAGAATGAATGTTCAAGTTACCTGTATCTTCATTTTTTAAAAAGTTGTATTTGTATCTCCCCAACATTAAAGATACCAAAGGAAAAACAATAGCTCAGACTTATGTGCTTACCCTCATCTCATGACAAGTAATCTCACAAAACTTGGATAATTGGGCTTATCAACATGGTGACCATACGTGATAACCAGAAAACAGGACAAACCCCAAATGTAGGACATTCAAGAAAAATATAGGACATGAAAAAATAAAAAGTGAAAAACTCACTTTATTGCTTTCATGTTGTTAATTATTATGACTGCAATCCTAAACACATATTCCTGGGAGTAAGACCCCACGAACACAATGGGGCTTACTTTTGAATTGACATAGTTAGGATTGTGTTCTATGTTACTTATTATTAATTTTAAACTTATTACATGTAATTTATTACATATAATTTATTGATTACAAGAAGGCTTCATGCTGCCTGCTCACAAGGAAAAGGTGGACAAAGAAGATATTTTTTCCAGGACTAAAAAAGGCTAAAAAAGAGGACATGTTCTGGAAAAAGAGGATAAGTGGTCACCCTGCCAATTAATCTACCTTCAGAATTATAAGAATGTTATATAACATTCTGTAAGCTTTAAGGAAGAAGGGATTACAAATGTAATTAGCAAATTGGCCCTTTTCCCACAACACAAAGACATTTGCTCCTTTGATGCATACAATCTATGCATCTCTTATCAAAAGTTCACATTTTCCCTACAGTGAAATAAAATATTTCGTATGAGAAAAAGGTGGTTCTTTCCAGACTCGGTTCATGTATGGGCTGTGTCTGGAAAGAATCACATTCTTTCAGATAAAATATTTTATTTCAGTGTAGGGAAAAACTGAAATTTTGGTAAGTTTTGTAAGAGAAGCATGGATTGTGTGCATGCAAAGCTCCTCTTGAGTGGGGAAGAATGTGGTGTCAGAAGTGACTGTTCACATCAGATTTTGTTTCTAATTGGATAAGTGATAGATCTTCCCCCATCCTGCCACATCTGAACTTTGCTTCAGTAGACTTGTCTGGGAGGGTGTGCTCATTTTAAAATTTGGAAGCTATACTATGTCATTATGCATGCACAGTTGTGCCATCTTGATATGGGTTGACCTATCAGCAGATTTTCCTTCAACACAATGTGAATCACATGGACACCCAGTGAGCCAGACTTGGTCCAGCTAGAACCGTCAACAAGCAATCATACTTGTTTTCCGTTTCCCTCCAGAAGGCTTTCTGAAGTCTGCAGTATCAGCAAGCATTTGCCCATGGCCTTGGCTTCAGAATGCCTCCTAGGGACAAAAATCCCCACATCTTCGGTTTTTGGAGGGAAAACTAGAAGTGATTATTTTGTCATTAAAAGGCATTAGGAGGAACAGGGAGATATTTTTTATATCACTAGGAGGCATTTTGTAGAGGCCACAGTCAGATGTGCATGACATCTGTGGGCTTCAGAAAGCCCTATGGAGGTGAATCTCCAAAAGTCTTAAAAGGCCAAAAACCACAGATTTGCTAATTTGCAGTTTTTGGTATCTGTGGAGAGATACCAAAACCTTCTTCGTATCTTGTACCCAAGTCATCTTTTCCTCACAAATCTTTGAGGAAGTGTCCTACCCAATCCATGAATCTTTGTTATATATTTTTAAAAGAAAAAGAATGGTAAGGTATAGCTCTTTTGAGATGAAAGTACATATAATGCTATGGGAAGAAGCAGTACTAGCATTCTCATATCAATAGAAGTTTTAGGTGCTTTAGGTTTATTTATTTAGTGTATGACAAATATAAGGACTTATGATAAATCACATGTTGATGTTCAGTCCACCCAGCCATTCAAGGACAGAATGGTCTATATTGAAAAAAATCAGGCACTGAGCTGGTACAAGCTCTTGATGGACACTTGGACACGGTGTGAGGAATACTGAGGAGCACCACAAGACATATTGAGGGGTAGATACAAGACCCCACTTAAACAGTCCTGGAAAACAATGTGTTGGATATGGATCCTGTTCAGAGTTGACAAAAGCTGGCGAGGTAAGTCAAACCCTTTGAGTCAAACTTGCTAGGGTGGAAAGGACTTAAAAGTCCCTGAAACAGAAGTTAATTTTGATCAGACTGCAAGATCTGGTTGACTGTATTAAGAACATTTATACAGCACACTGCTTCTGCAGTACTGAGTCCCAGAGGATAGAAGAGCAATTTTAGACAAACATACTATTCAGTACTGTAATATTTATAAATTGAAGCAAAAGTGTCATCTTTTGTTGCATTTACTTTTTTACTTTGCATTTTACTTTTACATTTACACATTTTGTTTCTTTCTGAAATCTTCCTTTTGCCTATTATTTCAGACCCAATTGTGTTGCTTTTTTGTTTTAATAACAAGCAGTGTTATTAAAACAAGAGAGGACCTAAATGCCTAGCTAACTACAATGCAACCCTGGAAACTAAGCCTTAAGAGGAGGTCCCCAGAATGTGTTCTCATTAGTCTGGACAAGGCTGAGTGCACACTGGTTCCCATTTTCTTAGCCTCGGGGTAAAAAAGTATAGGCTGCAATTGTTTCAATATCTTCACCCCCTCCCATATGCTAAAACAACATGCAAGCCACTTTCACTGAATGTGATTATACAAAGCAGTCTTAACATGTGTAAGATTCTAAAGGCCAAATGGAAAGGAAAGCTCATTTAGAGCAACAAGCATGTTGAAGCCTTCTGGTGTGATGAAATCCTAATGGTATTTTGTCAAGAATTCCCATTAAAAGCTTTATAAAAACTATCACAGAATACCTTTCTGGATTTACGGCTCAGCACACATGAGCTTGCTTGCCTGCGGCATCCGTATATTTAAAAAAAGCTCGAAAGCTTGATTATTCTCTCATTTTTCAAATACGTGCAGACTCTGGTTTCCTAATGCTTGGGGCACCTGGTAGATCCCAAGGGCAAAATAGGCCCCATGTGCTCAATACAGGATATGGTCTGCTGTGTAGGTAATACCAAATTTAAAAATACACACAGGTTTTTAAAATAGAGTTTTGAACAGAGGGACTAAATACTAGAGAAGCAATAAGCCCCCCTGTGAAAACCATAGAAGCTTCGTTCACTTTACCCGTTATGATGCATGGAGGGCTTCTATCCTATCTGACAGAAACTCCTATCTGATTTTCCAGTGCCAGTGCAGTCATGCCTATATATCATACACTATGAGAGGAAGGCAACCACGATAGGAATATTTGTTCCATTACCTTGTGGCTGCACCAGTGCTGGAAAGTTGGACATGAGTGGGTCCTTACACATTTTAAGGTAAATAACATTACATTAACAAAACGGGATGTTTCATTGTGTCCCTTAATATGCTTCACATACTTCTAGTGTTCGGCAACCATACACACACCAGCATGACAATAAAGTTTATGATCTAATTTTAACTGTATTTTATTGTTCTTTTAATTGCTGTTAGCTGCCTTGAGCTCCCTTTCGTTAGGGAAGAAAGGTGGGATATAAATCTAATAAATAAAAATAAATAAATCACACACCAGTTTTAAAAAATCTCAGCATTTTCAATTACCTTGCACAACTTTATAAGCGAAAAGTGGCACAGTGAAGAGGAAATGAATTTTCAAATATGCATTTTTAATTTTTCAATATTTGAAAGGAGGAAGGACAGGGATGTTCGTCTCCCCACAAAAATTCAATGCTGCCTTTCTTCATTTAAGCTACCTATCAGATGATAGTCAGCCACAAGGTGGAGCAGCTGCATTACTATACAGATTTTAAGAACCAAGATTATTCAGTGATTATGGAATAAAGTTACTTTTGTCAGAGATCTAAAAAGATTACTTTTAAAAGATTTACACATTTCCTGAAAGATTCCCATTTGTGTTCTTCCTTGAAAAAATCTGCTTTAGGGTAGCCTTTTGTATTTTTAAAATGCATTTCTTTATGGAGAATTATATGTGAGAAACCTCTCTTATAGTACTTCCTTTATTACTGTATTCCTTTATTATTGTATTATTACTAATGATGTCCTTCATTAATCCAAGTTGTAGCTTTAAAATGTAGACAAATTTATGTATAACTTTTCTGTGTCTTCAAAACAGTTTCACACACAAGTTAGCATTACCATTGGTTCATTTATAGAAGATATAAAAATGTATGAAAAATCAAAAGCAATTTTGCCATTTGAAAATCTTGAACATCTATGCAAGATTTCTTGCACATTTAATGTTTCCTTGAGTATGCAAAACCCAGCAGTAGTGTACTAATTACCAAATATTCATCAAATGCTTACTGGAGACCTGCATACCTTAGTGTGCCAATCTTCTTTCATCTGCCATACAGATCCCACAGTGGAGGTAATTTTACACAAACAGCAAACATGTTAGAGGACATACACTTCTGTTTTCATTTATTTTATTTTTTATTTTATTTATATCCCACCTTTCCTCTCCTGCAAGAGGGAGCTCAAGGCGGCTAACATTACGAATACAATAAAACATCATTAAAATAGATCATAAATACAGCTTAAAATATAATTAAAATACAATTAGATTGAATAAAAACTAGCCCTACAATCCAGAATAACTACGGGTGCACGTAAGAGACTTTACGTGCACCCGTAGTTACTGCACCATCTAGTGAAAACCTATGGGAAATTCATATTGCAATCCAGAGCAAATTGTTCTTACACCGGAGCAAGGACTCCCCGTAATTACTCTGGATTGCGCCCTAAGACAATTAAAACATGCAGATTAAAAACATTTGTTAAAAGCAATAAAACAATAAAACAACTGCCCCCACCCCTGCCCCATTTAAAAAGCTTTTTTAAAAATAAAAGGTTTTAAGGCTCTGCCTGAAGTTCTGTATTGAGAGAGCTTTCCTCAGTTCTAAGGGGAGGGAGTTCCACAGCCGGGGTGGCACCACCAAGAAGGCCCTATCTCTGGCCGCCACGCCTCTCACATCTCTTAGTGGCGGCACAGTCAGTAGGGCCCACTCAGATGACCTTAGGTGATGGGTCAGATTGTACAAAAGAAGGCGGTCCCTCAGATACCCTGGACCCAAGCTGTTTAGGGCTTTAAAGGTCAGCACCAGCACTTTGAATTCAGCCCAGAAACGAATGGGCAGCCAGTGTAGTCGCTGAAGCAGTGGCCCGACAGAGTCGAACCGACGAGCCCCAGCAACCACATGGGCCACTGCGTTCTGGACTAGTTGAAGCTTCTGGACCGTCTTCAGAGGCAGCCCCACGTAAAGCACATTACAATAATCCAGTCTCGATGTCACTAGGGCATGGGTCACCGTGGCCAGATCCGAGCGACTCAGGTTTGGTTGCAGCTGGCGGATCAGCCGAAGCTGAGCAAAGGCTCCCCTGGCCACATCCGCCACCTGGGACTCCAGGAACAGCTGGAACTCCAGGAGAACCCCCAAGCTGCAAACATGCTCCTTCAGAGGGAGTGCAACCCCATCCAGAACAGGATGATATTCCAATACCTGAGTCGAGGACTTCCAGACCAGGAGAACCTCTGTCTTATCAGGATTTAATCTCTGCTTGTTCACCCTCATCCAGTCCCCCACTGCCTCCAGACAACGATTCAGGACTTCAACTGCCTCATTGTACTTAGGAGGAGAGGAGAGAGAGAGCTGGGTGTCATCGGCGTACTGATGACACCTCACTCCAAACCTCCGGGTGACCTCTACCAGCGGCTTCATGTAGATGTTAAACAGCATGGGGGATAGAATGGAACCTTGTAGCACCCTGCACTGAAGAGGCCAGGGTGCTGAGCAAGCATCCCCCAGCACCACCTTCTGGGACCGGTCAGCCAGGAAGGAGCAGAACCACTGCAAAACAGTGCCTCCAATCCCCAAACCGGCCAACCAACCAAGAAGGACACCATGGTCGATGGTGTCGAAGGCTGCTGAGAGGTCCAGCAGGACCAACAGGGACGCACTCCCCCTGTCCATTCCCCAGCGTAGGTCATCCACCAAGGCGACCAAGGCAGTCTCTGTCCCAAACCCCGGCCTGAAACCAGATTGGAAGGGATCCAGATAATCAGCTTCATCCAGGACCCTCTGAAGCTGGGATGCCACCACCTCCTCGACCATTCTGCCCAGAAATTTAAAGAAGTTTTCAGGATGCAACTTCATGGGCTTTGTCTTTATTTACTTGTGCTGTGCTGAAATGGTAAGAAGGTATTAGGGAAATTAAAGAAAGCTACCCTACCAGGAGAACACAGAACATAGTGTTGTTGTTTTCTTAAATTGCAGCAATGCTCATGAAAGATCAGATTTAACATCCCACTGAACAATCAGTGAACATGGACTAGGCATGAACATGACAAAGAATCAAAACGTAACCAATGTATTAAAAATCTGAAAGAAAAAGAAAGAATAGGTTGGTGAGATTACCTGTTATTGCATTCAGTTTCATCAAAGTAACCAGTAGGGGGAGCTGGACAGCTACTTAAGAAAAAGCAGGCACCCCTTTCTGCCACACAACTTTGAAGTGGGGATCGAGTTGCCATAATTCTCTTCCACAAAATTGGGATATTTTCCATTTCCATATTTTCTCTGTTCCATTTGCCAGTGTGGGCAAAATCCAGAGTAACTACGGGAAGTCCTTGCTCCAGTGTAAGAACAATTTACTCTGGATTCCAATAGGAATTTCCCATAGGTTTTCACTAGGTGGTGCAGTAACTACGGGTGCATGTAAAGTCTCTTACGTGCTCCCGTAGTTACTCTGGATTTCGGGGCTAATGAACACAATCCCCCCAAATCAGGATTGTCCATAGTTTTTTGTGACATTTGTCAACTCTAGCTGGGGAAGATTTGCTCGTCAGTCTTACTAAGGCTGCAATCCTGAGGTCACTTTCCTGGGAGTAAGACCTTTGAACACAATGGGGCTTACTTCTGAGTAGACATGATTAGGATTTTGCTCTAACTCCCTACAACTTGGAGATGGAGCAACACTGATGTGGATTCTACACTGCATCCCACAGGGTAGTTATCCCCTTACCTGAGGGTAAGCCTCAGTAGCAACTATGGGCAAACTTGGATCTGTGGCAGTTAAATTGCTGGTATAAGTCCATGTTGATCTAAGAAATAGGCCTGGGAAGCAGGTGGGAATTCTGCATGTGCCACCACCTATTCTAACTCCCCCATCTGATCTGTTATCCTCCCCATCTCCACAGGATGGAGCATGCACCCCTTTGGTCCAGCTGCATCAGCACTGCACTGCTGGATACAATTGAGCCCTTAATTCTTGTTTCTTGTCAGATCTTATGACCAAAAGTTACCCGATCACATACAGCATTTCACCATATCCTTAATTTTGACGCCAACCCCTGCTCCCCACACACACCATTGTTTTGGTAACCAGTACTAAAATGACCAAGATACATTAACCAGATATATTTGAATCTACATTGGATTCAGGGCCTAGTTAAATATTTCCTGAAAACCCAATGAAAAAGAAAAAAGGAATTTCCTAGGAACAGCAGCTTTAGAAGGGGTGATGTTCAATGCAGAAGCAATATTTTGTTTTTCATGCCCATTTCTCATTCCAAAAAGTCTGTCCCCACTTAGACCAACAATGATTTAAAACAGAACTCTTCATTTGACCAATCTGGCATGATCTGAAGCCCAATTTGCAGCATGAGTAAATCTTTAGATGGCAAATAAAGAAAACTCTTACAAGCCTTAGAACTGTAGCTTGGGGCAAAAGAATGGTGGTTAACAGACACACGCTGAAATAGAGAAGCAAATGAAGGCTCTTCCTTTAAAAAGTTACAAACCAAGCAGTTACCCAAATCTGACTTTAGCAAAGTGTGACCACAGCAGGAGTTAGCTCTGTTTTTGTAATCACACATCATAATCCTTGGTTCTTAAAGGAGGCACAGCAGACTGATAAGCAGAAATAGGAATTTAAAATTGGAGGCAGCATGAAGTCATAGTGCTTAAGGCCCAAATCATATAAGCAAGCCATTCCCTGTGAAAATACTTCCAAGTTTTGACTGATGTGTATAAGAAGGGTGACCATATGTCCTCTTTTTCCAGGACATGTTCTGGATTCAGCCTGGTGTCCTGGAATAAATCTTCATTGTCCTCCATTTTGTTGTGAGCCTTCTTGTAAATAATTATAGGTGATAAATTGTAATAGTTTAAATGTAATAATAAGCAATATAGAGTTTAAATTAATCCCATAAAAGCAAAATAAATGAGTGTTTTTAGGTTTTATTTTGTCACGCCCTACGTTTTTTTTTATATCCTACATTTTTGGGAGGCCTTGTTCTCTTTTTTGAGTTATGACATATAATCAACTGATATGTGACACATATTACTGCAATCCAGGTGCACTTTTAAGGCAAAAGCTGTGCTAACCTCTCCCCTGATGTTTTCAATCCTCCTTCGGTAGACTTCCTGCATCTATAAGTACTCCAGAAACAGTTGCCAGCCCAAAGGGGGAAATGTCCCCTAAAGGTTAGATGTTCCAAAACATCCAACAGTGTCATCTAAATGCTCCAGTTAGAGGCCTAATCAAAAATTGCTAAGGGTTAAGGGTTAAAAAGTTTTCCCTTAGATGACCATCTAAAAATAGCCTAATTTGCATAAATTATAATTGCCGGACAAAAAATCCGGTTGGTCATCTAAGGGTTTAAGTCCATAACAAGTATCTGAATTCAGTAGTTCTCATCCACTAAAATCTATAACACAGATAATACAAAAACTGTGCAGTGTTTTCCCATTCTGTGTATTTGCCATTATAGTCATCTGTTTTTAAAAATAAGTGTAAAAATCAGGTCATTCGCTTTTCAAATTTCAGCAACCAACACTCACCATTACCACTTGCCCTACAATCCAGAGTAACTACGGGAGCACGTAAGAGACATTACGTGTACCCATAGTTACTGCACCACCAAGTGAAAACCTATGGGAAGCTTATATTGCAATCCAGAGCAAATTGTTCTTACACCGGTGCAAGGACTCCCCGTAGTTACTCTGGATTGCGCCCTAAGCTAGCATGTTTTTGAATATTCTTAGTACAACTATGCCTGCCTACTCAAAGTAGGCACTCACAAACTTAATGGCATTTACACCCAAGGTAGTATATATTGGACTGCAAGCTTCATGCTAGGTTATCCTATTTATTACAACTAGTAATATTCACCACTTTTGCAAAACAGTACGCGGATGAGCTATTACTAAAATTTGTCATCATCTGGTATGAACTTCAGTCTTCAGGTCTCCAAATTATTTAATCGTGGAAACCAATTTACCAGCTAACAGGTCCATTTTGTTTTCTCAGCTTCCAAGCAGGCTTCCTTTTCAATTTTAGTCAAGAGAATGCATTGCCAGCAAAAAAAGAGATCTTTTCAAGGTTACTGTCTTTATTTGCTTCATTAGATTTACCAAATGAGATAAGAGTTTCATTGCACCAGTTGAAGAAAGCCATCTGATTCTCAAGGCTAGAAACACTTTTCAAATAATCCAAACCTATAGCTGGGCGGGGGGGAAGATTCTAGCTGTACCCAATTGTTTAAGATGACAATTTTTAAAAATTTATGTTTTGTTCAGACTACCCAGTCCACACTGATTTTACAGCATAGGAATACAGTTTGAAAGAGTCTGGATCAGTGATGGCCTAATCTTCCATAGAATTTTATCTGACAATGCAGCCATTTTTAAAAAAATAGTTACCCACATGTATTGTGTTATCTCCTTAACTGAAATAATTTCTATACTAATTGTAAGAAAATCTCACATTTCAATGTTACATTTTCTTTTTCAGATTTTATATGTGATAGACTTATAGTCAAATGCACATATCTGTAAGTCATGTATGCATTCTGCTCTCAGTTATGATGTCCTTACTGCTACATAGTGCACTGTATTATGGAATGACTTGGGAGGTGAATGTATATAGCAAAATATGTATCTACCCTCTACCCCTCCGCCTCACTTTGTAGAGAAGAATCCCTGGGAACAGTGCCGTAGCTAAGGGGGTGTAAGGTTGCACCAGGTAGCAAAGCTAAAGATAGCAACAAGCCGAGCTTCTGGCTAAAAATGTGAACAATGGTGTATGTATGAATAATACTCTCATGTTATATATCATTGGAAAGGTAATTTAATGAAGAATGCAATAAACAAACTGCATTGGAGTATCTGCATTTGATCAAATGTTATAGCCAATTAACAAGAAAATGAAAACACAACTGCCTATGGAACAAAAAATGTTCATTTATTCTCTTCCAATACCTTCAACAGTAAAACAAATTTCTCAAGTTTTTGAGTTTCAACAAAATTCTTCAAAAATTTGCTTGCTATGGTAAAGGATGCACACTATGGGATATGGCTCTCGTGCAGACTTTTATATTCTTAATGTTCCATTTTCTATAATAGAAAAATGTTCTATTCTTTAGTTTTTATTATTAGTACCCATTCTCAAAATATGTTGAAGGCAAAAAGCATCAGCAAACTATCTAAAACATTTTATTGCTCTCAAAGGGAGAATCACTTTAATATTAATATTTAATTAATATTTAATATTAATGTGTTATGTCACTTTTAATATTACTTAAGCCAATTATGGCCTGGGTTTTACACACACAGCAGAATGAAATGGTAGTATTGATTTGCTGCAGTCCAACAGTAGAAGTAAAATCATGCTTACAACTACTATTTTTGCTTTCCCGTGTCAAAAAGGTTAACTGTTAGTTCTGTGGTAATGTTCTATGTGAAAAACTTCAAAGATGTTAATCCACCACCCATTCACCTTCCACCCAACACATACCTTAGAATAGTCAATGTTACCATCTTGTTGCAGGTCAAGGAAGGGCCTTCTCTACAGTGACGCCCAAGATGTAAAATTCCATGCCCTATGAGATCCTGCTGGAATTTAGCATCCCTCCTTTTTGTTATATTTTGAAGATGTGATTACTTCAGCAGCCCATCATTTATCTGCTACTGAATTATTTTAATGGAACAGCTGGATCTCAATTGTGTTGTGCTGCTTTACATTGTTTTCTAGATTATTTCCTGCTTTAAAGTAAGGCATCTTGAGTGGTCCATCTGAATGAAAAGATGAGATAAAAATCCCCCAAATAATAAAAATATGTTTTCTGTTTTCCTACTATATTGAAAACATTAGTAAATAGAGTTATTAAAAAACACAATACTGGTTTTCAAATATTTATATTATAAAAGTACAGTGGTACTTTGAATAAAGAGCATTTGGGATAAAGAGCAAAATTTTCTCAGAAATTTTGAATTGCTTAAAGAGCACTGTCTTGAATAAAGAGCACTTCTGAGGAAGTTTGGAACAGGCTTCCATGGCAAGGGAACCCACAGGGGGGACGAGGGGACTAGCTTGAGCTACAAAGCTACAGGAACCCACAGGGGGCCCTGGGCAAAGTTTGGAATAGGCTTCCATGGCCAGGGAACTCATGGGGGCCCCGGGGGAGCAGCCTGAGCCAGGTTTGTATGTGGGATCTGTATGTGACAGCGTGGAAGGTGTGCCTTATCAATGTACTAGTGCTGCTCCCCATTAGCAGCTTGGTAATGTTAAAGTTGCACATAAAGACAAAGATTCCATTGAGCCAATGGATAGCAGGGACTCCATTAGTGATTGTGAAAGAGCACACTCCTAACCATGATTACTTAGAAGCCCCATTGTGTCCAATGGGTCTTACTCCCAGGAAAGTGTCTTTACAACTGCAGCCAAAGTCATCCTCCTCTCTATATCCCTCACATTAGCCATGAAGGTTTTCAAACGTACAGTACATTTCAGTTCTGTACAGTATTTTCTTTATTGCAGTGTGTATGTATTACTGTATGTTACAGTGTTTTGTATTATATTACAGTGTTTTGTAATCATTTTTATATAGTTAATATTTTTATATCAATATTTTTTGGGTTGTGGAACCAATCGTCTGAGTTTCCATTATTTCCTATGGGAAAATCCGCTTCATGTAAAGAGTGTTTCACATAACAAGCATGCCTCCAGAACGAATTAAACTTGTTATGTGAGGTGCCACTGTACAGGTGAAGAGGGTTGAAAATGCATAGTGTTATCTAGTGACAAACTATGTTTTACATGTTAGGAGATATAATAGTAGGTTAAAAAAAGATGTTAAGGTAAATCATAAGTACTTAAGAAAAGGTTCCACTGGATCAGGCCAAAGGCCCATCTGTGCAGCTTTCTGTATAGAATCATAGAATCATAGAGTTGGAAGGGACCTAGTAGGTCATCTAGTCCAACCCCCTGCCTGCAGCAGGAAATCCCCCTAGAGCATCCCCGACAGATGCTCATCGAGCCTCTGTTTGAAGATCCCCAGTGAGGGATCTGTATGTGACCACCTCCCTTGGCAATCTGTTCCACTGCCGAACCGCCCTCACAGTCAGGAATTTTTTCTGGATATCCAACCGGAATCTCCTCTCTTGCATTTTGTACCCATTAGTTCTAGATCTGCTTTCAGAAGCAGCTATGAACAAATGAGCCCCTTCCTCCCTATGTCAGCCCTTCAAGTATCTGAAGAGGGCAATCATGTCTCCTCTCAGCCTCCTCTTCTCCAGGCTGAACATCCCAAGTTCCCCCAACCTGTCCTCGTAGGGTTTCCCTTCCATCCCACTGATCATTCTTGTCGCTCTCCACTGGACTTGCTCCAGCTTGGCTGCATCTTTCTTAAAGTGAGGTGCCCAGAACTGAACACAGTACTCAAGGTGAGGTCTGACCAATGCTGAATAAAGAGGAACTAGAACTTCTCGAGACTTGGAAGCTACAGACCTCTTAATGCAGCCTAAAATGGCATTTGCCTTCTTTGCAGACACATCACACTGCTGACTCATGTTCAGCTTGTGATCCACGGCGATTCCAAGATCCCTCTCACATGTTGTGTTGCCAAGCCAAGTATCCCCAATTTTATACCTGTATTTTTTGTTTTTATTGCCCAAGTGCAGAACTTTGCACTTCTCCCTGTTGAAATTCATTCTATTTATTACAGCCCAGTATTCTAGTTTATCCAGATCCTCCTGGAGGTTTCTCCTGTCTTCTGTTGTGTTTGCTACTCCTCTTAGCTTGGTGTCATCCGCAAATTTGATCAGGCTCCCCTGTATCCCTTCCTCTAAGTCATTAATGAAAATGTTAAAGAGAACCGGTCCCAAGACAGAGCCTTGGGGTACCCCACTTGAAACAGACCTCCAGGTTGACACAGAACCATTTACTAAAACCCTTTGAGTGCGGCCATCGAGCCAGTTGCGGATCCACCTAACGATTGCCTCGTCTAGCCCATATTTTTCCAACTTCCCTATTAAAATGTCATGTGGGACCTTGTCAAATGCTTTGCTGAAGTCAAGATAAATGACATCCACAGCATTGCCACTGTCCAGTAAGCTCGTAACCCGATCAAAAAAGGAGATCAGATTTGTCTGGCAAGATTTATTCTTGGTAAATCCATGCTGGGTTGTTTTGATCACCGAGTACTTGTCTAGATGTGCACAAATTGTGTGTTTTATAATTTGCTCTAATATCTTGCCCGGGATTGACTGGTCTATAATTTCCCGCAAATTTTTCCCGCAAAATTCTTAAAGATTGAGACTACATTTGCCCTCTTGTATCACATAGCAGCCAACCAGGGAGCCTCAGGGAGCACATATGACACCTGCAACCAGGGGCTCTCTCCTGCATCTGATATTTTGAGGTAGTCCATGTCTGCACATATCCCTCATGACTTGTAACCAGCGATGGTCCTTTTTCTCTAGGAATTTGTCCAATCTCTTCTTAAAGACATTAAGGCTAGATGCCATCACCACATCCTATGGCATTTCAGAACAGCATTTAAAACAAAGAAGCTTGGATTTGACATCATTTTTTGGAGTTCAAAACACTTTGTTATTCTTCTCCACAGATCTGGTTCTAGATTGCAATATCAGACTTTTTCCAACAGCTGAGGCAGGACATAGAAATGCTGCCCCTGACCACTTTAGCACATGCTATTTTCCTACATTAAATAATTCCTGCAGATTTTGTAGAGCACCAGCACATGTGAAGAGCCTCCATCAATTCTTCTTCCACACATTTTGGGTGTGAAGATGGAAATAGAATACAGACTGAGCCTTCTTTTCTGTGGATTTGGTGCAATGTATGTCCTTTGATCCGCACTGAGACAGACAATATTCAACTGGAAGCCTTCAAAATCTGTGATCTCCAGAGATTTGACTGTAGCTGTGATCCACTTGCCTCTGGAGGATGACCTGAGGGCTGAAGAGGCCACATGTGTCCTTCCACAGATGGCTCCCTAGCCCTCCGAAGGCTTTATAAGGCATTTAAGCATCACTTCCAGTTTTATGACCTTCTAAGTTTAATAAACCTCATTTATTAACCTTAAAGCAAGTAAAAAAATACTGAAATTTTTCAGGCATAGTCAGGCGCAGTGTGCCTGAGAGGCCACCCTGGAGAAACCGATATATTTCCGCAAAAGGATGAGTTCAGGCGAAGATGGCCTGAGAGACCAGGAGGGTCACTACTGCACCCCACGCAAGCAGCAGGAAAACTGACGAGGGGGGTTTTGAACAGCACATAGAGATAGGAAGGTACTAGGAGGGACAGGCCTCTTGGCAACCTTGGCGAGGAGAGGGGAGTGAGAACAGCTTTGAAGTGCCTGTCAGGTCAGTTTTGACTGACAGAGGGCTAACTCAAGTAGCATCATATAGAGTGAGAGGGAACAGAAAAAACACCCTTCTCCCATAGTGATTATTCAAATTAAAGTCAGAGTCCCTGTGGCAACTTAAAATTCTTTTTCTGTTTCCGCTTTGAAGAAGCTAGCATACCAGTAAGAAATGTGCTCCTTTTCTACACAGGAATTTACATATTCTTGAATGGAAGACCATCTCTGGAAATGGCACAATTCAGAGACTTACCACTTTAGAGAAGACTACGTCAGGACAATTTGGGCTATCTGAAAGAAAGCTCATGTTTTCACAAAATACTGCTACTTCTCAAAATATTCAGGAATACTGTCCCTTTATCAACAGACAGCCACATGCATGTGTATACACATAGTCTATATAGTTACAAAATCCTAGTTATTCATCTATATTCTTGCAATTCAGAATAACAGGAATTTCTTTGCTATAAAAAAATTAAGTATAAAAAATAAACAGCATCTTCTTGAGACCTTCTCTTTTCAATGATTTGTTATACTAAAAAGAACACAGAACACTATACTAAAAAGAACCTACCCAACTTTTCAGCATCAATGCAGCCCAAGGTGTGGAAACAAACATTTACAGGTATTTATCTGAAGGCCGCTTCTGTGACTCCCCCTTCCCTGCACAGATTGCCACATTTATCCCATTTGGCATAGCTGAACCAATGATGGAAGACTGGATAGGATTTGACCCCAAGGCATACAGTAAAACCTTGAATTGAGACCCTTTTGGAGTGAAAGCATTTTACAAGACAAATATTTCTAATAAATTTTGTTTTGCAATACAAGTAAAAAATTAGTCCTGGCTGGGATACGGCCAGTTTCAGCACTCCACCACCACTTGCTCAACATGAGCAAAAACTACAAGCACTCCTGAGGAAGTGCCTACCCTGAAACCCCTCCCTTTCCTGGAAGGTCACTTTCCAGGACCACTCTGCTTCCTCCCACTTTTGTCTCTGCCCACTCCCTTGCTCAACCAGGCACCAGCAGTGACCATACCACTCAGGCTCAAGATATCTGCTGGAATGATCTTGGCTGTAGACGGTATCAGGCCCATCTTTGAGAAACAGTGGTATGGTGATGCTGGCGGGGGGGTGGGGTTTGAGTATGGGGAAGCCTCTCAGGCTGGAAAGATCTCCTGCTGAGGTCCCTGCAGAGTCTTGCTAGCCAGGGAAGCACTGTGCAGAACAAGTCTCTGGGTTAGAGGGCCCCTGGCCCATCTTTGAGAAACACTTGATGGGAATGCAGAGGGGGAAGCCTCTTGGAATAATCTCCTAACAAAGCCCCTGGAGAGGTTAGGTGGCCAGGGATCTTGTGGGTGGTGGGATCTAGGGGAAGCAGCCTGAGCCAAGTGTGCGTGTCCCTCTCTCATCTTCCTCACAACAGCCATGAAGGTTTTCAAAGGCACAGTAGTTTCATACTGTACAATTTTTTTAGTGCTTTGTGTTAATTACAGTGTTTTGTAACCATTTTTATATATTGTTAATATTTGTATATAAATTGTTTTAGTTGTGGAACTAATCGTATGAGTTTCCATAATTTCCTATGGAAAAATCCATCTTGAATAACAAGCCTGTTTCCGGACCAAGGCACCACTGTACTTCAAACTGGGAGTGAGGGAGGAAGGAAAGCATTAACTGTAAAGTCAACTACGAACTCTTCATCATGGCTACTAATAAGCTCTCAATCAACTCATCAAAGCTAATGGTTTCTCAGAGACAACAAACTGAAAGCCATTCATTTCCAAGTGTCCTTAAACTGAGGACGCTGCATTTGCCTCTCCTCTACCTGATCAACATCTACCACACCAAAGCATTACTAGGATGGTCCAAATGAGTCCTTTTGCAACTGTGCTTTCACTCACACAAGAAAGCAACTGTGATTAAATATAAGGCAATATAAGATGATGAGCAAGTCCTCCCTATCTTTTGTGATACAGCCCTTCAGAAACTTGGACAGCCATCATATCTCCACTTAGAGCACAATCCTAACCATGTCTATTCAGACGTAAGCACCATTGTGTCTAATGGATCTTACTCCAAGGAAAGTGTCTTTAGGATTGCATCCTTAGTCTTCTCATCTCTACCACAAGCACAGCAAGCACTTCACCATTCATGTGTTTCCAAATCATCTCCTCTGAACCCATTATAGCTTATCGATGTCCTTTTTAAAATATCCAGTGCAAACAGGGAAGTGGGTCTTTAAAATCTGGTTTCCCACCATTTTTTATCTTTTATCTATGGGAGGTTCTGGAATGGAACACTACTGAATAACAAGTGAGACCTGTAGATTAGCACTCATGATTTTGGATCTATGACTTGGTTAATGCAGTCCAGCATTCATTAGCCTTTTTTTACACCTGCATTACATGGCTTGGGCACCATGAAGATTCCTACATCCTTATTGCATATTCTACTGCTAAGCCAAGTCTCCCCTATCTTGTACTTCTAACTCCAAATTCATTGTATCTGCAGGACTTTGCATTTGTCTCTGATGAACTTTGACTTTATAGTGTGGGAAAAATTATCAAGCTTGTCAAGATCATTTTGAATATTGAGTTTGTCTTCCAGAACACAGATATCCCCATCTGAGAAGTAACTCCAAGATAAGCAAATTAAGGTTTCCTACAGCACAAGGATAGGTCCTAAAGACACTGTCCTGCAAGTAAGACCTATTGAACACAATGGGGCTTACTTCAGAGTAGACATGGTTAGGATTGTGCTCTAAAGGTGCAATCCAGAGTAACTACGGGGAGTCCTTGCTCCGGTGTAAGAACAACTTACTCTGGATTGCAATATGAATTTCCCATAGGTTTTCACTAGGTGTTGCAGTAATGTCTCTAACATTCACATAACATCTAACGTAATGTCTCTAACATGCACCTGTAGTTACTCTGGATTGTGTAAGTCACACTACAAATTGGCATGTAGAATCCCAACATAAGAAAGCCAGATAACATCCCAAGGCAACTGCCCCTAAGTTGGGGGCAGTTAGAGGCAGCAGTGCTGGCTCCTCCATGTGGAGCATCAGGGCTGCATAGCACACATGCCCATAGTGTGCTTGCTTGTTAAGTGAAGCGGAACTTGTTAAGCAAGATACCACCGTAGTTTCAAAAGACAGTTGTATTAACCATTAAGCCTCACCTAAACAGCTCTCCTCACTGGGTTAGCACTTTTTCTAATCTAGTGGGTGCTCCTAGTGGGGGGAGAATAACAGGCCCTTTTCACGTCTGTCTTTTCAGGTGGCTGTCTGCTGATGATCCTTTTGCATTTTTTTTTTGTAAGCCCTTTTGGGGAAGGGAGCCTTTAGTTACTTGATTTCCTTTCTATGTAAACCGCTTCCTGAACTTTTAGTAGAAAAGCAGTATATAAATACTATTAATGATATTAATTGCTCCTTACAGGGCATTTGGAAAGAGCACACTGAAGGTACTCAGAGATTATAAAAGCCAAGTAGCAATTATAATGCAAAGAAGAAAGCCTAAGGAAATATTTTGATTTTTATGTAACTGCATTAGCCCGAGTGTCAGATTTATATTTAAAATTTTGCCTAGAAGTAAATACCATCTCCACAACATTATCTGGAAACACATTATGCATAAATTATCATTATGTGAAATTGCCCACTAGAAAGCACTCCTCAGTTAAGAAGCAGCCATGAGTTATTTATGTCAAGAAATTTGTTTCCACAAATGATATGTTAATATCAAGTCACTTTTTTTCATCACATTACTGTAACCAAGTGGGTTTTTTAATTGCCATGTTAGAAATGTGTGCAATTACGCTTAATAATCAGTATAAATATATTAATCTTCCAGCATTTACCACTGTCAGTTTAATATTTTATTTACCAGAAATATTGCTGGCTGCTAAAAAAACTATCATCAAAATGCAACTTGGTTTTAAAAACCATCTCATTTCTTAAGATGTTCAGACTTTTGAAATACTATAAACAGAAAACTAGTTATTTATGGTTTTGAGTAAATTACACACAGACATCCACAAAATGTCAGCGTGCCCACCTCTTCTTTTGTACATTTTCTCCGTCAGTTCAAGCAGTAGACATTTGACATCCCCTCCTTAATCAGCTTTCTAACCACAAAAGAGAAATAAACATTAATCCTGTCTCTGCCAATGCAAGAGTACTACATTGAGTATTGCATCCTGTCTCTGCCAATGCAAGAGATGCCAAAAAAATATATATTAAATAGGAGGGGTCTTTGTAGGCACACACGCACCCAACCCACCCACATCTTTCTTTGGCCCTCTTTGTTTGTACTGCAAACTGTAAAGCAAATAAACTGATAGCTGGGTGAGCAGAGTGTTGCAATCTCAGGTTGTCAGGAAAGTCAGGAAACTCCAAATGCCAGGCATGCCACCTCTCAGTGACTCTAAACAGCTGAACCAGAAAAGGAGAGCAAGCCCACGCCCATAGGCTGTGCCTTGAGTAGAAACAATGGGGGGATAGAGAAAGAGACCAGCCTTATCTTGCCAGCCCTCCTGCCTGGATCCTATAAGGAGTATCTACTACTACTACAACAATAGTACATACTAGCATGTAGAGTAGATACAGTACAGTATCTACTACTGTAGATACTTGGGTGCCCTTTGGGGAGAAAGGCAGAGCACAAACCTAATCTAATAAAAAAATAAGTAAACACTGTGCCTTGAGTAGAAAACAATGGGAGAAAGAGAAAGGGATCGTTTTATCTTGCCAGCACTCCTGTCTGTGTCCTATAAGAGGTATCTACTACTATTACTATGGTAGTAAATACTAGTGTTTACAGTACAGGATCTACTATGGTAGGTAGCTGCATGCCGTTTAGTTAGAAAGGGAGAGCACAAATCTCATAAATACTGTGCCTTGAGTAGCAATAATGGGGGGAAAAGAAAGGAACCAGCCTTATCATGCCAGATACTGGATCCTACAAGCAGTATTTACTACTACTACTACTACTACAGTACTAAACACTAGTGTGTACAGTACAGTAATCAGTACTTTGGGAAGAAAGGTGGAGGACAAATCTAATAAACACTGTGCCTTGAGTAGAAACAATGAGAGACAGAGAAAAGGACCAGCCTTACCTTGCCAGCCCTCCTGCCTGGATCCTATAAGAAGTACCTACTACTACTACAGTAGTGAACACTAGTGTGTACAATAGAGTAATCTACTAGTATAGATACTTGTGTGTCCTTTCAGAAGAATGACAGAGTACAAATCTAATAAATAAACACTATGTCTTGAGTAGAAACAATGAGGGACAGAGAAAAGGACCAGCCTTACCTTGCCAGCCCTCCTGCCTGGATCCTATAAGAAGTACCTACTACTACTACTACAGTAGTGAACACTAGTGTGTACAATAGAGTAATCTACCAGTATAGATACTTGTGTGCCCTTTCAGAAGAATGACAGAGTACAAATCTAATTAATAAACACTGTGCCTTGAGTAGAAACAATGAGGGACAGAGAAAGGGAGCAGCCTTATCTTGCCAGCCATTCAGCCTGGATCCTATAAGGAGTACCTACTACTACTACTACTGGAGAAAACAGTGTGTACAGTACTGTACATGAGGTAACAGTATCTACTACTATGTGTCTACACAGTGCCGGCCAAAGCAAAACGCCCTCCTTCCCCACCACCAACACAACTCCTCACAGCACTTACTCAGCCTGGGAGGGAGAGAAGGAGCCCCCCGCCCACCAGAGTTACTAGGGTTTTACTCACCAAACAAGGTAAGAGCCATGGCGAGGGCAGGGTCGGGTCAGGTCAGGTGGGGACGGAGGAGCAGCGGCAGAGCGGCTGGGCTGGAGGACATGGGCTCGGAGGCTCCCCTCAGAGCAGCAATGAGAAGTTATGGAGCTGAAGGGGAGCCAGTGGCTGAGGGGGGCATGGAGGGAAGCCAGCCAGGCAGGCAGCCCAGGGAGGGCGAGGCGAGGCTGGTCCCCCCACGCTGCCTCCCCCTGAAGGGCTCCCCGCTGAGGCTGGGCGCTCGCTCTCCTCTCCCCACCAACCCACCCACTCATTGACTGACTGAGGCGCCAGGAGCCATCTTGCCTCCCCACATGACCGCCTCCTCCGCCCTCCACGGCCTCCTGCAGGACCACACACTATGCGGATGGCCATGACAACGATACTGATGGACCAGCATCCTCCATCACCACCAGCATCTCCCTTCCACAGACACACCCGCCTGACCCTCCAGCACCACCATCTGTCCTCTCTTCCCAGGACACGTCCTCTTTCCTGGGCTTCTGTCCTGGAAAAGTCATCTTGCTCTTCCTTGGGGGCATATACAGGGTGACCCATCTGTCCTCTCTTCCCAGGACACGTCCTCTTTCCTGGGCTTCTGTCCTGGAAAAGTCATCTTGCTCCTCCTTGGGGGCATGTACAGGGTGACCCATATGTCCTCTTTTCCCAGGACATGTCCCCTTCTCTATCCTTGTGTCCTGAAAAAGTCATCATCATCCTTGCGGGCATGTACAGGTTGACACGTATGTCCCTTTTTCGAGGACATGTCCTCTTTTTGAACCTTGTGTCTTGGGGAAAAAACATCATTGTCCTCCTTTTCCATGTGAGCAGGCAACATGCAGTCTTTTTGGAATTAATAAATTATATGTAATAGTTTTAAATGTTATAATAAGTAATAGAGAGCACAATCCTAACCTTGTCTATTCAGAAGTAAGCCCCATTGTGTTCAGGAAAGTTTCTTTAGGATTGCGCTGAAAGTGTTTAAGTTAACCACATAAAAGCAACATACACACCAGGTGTGTGTATGTTTATGTGTGCATAGATGGATGTAGATGTGGACAACCTCAAAATGCCAGATGCAGGAGGGCACCTGGATGTTGGTGTCTTGTGTGCTCCCTGGGGCATTTGGTGGGCTGCTGTGTGATATAGGAAGCTGAACTAGATGGGCTTTTAGCCTGATCCAATGGAGGTTCTTCTCATGTTCTTATGTCTTCAGCTTTTATTTTGTCATTTCCTACATTTTTCTATGATGTCCTACATTGGGGGGCTTGTCCTCTTTTGTGGTAAAGAACTTAGGAAGAGTTTCCACCAGATCAGTTTAAATACACATCTATTTCAGTTTCCTGTATCTCACAGTGGCCCACAATATGCCTTTGGGAGCACACAATAAACCTGCATCAGGCACCATCCTCTACTCCAATGGTTCTCAATCTTCCTAACACTGTGACCCCTTTATAAGTTCCTCATGTCGTGGGGACCCCAACCATAAAATTATTTTCGTTGCTACTTTATAACTGTAATTTTGCTACTGTTATGAATTGTAATGTAAATATCCGATATGAAGGATGTATTTTCATTGTTACAAATGAAATGTATGTTCTATGCACACATTGAACACAATGGAATTTATTTCAGAGTAGGCAAGCATAGGATTGGGCCCTGAGGCTGCAATCCTATCCACATTTCCATGGGAGTAAAGGCCATCCTGTCTATAATGGGATTTATTTCAGAATAGGCATGCATAGGATTGGGCCCTGAGGCTGTCAGTCAGCCCCAATGCACGCGCAGCTACAGCCAGAGGTCTGGCAAGACCTGGCCCCCTGCACCAGGGGTCTTTAGGCGACCCCCAGGAAAGCTCTAGGCGACCCCAAAGGCAACCCCAAAGGGCAACCCCAGACCCCCACTTTGAGAAACGCTGCTCTACTCCATTCAATGGGTCTTACTCCCAGGAAAGGGGTTTAAAAATACCCAAGCAAAGAATATTTAAAATAATTGCAGCCTTGGGCTGCAGTCCTGTACATACTTACCTGAGAGTAATCCCACTGAACACAATGGGGCTTATTTCTGAGTATGCAAAATATTGTGCTGTAAGTCTTTCATTCAAGTATCTTCCACTGACTGTTCCTAACTTAGTCAAGACCCTCCTCTCCAATAGTTATCCTTTTTTTCCTGTAGTCCAGTCTGGCAAATGCCAGCACAGATTCAACCTTACAAAAACAGGGTGTAGCTCCTCAGCAGTTTTTTCATCCTAAGGTTTTGCAGTCTACAATCCTCATCATCACATGTTTATCATTAAGCTTATGCTAAAATAAACTGCTTATTTTTAGAAGTCCCACAAGATTCTGAGTTGCTTTTGCTGCAACTCAAGTATCTACTGCCCTGGAACTTGTGAGCACAGTTTTGAATTCCTCACTGTCCATCTAACAACGCTGTGATTCTAGACAAACTACAAATGTAATCTATTCATATGTGAATTTTTTTATATGTGATTTTGTCTCAGAGAGACTGAGGTTGGCTCTTTAAATTAAAAGATAAGCTTCTCTTAAAGGAGAAATTAATGGCTTAAAGGCAGTATGTTCACTAGGACAACCTGAAAGGCATTTAGGGCAACCTTGAAAGGCCTTAAACTTTAGTTTTGGTTCTGTTCTGCTCTCCCTTCCTCCAAGTGATCATTGCTCTCAGCTGCAACTGGTTGCATTTGCAAAGAGCTCAGCTCCCTTTAGCAGCCACTTCAAATATGAATGGTGTCATGAATGGAGAGGTTCTAGTAGAATATGGTATATAGTGGTGCCTTGGTTTACAAGCATAATTTCTTCTGGAAGCATGCTTGTAATCCAAAACATTTGTAATCCAAAGCAGATTTTCCCATAAGAAATAATGGAAACTCAGACAATAGGTTCCATGGCCTAAGAATATATTTAAACTATTTACTGTATAAAAGAATGAAGGGCAGATTTTCAATCCCAGGATCATCCTGATTCCAGAAAGATATAATATGTCTATGTAGAGCAAGTGTGGCCCATGTTAGAGAGGTTTCAGATACACAGACAGACAGAATTCGCTGTTTACCGGTATATAGATTGTAATCATTTTGATATGATTCGCATTAGCAATATTGAGGGAAGCGGAAAGCACCCTGCACATGTAGTCTGTGGAGAGACAAACGGATGAAATAAATGGCGCTTAAATCTCCCAGATGTTGGGTGAAGATTTTGTAATGCAGATAAGAATCCCACATTAGGATGTAGTTTACTGGTCTGAACTGGTTGGTCTTGTTACTATACATTCCAGTCTTTGAATCAGTCTTGCATAATGTCATGCCATAGCTATAACTGTTAAAACAATCTGCTTAGCAAAAAACGTAAAGGATAAGGTGCTGAAGCTGGGAACAGATAAATGTACAAAAGGAACTGTAATCATTGCTGTAATCTTTTTCTCTTGAGCTGTGATTTTGCAGAGGCAAGGGTAAAATAATCAGCAATAGCCTACAACCTTGATATTTTTATACCCAGGTTTACGGTAATTCAACACAAATGGCCACTGCGAATCACAGTTTTTAAAAGCTGCTTTTCTACTAATGTAGAGAGGCAGTCATGCAAGCAATCACTCCATTCTTCAGCTGAGTCAGGCAAAGGCATGGCATTCTTTGCATTTCTGATTGCTGACTACCTCTCTACAACTGTAAGAAAAGCTGTTTTTAAGCAACTGTGAAGGGGCACACTTTATATTTTTTAAATTGCTTTTACTTAACACATTTTTGGTATCAGCAGGGAGTCCCAGAATTAAACCCTTGCAGATATTAAGACAAGGATTTTATTCCATTAGGAATAATGGGGAGCAAGAAACCTGGAAGTGGGTCTTTTAGGGCACAATCCAAAAATGCACTTGGGCTGGCCCAGTTGAAAGATGGGCCACCCTAGTTATTCTGGAAAAGGCTTGGGGCAGCCTATGTCGCCTTAGACAGGTGAACCTGGGCTGCCCTAGCTGGGCCAGCCTAGACAGCTCAGGAGAGCATGTTGAGGGCATGTTTAGCATTGCCTAGGGCAGAGCAGTTTCCCTGTATCCAGAGCCTTTTTCCAGGGCAGAAATTTCCTCTTCCAGCTCCTCAGTGTTATACCACCTCAGGAGCAGGTATAACAATGAGTAGTACCATAGGGATCCGTGGTAAGGCAGAGTAAGAATGGCAGTGTTGACCAAAAATCTCAGTTCTTGGCCAGCCTAGTTGCAACACGTGCCTCTCAACTTCAGGATATGGCATAACTATAGCAGCCCACTAACCTGTGGATACAGCAGGCCACACCAAGCAATCCCCTTGCATCCACCCTCCACCAGAGGTACTGCTCTATGGCATTCTCATGCTGCAGTTGTTACTGGTTCTCAGGAACTCCTGGATTTCTGTATAAGGCAGGCACTACAGCTGTTCCTTGTTCAGTGTGATCTGAGGGAGGTCTCCTCAGGAGCAAGCCCTCCCCAGGTGTCACTGACTTGGTGCCTACTGAACATACTCTGGAGCAGCTTCTTGACTCTCTGGATGCAGCATAACTTTCTGCTCTGGAATCAGAATAGTTGGGTTAGTCCAGCTAGGGCACTCCTCACTGCCCTAACTCTGGATTGTGCCCTCAATCTATTTTTCCACTGATTTTTAATCCATTGATTTTTTTAATCCTCAGGAGTTTTTTATCAACCAATTTTGATTACCCCCAGGACTAACTCCACTTAGGGTGGGCCGAGATAGATGAACCTGCACCAGCCTAGCAGTGCTTGCCTAGGCAGCTCAGTGTGGGTGCATTGAGGACATGTGGGGCATGACCAAGAATGCTGCAGATAGGCCATATCCAGACCCCGTTTCCAGGGCAGCCATGCCCCCACCAGTCTCTCTGACTTAGGCCACCTCAGGAGTAGAGGTAATCTGTGTAGACCCATTCGGGCCCATGATAAACTAGAGTAAAAATGGAAGCAAAAGAAACAGTTCTAAGTCTTAGGCATCACTTCTGCCTCTCAACTTCAGGATACGGCACAACTCCAACAGCCCACTGCAGCCACCATTCCCCTTACACCCACCCTCCACTACAGGTACTGTTGTATTGCAGTATCATGCTGCAGCTGTTACTGGTTGTCAGGGACTTATGTGCCTTCCTTATATGGCGGGCGCAACAGCTGTTCCATTTCAGTGTGATCATGTTATCTTCAGTGATGGGCCCACCGAGCCCCAAGATCCGGTTCGCCGGAAGTTGGGGGTGGGCCCGGGATCAGGGGGCGGGGCAGGGGGTGGGCCCTCACTTGGTGCATGCGCAGTGCGTCTCTTGGAGGGAGACTCAGTGCGCCTGCGTCAAGCTGGACGCAGGCGCGCTGAGCTGTCCCTTGGAGCGGCTCAGTGCACCTGCGTCAAGCTGGACACAGGAGCACTTTGCTCCTTTTTGTTGTATATTTCTTTTAGTTTGCACCATATAATACAAGTGGTGATTGAAAAGGGGTTTTGTTGAGTTTGTGTCTCATCATTTACACGCTGCCCTAACAGACCTTTAATCCAACTCACTGAACCTGGAATGGAAAACACTATAAGAGCACAATCCTAACCATGTCTACTCAGAAGTAAGCCCCATTGTGTTCAATGGATCCCAGGAAAGTGTCTTTAGGATTGCAGCCTGTGTTACAGAGTAGCCTGCAGATCCATTTTCATGAGCTTATATAAATGTTGCTTAAGTAGAAACAGATAAAACAGTGATAAACTGGACAGTCTGTCTTTGTTCTATCTACCTACAAGTTCACAAAGCAGTTAACTAAGAAAATAAAAAATTAATAGCTAATTAATGACTAATGGGTCCCTGTCCCAAAAGGGTTCACAATCTAAAATGCAAAACAATACCAGCAGAAGCTACTTGAACATACATCGCTAGAGTGTGTATGGTCAGTTACTCTCCCCCTGCTAAATCAAAGAGGAACACCCACTTGAAAGAGTGCCTCTTACCCTGTTTTATCTAGACCATCTGTGTTTTAATGCAGGGATAAATGTACATGTGCATCTTAATTATGTGAATGCATATCACATGATAGCCTTTTGCTTGTTCTTTCTTGGATCACATACTGCTTCCTGTCCAAAGATGAACTAAGTGTGAAATCCAGAGAACTATGGGGAGTCCTTGCTCTGGAGTAAGAACAAATTACTCTGGATTGCAATATGAATTTCCCATAGGTTTTCACTAGGTGGTGCAGTAACTACAGGTGCATGTAATGTCTCTTACGTGCTCCCGTAGCTACTCAGGATTGTGCCCTAAAACTGTTTTAAATGCTTTAGAGCTCTCATGAACAACAGACTTTCTGGACACCATATCTTCAAAAAGCTAGATTTTCTATAGAATCCATCACACACTGAGCAACGTTTGACAACCCAGTTCCAATTCCCCATCACTCCTGTTCCATAAAACTGTTGTGCAAGGAGATGCCAATCATTGTCTAAATTGCTCCTAATGGAACATCCTCACCGATGAAACAAGCATGGAAATGCAAATGAATGGGAAGCAGGCAATCCAGTACAATTAACAAGCATAAGCAAACAAGCAGGTTATTTACGACAGAAGAATAACTATTTGTTTTCATTGTGCTGGGAGCAATTTGCAATACTGAATCAGGGCTGTTTTATAATTACAGCTTTGTTTTTAGGTTCTGGGAAGAAGAATGATGACAGTAGTTATGCTTGTGGGCTGTCAGGTCCACTTAAGACAATGTGATACTATTGTTTATCTCTGGAAGTTCAATGAAGCTGAAGAGGAGAGAAATTTGGGATGATGTCCCACTGTTAACTTACACCAAAACCACTTTCCCATGTCTAGTAGTTCTTAAATTACACTCTGCATTCGGATCAAAAACTCACTGAACTCAATATATTCTCAGTGGTACCTTGTTAAGACAAATTGTAAGAACGCTTTGTAAGACAAACTGAAATTTCTAAGGAATTCTGCTTTGTAAGACAAACAGTGCCTAGTAAGACAAACAGCTTTGGCAGAATTTGGCGAACTGTCTTATAAGGAAAATTTGTTGTAAAACAAATGAATTGATGAATCTGTGTTGGGAGCAACAGCAAGAGGTTATGGAGATCTCATTTGCAGAGGAGGAGGATAAGAAAGGAGGAGGAATCCCTTACATCAAATGAGATTAAGGCCATTTGTAAACATTGGGAAAATTTGTAGAAAAGCACCACCCAAATAAGTCTTGACTTTTAATTAAGTTGTCTAGCCCTGTCATAGCTTTCCTCCCTAGAAGCAGGTGTCTTGATTTCTTGGCTGCATTCACCGTCTGCAGTGATTGAAAAGCCCAGAAAAAATTGAAGTCACAAATTCCTTCCCCTTCAATTTCCGAAGAACTGAAGGGAGCAGAAGTCATGATCTTGGTTTTTTAATGTTTAGTTTTATGCCACATTTTGCACTTTCTTCTTTCACACTCATCAAGGTGTTCCTTAGTTCTTCCTCACTTTCTGCCACTAGAGTGGCTTCATCTGCATATCTGAAGTTATTGATATTTCTCCCAGTGATCTTAATTCCAGCCTGTGATTCATCCAGTCCAGCCTTTCTCATAATGTACTCTCTATATAAATTAAATAAGCAACCTGACAATATACAGCCTTGTTGTACTCCTTTCCCAATTTTAAACCACTTTGTTGTTCCTTATTTGATTCTCATTGTTACTTCTTGGCTTATTGATTGAGAAGAGGAAGAATCTGTTTTATCAAGAAAAACTTTTATTACTATTGTCACCTACAGGAATCCATGTTTTTCCCATCAAGCTTATTTGGTGAAAAGGGATGATATGCTTCAGGGAATTGATACGGAGACATCCCCTACAATCCAGAGTAACTACAGGAGAGCGTAAGAGACATTACATGCACTCATAGTTACTAGTGAAAACCTATAGGAAATTCACGTTACAATCCAGAGTAAACTATTCTTACACTGGAGCAAGGACTCCCTGTAGTTACTCTGGATTGCACCCAAAGATTAACATGCCTACTCGAGCCCAAAAGCCCTTATCCAAATCCCCAGCATGAATTTGAACATACTAGTGGACTGTCAGTTCAATAAACCTGAGTTGGATCAACCTGATCTCTTCAATGTGAATATTTCTAAGAAATTTACTTAAAAGGTTGATAGTTAATATTCCAGAAGTCTGGAGCAACAGCAGGATACAGAAAGGTTATACTTCTAGTTTGCCACCATAGCAATCACATATGGTTTATATCAAAGAATATCTTGGTGCAAAAATTAATTTTATGTAAAAGCGGCATAGAAATGGTTTCTGTCCATTCTTCTCTGATCATGGACAGAAAAAAATGGAGTAATGCATTAACACAACAGGGTCAAATTGTCTTTCTTTGTTCTTCAGGATCACAAAAGGAATTCATAATGAAACACAGGAATTTGTTCCCATCAGATCAAATCCTTCTTCATTTTCAGCAATATGGGATGTTTATGATCCTCCTTTAAAGCAATATACAGTATCTTCTTATCTTTCATGTGAGAAAGAAAATAATATTCTCGAATTGTCATGTAGCAAGTACACTATGATTGCAATCCTATGCACTTTCCTGAGAATAGGCCTCACTTAAGACAATGGGATTTCTGAGTAGAGAAACCTAGAATTCTGCTCTGAATAAGCAGCAGTTGTGTTTGGCTAGAAAGGACATGATTTTGTTTTATCCATATACATTACATCAGAAATGAATGTTCATGAAACAGGTTTAACACTGAATTAAATGGCTGATAATTGATGGTAAGTTAAAAAAATATTTTTTAAAGGAGCAATATGACCTGCTGCAACATCAGCATAACCTAAAATTAAATACAGGCAAAATAATGAGAGATAAGATCTTGAAGGAGTTCTGCCTGTTGCACTAGAATTTGTACACTTCAGAGGATCTGTCTCATAGATAAATACAAAGCTTTCAGAGTAATTTGGAACTTTTTGGGGTTTCACAAGCTCAGTTAAATAGCTCCATATCCATACTGGAAATATACCCATTAAGAGGCTTAACATCCATATACCCATTAAGAGGCTTAACATGAATAACTTCAATGCCAGACTGTTTATCAGTGGGATTCTATAAAAGTTCTCCTGAAGTTTGTCTATATTATTTACAGAAACTTAGAGGGAAGGAGTGAGAACAAACAGACTGTTCAGTTTTTGGAAGAAAACAAAATTGGTAGTTATATAGAAGTTTTAAGATCCTGAGTTGTCTAATTTTTATAGGCCTCTATCATTACTGCCTGTTGAGTACAAAGTCCTACTTACCATTCTCACATCATGATTAAACAAATGTATACATCATTACATATACTCAGACAAAATGAGATTTATTGCAGGAGAAAAAAAATCTCAGATAATGTGGAAGTAGTTTATTGATCTAAGATCAAAAATAGATGGTGAAAAGATACCTACAATCTGTTTCTGGACACAAAACATTTTCAGCATCTTGGAATAGAAATATTTGGATGAAGTTGAGGAATAGATTTGTGTAAGATGAATAGTTAATAAATTAGTATGCTTGGATTTCAACCAAAAGAGAAAAAGATGATAAATGGAGAATTTATTTCTCAACCCAAAAGATATATGACAAATATGGGAGATACCTGGGATAACAACTGAGATCCTAAAAATGACATAGCAAAGTGAATCCTATGACATTGTTTTCATTAGTAACAAAGGTTACAATCCTATGAATATTTTATTGGGAGTGAATCCCTTTGGATACTTCTGAGTAAACATGATAGGATTGTGTAACTAGCAACACTGTTGAATGAAACTGTATATACACAGTATTTCTCAGTGGGTCACAATCCCTTGGTGGATCATGACCTGATTTTTGGTAGGAAATGGGCCCATTAAAATTGTGACCTAAGATGGCAGAAGACCTGAATGTTACATCTGGGATGTACACCTGCACCACTTTTTGCATCATACTGTTCCCCCTGCCCAATCTGCAGTGGCTTAGTAGTGAAAGGAGGTGTACCTTTTGACCTGATCATTGCAGGTCAGTGGTTCAAGACCCAAGTGCTGCACAATGGAGGGACCTCTTGTCATTTGTCCCAGCTCCTGCCAACCTAGCAGTTTGAAAGCATGCAAATGAAAGTAGATAAATAGGTACCACTTTGGTGGGAAGGCAATGACAACAGGCCCCTGTGACTGGCTTGCTAGGTTTCCCCAATATCACATCAACCATGGTTTGGATGACTCCAGTCCAAAACAAGTGGACCCTGCCAACACATGGGACAAATACTGAAGTTGCTTTTTTATTTTTAGCTTTTCCCCCCAAACTGTGTGGTGCCATGGCAGCCTGAAACACAGTTTGGGAATTGTGGTATTTTGCAACACAAAATTGGGAACGATTGCGCACAGGATGAGTTCAGGAAATTTTGGAAAATCCATAACATTTTTGAAAAAGGAGATTTTCCTTAGCTATTTTCCACTTACCAGTAGATGGCACTTTATTGCAAAGAATGAAATGGCAGAAATCCTGGGGTTCTGATTTGTGAAAGACCCAAGGAATATAAACAACTGCAAGGGCAGAACAGAGTTATCCAACAGACTAGAGATTCGGTTGGTTCAGTGCCATGATATCCATTCTGCAGATTCCCCCACTTCCGTCTTGCACTGTTTTTGATCACTTTTCTTACAGCACCTATATATCCTATAAGCTATGTTTCCAGCAGTGGACAGCAGTGTGTCTGTATAAATTTGGACAGCTCAAGGACATAGGGCAAAATCCATAGCAGTTATGGGTCCACGCAGTTACGTCACCCTCTAGTGTTACGGAAAGTCACCTTAACTGCTCCGGAGCAAACGGCTTAATTTCACTTTAGGATATGGGCCAATTTCACTTTAGTATATAGGGGAAAATTAGCTGACAGCAATGCCACTGAGATTACTCCATTTGTAGTTGACACGACCCTGCTTGAATGCAAGTTCCATAGAGTGTTACTAGGCCCAATTGTCATGGTTAAAAAACAACAACTCTGAAGGAGACACGCTCTCCTCTTTAAAACAGAGGCACCCAAATAGTACGTAACGTGGTATCGAAAACTTTGCAAAGTATCTTGAAGCACTTTGTTTCTGGGAAAAAATTTACTCTGTAGCAATATGAGACACTGAAAGTTTTTCTAGCAGTGGTAGTTTATAGCCCAAACCGAAGTTGCCTAGAGAACTGAGACTGCCGCAGTGCCAAAATGGCTGCCACAGTTTCTTTTGTGAAACTGCTGGCAATTCCTTTTGTCCCTTTCCTCCAGGTAAGGGAAATAGGCCTGCAATGGTGGTATTTCATTCTGTGGCAACTTTTGAGCTGCCATAAAATCAGACCTTCTGTGTTGGACTGCGAGGCCCAAGAAGGAAGTTGTGGATTTGGCAGCGCTCCATTGGTACTGTCCTTTAGACCCCCAAGGCCAGAGCACCCCAAGGTCACAGCACTTCTCTGGCTTCTCCAGAGAGGCCTGGGGCTGATGGGGTGTTCCAGGGTGTTTTTAATATGTTAAGATCTTTGAAATGTATTTCTAATGTTTTTAAAATGTTCAATATTTTAATTATATGTTGATTGTGCATTTGCTGTCATTATATTTTTTAATATTTTATATTATACTAGTGAAATGTACCCGTGTTGCGGGAGTACAATACCCTCCATATGCCATACCCCCACTGCCCAACACCCTCCCATGCGCAACACATTCCCATGCGCATCAACACCTAACTTATCAATTTCAGCTAGAGATGGGTACATGAAGGAAGAAATTTTTTCCTCAGGTACTGAGTCTTGTTTTAGTTGCAAGTTTAACTCTCGGTGTAGTTATTCCTAACTGGATCAAGAAGCATGGAGGCTGAAGACTCATGGAGGCTTCACAGAGAAAGGAAATACAGAGGCGCCTCACGTAACAAATTTAACTCGTTCTGGAGGCATGTTCTTTACGTGAAACATTCTTTATGTGAAGCGGATTTTCCCATAGGAAATAATGGAAACTCAGACAATTGGTTCCACAACCCCAAAAGTATTCACATAAAAATATTAACTGGATGTAAAAATGATGACAGAACACTGGAATTGAATTCAAAACATGCATTCAATGTGCATGATCTTATGGAGTCTACTTAGGCTGCAGTCCTAAGGACACTTTCCTGAGAGTAAGACCCATTTAACACAATGGGGCTTACTTCTGGGTAGACATGGTTAGGAGGCTGCAATCCAAGACACCTTCAAAGTGTCTCCTCACTTTCTCCTTCTCTCCATCCTGGGCCTCTCTCTCCCCTGCTCCCTTCTGGCCAGTCCTGAGCTGCTTCCCTCTTCTCCACTGCTCTTCTCTCCCTCTGCCCAGCGGACACCTGGCCACAGGAGGAACAGCATGGAAGGGTTGCTTTCACTATGGGCAGGTGCGCTAGGCAGCCCTGACCCTTTTTAAACAGGCTGCCGGCCAGCGCGTCTGCCCCAACTGCCAACGAATGTGTTCTTTACGTGAAGCACTTTCTTTACGTGAAGCAGAATCCTAGAGAAATTTTTGTTTGTTACATGAAACATACTTTACTTGAGGCGCCACTGTGGACTGGAATAAAAGTCATTGAATAATGCTGTCCCCATTATATACTGGACACCTAAGGAACTTTCCAGCCTAGATGTGCCAGAGGGTCATTTGAAACATCCTGCGGTAAGGGGGGAAATCACAGAGGACCCTCAAAGTAAGGCAATGTTTGATGGTTTGTTCCTTTGCCTTGGAGATGCATTGCCCTTAACCTCATTGACTGAAAGTTGGTCAACATTGTGCCCACAGATCTCTTCTCTGTTCATGATGTCCTTCCAAGCCTGACTGAGAAAGTTTTAGACTTCCCTCATAACTGGCTAAATTTGCCGATTTTAAAATTCAGACCGCCAACACACTGAACATAGCTAACAAATGTTTCCATTCTTCAATGACAAATGCATAGCATCTGTTCTTCATTTAGCCAGATTATCTATTTTTTTCCACAAATATCATCAGCCCTGTGGTACAATGAAAACTCAATATTTGTTGTTGGCTTAAGAAAACCAAAGTACAGTGGTACCTTGCTTAACAAGCGTTTCACATAACAAGCAAAAATTTCCAAGAAATCTTGCTTCACATAACAAGTTCCGCTTCACTTAAGGAGCAAGTGCGCTATGGGCACATGTGCTATGCAGCCCTGACACTCCGCATGGAGGCTCTTTAAAAGGGCTGCCCACTAGCGCTGCTGCCTCTAATTGCCCCCAACTTAGGGGCAGTTGCCTGGAGGTGGCAGAGGCAGCTGCCTCTGACTGCCCCCACTGAACACCTTGAACCTCCAGCAGCAGCCCAGGTAAGCCTCCCAGGAAAGTTTCTTTGATTGCAGTCTCCTAACTATGTCTACTCAGAAGTTAGCCCCATTGTGTTAAATGGGGCTTACTCCCAGGAAGGTGTCTTTGATTGCAGCCTCTTAACCATATCTACCCAGAAGTAAGCCCCACTGTGTTAAATGGGGCTTACTCCCAGGATTGCAGCCTAAGTAGACTTTATAAGATCATGCACAATGAATGCATGTTTTGAATTCAATTACAGTATTTTGTCATCATTTTTACATCCAGTTAATATTTTTATATTAATATTTGGGGGGCTGTGGAACCCATCGTCCGAGTTTCCATTATTTCCTATGAAAAATCTGCTTCACTTAATAAGCATTTCATTTAAAGAGCATGCCTCTGGAAAGAATTAAGCTCTTTATGTGAGGCACCACTGTAATTACAAAGAAATTTGAGGTTCAGCCTCTTTCTTCCATTTGGAAGGGAAAACAAGCCAATTGTTTCAGATCAGGAAGAGGTTGGCTGG
This sequence comes from Cryptoblepharus egeriae, assembly GCA_030015325.1. Lineage (NCBI taxonomy): Eukaryota > Metazoa > Chordata > Lepidosauria > Squamata > Scincidae > Cryptoblepharus > Cryptoblepharus egeriae. Next base: position 90,650,035 of record JAREYC010000001.1, read on the forward strand.
AAGTGGGGGTGCACCAGTGGCATTGCTAGAAGGTGCAAGACTAATGACCCAAATGGTGGTTGTTAAGAATACAGGACCTTTACCCTGTCACTCCATCCTCACATGGTTTTTACACATATTTCCACCAAGAATGGCATTCTTTGAAATGCCTTGTGAGGAGAGAGCAAAGGGAAGTGCTCCTTTATTACATTGTCCCTTTAAATAAGAAAGTCTCACAATGAAGAAGAAACAAAGGGCTTAATCACCAACTTTCCAGCACTGAAGCAGCAGCAAGGTCAGGGAACAAACATTCTCTTACCTTGAGGAGGTCTCCATGTTTTGCATGGGTGCATCAATGCTGGAAATGTTGGATAGAGTTGGATCCAAATGGCCAGAAGGAGCATGCAGGGTGATCATATGTCTGGAAATTTCTGGATTTGTCCTCTTTTTTAGCCACCTGTCCAGGTGTCCTCCAAAGGGACTTCATAGTCTTCCATTTTGGCTTTATTTTGGAACTTTGCAATGGTGTGCAATATCCCATCATGTCATATGTAGTTGGATTTGTACTGAAGAGCAAAATCCAATGCAAAAATCTGTTTTGAAATAGCTCCTTCCTATCAAATGTTATGGCCAAAAAACAAAATAAAAAATATGCATTGAGCTCTATGGGAAAGTGAAAGTGCCCAATTTTGCGGCTTTACTTGTGAGTAGGCAAATGTGCCATTATCTTTTGCAAAGGCCAGGCTGAGAGGAATCCAAGATCTTGTCCTTTTGAGGTTTAGGGAGCATGCCATAGAAGAATTGGGCTTTTGAACTGGTGCACAGAGGGAGCAATCCCAATAAATTTAGGCCAGCCTACCTCACCTGGTCTATCTGCCGCAATGGGGTGGAGAGGTTGGAGAACGCCTATGCATTGGCACTTATGTCAATCTGTAACTGACTGTGAACAATCAATTGAAATAACCCACTACCTTCGGACCAGCCTTTGGCACTTATGTGACATCCTCAGGTCAGCAAGGACTTATGCTAAGGCTGAGGCTGGCTTAAGTGGAGGTTAGGATTGCAGCCTAAATGAATTAAGGGCAGATTGGATCGAAGTCAACTGTATTTATTGTAAATTAATCTTATTCTCCAGTATTGTGTCTTGTTCTATAAAAACAGGATTGATGGTAAGAACCATCAATCCCACTGTGGCTCTTCAGAAATTATAATTGCAGCAAAATGGGTACAATTTAAAGATAGATTTTATTCTCTCATGAGTTACTCATGCAAACTGCACATTGAAGAAAACAGTACAGTTTGTGAAATATGTCAAATGCAAGGATTTCAAATGCAACGTACAGAAGTAGTGTGACATACATTTGAAAACGGAATCTATGGTTGTACATCTGTTTTCTTTGCTTTCTGAACATAGACAGGATCTTTTCTGACCCCATCATTAAAATCATTTACATGTCTTTTCACACATATTTAGATTTACTTTACAACAGCAACAGTTTTATTACTAAAAAATCCAAACAAACCTTTATATTAAATAAAATTTAAAAAATAGGACTGCATTATATAGCACCAGGCATTGCTACTGCATGAACACCAGTCACTTCAGTGAGTTGCTTAGGAACAGAAACAAAGCAGAGCAGTGTCTGGCAGATTATGCCCATCAGATATAAGGGACCACTTATAACCAAATTAGGGTGCAATCCTAAGCATGTCTACTCAGAAGTAAGTTCCACTATGTTTAATACTACTTCCAGGAAAGTGTGGTTAGGATTGCAGCCTTAGTCTTCCTACTGCATCCAGTTCATAATGGGTGATAACGGACCCAAACCAGAAAAGGATCTATGCATAAACGCAGGGTTCCAGGTACATCAATGCTTACTGGACCAGAAACCAGGCTGTAAATCAGGTACGTTTACAAAAGTAGATATTGTCTACCTGTACTGCATTACAATTTTATGTATATTCATTTCTCCATTCTGGAGTGACTGCAACAATTATTTGTCATAGATTCTTGCAGAATTACATTTTGTGCTGGGGAGTTTGCTTATGGTCCTTATGGGTTTTGTTTTCAAAATTAAATTCAGTTTTTTTAAAAAAACGAATGTGTTCGTAGAACTTTTTGCAAAACACGCAAAAATCTGCTTCCTTACATTTTTAATACACAAAATACTTAAATTCTTATTTTCAGACTTAAAAGCACTGAAATGATATATACATAATTTAAGATGGATTTGTCCAGCTTCCACTCTAATTTGGTGGCACATCCTACAAATTAGAGTTGTCCTCTGCCATTACCACCAAATAGAATTCAATGATTTCATACTGAATGTCTCAATTTCATAATTTGATGGCACCTAGGTAAAAACAGAGCACAGAATAGAGCAGAACAAATGAGTTATACAACTCACAATAAATGCATTACGGGTTTGTTATATACATAATGGAATTCTGTTTAACTGCCAGATGTTGCTACTGAGTATTTCCTTTGCTATTGTACAAAGTTTCGTGGATGTGAAAACACCTATTTTTGCGTTCTTACAACTTAATCATAAAATATCATACTGTTTGTTTGAACATGAGTACAGAATTAAAATAGATAATGGCACATTAAAAAAAGCCTCAATATCCTACAGATGATTGGATAATGAGAAAAAGTGTACCTACAATCATTTCATCAGAAACAAATTACATCATGGAATGTTAGTTATCCAAGTCCACACAGTAAATAACATTTCAAAACTGTAATCATCTATCAAGCCAGCATCACATTGAAGGCATCTTTAAACATTCAAGCACAGATTGCCGGCGTAAACTACTAAACCATTCTCTCTCTCATTCTCTCACACACACACCATACTATAATTACATTGTTTTCACGGTACGGTTGATATTGATTTCCCCTCCCCCCCACAAGAAAGGTATCAAAATTTTGCTACTAAAAGATGACAGTGCTTTACACAAGAATAAAGTACATGTTACCTTGCAAATACAAGACAATGAAAAAAAAGTTTTGAGCTGTTTGTTGAGGGAATTTTAAACTTTCTTGGCTTCTATACCATAGTGGTGAATTGAACATGCTCCTCTCTTTAAGACTCAAGAAACCTTAAAATATCAAGTTATTTCTTGGGAAAGTATTCCATCTTTCATAACCCTGTCAACTGTCTGATAATCTCTGTTAGTTTAGTACAGAGGGTTGCTGCAGAACTTGTTTTTGCTGCAGAAATTAATTTCCCAGTTTCAAAAAATGGAAGGGCAAGTTAAGCCAACATCAGTTTACAAAAAAAAAATCTAGCTAGCAATGACCCTGATCAAGATTACATATGTGCATAAAGTAGTACTGTATATCATATACTGTACTGGCCCTGTTAAAACAAAATTCTTGAAAAAACACCCAAACAGTGAAAAAGCCAAAGAAAATGCTACACAATATAATCAAACATATTCTCCCAATGTTTTCCCCTCTCATAATGTGCAAAACAATACAAAGGCAAAAAGACGAAAAGCAAATTTTCTGTTCCTGACTTTTTTCTCTTGCCTAGTGCTTTACGATCTTGAAGACTTTACAAAGTCAGTAGGAATCTATGCAGAACTTTGGTATAAAACATTACAAGATTACTATCACAGTTTTTGGGGTGAGCATTAAGTAACTGAGCTCAGTGTTTCATGGAATACCACCAAATGAAGGAGAAGTACATTTCAACTGTACCAACACATTACACAACAAGCACTGATAATAACTAGCAATCCTAATCAGGAAAGAAAAACCTAACCTGGGTGTCTAATAAGAGACCAGAACCTGCTGTGCAATTCCTGTTTGCCAACTTTCAAAGCCAATTCAAGTTTGAATTTTACAGATGACTAATTTTTAAGCTACAGATTTCTCCTATGTGAAGGCTGCTTTCCTCGGTTTCCCTTTGAAGTTGCTAAGGAATAACTAAGAAACAATGCAAGTTTTTAATCAACTTCCTGAAGGCTGCGATTGGGACGGAGGAGCCATGACAATCTGTGAGAGCACCGGCTCTGTACTTTGATCTGCCATTTGGGTGAGAACTGAAGTAGCCACTGCTTCTGCCTTGGAGGTGGAACTGACTCCATTGGAAGTGCTGACTGAACTATGCTGAATCGCTTCTGTGTGAGGACTGCTTGGCACAGAAATGTCTTCAGAACTATCGTCTTTATCGGTAGCTGAAAAGGAAAGAAGAGAGAATTTCCATTCTAGTGTTAATGAAGTGTATGCCAATAATCATATATAATAATCACAATAAAAGACCTCCAAATGCAAGCTACGTCAGGATTTTTAGTGCCTATAGCCGAATGACATTTTAGAAAGGGATAATAACACATAATAATGTTGTCACTACAAGATAGCAAACTCTTCTGGCAAAATGCAATTCTTATGTCTGACAAACCATAAGATCAGCACCTTTCAAATCAGGTACAACATAAGGAGATTATTGGGATAATTGACAAGTTCGAAAATTTTATCTGTTAAACAGGATTTCCCTCCTGCTGTGTTTTCTGGCATCCAGTTACTGTTTGCTGCAGGTATATTCACTTTATGCAACTGAAGCATATTATTATCTATCTGCAAAATAATGAAGGAACTATATCTTTCGGCAGTTTCTACCTGTTTTAAGTGTATTTGAATTCAGGTACAGTATGCAACAAAAAATTGTAAGTTTTCAGGGATTTCCTAGTTTTTCAGAGAAGAATCCCTGAACAGCCACTGCTAAGTAGTGCAAACAATAGTGAAATTGATGGATCAATGGTCTGACCCTGTTCATGACATTTTATGCATATGTCCACACTTCCAACTTCTTGACTCACAGTGAGTTTAAATGTAACATACATGGTCACTGTAACTGGACACAGTTAAGCATCTAACTAGAAATGCTAAGAGTCAGAACTGCTGTAGTAATTAACTGTGGGTGGCGCAAGCGGTTAAGACGCTGTGCCTGTTAACCAGCAGGCCAGGGTTCGAGACCCGGGTTGGCCCCACAAGACAGGGTGAGCTCCTGTCCTTAGCCCAGCTCTGCGACGCCAGCTGGATCCAATCATATCGGCTCTGCCTTTCCATTGGACTAATTCAGTGAAATGGAGAGGGGGGATTTGCTGCTTGGGTAACAGCCTATCCTCCCTAACAATCCAACCCAGGCTTTCATGCTTCGCATACAGCGTATGCAGCGCCGAGCACGATACCATAGTCTTTCAAGACTGATGGAGGCCTGCTTTTAACATTTAGTATTTCTACATAACTACAAAGCTCTGCAGAGAACTGATTTTTCTGCCTTGCATGGAATAGAGAGGGCAAAAGGATTGGTGGCAGAATCCTATAAGTTTACCATCTCTTTTTCTTTGTTTTCCCTGTGCTATTTGCTTGAAAGAGGCCAGGATGTGAACTTGCTTTTCCTGTGCTACAACACAAGTTAGGTATGTCGCTTAGGACAAACTTAAATTTTAAGTTGGTATACTGAGATTTTAAATGGTAATGAGGAGGTGGTGACTCAATTGTTGTCCCCATCACGGGAAACAGAGCCTTTCTCTTCCAATCTCTGTTCTATATCATGTATGACACTCAGCAAGTGAATAAGGAGATGCATGAGTCCATCATCAGGCATGTAATGGTCAAGTGGGAGGTGTTCTCCATGTTCCATGAGACAACAACTATACCAGTTCCTCTAAGAGCTCACATTCCCTATCCTTTATTTAAGATGGTTTACGCAAGCTGGTGGCAGCTGAGCAACTGTTTGCCTTTGAAATTTAATGCAGTGTTGAGCTCTATAAGAGTCTTGATGCTGAAAGTCATCCTGTAAGGAGGCTAAAATTATTCAGGATCTTTTAAGACACATTTCATTGTGTACCTGCCATGTACCTGCTATGTAGTCCACCACAACACCCTTTTCTCAGCTTCCCACTCTCACTCTATCAACTCTTTCTGTCTTCAAGCAGGCTCCTGGCAAACATGCCAGATACACTGATGCAAAAAGTAACTCATAGATGTAGCATGTAAATATGTACAGATTAATCCTGCCATGCACTCTGCTGCAGTGGCCAACTATCTAACAAATAACCAATGAGCATGGAACAGAGTGGCCAGGTACCAGCAAGATCACCCCAAAGTGCAAAGAGTGCCACACTCTTGAAAGCATTCCTGGAATACAAGTAAAAAGGTGAGCATGTACATGGAAGTCAAGGCTCACTCAGGCATATTCTATGATCCTGATATGGCTTATGAAGTAGGCAGCACAATAGCTCCTGTTATCATGAGCCACAAGTGCAACTATTGCAATGCATTCAAGTGGGAGGCATACCTAGGTCATTTTTTTCACCAGGGCCCACAAATTTTTTGACACTCTCATTTGTCAGTTATTTAATTAATTATTGTTAGTATTAAAACAAATAATTAGCTATTAATATTTTCATATTTAAAAATCGCTTACCAATTAAACTTCTGTTTTACTTTTTTGAGGGAGGGGAGTGAGGTTGCCTTTTGGAGCGCTTGTTCAGTTCTACTTTCAGTGGATTGCAACCATACAGGTGGCCTGACATTCCTCTGTGTTTGACCTGAACAAAAGCCAATGCAGCTTTGCTTACTCACTAGAAAATACTGCTGTTTAGCTCAGTTCCACTTTGCATAGAGCTCAATGAAATTATCAGGGGCTTCCTACTGGGTTGATTTGTGGGAGCTGCACTCATTGGTTCAGGACCACTGTTGTTCGATTCCTCTCTGTCTGCCCTTTCCAATGAACACATATGACTAGGAACATTTGCCTATTCATGAGTACATGTATGATATGGCTCAGTTTCACTTTCCATATAGCTCCATGCATTTTTAGTTTTTTTGGCCATAACATTTGATTGGAAACAGATATTTCAAAGCTGCTTTTTGCAATTATTTATTTATTTAGTTAAAAAATTTATATCCCACCTTTCTCGGGCCATTAGCCCAACTCAGAGCAGCAATGGATTCTGCTAGATTGTACGCATTCAATGGTATACAACATGATGGGATTATTCCAAAAAATCTTAGGTTTTAGTGGTTTTTGTTATTTTAGTCACCCCCCGGGTTTCATTCCTCCTGAGGGTAATACCAGGGGCCAAGGCCCCCTTGATCCCGTAGGGATGCCACTGAGGCTCTGAGCATCTGCTGCAGGGCTGGCAGGGAGCAGCACCTGCTCTTTGAATCACTGTCTGAACAGCCTGGGAATGGATGGCCACTCTGGTCATGTTCACTTTGTGATCTGTGTTGAAGCAAATGAAATGTTCATTGCAATCAAATAAAAATTTATTGGAATCAAAATAGATTTAAAATAATTAAGTACCATAATAAAGCATTGTTGTCTAGCAACTATTGTAGTATAACTTGGTTGTCAGTATTGTTAATCCAATAAGTAACCTTGCTAATTGGGCAAGGGACACTCTTTCAAGTGGGTATTCCTCTTTTATTTAGCAGGGGGAGAGTAACTGGCCCTATACTCCCCCCCCCCCCAGCAATGTCTGTTCAAGTGGCTGCTGCTGGTGTTCTTTTTTGCATTTTAGATTGTGAGCCTGTTTGGGACAGGGACACAGTAGCTATTATTTTTTTCATTCTCTTTGTAAACTGCTTTGTGAACTTTTTAGTTAAAAAGCGGTATATAAATTCTGTAGATGGAGATGTAGATAAGTAGAGGCATCACAAAAGAACTGCTAGTAAAGGACATCTCCAATTAACAGCAACTTGGGTATTGTGACTGAGTCGTTGGAGAGCTGAAGCTTTATTACGAATATTTAGTACTAGGCTAAGAAAGAATACTTCGTACTATGCTACGTGGGCTATAAACCTGATAAAAACAACCTGATAAAAACCTGATATAAAACAACCCTTAATTGTCGATGGTAAATGTACAAAAAGCTTACAGCTGTTTTATGCAGGTCATAATCAGATAAGTATCTACTGGGCAAGGCAATGTTTAATGACACCGGTTATGCTGGTCATTTCTTACACAAAACAAAATTAGTTTGCATCAGTGTAGCCAATTTAAAGGGAGAGAGAGAGAGAGAGAGAGAGAGACGTAGAGTGCTTTAAGACTCAAGTATTTTAAATGTACAGCTGGAAAGGTAGCTCAGTTGATATTCAAGACATTTAGGCACGGTGAACAAAGTATGCATGCATAATATCACTCTACAGCAGCTTTTATGTGAAATAATGTTGTTTTGTCAGATGGGAGCCATAATGGCCTCATCCCTGCAACAATCATTGTTAATATACATTCAAAACATATTTCTGCATGGTTTCAATTTGCTTTCAGACGCCACTTTTCAACCTGTCTAAGTGACTGGAAATCAAAAGGACCAAGATTTATAAGTTCAAAACTGACAAAAATCAATGTTCTAAATATATACCGCCACAGAGAGTTGCTAAATCTCCTGGATCCTTTAAATTAAAAAATATTGCCCATTCTGATGAAACTGCTTACAATGACTACAAGTAAAGATGGTGGCCATTAAGTTTTATCGCAAACACCTGAGGAACGGTTTGCATGCAATACAAAACATTCTTTTATTCTCCTAAATTACTGACACTGGCAAATTAAAATAAAGTGGCTACATATGGCAGAAACAATCTTCACATTTACAAATATCCTGAAATATCACTAAATCATAAAAATGAAAGCTGCGGGTTATATATTATGAATGTTGCCTAATGCATTCCCAGCTCAGTTATTTGTTACAAATTTGTATACAATGGACAAAATTGGCCATTTACTTCATAGCAGCAGCTGGTTCTAGGGCTGCATTATCCAAAAAACTGAACAGCGTTACAAAAGAGGAACACACAGTTAACCTCTAAAATGCTGAAAAAGTGCAAAATACCCAACAACGTCATTTTTAACATTTTATTGGTTTTTCTTATTCATCTGTAAATACCTCAGCTTATTTTCCCTTCCAGGAGTGATATTCTAGCAAAAAATGAGTGTGAGTATATCTGCGTAAAGAAAGGCAGGTAGGCAAACACGGAGTAAGGAGCCTTCAGATCACAATGACAACTTTTCTGTGAAACAAAAAACCATTTTGTAAAAATAGAGCTAATTAAGTATTATCAATTTTCAAAAGAACATACAATCCTTCAATATTAGCCCACACTGTAGGCAGGAGACCTGCATAAAAACAGTGTACAGCATGGCTTTAAAAATGCTAAGAATTCAAACAAAGCTTCAATACATCACTGCACTTTATCTTGTAGTAACCTTGCAGGAATTGTTCTATTTAAAATGAAGTATGTGAACATCTCAATTTTAATGTTTTCTCTGTTTGCTTTGGCAGTATTTCACTGGTACAGCCTAAGGCTATAGGTAATGGAACATTACTCACTATGATAGCCAGATTTCTTCTGCATGGCGGTTACAGGGCAATCTTTATGAGCCAGAAGAAGCTGTTTCAGCTGCGCCACTTCATTTCTCAGCAGGGTGACTTCACTCTAAAGGAGAAGTTATACACTTTACCAAGATCAAGTTACAGATATTTCAGACTTGATTTTACAAGATTTTGTTAAAGGCCCAGCACATACTTTCTATGCATGGTAATGCAACAAAAATCCAAGTACCAAAGTTCTGTTCAAACAGCTCAGTGTTCATGTCTTTTACACGAAGAAAACTTATGCCACCTTACATTTAGTATACTGTGTCCAATATCTTGTGTTATCTGGCTTCTTTATGCCCTATCCACAGACATGAAGTTTTCTAAACCATCTTCTGTGGAAATTTGTGGATCAAGTTGTTAGCTTTACAAAGAGGAGAAAACAGAAAATAATTTGCATATAAATTGCTAGGATATATAAGTTAGGATTCTGCAAATCATGGAAGTTCCTTCTTTAAACACAGTTTAATTGATCCTTTCCACATCTCTATTTTACTGTTCTAAGATTGATGTGAACAATATCCACATAGCACCAAAACAATATGGTTGTGGATACTGAATAGAAATGAATTTTGATTAAACTCTTCATTCACCTTTTTGCCCCATATAACTCTTCACATGTCTACCATCCAAAAGCTGTGGCTCTTTCCCAGTAGCAAAAACAATCTGATGTCGACTTAACAGAAAACAGATTTATTTCTACCTCTGTATCCTAGACAAGTAGGAAGGATAGTTAGTTAGTGCAGAGATTCTAGAAATAATAACTCTTGTTTGAAGATAATGAATTATGTGAATGGAAATGAAAGATTTTAGTTATAATATTGTTTAATTAAAGATGCAAATAATGCCTTTGCATTGATGCAATATCAAAAATAATTTTGAAATACTTTGAGGAATCCTATTTTGCATGGTCTTAAAAAGCATACTTTATGTATGGGATTTATGCCCCGTATTTTCCAATGCCAAAGCAAATGCCCAAGGTGGCTTACAAAGCTTTTCCTCCCCTCCTGCTGTCTTCACAACCATCCTGTGAGGTAGGTGAGGCTGAGAATGAGTGACTGACTCAAGATCACTCAGGACGCTTCATAGCCAAGGATGGATTCGAATGTGGTTCTTCCAGGTTTCAGTCCAACTCCTTAACTACTGCACCTTCCTAGCTAATAGAGAATCTGGTAGTACAAGAGGTTAAGACACTGTGCCTGTTAACTTATCTGTGGATAGGCCAGGGTTCGATACCCAGGTCCCCACAAGATGAGGATTTCCTGCTACAGGCAGGGGGTTGGACTAGATGATCCACTGGGTCCCTTCCAATTCTATGATCTAATGAACCCAAAATTGAAGCAGTAGGAAAAAAGTGAAGCCATCTACATTTTCTTTTTATTTCTGTTTCAAGAGTAACTTACTAAAGCTGTGGTAAAATCTATTATTATACTCTTGAAAAAAGCTCTTTTTATATTCAGTGTTATATTATTTTAAATATACAGGTGTAGCCTAATTATCAGTGTTTTTTTAACCTGGGATTTTATCTAAACACAAGATAAGAAGGTGGCCCTTTAAAATAAAAGAAAAACATCAATTAAGCAAGAATTAATGGCTTAAAAACACCATGGTAGGCAGGCTAACATAGGCAGATACAGTAATTAATCTTCCTCTTCAGGCTGAGAAAGGCTTCAGCTTCTAATTATTTTCAGTTGGAGGATAAACCCCTCAGCACTCAGCTTTTATGGTTTCAAGGGTGCTGTCCCTCTCAAACATTAATGCTTTCTGATTTATAAGCACTTGTACAAACCTTATTAAGCACTTTATTTTACTGTATTAGTGCTTTTTGACACATGATAAAGCTGCCATGAGACAACAGAGCCAGAGGTGTTGCTGTTTATGGCTTAGTTGACCTGAAAACTGCTCCTCCTGGAAGCTGGAAGGAATTCCCTAATGCCAGATGCAATGACTACACCATGAAAGGATTCCATCTGGAAGAGTTCTACAAACTGCCCAATTACCTCACAGAGTTGATGTGAGGACAAAAAGAGTAAAATATTATGTGAGCTACAGTGGGCATTTACGTAGTGTGGGAAAGGCAGGGCATAAATCCCTTAAATAAATATACTGTAAATATACTGTAACTTCTATCTATAAAAGCTCTGTAAATGTTAACTTCTAGACTAGATATTTGAAAGCTGATGTCTGAAATTATGGGCACAGTCCAGAATAACTACAGGGAGTCCTTGCACCGGTGTAAGAACAATTTACTCTGGATTGCAATATGAATTTCCCACAGGTTTTCACTAGGTGGTGCAGTAACTGCAGGTGCACGTAATGTCTCTTATGTGCTCCTGTAATTACTCTGGATTGTAGAGTATGTATGTAACACACTCCAACCCCATACTTCATAATTTTATATCCATGAAAAGAACAATACTGATTAGTGAACGCCATTAATTTGGCAATAGATAATCTGACATCTAAAGAAAAGTAAAACATGCAGAGATATTTAGCGTTTTTATTGCTCAATATTGCTCAGTATTGTTTCTTATTCTTTGACCGATTTATTTTGTTGAATTGACAAATCCAGAATAGAAACAACTGAACCCTGGCACTGTTTCACTGACTTCATCCTATGTGAGACCGAACTTATTAAATTTGATATTAAATATAAGTAATCATGGACCATTACTGCCCACCATGCTGATCAGCTGTGTCAGCCTGTCAAGTGAAGAATTAGTATGGAAATGCAGGACAGATTAATATTTTCACATAAAGTACAATTTAATTATTTCTTTGACATTCAATTTTCTTTTCAAGTTGAACTGTTCTTCACAGTTACCAGTCCTGCTCCTGGCAGATTATAATAAAATGTCTTTCCTTTACATCTATCACTATAAGATTAACCCTTTAAAATCTACTATGAAATCAGTGTTCATATATTTCAACGTTTAATCGGAAAGCCCTTCAGGAAATATTTATATCACTTAACAAAAATAAATGAACAGAATAGGTCACGTTTTATTCACTATGGAATGAGGTAGCTTTTCTTTGAGAATTCGGGAAATGTTTGGATAGCGCCCTGACAGAGTGCCCTTTTAGCTGTAAAACAAGGGCTTGCATACCTCAGTGGAGATTTTTCTCTTGAACAGTCCCAAAATAAAACATGACACTCTCTTGAGTTTCAAAAACAGTTTGCCTTTCATCTCATGGGACTGCTGTTCAAAGAAAGAAAGTAGAAATATGAGAAGTTTCTCTCTTTGGAAGCAAAGAGAACATCCTAACTGGGGTAATCTCCCATAAGATTCCAGCAGTCTCCAGACTCTATCTCCTCTGAAGCAGTCTCCAGACTCTATCTCCTCTAATGGTGATGATCCCCTCCCAGTTAGAGACAGGATGCAGTCAAACACCTGCCTGAAATCTGTACAATGTTCAACAGGGTGCTAAACCAGATAAAAATAGTAGATGACTCAGAAGAGAAATATTACAACCATCAATACAACTGATAGCATAAAAATGGAAAGGAGCCTTCCCACTAACTTTATCAGCATAAAGATCCATTAATAGGTGGATCCTGCATCCCCCTTGCATAAACCAGCAGATCCCACCAAAATAGAATGAGCAGAATTTCCTCCTTATCTCCAAGAAGAAACAATTAAGTGAAATGTCTGGAAGACAACTGCAGCCTGATTACAAATTAAGGAAGTGATTATATTCCATTCCGTTCCGAGGGGCAGACAGGCAGGAAGTGGGAAGGAAGCCTAGGAACCAGCAGTAATGCCATTTCCCAGCCAGCACACAGCAGCCTCAGGTTGATCAGCTCTGCGCCATCTCCAGAGGTGATGCAGATCCAAACAGATCCATTGCTATGAGTGATAAGGGAAAAGTTTTCTCTTGCCTTGCAGTAGTGTGGCACCACTCCCTGGATATGGTACCTTAGGATTCAATTTGCCATTCTTTCAAATCTGACTGCACAATCCTAACCCTTAGTTAGGCTGGCACAAGTTCTGTGTTGGACGGGAAGGGGTGGGGGTGGGGAAATGTGCCGTAAGGCACTTCTGAGCCACTCCTTGGACATTTAGGCCACTGAATAGACATGTGAATAAACAGGAACAAGGAGATGGGTGAGTTGGGCTCACCTAAACTGGTTAGGATTGCACCGTGAAACTGGTTTACGGAAAGCCATTGCTTTAAATAGAAGTTGTCCAAGCAAAATGATAAAACACTCCAGGCTTTGAGGCACATGAAGAGGAAAGGAACAGAGACAGAATGATGAAGCTTGTTCCCAATCCAACATATTGTGGCTTATTGGACCAGGAAATTGATATATGACAGGGGATACAATGTTTTAAGTCTCCAAACCTGTTATACAGAAAGTTTGTTTTTGTTTTATTTATAAGCAAATTATACCTGTAATTGACCATTTAACGAGCTCAAGTCTTCTGCTTTCTTCTCCAAAGACTGTACCCAAACTTTTCTTTTTTGTCGACATCTTGAAGCAGCTGCCCTGTTCCGCTCTAGGAACTTTCGCCTTTTCTCATCAGGGTCTTCATTTGCTGCTCTCCTTCTGCGTCCCCCTGTATTTGGAGTCTGTGGTGCAGGCTGAGCTGGAGAAGCCTTGAAGAGCCAAGGAATATCACAATTCACTGCTACAAACCTTCAATGCAAGATTAAGGGTTTTGCACAATTCAGGGATATGGGTCTTTTCACTGCCATTTTTCATCATACAGCCTTACTCTGTACTGAATTAAATTGAACATTCTAAATTTTGACTTCCGTTTTTTTAAAAGATAGTAAAATGGAATTGAAACATATTAGCCACAGTGCACATTGAACTCAGGTTAATCGTATGATGCCATAGTTTAAGAGGACCAGAATCGTTTTATAGGGTATTAAAAGTGGTATATATGTTGGAGTTCAGAATGAAATTGATTGTAAGAGGTAAATGGATATAAAGATGTGTTTTAGACCTTCTGGCAAGGTTTAAAAATTGTCCTTTTTCAACGTCTTCTGATATTAACATGGCTGTTTAAGTATTTTAGGGCTGCTGGATTTATTGGTGGTTCTTATGTATTGATTAATGTAACTTCTGTGTCTTGCCCTTTTTATTTTTATAAATCACTGTGACTGGATATTTTTAAAAAATATATATGTATGTCAATGTACTTGTACTTGTAAATGTATATCAATTTACTTGTATTATACTGCTTTTATCATTGTAATTTGGACTGTCTGCCCTTCTAGTAGGAAAAAAGAGATATTTTTAACCTGAGAATTCTTGTTATTAGGTGATAAAAGAAAGCACTTCACACTTGCAAATTAGTGCAAATGTACAAGAAATACAAGAATGAAACAGGTTGCTAAATCTCTTTTTTTAGGGACTATTTAAACAAACTCTGAAAAGTATCTATAAGAACTATGCCTATCTATAGGCATAGAATCCCCTGCTTTAGGCCCATTTATTTATTTATTTATTTATTTAGGACACTTGGATGACATTGCCAATGAGATTTCTAGAAAATTTCAAGCTTATGGCAGTTTCCTTATATATACTGTTAAAATTGAGACATAGTTCTATGCATACATATATTAACATTTTTTTTCCTAGAATACATTTTCTACATGCCCTAAATTTTCCTCTATATACTATGTTCCTACCTGAGGCCAGTGTCCTACATGAGACAATCAGAAGTTCACGGTATAATTTTTTTCCTACGTATTTTCTTCTAGACTAAAAGAACGATGGGGGAGCTCCATTCATGTAGGGGAAAGTTTATGTTGCTCTTGCACATGAAGTGGAAAATGGGTCAAATGAACTATGGATTTGGAACTATGAACTATGGATTTGATGAGCAGGTAACCAATACATCAGTTTTCTATCTCTGTTGTTGAAAATCTATTTTAGTATAACTAACAGATTTAAGATATGATACTTAATAAATTATGATTTTGTAGAAGAAAAAGAAATGTAGAACTCTGCACTTGTCACAGACCTTTCAATATCTTTTTTCTTTTCTTTTTAAATAAAAAATTATTGGCAAGTGCAGAAATAAAACACATAATGGGGAGGTCCCACAACAAAAGACCTGTTTCAGGTTCAGCCCTGGTTCCTATCAATCTAAATCTTTGTTTGATAACCAGGAACTCTAATCTATACATTGCAGAGCTTCCAAACATTAGGAAAGCAACCCACATTTTCCATAGCTATCAAAAATGAGGGCTACTGGCATTTGAAAAGTTAAACTCAGATGTTATGCAGCTTTACAGGATCATCCTAATCCATCTCTGTGTCTGTCTAAACTGTGTTAGGAGTGGAATAAACAAATCCATCTAGTTCCACTCAGCTGCAATCCTAACCTCCAATAAGGCCGACAAAAGTCCCAGCACAAGTCCCATGCTGGCCTGAGGATCTCACAAGTACCGTAAGGCACTTCTGTGTTGCTCCGGGGGAGGGGGGGTAGGTCAGAGAACAGAAATGTGCCAGACTCCCCACACCACCACAGGATCAGGGAGCAGATGAGTTGTGCTGACCCAAATTGGTTCAGATTATGCCTTCAGAAACATATACAAATTGAGTGTTAGCTTAATTGTTTTGTTGGCTGACAACACATCAGTGAGGTACATGAAAGATTTTTCCATGCCAGTCGAAAAACATCAGAACAGGCTTTGTACCGGTGTTTCAGTAGTAGATGTAGCAGGCTGTTGCAGTGATTGTGGTCGCGGTTCCTCCGACTGAGCCCTAACCAATCCACTTGTTTGTCCATTGGCGGTTTCACCATTGGTTATCTGGGAGTGCTGCTGGGTCAAGGCGGCCTTTAATCTCTGAAACAAGAGATGCATATTTATTCAAAAGCCCTGCTCTGCAATGCCAAGTTTAGTGAGCACTTTATTATTTTATACATGTAAGCCACAACATTATAAGGAACATTCCTAATGAGCAATGAACTCACCTTTGACAAGGATAAAAGTTATTCAAACCATATGGGAGAGAATAAGAGACTAACTTTTGTTCACAAGCTGTCCATATAGCTAGCTGCATTGTATTAAGTAGACAATCTGATCAGAAATTTCTGGACTACAGAATTTAATGGCCTTTCATGGCCATTTAATGGCCACTGTTGATGCAAAACAAAATACAAATACGAACCTTCAAAAGTTCAAAAATGTAATAACCTGTACAAACATGTGCAACAGAGGCACACCACTGGGGAGTTCCAATTAACACACTGCTAAGTTTGTGGTTTCTCTGGAACAAACTTAATATTTGCAAAAAATTGGTGCTTTATTTTTTGAAAAATACTAGAAGATAGGGAAAGTATCACAAGATTGGAGTTGGTC
Source organism: Cryptoblepharus egeriae (assembly GCA_030015325.1). NCBI lineage: Eukaryota > Metazoa > Chordata > Lepidosauria > Squamata > Scincidae > Cryptoblepharus > Cryptoblepharus egeriae. The sequence continues at coordinate 90,666,730 of JAREYC010000001.1, forward strand.
TAATGTTATCCTCATCTTCAAAAAAGGGAAAGAAGATGACCAGGAAAATTACAGACCATCAATCATACTTCAAATATTAAGAAAAGTATCATAACAAATTATAAAACCATCAGTGTATGGTTCATATGGATAGCAATGCAGGGATTACTAGTAGCCAACAAATCTCATCTCCTTTTTTATTGGGTTACTAACTTAATGGATTGTGAAAATGCTGAGAACATAATTTATCTTGATTTTGGAAAATCATTCAATATGTTTCCTCATGATATCTAGGTAAACAAGCTAGTAAACTATGGGGAAATGAAACAATTGTGAGATGGATTCACAATTGGTTGGACAACCATATAAATATAGTGCTATTATCAATATCTCCTCATAAATCCAGAGGACAATTTTTAGTGGAGCAACCAAGGGAGCAAGTGGAGCAATCTTGTACCCAGTTCTCTTCAAGGATAGTCAAGGGTCTGGAAAACAAGCCTTGTGAGAAAAGGTGGAGGGAATTCAGGATTTTTAACCTGGAGAAGTGAAGTCTCTGCAAGGATATGACATGACTCCTCAAATATCTGAAGGCTATCCCATGGAATAGGGCAAAGATGTGTTCTTTGCTGTCCCAAAGAGCAGAGCTGTATCTAATGGGCTTAAGTTGCAGAATGAGAGATTCTGTTTGGCTATTAGGGAAGACATTTTTTAATGATGGGGCAATTTGACAATAGAACCTAGTACCAAGGGAAGTGGTGGATTATCCCTTAGAAGGAGGACTTCAAGAAGAGGATATTCAAAAGAGGATTTTCCTGCTTCAAGCAGGACCTTGGACGAGAGGGCCTTGAAGGTTCTTCCAACCACAATTCTGTACATGAAAAAACTAAAAAAAAAAGTTTGGCTTTTTCCCCCTCTTCAGATTACCAGATCTCAAGTTAACCCTCATGAAGCTTATTACAAGACTATTGGATATAAGCCACTGACATGTTAAAACTGCTATATATCCAAGTCCCATGCAGGATGATTTTATTTCATAAAAACACTTGTGATATGAAAATGTAGACAGTAATAGGCTTTACACTATACTAATAAGCTTTTTACTACAAAGTACAATAATACAAATTAAATCTTTATCTGAAATGCTGTTGAAAAATGGTGTTCAGCTGAAAAAGTGTTTTTAAGAGTGTTTATACCCTTGAAGTAAATCCCTATAACATCTGTCAGAATTGGTAGGAATAGATCACTCCATCATGAGATCAGAGAATCAAGAGAATATATTCTAAAAACAATTTATGAAAAAGTCAGATCCATATTTCATATCTGCCACAAAACCTCATCAGAGTAATAACCCTCCTTCTCTTGGGTGTTATACTACCATCTGCTGCTCTATTACTTATCTTTATTTTGCAACTAATTAACAGCATAATCTTCTAAATTCAGCAAGTTAATTATCATTATTGTAGTCTTTGCAGCATCATCAGTCCTCATGAAGTCTTGTCTCTCCCCTCCCCCCAGAGAATGTATGAAAATGAAGTAGGTTGGAGAGGGTCTGTTTCTTCAGAGCAAGCTCATTAGGTGTTTGCTGATTAGCTCTGCATGTAGAAAGGCAGGTCAAGAGAATTCTGCTGAACACAAGGTCCCATGCCGGGCTCAACAAAGTTAATGGGAGTTTCTGAACATTTGCCAAGCTGCCCTCTGTCAACTCTCAGTAGTTGCCTCCTGCTGAAAACCCACAGGCTACCCAATAGGCTTCAGGTATTTCACAGTTTAATACAAAAAAATCTGTATATAGAGAATTCCAGGAAGTACTATTGAAAAATCATCTGAGGACTAACCAATCCTAATTCAGACGTTCCTTATTCTGATTTGTCTTGGAATTATTCTTATTTTTCCACATGCTGAAAATCAGATATTTCAGTTGCTTTTCCAAAGGAAAAAAGATATAAAATGAATTCATTGTAACAATAAAACTTATTTCATTCATATCCCACTATGGATTATGGCATCCTATTTAGATGCCATTAATTTTAAAACTTTCTTTATAACTACACAATTTATTAAATGTGTTAAATACACAGAGCACATATTTCTGCATGGGTTATGTAATTTGTAAAGCTAGTTTTCAGGTTAAGTCCTAGATTATTCCTGCAACTAAAAAAAAAATACATATTCTAACAATTGAAAAGCATTCATCCCTTTTGCTTACAGCAAGCAGCCACAAAAGCAGCACAAAAAACTGACTGACAACATTGAAGATTTGCAAGATAACCCAATTAATTTCTCCTTCGAGTTTCTTTTCAGTATAATTCTAATGAAACTAATGGTTAATGAAAGCATTAAGTGAATGGTCTAAGTTATAACTAGAAGATAAAAGCAAGCAGGCCTCCATCAGTCTTGAAAGACTATGGTATTGTGCTCAGCGCTGCATACGCTGCATTCAAAGCACGAAAGCCTGGGTTAGATTGTTATGGAGGACAGGCTGTTACCCAAGCAGCAAATCCCTCTCCACGCCACTGAATTAGTCCAATGGAAAGGAAGAGCCAATACAATTGGATCCAGCTGGTGTCGCAGAGCTGGGCTAAGGACAGGAGCTCACCCTGTCTTGTGGGGCCGACCCGGGTCTTGAACTCTGGCCTGCTGGTTAACAGACACAGCATCTTAACAGCTTGCGCCACCCACAGCCACAGATAATAATGTCACTATTAAACTTTACATTGCATGTGTAAATTTAAATATTCTTAATAATAATTTAGCTTCCTAAATTGTCATCTGCAGTAATTCCTGATTAAACACTTGTAATTTAGCATATAAATTTTTTAAATATATAGTTGCTATGCATTTCTACATAGAAGCAGGACTTACCTAGTTCAATAGAACATACTTCTATTGAACTAGGTAAGACCTGCTTCTATGTAGAAATGTCAGCTTTAACAGTATCAATTAAAGTCTGCTATCATTTCTTTTTCTTAACAAATAGCAAATGATTGGAACTCAAGTTTCCAAATTCATTTCAGTCATCTGTTATGTTTCTTTCCTATACACAAGACCAATGATATTCTCAAGGTACACATGCTCAGTGAAATAAAACCCCACACAATGGTAATTATGCAAACGTTCACATATGTTGAATTCAAACCCATAGTGCATGTCAAATACAGACATGGCAGATGAATATAGTACAACCTAATAATTTTCACCACAGTCGGTCTGGTATGTCACATAATTATAAGCTGGTATCACTTTGAAATACCATTAGAGAGAACAAGCAGATTTCAAACCGAAACAAACACTCCAGGACCTGCTTGCAATTAAAGCATATATAATGGCAGGAGGACCTTTTTTTAGATGTATACAAATTTACACATAAGACAAATTACCTACCAATTTCTAAAGGTGATTTAAATCAACTTGAAATTATCTTGATACGTATTTATTTTATATCACATATGTATTTATTTTATAACACTGACTACGTCCAATGTTTCTAAAATTCCTCTTTCTTCCACACCCCTTTCAACAGTTAAAAAAATCAAGCCGTTTTGGCTCTTTGACCACTAGGCATGAAAGAAACTTTTATATGGTGGCGCAAGTGGCTAAGACACTGTGCCTGTTAACCAGCAGGTCAGGGTTCGAGACCCGGGTCAGCCACACAAGACACGGTGAGCTCCTGTCCTTAGCCCAGCTCTGCGACGCCAGCTGGATCCAATCGTATTGGCTCTGCCTTTCCACTGGACTAATTCAGTGGCATGGAGAGGGAGGATTTGCTGCTTGGGAAACAGCCTATCCTCCATAACAATTTAACCTAGGCTTTCGTGCTTCGCATGCAGCGCCAAGCACGATACCAGAGTCTTTCAAGACTGACGGAGGCCTGCTTTTTAAGGCAAGACAGTGCTTAAGTTGCCATACCTGGGAAAACACTGACAAGGCAAATATAGTGCTGCAATAGCAAGAACTGAACGTTACTGAACACAGGGGTCCCTTCAATTCCATCCACCACATGTCAGTGGTGAGAAACTCAACATTTATACTGGTATTAATTTCACTGTACTTGTTCTTGAAAGCGTGCAGCAGCAGAACTGAAATTTGTTTTTGTCATCACTGAAAACAAAGCAAATGTGTGAGGTGGAGCCTCTCTTAAAGTATTAAGTCACCAAGTTCACATTTTTTTTACAAATTAAACTTAGAAATAGTTACATTTAATTTTAGGTTACATGCATATTATTTGGCAGACAGGCATTTGTACTGCACACATTTTCATACTACATTTTTAGAAGAACAGAATAAACAAAGGTTATTAAGTGAAGAACACAGTGAAAGCACTAATTTAGGCACCACAGGAAACAAATGATTGATTCATATAATAAAAATCATGATCCTGTAATTGTATAATTAGAACGCTATATGTTAACACCTATTTTTGATACTACAAAATTAGATGATTTTAATTGCTATTTTCCATGTAAAATCCTATTCTGACTGCTTGAGTACCACCTTCAGAATATACTGTACCAGACTTCCAGACAACCAAAAAAATTGTCATTTCATTTAAGAGAAGAAATAATTCAACTGCTGAAAAAATCTAAGCTACCAAATTTTTCCATTGCCTGTAAAAATAAATATTAGTCACATGTGTGGTTCTGTACAGCAGGGGGCAAATATTTTGGCAGTATCATCTCTGATACTACGTGGGGAAACTGATTTACATTTCAAATGTGAATAAATTTACATAAATGAATATATTAGAGACAGGTTTATATGAATGACAGTGCAATTCTAATCTCCAGTTATGCCAGTACAAGTCCTGTGCTGGCCTGAGGTGTCACAAAAGTGCCATTAGGTAGCTAGGTCAGTGCACAGACATCTGCCAGCCTTCCCATGCCACCACAGGAATGGGGAGAAGGGGGTATTGCGCTGGCCTAAATCAATTAGATAGCATCCTGAATTAATTTTTCTGATCTTATTTATAATATACATGAAAACTATAAGAATGTAGAACCACATGAGAACTATAAACTGTCTGCTGCATACCTCTTGCACAAATGAAAATATATAGACAAAGCCAGAAAAATATGGAAACACAAGTTGTTCAGAGGCAGTTGTGGGGTTTTTAAAATGATGCGCAGGAAAAGAAGAAAATACATGACTTGGGGCCTTGTGTGACCTTTGGGGAAAAAGGCGGTGTATAAATTTAATAAATGAATAAATAAATTACATTAACTGATGCACATAGAACAATTATGGAGGTTGTAACTGGCAGTCAAGGGCCAACAATCTATTATGGCCAGACGCTCATTGGAGTCTGGGGGCTTTCTTTGGGGGATCCCAAGGGATGCAAATGACACATGGGGTTTGATCACCCCTTTACTAAGACAAGGGTCCACATTAAATGAATTCCACTAATGGTAAGCTGGTGGTGGCATATTCCTGTAACAGTGCTCTGGACAATGTTGAATGTATAAATGCTAAACATTTTTATTCTTCAATTTAGTAATCTATTCTATATGTCACACTTACTACAATGTACAAGGACTGCAAAACATACACAGTGCAGTTTCAGTTTTTCAGAACTAAAAAAGCAGTTTTAGGTATCCAATGAAAACAACAATTGTAAAGAAAATACATATTTAACATCTAGTGCTTGCAGCCAGAGCCTCAGTGCAGTGGTGCCCGATTAATGCATGGAAACCGAGTTTTGTACATGCAAGGTCCTTTTACAAATAGAATTTATTGAAAGAAATTCTGCTGATGTGAGACCATTGTGCTGAAGTTCTGACTCAAACACTTTATAATGTATTTACTTATGAATAACCTACTAAAAAGTGTGTAATAGTATGTATATCTCATTGAGAAACTGTGCAATGCTCACTTACCAATTTTGCCTCTGATTGTACAGGCTGTGGGGAAGAGGGCCCTGGAATTCCTGGTATACTAGGCACCACGGTGACCGGTCTAACAAGCTGTTCCAAGAGAATCAGAGATAACAAACATATAAAAGCATATCCTTCTTTGTAGACAATCAGAATTGTGTCTACCTTTCCAGTAAAAGGCCTGGAGAACTTAACAATTGTACAGTTGTGCCTACTAGTTGGTCCATACTCAATACTGGTTTCTTATGTGCCACACCTGGCAGGGTTAGGCCGCTGTACAGACATGTGCCAACCTCCCGACACCACCATGGGACTGAGGAGACAGGTGAGTTATGCCAGCCTTAATTGCCATAAATCCCAGCACAAGAAAAGTGCCGTAAGAAAAGTCTGTGTCACTCCTAGAGGAGTTAGGCTTCTGCACAGACATGCATTGGCTTCCCCACACCACCATGGGAATGGGGAGATAGGCGAGTTGTGCTTGCCTAAATTTGGTAGGGTTTGGACCCTGATGCGCTCAACCTTAATGGCTGAACTCTGGGTCTCGTTTAGTATTTTCCTGTTCTGCTATATATTTATTGGCTGCTTTTGTATTGTTTCATTGGTTCTGTGTAGTTTTTATTTGGCTGAAATATTTTAAGGTTACATTTTTATAGTGATTGTTTATTACTGTTTTTTATTTTGTTTTATGACCATAACTTTCATAACTTTATCTAATGTTTTATTATCTAACTTTCAGGTAGAACTGGTAGAAATTTCAATGAGTCAGTAAAGAATAGAGAGCTAATATAGTTTATCACCTTGAAGTTTATAGTTTATCATAGTTTATAGTTTATCATCCTTCCCACATGTTTGCCCTCCTCTATCTCATTGTTTTCTTCTCTTTCCTCCATACACCTCTCAGGGTGTAATCCTAACCAAGTTAGGCCAGCACAACTCATCCATCTCTCCATTCCTGTGGTGTCTGATGATGCTACTGTATGTCTGTGCCCTAACCTAATCCCACAGGAGTGGTGCAGAAGCGCCTTATGACACTTTTGCAACATCCCCAGGCCAACATGGGATTTGTGCCGGGACTTGTGCTGGCCTTTTATGTGTTAGGATTATGCTGTTAGTTTTTCTAGTCATAAGATCTAGACTCAGGTCTTTGTCATTATGCTATTAACATATGTTCCTTTTTTTGGGTGGGGGGGAAGCCTCAGGCTGGCTTATGTATGTTTGTCTGAATCAAATGAGAGTTGCTCCCACTCAGCATTAGGAGTTTTGTGGAGGTGAGGACATCTGTGAAATCCAGAAGGAGGTAGGCTGTAAATATCACACAAATACTTACTGGAACTGCAGTTGGAACATGCACATTAGAATTTGTGATTGAAGCAGGAATAGCAACAGGCATGGTCTGTCCATTAGGAAGATGCAACAACAGAGGAAAAGGACCTGGTACCGGTCTACAAAAAGAGAAATGAAAAGAAAGAATAGTGCTTCAGCACTTTTACAATATACACTGTAAACATAACACAAATGCCACCCATACTCCATAAATTGGTGCCTCACTAATAATGTCAAGCAATCTGCTGGTATTCCTAAACTCTGAAAATGTTTTCAAAGTTTTTTAAAAAAATATTTCCAAAACTTTGAAAATGACAGGCAGACCAAAGAGAGGAATAAGACTCTGAGGTTGAAATCCTAAGCACCAGTTAGGCTAACTTAAGTCCCATGCTGGCCTGAGGCTGTCATAAAAGACACCTCTGTAAGATACTTCTGTGCCACTCCTGGGGGGTTAGGCCAGTGCACAGGCAGGCATCGGCCTCCTAACACCACCAAAGAAATGGAGATCAGGTGAGTTGTGCCAAATTGGGTAGGATTGTGCCCTCAGTTTCAAAGTTTGGAACCTCTTTTAAGAAAAAATTAATCAGCTCTTTTAAACTTTTAAATAGATCAGTCCAAATAACAATTTGAAAAAATTAAGCAACAATGTGACTATAGGCAAGTAGTCTAAAACCAGAAACACAATGAAAAAAAAAGAAATTTTTTAGCAGATATTTTAAAAACTCACACTATTGGCCTATTGGAGGATGGAGCCTGTGTTATGACAGTGCTGGAAGTTGGTGAAGGTATGGCTTGCTGTATAATGACACTAGAGTCTGAACTTGCAAGCAGCACATTTGGAACCTGTAGAGAAGCTGGACGAACAATTGTTGATGTGGGTTGTGCAGTTTGCTGAAGTGACACTTCCTGTTGGGAAAAACATGAAGATCTGCTATTGTTTTTTGACTTTTGTAAGTCTAAATATACTATTTGTTGCTCACAGTGAGATCACATCAAGCTTTTAGAGACTAGTAACTTTTGTTAATTTACCATATTTACTCGAATTTAATGGTCATCTTTTCCAGATAAATTTAGTCTCCAAAATTGGGGTGCACATTTTGTGCATTAGATTCGAGTAAATAGTATTTAATAAAGTATTTTGATTATACGAATAGGTCAGTATTTAATTTAACAGTTTACTATATTGTAACAAAAATGTAACATCAACCCATTGTTGTATAAAGTAGTGTAATTTGGTAGGTAAAACATTTTTTATCTCAAGATTTATGTACATTAGATTCAATGAAACATTACATTCAAGTAAATATGGGTATTTTCAAAGCTCAGATACAAACCTTTGAACTATATTTTTGAAGAGATACTGACCTTTTCGTCACTGGTGGTGGACTCTGGATGAGGTAAAGGGCTGTCCTGGTGAGTTGTCTCAACAACTGATGGTTCTTCAATCTTATTTCTTATTATTGGTGTCGCAAGAGGTGATAAATCTAGAGGCATCTAAAAGAATTAAGATAAATGAACAACCACCAAGGCAGCATAGTAAAAGGAAGGTCTTTTAAAATAGTAAATGATTAACAATGAAGCCAGTGTTGAGTAATCAGTGCTGTAGTGTAGGGGACCACAGGGGCAGTTGCCCTGGCCAGAAAATTCTTAGGGGCACTAAAGTTCAAAATAAACAATGTAATAATAGTTCTTGGTAGCTTTCGATAAGCTGGCTACAGGCATCTTGGAAGCTCGCAAATTCACTGGGTAGCACCATTTTGGAATCTGGCAAAAGATCAGTTTTTACAGTATAGTAATATTAGAAGTTTCTTGAAAACCTTGTTCTGCCAAGGAATAAAAGAGAGGAAGTATACAAAACATTGACAAATCTACTCCTCCCATGATCCAATTGAGCACCAAGTTTAAAACTTAATCAAAACATATCAGACTGAGGCTGCAATCCTAACCTCCAGTTAGGCCAGCATAAATCCCGGAACAAATTCTGTGCTGTCACAAAAGTGCTATAACTCCACCCCACTCTGGTGGGGCAGGGGAATAGGCCAGGGCACAGGCATGTGCCAGCCTCCTCACACCACCATGGGAAGTTATGCCAGCTGAGTTTTGCTAGCCTAAATTAGTTAGGATTGCAACCTGAGTAACCTTGCAATATTGCCAATTAAGAGAGATTTCAATACAGATTTCAATACCATTACTGAAAAATCTGCATAGAAAATTAACAAGAATATTTTAATGGGTTTGCATATCCTAGCATAAAAATAATTTTCTTTAATTACAATGGTCCGTGGGTTAAGGAATAGAATATTTGCCTTGCCCTGGGTGCTAGCAACCTATGCTATGCCACTGCTAGTAGTATCATTTGAGTAACTCCTGGCAATAATGAGATGTCTAATAAAACTGGTCAGTTTCCCTTTACATTCTAGAAAAGTATCATGGAAACAGCTTTTGAAGGAAAACTGACAATAAATAGGTACAAGATGTTGTCTGCACATGTTACAAGCATCTTGCTGAAGCTAAGAGCCTCATTGGGTCTCTATTTGGATGGGAGTCTGCTTAAAAAATCCCATGAAAGCTGTCTTGAGTTCCATCAAGGAAGAAACGTGAGGCACATATTTATAATAAAAATGGATTTTTAGGTGCTAATAACTTGCAAATTGTAAATTAAGTACACTGAAGACATGGGGTGCAAGGAATAATTATAATGGAGAGTAAAATGTAAATTGTCATTAAATGATGCATTCAGTGAATAAGGTGGCAGAAGTATTAGAAGAACTGAGTGTAAACTTTAAAGTATTTGCAGAGATTTTTAAATTTTTTTCTAGGGATGAACATGTGCTACAAATGGATTTTTTAAAAGAAGGGAATACATAACTCCTGCAGATCAGTTTCTCTTTTTCTGCTATTGTAAGACTTCTAACATCAAAATCAGTTCATAAATATAGTTATAAACCCAATTTATTAACATACCTTTTTAATATCATCTTCAGAAGCTTTTTTGAATTCATTTTCAAAAGGACTTGCTAATTCATTGAATAAACCCACTTCTTCACAATTTTTCAAGAACCGAGTTGGTGTTGGAGTTTGATCTAAAGTGAAGAAATTCATGTATTTTACCACATTATTCAGGTAGACATGTATTTACAAATATTTGCAAAAATCAATATTCCGATATAACTAAACATTTGCAAATTTATCCAAAATTTGCAAATTTATCCAAACAATAGTGCAACACTAATAAAACTGAGAGGCTTTCTTTTTAATTCCTTTTTAAATTAAAGACTAGTTCTGACTGCCACCTCTTAGCAAAGTCTTTATTTTAAACCATAAGCACCTTAAGAGGACAGCAGAGGTTCTTAAGGCACAAACCTATTAATACTTGATTTAAAAAGTTAAAGATCATCTTGTCACTTAGGCTGCAATCCTAACCTGCAGTTAGGCTAGGAAAGCCCCAGAAAAAGTCCTGTGCTAAAATGGGGTGACACAAAAAACTGTAAGGCACTTCTGCTCAACTTCTGGCGGTTTAGGCCAATGCACAGGCATACGCCAACTTCCCCTCACCACTGCAGGAATTTAAGCCAGGTGAGTTAGACTGGCCTAAATTTATTAAGATTGTGCCCTTGGTTTGTAATCTGCGCTTTGAATAAAAGGGGAAGTCAATGGATAGTTCATTTGTTTAATATTTTTCATCTTTGGGCTACAGAGGAGGGAGCACAGCACTGAACTGGAATCTCCAGATTAAGTTGTTATCAAACAGCACAGAACTATACAAAATGTTTACTTCTCTGATAAACTTAACTGAAGATACATTTGGGAATGGTGTGGACCATGGCACAGGAGCAGCACAGAGAAGAGGAAGTGGCCAAAGACCATCCACAGCATAGTTTTAGAAAAATTATTTTTTAAGCCTTTACATTGTTTATTTTTATTTGAATGAATAAGTAAATTCCTAATTCATTCAAATAGGCTTATTACAGACATAAGGTTTGGACTGCTAAAACAGTCTAGTAAACTTCAATTTCCATTTCATTGCTGAGCTCAATGCACAATAAACATTCTAATACACAATTAACAATCAAATAGACAGAAAGCCACTATTTAAGTGCTGAAACTGATTGACAAGGGTATAAACATTCATGATAATGAGATTTCTATTTCTAAGTTCTAAGGCTGCAAACCTACCTTCAGTTAGACTGGCAAAAGCCCTGGCATAGGTCCTATACTGGTCTGGGGATGTCACAGAAATGTCACAAGGCACTTCTGCTCTACTCCTGGGGGGTTAGGCCACTGCAGAGACATATGCCAATCTCTCCCCCTTAGATTATCACCACTGACAATGTAGGTCAAAGACTGACAGGATAGATCGTGGTGTCCGAACCCTGGGTTGGAGGACAGATGCAGCCTTTAGTGAGCCTCAACATGGCCTGCAGCAAGACCCCTCCCTCTGGCCCCCAGACAAGTCTTGTAATTCTCCACGTTGTCTCTAATACACTCTTATATGTATATTTATTCTAATTTGAAATGTGGTGGCAATAGAAAGCCACACTTATTGGTCAGCCGCCATCTAAAGCTCCCATGTTGTATTTGTGGAAGTGTTTGCATTTTGGAATACAACTGCATATACAGTTGTATTAAAAAGAAAAGGCTGTATCAAAGTACACTCTTGGATCCAGTTCAGAATATCTATTATGTGGTTTATACTCTGCCTTTCCCATGCCAATTCAAATGCCCAAGGAAGCTTACAAAGCTTTAGTTCCTCCCCTTTTGCTATCCTCACAACAACCCTGTGAGGTAGTTGAGGCTGAGAGTGAGTGACTGGCTCAAGATTACTCAGGAAGCACCATGGCCAAGAAGGGATTTCAACCAAGATTTTCCTGTCTCAGTCCAACTCCCTAACCTCAAGAATGCATTTATGTTATTGTATATTAAGATTACCTGTAATGTATCACACAAAATTCTACCATAATTAGTATAGTAGAATTCAAATTTCTTTTGATAATGCCACAGTTTCCTAATATGTAACCACCACTCAGTATTTTGCTTATCAAGCATGGACTTTCCCAAAAATAGAAGCCCATGTTAATTGGGGTTATTCTTTCTCCATAATATGTATTTTATGAGTTTTGTACATTAAGGATTGATATCAATAATATTATTCTAAAGCAGGGGTAATCAACCTATAGAATACCACCCTAAAATCATCCAGTCTGTGGTCTACAAAACATATAATCACCTGTGATTGTCTTAAAAAAAGGTTTATAATTCTCTGTCAGGCTTATATCATATAAGGACTTCTGCATCTGGGAGGTCTGCATGTATCTGTTGAAAGTGCATTGTGTTCTTATAACTGATGGGCCTAATTGCCTGGATCCTATGTGGAAGAAGGTTGCCAATTAGGCTATGCTGAGATGTTCCTTAAATCTTTTTATAAATGACAAAGGTGAAGACTGACAAAGGGTACAATCCTACTCAGAAGTAAGTCCCATTCTGCTCTATGGGGCTTACTCTCAGGAAAGTGTGTTTAGGATTGCAGCCAAAGACTTTTCCTTTTTTGGAAGCTGGGAAAAAAGGGACATTTGAGAGGTCCATTTTAAAAACTCTTAAAAATATGGAGAGAACAATCTATATTTTATAACAATTGATTTAGTATCAATAAACATTTTGATTACTCAGTTTATAAATAGAACCAAAACTACTTACAGATATTTTATCTCATAATTAAATCAATGTAATGTGCACACAAAATAGGATTGATGTACAATCAGTGCTTCATTCTAATTGTAAGACATTTGCTATATGGTTTGTACAAAATGTAATTTAACTGGATAATGCTTATTATTTATATTTACAAAGTGTTCACAGAATCTGAGTCATTTGAGAGGTCACTGAATAACACATTGCAAACATTTTATTGTTAAAGGAATACTTTAACTTCATATTGCTTCATATGAATCTACAGAATTTGAGTCACATAAAGAAAAACACAAAATGTGTGCATATTCCAGAAGACATATTAATAAAATATATACTAACCAGCTACAATGACACTGTCATTTCGAGCTGGACCAAATTTCAGTGTCATCTCATGTTTATGTTTATGGACAGCCAAATGATCCTCGTTGGTAAAACGCTGTGGCAAAAAGTTTTAAAATATAGTTACAAATTTGGACTGAAGTGATAACATGGAGAAAATTTTTTACACACATTAAAAGCCATTTGGAATAAGGCAATAGCCAATTTCAAAAAGAAGAAAAACAAAAACAAAACAAAAAACCTGAAGACAGAATTTTAGCCTTCAATGGTCTTAAGTCTTTGGAAAGACATTCAAATTAACTCTCTACTGCAGGTAGCATCTTCACAAAATCCAATATTAATACTGTACATATTAAATACTATACACCTATTAAAATTCAGAGGCTTTACCCATTTTTTGACCAAGTTTTCAAGCCACCTTTGATTATTAGCTACACACCAATTTCCAGATTTTAACTATAGTTAACAAGTATGACAATCTCTTAAAGTTGCTTCCAACTTTAAAAGCTTTTGCGCCAAACTTGAAGAGGTGTTTGTACCTTGAAAAGCTTAAAAACCAGTATAAATATAGATGAACAGTTTCTGAAAAACACCTTAATGTACATTCAAGTGCAAATGGAATACATGTGCACATCGTTCATGGTGACCAAGATTCTCAATACTGTATTACTGCCATACAAATAAGGAAATTTCTTCACCCATATGCACCCATTGTTACTGCCATACAGATAATTTTATATTTAGGAATATAAATTGGTATTGCTTTTTAGAAAGTGGTCCAGGTAAACTTCTCCAGATCAGTCTCAGAACTTTTCAGTCTTAGGAGCCCTTGAACTTGTTAAGCAAGTCTCAGGAGCCCCATCAGTGCATGGGTAGTCTTGGGGAGAACAGAGCTGTCGTGTAGCTAGAGCTGTGCAATACTGTAAGTGCAAGCTCCCAACTGTGAGCAACCCTGCCAATTTGTCCTTGGAGCCATTCAGGCAGCCACAGCAACACACTGTTTTGTATGCCATTGTCCACACACAGAAATGGGTTAAGGGGATAGTGGTTTGTTTTTACAATTCCCAGCGGGTTGTGATCCTCAGGTTAGGAATCACTATTCTAAAACAAAGGTATAATAGTAATTTCATGTAGTAGGCCAAATTGCTTTTATGGTACTGTGAAGGTTAGGAAGTGACTTAATTAACCAGGAAGTGACATTATTAAACGGGTGACAACCAGAAATAAGCAATTCTCACATAGAAACTCATTAACTGCAAATAACAGAACTACATACATCTTGCTAATAATTTCAAATTATGAAAGAGCCCAACTATCATGAAGGGCCAGAGAAATTGCTTCTGGGGGCTGCTTCTTATCCTTGAGCCTTATGTTTGTCACCTATTCTACACCATAATAACTAAAACAAGGCTGTCCCTTTAATGCTTTCAGACAAGTGCTGATAATTATGTTTGAAGACTAATTTTCTGATATATATTATTTACAGTTTGTAATCAGGTGCTCTCACACAGGTACGGTTGTATAATAATTACAATGTAGATGTAGACAGCAAGTCCAATATCCTCAACAACTTTTAACATACTCAAAATTTATGCTCCTGAGCTATCAGACTACCATATTAGTTAAGGTCCTGTAAGTACTTTGGCCATGAGTGTTTTCAAAAATTGCAGTTCCTGCAAATCCTGGACTCTTACAACCACTTCACTTTATGACACCACATAATCTACTCCAATGTTTTTCCTGCTTGTATTACGAGTATAAGTCACTGGCGTGGCCATGAGCTTGTTAAATCAGCTGTCCTAACAGGTGCCAAACCACCTTCGTTCCTCTCTTCCACTACTATATGGGATCTTGAAAACCTTTAACCAAAGAAGTTGTCTCTTTGAGGCAATGGAGTAAGTTTGCGAGTCTGAATTGAGATTCATCAGCCATTTTTGATGGGATTAAATATTATATTGTATGTGTGTCCCCCCTCACCAGTCTTATTGCATTTAAGGGAGGAGTTTTTTATTATCTCAGGTTTTACTTCTTATGGTAGTAGTACTGGTATTTCTTAATGCAATGCCATTCAGTTCTATCTTTCTTTTTTTCTTTTTGAGGAAAAGAAAATGGCATTCCTGTTTGTTGCTAATGATTACTACTGATGAATAATTACCCTCCTGAAACATTGCACTCCTGTGTTCAGTTCCCCTCCTTTGGGAAGAAACTAATAAAGGAATGAATCAATACAGTCAGGCCTGCCTATTAAATAGCACAGGTAGAATGAATGTCTTGTCATATCTTGCTGTTTGCTCTCTCCGACATTTGTGTGCAACAGAATCAAGTATAGAATACAATGAAACACAAATGCAAAGTCCAATCCTTTCCAACCTTCCAACACTGATGCAACTACAATAAAGCACCAAACAATCCCTTCGCTCCAATCATTCCCTATCCCAGTCCATGCCCCATTGGCAGAGGTACAATGGTACTGGGAAGACTGATAGGATTGGACTCTATACAGAAACTTGACATTGGAGTAATTTTTCTTTAAAAAAGCAAAACTTAATTTGTGACTGCAACCTGAGCAAAGAAGTTTCATACGCACAAAGAAGTTGCTGGATCTGTCAGAAAACTGTAGAGAATCTTCATCTTAATTTTTTTTTCAATAACAAATTATGGCATGACTATTATTGATAACAATTATATCCAGAACAACTTTGTCATTACAACAGTTATTCCAATACACACACATTCATACCCTGCAATATGAACTCTTGAAGTACTGTATACTATAATTATCTCACAATTAAAAGTTAAAACCTCCACTATATACATGGAAATGTCTAAGGCTAGTAATACACTTAAGTTTTTTAAATTAATTTTTAAAATTAAAGAATATTCATGGTGTTAATTTCCATTTCTATGTCTTTGACTATAATCTGAATAAATGGGATTTTATTGGTTGTTCTTTACCCATCCTGTCCTTAGGGTACTTTTACTATCCAAAAGAATATACAGGTGTTCCTCATTATCCACTAGGATTACATTACAGAACCTCCCATAGATTAAAAAAATCTGTGGATAAAAAAAATGGAAAATAGACTTAAAGAGTAGACCTCAACCTTTTGAAGAGTACGGCCCAGGACCGTGGGATAAAAATGTCCCACAGCCCAGGAGGGTTGCACACGCACAGTTCCATTCAGAACTTATGATCTAGGGTGGAACTGGGGGTAGCCTGCTCCTGCTAATTACTCTCCTACTGTAACTTTGCATTTTTGGAAAATTGTCACCAACATCTTGGTCATATTTAGCCAAAAACCATGTATTGCTTTATTTTCTGTGACGAAAAATATACATGGGGTACAATATCAATTTTTCTTTGGGGAGAAAAATAAACACTAGTTTCGTTTTTAATGGAACTCTTCTTTTGGCATTAGAGTGATTCTGAGGTGTATTAACTGTCTAGCCAAAAACCACAGGGAATAGTTAATTTGCATTTCTAAGCCTTAGGTGGCTTTTGTAGTACTAACACTATAAACCCACACATGTTCACTCAGAAGTTAACCCCACTGTATTCAATGAGGCTAACTCTAGGTAAGCCTGTTCAAGATAAAAAAAAGCAGGCCTCTGTCAGTCTTGAAAGACTATGGTATCGTGTTCTGCACTGCATACGTTGCATGCGAAGCACAAAAGCCTGGATTGGATTGTTATGGAGGATGGGCTGTTACCCAAGCAGCAAATCCCCCCTCTCCACACTACTGAATTAGTCCAATGGAAAGACGGAGCTAATACGATTGGATCCAGCTGGCATTGCAGAGCTGGGCTAAGGACAGGAGCTCACCTTGTCTTGTGGGGCCAACCTGGGTCTCGAACCCTGGCCTGTTGGTTAACAGGCACAGCGCCTTAACCGCTTGCACCACCCACAGCCCTCCCTGTTCAAGATAGCAGACACAGTAATTGGTTATAAAACTTTTGATGGCTGAATCCATGTTTTATAAGGTTTGGAACATAGCAGCCAGCCTTACAAAAAATCTAAATTTCTGATAAAGCAGGAAGGCCAAATGTACCTGCACACTGAAAACCAAAGCCCTCAAACTTTGTGAAATCCTGTGTAGTAGATCAATGTCTGAGCAATTTCACAGCAGGGAAAGTTTTTCCTAGAACAGGATTTTGTGTTTGGTTCAGAATTAACATATGAATTATTTATTTAAACTATTTATATCCAAGCCTTTCCCTTTCTGTAAGGATATTCCCAATAATTTTAATAATTATAGCTTTACTGTTGCACAGCACTTGTGCAGATTTGTTTATTAAAACAGATTTTTTAAAGCAAATATTAAATTGCAATCCTAAGCATGCCTTCTCAGAAGTAAGACCCATTCAATAGTACTTACTCCGAGGAAAAGTGTGGTTAGGATTGCAGCCTGCTTTTTCAAAAATGTTTAAGCTATGTCGCTGAACCTAATTTATGCCAGAAGCACCTGAAATGTTATTCTAAATTTGTTTTTAATGCAAATGTCCCATAGGGTCAACTTCTTTAGCCAACCAATTTGGATTTTGTGGATTAACTCTACCCCAAATTTTATGGGAATATTACTAAAAAGGAAAAAACACAACACCTTAAATAAAGGAATGAAACTATTTAACACTGTGCTAAAAAAAACCCGCAACGAACAGTATTTCAGTACACATTTTAATCCAATAATTACTGGTATATATTTTGGCAATGGAATACTACATCCAAGCCTTGTTTTTAAAATTTCTTACATCTTGGGTAATTAATTCTAAAAATCAGATTGCTGATCAAATAGTTGATTGCCCCCTCAATCTAATCTTCAGCATTCATATTCTCTGTTGGATCAGAACTATCACACAAACAGGCTGAGTTCCAAGAAACAGTCTTCATTGCTGGATCAGGTGGCATTGCAGTTCAAGAGAGTCAGTGGTATTAGCCTCAACAAAAGGCATCATTTGCAGAGATAGGGAATGACTCCTATGAATGAATGATGAAAATCATGAATGAATGATTTTTAAACACCAACTACAAATGTTCTTAGCACTCAAGTTAATGTAAACCTCAACTTCTTTCAATACTGCGTTTTTTACGGTGAACAATATAATAGAACTAATATAATAGATCCAATATATATTACCTGTCCACATCCAGGGGCAGTGCATAAAAAGGGTTTGTCATCACTCATATTCCACAGGTCCTTGAATTACCTACAATAGAAACAATAAATCCAATGTTTCAGGGTGATTACCCCACATTAACTAAAAACTCTGAACAATCCTAACCTGCAATTCTGTACTTCTTTGAATTTTCCCAGTCAAGAATCTCAAAGGAGCAAGACACTGGGCCCTTTGTACCCACAGGTACATACAAAGGTGGACTGAAAACATTTTAAAAAGAACTCCACAAAAGTTCTTTATAATTCTGAAGGGTTTTTCTCCGCCGCCCCCCCCCCCTCCCCACAGTCCAAAAGTACTGCCCAACTTCCTCCCCAGCCCAACAGTACTGCCTACTGAAGTGCATTATATGTAGCTGCTGGCTCTGGAACTCTTCAATCCCTCCAGATTAAGAGCAAAGTCCAGCTGAAATGCTTGCGGGATTTCCTCTTCACTAGCGATGCTGCTTTTACTGCTCACTCTGCCGAAGATCTCCAACTACTTATGGACCATTTTAGCAAAACCTGCCAAAACTTTGGACTAACTGTCAGCTTGAAGAAAATACAAGTCATGGGTCAGGATGTGGATCCAACTACCTGTATTACAATCTCTGAACATGAACTGGAGGTTGTCCATGTCTTTGTGTACCTCTATGTACCTCACAGAGGTACCTCAACTATCTCTGACACTCTCTCCTTAGATACTGATTTGAATAAACATATTGGTAAAGAGGCTACCATGTTTTCCAGACTTACAAAGAGAGTATGGCTTAACAAGTTCACAGAACATAAAAAGATCCAGGACTATAGAGCCTGTGTCCTGAGCACACTCTTGTACAGCAGCAAGTCCTGGACCCTTTATGCATGGCAGGAAAGAAAGTTGAACACTTTCTATATGTGCTGTCTCTGACGTATTCTTGGCATCACCTGGCATGACAAAGTCTCAAATGTGCTGGTCTTGGTCAATGTGCTGGTCAAATGTTCCAGTCTTGGAACGTGCTGGAATCTCTAGCATATACACACTTCTGAAACAGCGACGTCTACGCTGGCTTGGGCATGTTGTGAGAATGGCTGATGGTCAGATTCTGAAAGATCTTCTATATGGAGAATTAGTGCAGGGAAAGTGCTATAGAGGGAGACCACAGCTGCGATATAAGGACATCTGCCAAGAGGGATCTAAAGGCCTTGGGAATGGACATCAACAGCTGGGAAGCCTTGACCTCTGATCGTTCAGCTTGGAGGCAAAAAGATGCAACATGGTCTTCTCCAATATGAGGAGACACTTGTTTGGCAGGCTGAAGCAAAGAAACAGACCCGGACTGAAGGATGCCAACGATGGCTCTGGCTCACCTTGATTACAGTGTTCAACAGCCCTGGATCACCCAGCAGCACTTTACCAAACATCAGCTTCTCTGTGAAGGCAATGCTAAGGTGGAACAAGGGAAGCCTGCCACAGTTTACACCTCTCACAGTGTCTCACCTGATGTCTTCCTCCAGCCCAGAGACACTGGCAGCAGTCAACGTGGAACAGCCAACCAGCCCATCATTCAGGCAGGCTATCTCTGTGTCTTAAAGCAGCTAAAGCACAGAATTTGCATATACTGTGTATAGCTCTGATTCTTAAACTCTCCAGATGTATAGCAACATACTATTCAAATATACATGAAAACACTGTACCTGGCAGATTTCACATCAAAGCCAAATTTCATAGGGTGTATAATTTATTACAGTCTTCTTTTCATGTCAGTGGTTCTGAAATGCAAGGAAAAATAAGTAGTCAATTTCTTTCCTCCATTACCTAATTAATTCAAATGGATTATTATACATCCTTAATTAATTCAGAAAAGCACTGTGATGTAGCCATCGTGATGTAAAAATTTGTCTTTTGGAAAACCAAACAAAATTTTGCAAATTTTATTAACAATTTGCATTTATTTACAAATGAGCAAATTTTACAAAGCTGTTTACAAAAGGGCATTCCTCTTGCCCTTTAGTTTTAGAAAGCCATATGGATACTGCAGATTTCAGAGGGATCCATGCCTGGGAATAAATGGGAATACATTGCCTAAGGCCATGTAGTGAGTTCAAGACAGAGGTAAGGTCAGAATGCAGAAATTCATGATTGCAAATCGCGTATATAGTGCAATGCTGAATTGACCATCCCTCTTACACTTCTTAAATAAGAAAATGATTTCTACCTCACTTTTCTACATAGTTACCAAAAGTAACAAAAATACTAATAAATTGTAAGAAAATAAATTAAAAGGTTGTTCTTAAATTACTGCATGTGTCAAGCCTCAACCTCCCTCCCCCCAGAAAATATTTGATGATCCAATTGGGAAGCATTTTGATTACAAAAGTTGTTCAGGTTTGGATTTCTCCTGAAACATGCAAAAGAGCCAGCATAAGAAAGGAAGCTTCAGAGCCTCATGATGACTTCCATGTTTTCTACACTATCACTTTAGCAGAAAAACCTATATATAGCACTATTCAAATCAGAACTAAATCAGAACAAAGCTTGACTTCAGATATAAAGGAGGAAGGTAAATGGCACTGTGGGAAAGAACAAAGGAAGGAAAACACTGGTTGCAGTTATCAGAAATGGTAGCCTTTCTAATTCAGACTTTTAGATGACTTCCGCCCATGAGAAAAATAAAGTGCGGATGGGGGAAGGAAGGAGGTCAGTGCTGCTCTGGATTTTATAGGTGGTTAGTGAAACTAAAATACTTCGCTCAAGGTCATTTCTCAGGACTGTTGCCAAAGCAAAACCTGAATTCACATTTCCTAATGTACTTTTGTAGCTCACTTAAAAAATTAAACATTAAGGAACCAAGTAAACACAATTATAACTATCATATGATCCAAATTTTAACTGAATAGATTTGCTGCTTTTACTGGTACACCAGTGGATTTGGCATTCTATAATAAGCAGTTTGGATTGGAAAATCTGTTTACACTTTTACTACTGTATAGTCAGGTTCCCTTTATATTAATATCAGCATGGGCAGTTAGCAAAGTTCCTGTTGATAGGGAATTAACTTGGATCCCCAAACCAGACAGCTTTTGCCTAAAGTACTGATTTCATTAAATAGAACATTATGGGCAAAATCCAGAATAACTATGGGGAGTCCTTGCTCCAGTGTAAGAACAACTTACTCTGGATTCCAAAATAAATTTCCCCTAGGTTTTCACTATGTGGTGCAGTAACTACGGGTGCACGTAAAGTCTCTTTACATAGTTACTCTGGATTTGGGGGTTAATCTACATACAGGATTTAAATCACAACAGAATAGCATAATACTATTAAGATTCAAAAGAAGGTTATCCTTCTTCTGGAAAATATCCTTCTTCTTCTTTCTAGCAGGAAGTGTTTTTTTGGTCTGAAGAAGCATACAGGAGTTCCACCATCCTGATGTAAGCATATATATGAAGAAGCATACAGGAGTACCACCTCAGTGAGAACTAGGCCATGATCATCCTGAAAAGCAGGGGAATGAATACTAGAGCACATTCATCATACTTCTTTTAGCCAGAGTTTATTTATTTCCATTAATGTAAATATGAATCTCAACACAGACTTCACTCACCTTTCTTGGCATTAAATAAATTAAAAGTTGATTTAAAAAAAAATTAAATAAAGGACCCTTTCTTGTCAAAGCTAAGAAACCATTGATTATGGATGGGGCAATATTTCTATGCCTCAGAGCCAGACAAACGTAAATCCAAAATGGATTATTTTCAGATTATGTTTTGCATGTATAATCTGATTCTGCATCAAGCCATAACAACCTAAGTCTGTTAAGCATTCTCCTTAACATTCTCCTTAATGCTTAATAGACTTAGGTTGTTATAGTTTGATGCAGAATCAGATTATACAGGCAAAACGGTAATAACCTGAAAATCATCCATTTTGGACTTATGCTCGTCTGGCTCTGAGGTACAGATTTGCCAAATACATTTTATCTATATGCCAACTCTATGAAAAGTGACTATGAGAATATTTGTAAATTCAGTAATAGTTCTTTTAATGAAAAACATGAAACATAGCTATTCTATGATCATGTGGTCACCATAAGTTGATGAGAACAAGGAGATGACTGTAAAAATTGAACTTTTCTTAAAGGAAAAACCTGAAAGCAAAATTTCTGAAATTCATCTGCAAAGGTTTCTAGTATTCTAAGATCATGGGAACAAAGTAGGTTTGCCTGATGTGTTACTGTGGAAACATACTACCATTTCCATCACATCTTTCACTAAATCTTCCCAAAAAGGACACACATCTGTACCTTTGAGTTTATGTACAAAATCAGGCAACTTTTAGTTAAAAGAAATTCTCAGGAGAGCAAAAGGCAATTTATGTGAAGGATGGTGAGATCTGGGGATAACACAAAGTACTTCTGACAACAAAGTACGTATTTCTAGCACCTAGTCAACTTACAGTACCATCCCAAGTAAAAAGCAGGCCTCCGCCAGTCTTGAAAGACAATGGTATCGTGCTCGGCCCTGCATACGCTGCACGTGAAGCACGAAAGCCTGGTTTGGATTGTTATGGAGGATATGCTGTTACCCAAGCAGCAAAACCCCCTTCTCCACGCCACTGAATTAGTCCAATGGAAAGGCGGAGTGAATACGATTGGTTCCAGCTGGCGTCGCAGGGCTGGACTAAGGACAGGAGCTCACCCTGTCTTGTGGGGCCGACCCAGGTCTCGAATCCTGGCCTGCTGGTTAACAGGTACAGCGTCTTAACTGCTTGTGCCACCCACAGCCCACATCATCCCAAGTAATGGTTATGTGAATGGAAGGCATTAAAGGCAAACTATCAATAGAACATGAGGAGCATATCTCCTACACATCCTTATGCAAGAGAAAGGGGCCCTTTGCATTAGTGAAATACATTTTTCTTTTTTGAGGGAGGATTTTGTTCAGGGAAGTGTTATTCTGATGTGATCCAGAGTTTTCTGTCATAAAGGTCTGACAACTTAAGCAGATAGTAGAAAACACTATAACGACACATTCATGCTTCATCTTGATGCAGTTTGTTTAATTATAATCTATCAAGACTGAAACTGCAGAGACTTTACACATAACTGCAGTAAACCTAAGTACGTAAACTTTCCACAACTAAAAATATGTGTGTTGCAGATATTGGAAATTACTACAATTCCTTATACGACAACCTACCTACAATTACTGGTAGGTTATTTTTCAGGATCTGGCCTCAGTTAAAAGCAGACAAATCAGTGGTGGACTCCATCAGGTTCGCACCTACTCTACAGAAATTGTTTACAAGAGATAGGACATATAAAGTTTTAAAACAGCCATTTAAAAGTGGCTGCCAGATGAGCATAGAACTGGTTGTTAATTTCTTTTAATCCCATCATTGAGACAAATCTATAGTCAGACCTTCCACCCCTCAAGTTTAACCCTCAACTTATCCCAAGGTCATAAAAACTTCCATTATTTTTGGCTAAAAACCTGCCTGTGTAAAAACCTTGACTTATATTCAAGTATCTCTGGTAGCATACTGCACTCCAGCAAAAGATCCCAGAAAGTGCCCTGGCCACTGTATTCTACACCAGCCAAATGCTCAGGCTATCTTTGAAGGGAAATAACATCATTATCATGTTCATTATCAAATCATTATTTATTAAATTTATTTATAATCTGCCTTTTTCATAAAAAAACTCAAGGCAACGAAAATAAACTTTAAAAACATCATCATTCAAGACAACAGTTAAAATCACATAAATAATAAAATACGTATAAAAGTAGCCACAATGGAAGTAACAGGAGACAGTAGCTTCTTAAAAAATCATATCTATAAAAGCAAAGTGTTAACAATATTTTAAAAGTCTGTATGTTCAGAACGTTTTCCTAAAAAGAAATGTTTTCAGGCCTCGCTGAAAGGTTTTGAGGAGCAGTTTTTAAATCAAGAGGGAGGGAATTCCACAGGGTTGGTGCCACTACTGAGGCCATATTTCTTGTCATCACCGCATGCACCTCCATAGGCAGCAATACTTGTAAAAGGGCCTTATCTGATTACCTGAGGGAACAAGCTGGATAGTATGGAAGTGAAGTTTTCACAGATAGCCTGGCCCCAAGCCATATAACCACACTGAGTTACAATAATCCAGACAATCTGACTAAGGCACAGATTACTGTGGTCCAATCTAATTTCTTAGGAAACTGTGAAAATAACATACAAGCCAAAGTTGTGAAAATGCTCCTGGACACAGCTACAAGCACAACCTGAAATTCCAAGTACAAGGTGAGGTCTAGAAAATACCTCAGGATGGTTAGCCTGATCTTTTAAGGAAAGCACAACTCCAATCTTGAAAAGGCTATAAACCAGGTCCCCTACTGACCAACAGCAATTCTAAATTTCACTTGATTCACCTACATCCAGTCCTTCACTGCAGTTAGGCATCAGTTCAGCGCATTCAGAGACTCTCTGGAACCAAATGGAAAGAAGAGGCAGCGCTAGGCACCGCCAACATATTAATGATACCATACCCCAAACCCTTGATGACCTCTCACAGCAACTTCAAATAAAGGTAAAACAAGATGACATTCTGCAGAATAGCAACAACCAGCTGCAGGCCCCGTTTTCACTTTCTAGAATAGGCACACACATCCTGTAGCACACACATCTTCTCCTAAGCTGCAGACAGCCACCAATGCCTGCTGCAATTTTTTTTTACACAATTGCCCCATAGCAACTACAGACAGAAAAACACATGTGCTCCAAAAGGCATTCATCTTCTTTCCTTATCTTTCCAGCCCACAAAATAAAAAGTTGAGATCTGGAACCAGAACCAGAATAAACTTTATTGGCGTACATCACAAAACAACAACCAAACCAGACTGCTGGTAAGGTAACAATTTCTTACAGCTACTATAAGGTGACAAGAACAAATGAAGCCTAAAAAGTTGTGTACTGTAATAAAAAAACCAAGAAAAGAAAAAGGTATATTGAATTTAAAACCTAGAATATCCATCATACATTATGTAACAATTTTCATTAAATTTAGCCACAGTAAAACCTTGGACTGAGAGTGTTTTGCAAGGCAAGCAAACATTTCTAATAAATTTTGACTTGCAATACAAGCAATAATTTGTAAAACAAGCCAAAATCCCCAACTGGGACACAGCCAGTTTCAGTGCTCAGCCAACACCTGCACAGCCTCTCCTAGAGACCAGCCTATTTATGTCTACTCTGAAGTAATCCCATTAGAGTCAGTGAGGCTCACTCCTATGTAAGGTGTGCAATGGAAAAGAACCCAAGATACATAACCTTGCATGTCTACTCTCAAGCAAACCGGTTCTTAGTGGGTGCCTCTGGCACAGAAGGAACATCCTCCCCAAATTTCACACTTCTAGGCTCGGCAGTTTTGGCTGGGTGTTGATGAGTCTGTCAGTGACTTTTCAGTTATATATATATTGTACATTTTGTACAGTTGCACATTTTGGGTTACGGAGTGAATTGTCTGAGTTTCTATTATTTCTTATAGGAAAATTTCTTGGCTATACAAGTGTTCTGGATTACAAATATGCTTCCGGAATGAATCACGCTCATAAAACAAGGTACTACTATATTTCAAAACCATCAAGGAACTTTAAAACACTATCGCAGGGATTCTCAATCTTTTTTGTCTTTTATGCGCTAAAACTGTCAAGGCACACCATCAGTTTTTTTACCATTTTAAAGTCATACCATACTGATGCTAAGGTATGATGCAAATCCCCCAAATGCCAAATTAATAAATGACCTTTTCCAAACTCTTGTAGCATCCTATCTGCCATCCACAGTTGAAAATAATTTTCTTTATCACATCCAGCATAAAACCAATTTCCTTTCTACCCATCTACCTGAAACAGATAATATAGTTGTTTGTATCTATGCACTAGCTTCATAAACAAGCTTGATCTAGGGGCTCTCTAGTGACCCTTCATATTAGCTGCTACTCACCCCCAACATGAGGGAAGGCAGTCAGAACCCAGCAGGGATCCTTGACTAGCAAAAGAGGACCTACTGACTGAGGCTCCCTACACAAGAATCCTATTGGAGTCAAGGCAGGGGTAGGGGAGGAAACCGGAATAAATCACATTGGCTTTAGAGCCTTGTGTTCTTTGTTCAACTGTGGTACAAACGAATAGTTGTTGGTTGTTGTTCAGATGTTAAATTGTGTCCAACTCAGTGAATCCCATGGACTGCAGCACACCAGACCCCCTATCTTCTACTAACTTCCAAAGTTTGTCCAAAGTCATGTTCATTCACTGACACTTTCTAATTTTCTCTGTCATCTCCTTATCCTTCAGTTCTAAAGAGTTCTCTCTTCTCATGATGCATCCAAAGCATTTGAGCTCCAGCTCCAACATCTGTCCTTCCAATGAACAGTTGAGGTTTATTTCCTCTAGGACTGACTGAACTTGCAGTCCAAGGAAATCTCAAGAGTTTTCGCCAATACCATAACCTGAAGGCATCCAATTATTTAGGGTTCAGCCTTCTTTAGGGTCCAGCTCTCACAGGGATACATTATTAGAGAATCACAGGTTATTGGTACTTTTTAAGACTGTGACCTTTTTAAGATTTTGAACCCTTTTGGGATTAGTTATGTGATTTCCTGAATAAACCACTTCGTGTACTTTTATTGAAAAGCGGTACATAAAATACTATCCATACCCTACAATCCAGAGTAACTACGGGGGCACATAACAGACATTACGTGTACCCGTAGTTACTGCACCACCTAGTGAAAACCTATGGGAAATTCATATTGCAACCCAGAGCAAATTGTTCTTACACCGGAGCAAGGACTCCCCGTAGTTACTCTGGATTGCTCCCTAAATCATTATCATCTCACCTATCCATCTACAGCACACAGAAGAGGAAGGTGTCATGTGTCTTCCAACATCATCTCTATATATAATACATACATATATATTATATATACATATTTTGTACATATACATGTATTATGTATGTATAATCTACATACATGAGTGAGTGTGTGTGTGTGTGTGTGTGTGTACATACATATATGCATACGTGTGAGTGTATATATATACTTATATTAATACCAGCCCGCAACTGTCACTTGCAGAGGTACAGCAACTTCCTTAAGAAAAAACCACTCCCTTTCGAGTATTTCTTTTGCCTCCAGTTAGAAATTACAATTAGAAATTATATGGATATGTTTGGTTTATAATCTACATAAAAGCCTTGATCTGTGCTTGGGGTGTCTGCACATTCCATGTCAATCAAGCAGGCTGAGGGTTCTATTCCCATGTGTCTCTGGGGCATAGAAGGCTGAGGAGAAGAACTGTCAACAATCCCTTCCAACTGTCATTTCTAACAGTCTCTGGGAAAGATAACAGGCCAGCCTGAGCCCAGGAGTGCAGCTGAGGAGAGAGGAGACAAAGGTGCGGCTGAGATGCTCAAAAGGGGGGTTGTTTCCTTTACTGACAAATGTTGTTAGATTGCACCTCCACAAGCCAACAGCTGCAGGCTGTTACTAGGACATAAATGTGTTTGTGTGACGGTGTGTGACTTATGTGTGTTTGAAGTGGTATATATTTATATCTATAAATACTATAGATATCTATAAATACTATAAATTTATATCTATAAATACTATAGATATAAGTAAATATACACACATATAGGTGTACACATACATATATACGTGTTTAGATATATATACATACACACATATAATACACACATAGCTTAATACATGCAAACACACACATATGTACATATATATATACACTCAAGCACACATGTATATGTACACAGACATGCATATATATGTCTTTATACACACATATATGTATCTTTATACACACATATGTAACTGTATATATACACATGTGTGTAACTGTATATACACACGTGTGTAACTGTATATACACACACGTATGTAACTGTAAATACGCACACATGTATGTATCTGTATACGCACACATATATATGTATCTGTATAAGCGCACATATATATGTAACTGTATGTACACACATGTATGTAACTGTATATACACACATGTATGTATCTGTATATGCACACATGTATGTATCTGTATATGCACACATGTATGTAACTGTATATGCACACATGTATGTATCTGTATATACACACGTATGTAACTGTAAATACGCACACATGTATGTATCTGTATACGCACACATATATATGTAACTGTATATGCAGATGTGTATATACAAACACACAGAGCCCACATAGAAAGAGGGTATGTGACACCTTCTGTGACACCCCAGGGAAGGCGCCCTGTCACATAGGGGAGCACATAGGGAGTGGGGGAAGGAGGGAGGGAGAGGGCGGTCTCTCTCTCGGCCAAGGAAGCTCTCGGAGGCTCCATGGAGAACAGGGGTGGGGGAGGAGGAGCCCCCCATAGCTCAGCGGCGCCATGTTCCAGCCTCCCAGACAACCCCCACTCTTCCCTCCTCTCCCCTCCCCGAGCAGGCTCTGCGGCTCCCACCGGCTCCCGGGGACGAAGCCTGCAGCCACACCCGACCCGTTACGGAGGAGAGGGAGAGGAGGCCGCCACCTCCTCACTGTCCACAGCCACTCACCCGTCGCCACCACCGGCCGAACCGCACATTAAAAGCCCAGGTCCTCCACAGGCTTCCGTCACATCTCGCGGGAACTCAGTGACACATCTCTTTCTTTCTCGTTCTCACCGTCTCCCCCTCCCCTCCAGGAGAAGGTGCAGTCACGTGACAAGCGGGAGGGAAGGAGGGAGGGGGAGCGCCAGAAGGGAGGGGCGAGTCACTCCGTTCCAGGGACTGACACGTGGGTGGGCTCCGACGGGGGCGGGGCTGCAGTGGGCTTCCAGAGAACGCCACTGCGCATGCGCGGGGAGGGAGGGGAGAGGGGAGGGTTAGTGTCAGCTCAGACTGGAGAGAGGCGGGGATGTCAGTCCCCAGGAATCCCCACCCTGGAGCGCTCTCTCTTGCACCGTACGTTATAATATAAAATTATATAATATAAATATAAAATCAAGAAATATAACATAAAATCACCATATAATGATAAAATACGTTTTATTGCAAATACTAGTTTTTTTTCCTTTTCTAAAGTTAAACTTAATTTTTTCTTGCCTGTTGAGTTTTTTAAAAAAATTTGTTGAACGTTCCATGACCATGTTTTATTTTTATTTTATCTGTATATATAAAACTGAAGTCACTCACGGACTGACCCCTCAATGCCCAGCCAAGCCCCCTCTCACCCCTCTCACCCCTCCAAGCCCATTAACACCCAGCCAAAACCCCTCACCCCTCAACGCCCAGCCAAAACCCATCAACGCCCAACCAAAACCCCTCACCCCTCAACGCCCAGCCAAAACCCATCAACGCCCAGCCAAAACCTGACCCATCAACATCCAGCCAAAACCCCAGGGCCTAGAAACATGAAATTTGGGGAGGTTCTTCCTTCTGCGACATCAGTGCGATATAAATCCCTCACATAAATGAAATGTTCATTCATTCATTCATTGTGTATTCTGCAACCAGTTTTCTGAATTTAAATACATTAGAATAGGCTTAGAACATAGTCTTATCCATGTATACTCAAAGTAAACCCCACTGTGTCCATTGGGTCTTACTCCCAGGAAAGTGTCTTTAGGATTTCAACCTTTGTTTCTGAATTTAAATATAAAAAATGACATCTTTCCATAAGTTGGAAAGTTGTCTCTAGACAACTGGCTGCGGCTTAGTGCCATCCTATTTGTCTACTCAGAAGTAAGTTCAATTGAGTTCAATGGGAATTACTCTTGAGAAAGTGCTTCTAGGATTGCAGCCTATGTGCATCAAAGTTAAAACAGTCTGCTATTTGGGTGAAACACTGGGCCAAATAGAGGAGTCTCTTGTTATTCACGAGGGTTCTGATCCAGAATCTCCTGGCAGTAAAAAATCCATGTATAAAAATCAATGAAAAACTAGATTTAAAGACCCATTTTCAGGTTTATTGCTCCTCTGTTGCACTTAATGGATTCAGAGCACAATCCTAACCATGTCTACTCAAAAGTAAGCCCCTTTGTGTTTAGTGAGTCTCCCAGGAAAGTGTCTTTGGAATTGTAGCCTCAGGCAGTGCCTCAATAGCTGCAGGGGTTTAATTCTGGACTGAAGAATGCAATGATTGCTCACATGACTGCCTCTCTACAATAGTAGAAAAAGTAGTTTTTTCTAACTGTGATTGTAGTGGCCGTTCATGTTGAGTCAAGACCGTGTATTAAAAAAAATCAAGGTTGGACCGGTAACCTTCATTACCAATGAGGCTTGAGTGTTTGGTAAAGCCTTTTTAAAGGTGGAGCCTGGTGCTAAAATGTTTGAGTACTTCTGCTTTATATTTTAGAGTTAACAATCTTGCTTACAAAACTATCAATCTTTCTTACAACTAGAAAGCTATCTTAAAGGGTAGAATGTTTGTTGAAGATTATCTTTCTGCACAATCAGTCACTTCCATGTGTCCAATAACACTTCATACCTGGCCAGTATCTCAGAGACACTCCCCTGTACTGTATATCCCCATTCATAACCTACTCTGCTAACCATAAACTTGCTAAAGAGACATGTCCCATTTTAATCAACATCTGCCAAACACTGCATACAATGCTGTAGTAAACACATTTGGTACCCACCAAATTTATGTATACCTGTGAGCTAGCAAGAAATGGGTTTTAATGATACATCTGTAAAAACCTTTCATTGGGATGCTGATGTGCTCCATAGCTGGTTTGAAAAGTGAACTCCACACGGTGAACACCACCACACCTTTGGTAGTTGCTCATCAATGGTACACAACCACCATCTGAGATACAATAAGAGGATCAGAGCAAAACTGGCTGCTAGCATGATACAGTGTATCACATTTTTATCACTTCTTTTGCATATCCTTCAGGCTATGGTCCTTTTTGACTGGAGATGTTAGGGACTGACATCTCCACCTACCATGTGACAATATGTTCCATGTAAGATCTTAAAAAATGAAGTTCTCTTAGGAAGAAAGGAGAGGACCTAATCACCAATGGAAGAGGAGTATAGTGGGGCTTGTTTACTACAGATCTGCATGTTTTTTCAGGTTATATTCTTACGGCAAGCCACTGACACAGTGGCTTGCAGTGTTTACATTTTTGACACACATTTAGCCACATCAATTCCCACCAGTAGATTATGATTTGATGTATTGTTTAGTTTTCTACACAGGTGATTTGGGCTTAATCTATACGAACATTCATGGATGTCTAATAGGAAATAAAACTAGTGTGTTACCCGAGACAAAGTAGCTATAGTAATAATCCACGTTTATTAAAATCTCACTTATCTAACATAAATTAGAAAGCCAGGATGGTGTAGTAGTTAGGGAACTGGACTATGACCTGGAAGATCCAAGTTCAAATCCCCCCTTTGGCCATGAAGCTTCCTTGTTGACTCTCGGCACAACACATCACAGGATAGTGGTGAAGACCGCAAGAAAAAAAGCTTTGAGAGTTGTCTAGGGCATTTGTTTTGGATAAATGGGATTCACAATTGCAAATTGTAAGTAGATTGCATCACAACTGTCACCCCCTCACAGCTTAGGAAGCATCACAGCATAGGAAGCTTGACTCTCTGTGCTCTTGGGAGGCTGCTGAAGATGTTGGTTGACTGCAGTGAAGCCCCTGGGCCATTTCAATGTGACACAATCCCAGTGAACTGCCTTCTCCCACTGCCCACCACCTAAGGAGGCAAAGGGCTGTCTGGTTGGGGCATCAAATGCTCCACTAGGAGAACCACTGCTCTACAAGATAGCAAGCTCTACCAAATTCAATAGGATGTTCTTATGAGTGGATATGTATAAGGAATGCCCTGCAAGAAAAGTAAATAGATATACACTAGCTCATTTCAGTAGCGGTGCCAAAATGAGGTTCAACTTACATACAGTTATAGTTGTACAAAACTTAGCAACAAAAGGCAACCAACAGGTGTTGTATGCTGGGCTCTCTTTTTGGCAATACCATTTAAGATCATACATAAGAAAGTCTGAGCATGATCCTAACCATGTCTACTCGAAAGTAAGCCCCATTGTGTTCAACAGATCTTACTCCCAGGAAAGTGTCTTTAAGATTGCAGCCTGAGTCATTTACCCGGTACAAACTGTCAGCAATAAGTACTGTTTCACTGCTATAACAGTTTCTCTGATATGTGTTCTTTATATACAAGCTTCTAAAAAATTCACACAACCAGAAGTCTCTGGACATGCAAACTGAAGGAATTAAAAAACAAAACAGACAGGCCACAGCCAGATTTTTAACTTGTTACCATCTTTAATTAGACTGCTTTGGAAGTAGCATACATTTCCATGATTGACATCTTCAGGGCCCAAGTTCACAGAATCACATTATAGTTCATTAGTGCCAAAGTTACATATAGATGTTGTCACATGGCAAACAGGATCAAGAAAGCAACCATCAGACAGAAGAGACCCATAGCTTCAGACAGGGCAAATCCCAGAATAGCATACGAGAATAACTGCTGCTTCAGCGAAGGATTTCTAAAACAAAAAAGTCAAAATATGAGCCATTTTATATGAACAGTGATAAGAATGAATCAGTATTAATGTAGAAAAGTCCAGGTCACCTAGCCATTCTTTTACCTGAGGCCAGTCTCATTACCCAGCACCTAACTTGCAATAATGTATACATGTACGAGCACGATTACTATTGCAACATTAGGTGCTTTTAGATCAAATGGTAGAAAGACTGGGAACCATGTGCTAGCAACTTCAATGTTTGATCACTATAAGCATGAAATGTCGTCCATGTTTCAAACCATGCCAAAAGCTCAGCATTGCTAGCATGTGCATATGCCACGCAATACCAAAATCTGGGATTGTGCTGGCCTTAATAGTATGTCTGGTTTTGCAACTGCCTCTGCATATAGGTACACTATAGCTAACAAACATTTAAGTGGCACTGTGCAGTTCTTAGGTTCTGAAGCAAAGTACATTTGAAATCCCCACCAAAGATGTTGATATGCTACTCTGTCTTGGAGTGAAGTTGGAAGACTGCTTACAGACTTGGACTAAAAAATATCTGAGGCATTTGCCTAGTATGTTCATTGTCACTGTTATTTAATACTGTTGTTTTAAAGATTAACCTAATTTTCCCCAGAGTCCCAGCAATACCTTACTTAGGGCTTAGGGATTGTACTTAGGGCACAATCCTAACCATGTCTACTCAGAAGTAAGCCCCATTGTGTTCAATAGGTCTTACTCCCAGGAAAGTGTCTTCAGGATTGCAGCCTTAGAAGCAATCATACTAAATCAAATGTTATGGTTCAATTCCTAGGACACTTACTTCTTGTGAGCTTCCCTGCCTGCTTACTATATGGATGCTCTTAACTATTTGATTAACCAGCTCATAATGTTTTGTAAATAGAGTCTAACTATTTATGGTGTCAGTTAGGTATAATTTACTTGGTTATTTAATTTAGGTATAATTCACTCTCCAAGTATTTGAGCTGCCCCAAATGTAAGCAGCTGAATGGCAAGCTGTACCAGCCCATACTTTCCTCTACACTAGTGGTACTCAAAGTAGTGGTACTCAAACTTGGGGGGGGGGGTTGTGATTTCCCTGTTTGTGTAATGATCTCATGGTCCCTTCCTTTAAGGGGTTGAGGAAAGGGTAGTTTTTGACACCTGGTTTTTGATACCAGGGAAGAGATTAGTACATAACTACAAAAAGCCTACACTGTTGTTTCCAATCTTCTCTGCCTTCATCAGCCTCAAAGGCAATTTAGCAAAAATTGTAGCTCTATGGAATAAGCTATGGTCATCATCTGTTAAATGTGCCCCAGCAGCTGCTTAAAACACCTAGAGTAATATACTAAAAGAAAACAACCACTCATGTTATGATGAGTTAGTAATCCAAGGACTGTTTACCTAGCATATCCAATGATCAGACTTCCAAAGACTGTTCCAATACCAGCACCAGAACCAGCCACTCCTACCGTGGCAGCACCAGCACCAATAAATTTGGCGGCTGTATCAATGTCTCTGCTGACAGCGCTAGTTTGAAATTCCCTTAGTGCTAGTTGACTGCCAGTGTTCCGAGCTCCAGTAAGGAAAGCTGTGTTGCCCTTTAAAAAAAAGACACATTAATTACATTTAGTGTAAGAATGGTCCAAATTCTATAATAATTCTATGTTAGCAAATTGTTATAAAACAAGAATTAAACAGCAGGGATGAGAAACATTAAACTCTTGGGCTATGTGTTTTAAGAGGAGTCACTATAATAATGTTGCTAACTGGAGCCATCAACAGCTGGATGTGATCCAGCCAGACTATCCCAACAATCCAGAGTAACCAGGGAAGACGCAAGAGGCACTTACTCTGGATTGCTCTATGTATTTCCCATAGGTTTCCCATTGATGGCACCGTAACTACATTGGTATAAAAGATCCTGTAGTTACTCTGGATTGTAGCCAATGCTAAATTTATGCATGCTAGCCTTCAGGCTTTTCTGCTTCAAGGCAGTCATAGTCATCTAGTCTAGAAACGATTTCAGACACACTTTTTAAAAATTAAGCTGCCTCAAGGAACATCTTATGGGGGAACATAACAGAATCCAGCCCTGGCCTAGAAAGATCACTAAGGTGCAATCCCACCCTAGGCCAGCACAACTCATCAGTCTTCCCATTCCCAGAGTCATGTACAGAGGGTCTAACCCACCCCCAGGAGAGGTGCAGAAGTGTCTTACGGCACTTCTGTGACATTTCCAGGTCAGCATAGGACTAGCTGGCCTATCTGGAGGTTAGGAATGCAAACTTAGGCTACAATCCTATCTAAACTTACCTGGGAGTAAGTCCCCACTTACCAAAATCAGACTTACTTCTGAGTACATGATTGGGATGTTAATCACCTATGTAAGTAGGTTTCTTTACAATAAAGGAGGGTCCCAATAAAAAGAATATTGCTTAACCATTCCTGCTCACCTGATAAGCCTGTCTTTCCAAAATTCATTACTGCAACACAAGTTGCCTAGAATAAAATTTATGCAAAGTATAATGGTTGAAAAAAAATGTGGGGATGAGCACCTTGAAAATAAACCCAAGGCAGCATTCCTTCACCAGAACTATAGTTTTATACTTTGCTGTAAAAATTACTACAACAGGACAAGAACACATGGGCTCACCAGATAGTTTAGGAAGCTACAGAATTGTTTAAGGTACCTCGCCAGTCCTGACTTCTGGCCTTGACAACACCGCTGCAGAAATTGGTCTGTATAGTAGGTTTGATCCAGCACGCAACTGTAATGAACACAGGGAGAGAACATTTAAATAAATAGTTGACTATTGTCAGCATCAAGCAATTGTATCCATAGATTACAACTCTTGTTCCTTGAATCAATAATGTAAATCCTCAGCATTTGTTAGAAGTTGTCATTTTCATTCTAGACCAGTGTTTCTCAATCAGGTGATATGCAAGATGGTAGAGTACTTGGTGGTGCATGCTGTACCTGTTGACAACCACTGCCTGGCAGTAACATTGGGACACAAATATACTAAACCAGTGGTATTCAAAGTGGCTGTCGGGTCACCCTTGGGGAGTTGTGACCTTGGGTCAGAGGAGTTGCAAGAAGGTAGGCTCAGCCATCTTGAAATCTGGCACTGGGCTTTCTTGGGAGTAAGTCTCATTGAACACAATGGAACTTACTCCTAAGTAGACATGGAGGAGCTCTGGCATCACAGTTATGACACATCCTAGTAAGTTTGACAGGGAGTCCTGGATATATTTTTAAGTTTGACAGGGGGTTCTGGGATGAAATCCCTCAATACTACTATACTAAACAACAATAGGAGCTTCAGCAGCCGCGCACATGTAAGGGGCTCAGGGTGGAAGGGCGCATCCCAAGAAAACACACTGTATTTCACTTGTACAAATGAAGGATGACTTTACCTATAGAATTAGTTTTAAAGCATTCCCCCCAAAGATTTCCATTCCCATGGTGAATAGGGCTATAACAGCCAGTGTATTAAAATGAGGAAGGTACAGGTGTGTTTTTTCATTCATGGCATTTCACAGCCACATTTGATTAGAAACAGGATCTCCATAAGTCAGACTGCTTTGTCACCTGGTTGCCCACGTTCTGGTCAACATGTACCACAGACAGCACCGGATATGGTACACTGGATAAAAAAAAAATCTCACAAATGGCTGTACTAGATGACCTTCAGTTATCCTAAGTTCTCAATATTAAAGGAGGATATGGTTTCCTTCCCTTGGAAGAAACCGATCTAGCAGCCAAATAGGATCTCTACACGAGAAAGCTTTCCAAATTGTCACTAGAAAGAGACAGGGCCCTTCCCCAAACCCGCGGATCCCTCACTTGTGGCGGGCGGCAGAGGCCCTCGGTAGCAGAGATTGCAAGGAAGGCCTAATGAATGAATGAATGAGATCAGGCCCAGTTGAGGCCTGCCCATGCCCTTGGTTTGCCTGCATGGTAAGGTCACACAGATTTCCACACTGGATTTCCATGCTGGCGACCCTATAGAGTGAAGCCTATAGAGTCGTCCTGTGGAGAAACAGCCACATGTCCTTTCATTTTTTATTTTTTATTTTTGCAAGGGCTGAAAAAGAAGATTTTGCAGGCCGCAGGGGAAGGAGGGGGCAGGGAGGCTGGCTCTTTGCATAGGGCTCCTCAACCAGGCACAGAATGCCCTATAGAAAGAAGAAGGTATAGGGTTGAAGGGAAAGCCAGGCCCCAGAAAGATCCCCCCTTGCCTACCGCAACGGGGAAAGAACCCAAACCTACCAACCCCAGCCCTCTCCTTGGAAGCCTGGAGAACAGAATGAGGCAACAATTCCCAGGGAGTAAGCCCCATTGACTATAATGGGATCTACTTCTAAGTAGACCCACACAGGATGGGCCAAATGAAGTGCTGGAAAACAGAATGGGGCAATACTCTCTTAGGAGTAAGCCCCAATGACTATAATGGGACCTTCTGCTGAGTAGACCCACATAGGAAGTGCAGGAGAACAGAATGGGGCAACAATTTCCTGGGAGTAAGACCCATTGACTATACTGCTGAGTAGACCCACATAAGAAGTGCAGGAGAACAGAATGGGGCAACAATTTCCTGGGAGTAACACCCATTGACTATAATGGGACCTACTTCTGAGTAGACCCACAAAGGATGGCTCAAAGGAACTGCAGAGAGACTGAAAATGAGAATGGGGAGAAAGGAGGGGGGAAAGAGAAGGAGGAGGTCTCCATGCAGGGTGTATGTCAAAGAATTTGAAACCCCCCCATCCCAATGCAACTCCCTGCCCCACTGCAAAGCGCCTGCCCCATTGCAACTCACCAATGCAGGGGAGCCAGTGGTGAGCTTGACGCAGGCGAACATGGTTGCTTGGATGGGTCAAGTTGGCGGCCTCTGGAGCTCTGTGGTACCGACTCTAGCCCTCCAAGCTCCCTGGAAAGGAAAAGAGGGAGCTTTTAGAGCCTTGTAGGAGCTACTCCGACTGCGGAAGGAAGGACGAAGAGCCCGATGGAGACGGATACAAGCGACCCCCCTCCCCTCACCCAGGAGCGGCTCCTCAGGCTCAGGCGCTGCAGCTGTAGAGGTCGAAGGGACTGCAAGCCGTCTGCGCAGGCGCAAAGGGAGCCACTTACCCTCAGAACGCCCGGATGCTGGAGCAAGGGAAGGAGGGGAAGAGTGCTCCAAGGTCACTTTGTTGCAACTCACTCACAGTAACATTATGGGGACATAGTTACAACATGGCCATAGTAAAGCTGAGGGCAAGCAGCCTCTCCCACATGCTCTTCTTAGCTGGAGCAGCCTTTTCAGTGCTACATTGGGCTGGCACAAATGTTGCAGAGACAGGGTGACCCCATGTGCTCCTTTTCCAGGACATGTCCTCTTTTTTCAGCCATGTGTCCTGGGAAAAAAAATCTCCATTGTGCTCCTTTTCCTTGTGAGCAGACAGCATGTACAGGGTGACTCTGGGCACAATCCTAAACATGTCTACGCAGAAGTAAATACAACTGTGTTCAGTGGTGCTTACTCCCCAGAAAGGGTGGATAGGATTGCAGCCTCTATAGCCTCTTTTCCCAGGATGTGTCCTCTTTTTTAGCCTTGTGTCCTGGAAAAAAGTGTTCATGTCCTCCTTTTTCTTGTGAACAGGCCTTCTTGTAAATTAATAAATTAGATGTATTTGAAAATTAGGTGTAATTCGTAGTTGAAAAGCAGTAAATAATACTGTAGACAGACTGATAGATGTACCCTACAATCCAGAGTAACTATGGGAGCACATAAGAGACATTATGTGCACCTGTAGTTACTGCACCAACTAGTGAAAACCTATGGGAAATTTATATTGCAATCCAGAGTAAACTGTTCTTACACCGGAGCAAGGACTCCCCATAGTTACTCTGGATTGTGCCCGTAATAGTTTAAAATTTCGTAATTAGTAAAACAGGCATTCCCCTCTTACTGGATGGGTTAGGGACTGGAGCACCATCCAAAAGTGAAAATCATTGAAAAGTGTAAGTGTTGGGCTAGAGGGGGTTCTCACAGGTTCTATAGAACCCTTTGCTAATGAGCACCTGGTTCTGAGAACGGTTGCTAATGGGACATAGAACCTGTTGTTAATTTAGCTTATTAGGACATAGAACCTGTTCTTAATTTATTTGATTCCCACCACTGAGTATAACCCAATCTTTTTCAGGTTGCAAATGCAAAACCGCCACCAAAAAAAGACATAAATATCACTTGCTACAGCCTAAATAACATATATTTATTAACACCTATCCAAAATATATAATGAATTACAGTAAAATAAACAAAGGCATGTGTGGTCAATGAATTTGAAAGATGAATGTATTTGAAGAAAGTCATGAGGAAATGCCAAAAAAAGTTTGATCACCTGCATATCAACACCAGGGAAGACAATTTGAGCCTTTAGACCAGCACAGAGAGCTAGAAAGAGTGGAACGTGTGTTGAATGAATAAGTTCTGGGAATATTTGAAAGGTGTTGAAAGAGTGGAACTGTCAGGAAACAAATTGTCAGAAAGTGGGGGACGCCTGTACAGTGTTTCAGTTAACCGCATAAAAGAAATAAATGAGTGTTTTTAGGTTTTATTTTGTCATGTCCTACATTTTTGTTGGGTGTCCTACATTTGTTGGGGGAGGGGCTTGTTCTTTTATCTGTTATGGAATAAGGTCATCACAAGAATTACAAGAAGGCTATGTGCTGCTTGCTCACAGGGAAAGGAGGACATTGACATTCTGTCCAGGGCATGTCCTGGAAAAAGAGGACATATGGTCACCCTGGACCAGGACGGATGTCTCTTGTTGGATGACCAGGATGGATGTCTCTTCCTGAGATACAAGAAGCTAAATTAGATGGGCTTTCAACATGTTGGATCAGGGCTGGCTCTGATCCAGCATGTAAACAATTGCAAACAATTGGCTCTGGTGCCCTGGAATTTAATAAAGGACTAAGGTTTAGACCAGTCGTTCTCCAAATGAGAGTTGGGGCCTCTGTGGGTGGTTGCAACTTCATTTCGGGGGGGGGGGGGGACGACGGACGACAGACAGATGGACAAAAAGCTGGGTTCCCCCAACTTGGAATGGGGCACTTACTTTCCTGGAAGTAAGTCTCAATGAATATAATGGGACTTACTGTACTTCTGAAAAGACATGGATGAGCTCTGGCATTGTAGTGATGTCACTTCCAGCCATGACTTCAGTTTCAGGTTGATGACATCACTTCTGGGGCTACCTGGACAGATTGTCATTCTCAGAATGGGGTCCCAGGCTGAAATATTCAAGAAATAAGAGATGATGAAGACAGCATGGTTGGAGGGGCATGCAGAACACCACAAAATACTTATTCTGGGTGGGCAAAAGTAGAATTCCAATGGATTTCTGCCCCCCCCCCCTTTTAGGTCAAGCACAGGAAAACAGACCAAAGA
This sequence comes from Cryptoblepharus egeriae, assembly GCA_030015325.1. Taxonomy (NCBI): domain Eukaryota; kingdom Metazoa; phylum Chordata; class Lepidosauria; order Squamata; family Scincidae; genus Cryptoblepharus; species Cryptoblepharus egeriae. The sequence goes on from JAREYC010000001.1 coordinate 90,707,055, forward strand.
GTAATCTTATCTACTTATGCAAAATTTGCCTTATGCATGTATGTAATTAATATATGTAATAGTTTTAAATTTAATAAGTACTGTACAGAGTTTAAATTAACCACATGAAACATATAGGCTAGCACTTAGGCCAATCTATCTGGCACTTGGGCCAGCCTAATGTCAGATAGACCAGACTAGCTGTACCATAAAAGACTTGGGTCGGCGTAACTCCACTTAGGCTGGCCCAAGACATATGGACCTGTACCAGCCTGGCAGTACCAGCCTAGCCAGCTTATCAGGGGTGTATTGAGAGCAATTTGAGCGTGGCCTAGATTAGACCAATGCAGTTAGGCCATATCCAGAGGCGGTTTCCAGGGACATGCCCCCTCACAGCTCTTTTGACAGGCCACCTCAGAAGTAGGCCTAAATCTGAGAAGACCCAAAGAGGTCCGTGATAAGCAAGAGTAAAAATGGAAACAAAAAACAAAGTTCTGAGTGTTAGGCCAGCCAAAGCACCACTCCTGCCTCTCAATCTCAGTATACAACTCCAACAACCTATCTCAGGATATGGCACAACTCCCACAGCCCAGTGGGCATGCTATCCTTGTGCAGCTGCTTCTTCAGCGGCAGTTAAGCCAGGCTTGAGGCCTGCTAGCCCTGTGGATTTGGCCTGTCAGCTCAGGATATGGCCTATCTTAGGCCAGCTTAGCTGGGCCATTCTCTCTGGCCTAAGTCAGGATTGTACCCTTAGGCAGCCAGTCAGGGTTCATGTCACCCGTTGCGGGAGGCCAGCGCATCACCCCGTGCAGCAGGCAGGGCAACAATATGAACGGTGGGTATGGTTATGTGCTATTGCCCCATCTCCACTGGTTTTGTTAGCTACACATTTTAATACAATAAAGATATTTCAAAATGGTTTGTTTCCCTGCATTCTGCTGCAAATTATGCATCAAAGGTATAGAACATGATGGGATTATTTCTACAAACCATGATTTTAGCCATTTAGGTCACAAATACTGTCATTCCCTGTAGGGTGCCACCTTTCTGAAACTCTAATGACAACCCTAATCAGGACCATTTTGGAAACATTGCACTTCTCTGGACTGACTGTCCACTCCAGCCAAGGCATGCTTGCTTACTCGCTAGTAAACACAGCTGTGCAGTTCACATCCATTTTCAAGGCATTTCAATGCAATCATCAAGAATCTCTTAGGGTGATTTGTGGGGGCTGTGTTCATTAGATCAGGACAGTTCTGATGTCTATGTATTCCTCTCATCCTGCCCTTTCCAATGAACTATGGCACGTCTGCCTACCCATAAGTAAAACCGTGATATGGGTCACTTTCACTTTCCATAGAGTTCAATGCATATTTTTGGGCTTTTTTTACTTTTTTGGCCATAACATTTGATAAGAAGGTAGTAATTCAAAACAGATTTTGCATTGGATTCTGCTCTTCAATTCAAATCCAACGGTATATGACATGATGGGGTTTCAAGCACCATCGTGAAGTTGCAATTTGAGGGTTCCCCAGTTTGTGTCACCCCCCAGGTGTGTCAGCCAGTGTGGACCACACCACCCACACTGCCCTAGTGATGCTCCTGCAGCCAGTGACTCATCTTTAATCAGCCCATATTCTTTCTGCAATCAGGTGGTCATGCCCTGCTTAATAACGAATTCTGGTATCAAACACAAGTTTTAAGAGCTGGTTAAAATAGATACAGCATTAAAACAGCACTGAAAAGAAATTCCCTGTGCAAATAATAACAAAAGTCATCAGCGTAGGCATTAGGTTAACAGTTCTCTGTAGGACGCTGTAGTATGGCATAGCTATACTTTACTAGGAAGACAAGCTTGTTCAAGGAATGCAGTCCTAGCTGTGTCTATTCAGAATTATGCCTCCCTAAGTTCAATGGAAGTCACTTCCAGGTAAATATGTATAGGATTGTAATCAGGTTGGATTACTCAGGTGTTTGTGATTTAGGAATTTCCTGCAAAAGGCTGCAGAGGAGGGGCAGCACCGGTTGTATTCAGTCAAGTGGACCAGAAGCTTGCAGGCTGACCAGGGCCCGGACAGTTTTTTTTTGCAGTTTTTCAATTGGTTTTTTTAAAAAAGAAAAGAAATACAAAAGGCAAAAATTATTCTTTAAAAGTATATGGCAAATGAAGTTTTCCAGATTTAACTTTCTTTAGTCTAAAATTGATTTCTACTAATTTCTGTTAGTTTCTACTACCTAAAAATGCATCTTAAACTATATTCTTATTTAACAATTCCAACAAGGAGACTTGACGGGGAAGCTCAGAAATGCAGGCCCAGGCTCAGAGGGAGCTTCTGCAATATTGCTGGGGAGACACTGTGCCTGTGCTCCCTCTGCTGGCCTGTTCACTGGTACTGCAGGCAGGCAGGCAGGCAGGAGGAGAAGTCCCTCCTCAGCCACCCAGCCCAGCCAATACAAGCAGGTGGAGAGAGAGCGTTTTTATATATCCAGCGACTGGATCCCGCGATGCATTGGATCCAGTGACTCTGCCTTTCCATTGGACTAATGGAAAGCCACTTTCAGTGGCTCTGCCTTTCCATTGGACTAATTCAGTGGCGTGGAGAGGGGGGATTTGCTGCTTGGGTAACAGCCTATCCTCCATAACAATCGAGCCCAGGTTTTCGTGCTTTGCATGCAGCGTATGCAGTGCTGTGTATGATACCATAGTCTTTCAAGACTGACGGAGGCCTGCTCTGCTCTCTATAATAATAATATATAATATATAAGTTTATATATTATATGTTATATAATATATATATATATATAGTGTTTTTATATGTAAATAAAACATAATATATATATAACGTCATCATTATTGTCATTATTGTAATCATCATTATTAAAGAACAGCTGTAGGAATGGCACAATCTCAGGAGAGAGTATGGCAGTGGAAAAGGATTAAAGCTCACCTCCCCACACAGCACCTCTGCTCCTCTTTCCCCTGACCCCCACAGCTCCTGTTTTGGAAAGAAAAGGTGAACCTGCCTGTGCTTGTGATAGGCTTTCTACAACATGTGGGTTGAGAAAACTGATTCAATCACCATATCTCATTAACAAAAAGTGCCTCCATTTTTAGGCAAAATAGTAAAATCATAAACTTCACAATGGCAGGGAATGATGAAGTTATTATTTTAAACCACAACTTGAACTTCAGTCTTCCATTTCAGAAGGGATAGTCTGTACTTTAAACTCCAAAAGTTGTTTTATTTTTAAAATAATAGCGCAGACTGCGATTTTTACACTCCTGGAAGAGAACCTGCCCCTAATGTTCACATTTGATGAACGTACTTGTTCTCTGGCAGAGCAGGATTCATTTCCATCTGTTTGTTTGGCATTCTTCCCATTGAAAAAGCGGTGTGCCAGTTTTAACAGGGCATAGGTGTTTTAAGACCTGGTTTTAGGGGGGGGGGCCTTCATAACACAGCAAGCTCCACTTCTACTGCCAGGAGATCCTGCTGTTTGCAAATAATTCCAGCTTAGGGCCACATGCTTCATTACATGAGATCACATCTGTAGGTGCTTGCAGGCATCATAAAACCAACAAATGTCGACTGGAGTTTTCTTTCAGTCTAGCTTTGGTGGGAGGAATATCGCATGGGAAAGTGTCATGGCCTAGTCTGGAGGAAACATTTTAACAGATCCCTCCTTTAAATTAAGGCTGCAACCTAAACACACTTTCCTGGGAGTAAGAACCTTTGAACACAATGGGGCTTTCTTTTGAGTAGACATGGTTCGGATTGTGCTGTATGAAACCTTTGGAGTCTGCATCGTTTGGTGGCATTTAATTGGCTCAATAGCTTGACAGACTTTGGAGAGCAAGGACAACGTAATCTGCTTTTCTGAAATCATCTCTTGACCGAGGTTGCTAGAAACATATAATTAACATCATTTGCTAACAAATCCAGCATAACATGCATAAAATATGACTCCAGGTACAAGCCCTGGCAGTTTGTTTTCTCCATAACTATGGTCTGTCAGCAGTCTCACAACACATTAGGTACGTTAGTGGTGTATACTATGATGTCTGTAATAGCAAGAGGTGAAATTGTAATATCTCCAAATATTTAAACTTGGCTTTGAATACAGTACAATGGTTCCTGATTCTGGCCAAAATAGTTCAAGGATTTTTATTTACAGAATTTAGAGCTTCTTTATATGTCCCAGATTTCACTCTGAATCCAAACTGTGGTCATAGTTGCAGGACATGCGCATCACTAAGATCCTCATGAGTCCTAATAGAAAAATCAGACATATGTTCATGCTTGCTGACTTGTACAATATTTGTTTTTGTAAATGCTCATTCTTTGACTAGTGCTTTCAGTTTTCAAATATTGTCCTCACCACAGCTCAGCAAGGTAGGTCATTATCCTTTATATTTTACAGAAGGGGATGTTGGTGCCTGTCTGTGGTAGGGTCTTAACCCCCCCCCCCTTTTGCACCTTTCACCCATTCCTTGATAGTATATTACGTGCTACCACTGCCATTGATACTGAGGTTTCAAGGATTATTAACTTGACCTTGATAAAACGTTCAGTGATGCCTAATATGACCAATTCTTGATGCTGTTCTTGGGGGAACTGAAGCTGGAAGAAGGCAAGACATATGATGAGAATGCAATCCTAACCAATGTAGGTCAGTGCAAGTCACCTGTTTTACTGTTCCTGTGGTGTGGTGTGGAGCAGTGATGGGATTCAAAGAAATTAACAACCAGTTCTATGCCCATCTGGCAGCCACTTTTAAATGGCTATTTTTAAACTTTATATGTCCTATTTCTCATCAACAACTGGTTCTATAGAGTAGATGCAAACCTGCTGGAGCCCACAACTGGTGTAGAGGCCATGGCATGTTTGTGAATTGGCCTTACTCCCTCAGGAAGTGGCATAGAAGTGCCTTTTGGCATTTTTGCAACACCACCAGGCCAGCATGGGATTTGTGCAGGGACTTGTGCTGGCCTAACCAGGGTTTAAGATTGTGGACTCAGGGAGCAATCCTAACCAATTTTCCAGTTCCAGAGTAAGGACAATGCAACTCTAAGCTAAGGGAACAAACAATCCCTTCGTTTGAGGTAGGCTCCATATCTGCCTCCATCTACAGGATAAAGCCAGAGCTGGAAAGTAATAGAGGACTCTGTTTCTGCAGTGATTTTCAAACTTTTTCATGTCATGGCAAACGAACAAGGTGCTAAAATCATGAAGGCACATCATCTGATTTTTTTAACAGATGACAAGATCCACCATGTTGCTGAAAGGGGGTCAAACTCCCGTGACACACCTGAGGATGATCCACAGCACACTGGTTGAAAATCAGTGCTATAGCATCTAGAGCAGTGATTTTCAACCCTTTTCATCTCATGGTGCACTTAACAAGGCACTGAAATTGTCAAGGCACACCATCAATTATTTTTACCATTGTCAAGTCACATCAAACTGTTCAAATCCCACAATTTTCCTATTAATGAATGTCAATTCCCAAATTCCCGCAGAACACCTGAGGACTATCCATGGCACACTGGTTGAAAATCACTGATCTAGAGACTATATTCTCTCTCTGTACTGTATGCTGTAATAGTGAATAGTAGAAGCTTCTAGAAATATTGAGACACAATATTTCTAGCAATTTCTGCTATTTACATTTACAGCACAATCCTATGCATGTCCATACTCAAAAGTAAACTGCATTGTGTTCAGTGGAGCTTATTCCTGAGAAGGTATGCTTAGGATTGTAGCCTAAGGATTGTAACCTATGATACTACAACATCATCCTGGTTTGCAATTCACACCCAATATTTTTACTCACTCCACGATCACAGAAGATATATACTAAACTTACCATATCTTTTCTTTTGTCTAGCAACGGCCACAAGAGCATGCATTTGAAACTGTTTATCTCAATCTTGGTACTGCAACTCATCCATCTCTGTTCTCCCTTTGATCTACATTTGTTCAAATTAGTAGCAAACTTTTTAATCAAGATTTTGTATACCTGAGGAAGGTTAGCAGTATTTAAGAAGGATGTATATCCATTGCAAGTGTTGCAAATATCCATAGAAATAGATAGGTTTTATACAGAAATTAAGAACATAAGAAGAGCCCCACTGGTTCAGATCAAAGTACCATCTACTCCAGCTTCCTGTATCTCACAATGGCCCACCAAATGCTCCAGGGAGTACACAAGACAACAAGACACATCCTGGGGTCTTCCCCTACATCAGTACAACCTAAAGAGTTGTACATACATATCATGGTTTGTAACCTGTGATTAATTTTTCCTCCATAAATTCATCCAATCCTATCTTAAAAGCTTCTGGGCCTTTAAGATCCTAATTTAGGTTAAATGTGCTGAAGCATAGAAGGTTTATTAAATTTACAGCTTGATATCCAATTGTTTACTTGGAAGTAAGTATTGTACTGTATGTTTTTTCTTGCAAGTATGAGCACAATCCTAACCACATCTACTCAAAAGTGAGCCCTATTGTGTAGCCTAAGACTACAATCCTAAAGACACTTTCCTGGGAGTAAGATCCATTGAACATAATGGAGCTTTCTTCTGAGTAGACATGGTTAGGATTGCACCCTAAGTTAAAATGTAGTTGTGTGCATGTATACTAGTCTAAATTTATATTACTTACACACATACATAAGGTACGTGTGCCCTACAATGTGGTTTGCACACACTTTTTCTGCTGGTTTTTTCAATTATTGTACATCACAATTCACATCAGTTGGAACTAAGAATTAACAGTGCAAATCTAATAAAATCACATTGGGCTGAGTGAGAATTGTGAATCAGTCACACAAATCCTTCAGGACCAGCCTATCAATATATCTCGTTCTAGGTCCATCAGCTTAACTCAACTACACAGCTGTTCCCTCCTTTCATTCTTGTCATGGTGACTTGCGTATCTGAATTGGTGCTTGGTCATGAACAAACTGAACGGCTGAATAACTTCAAAGAGAATGTTTTCAATCCAAAAAGCCAGAGGTTTAGCAAGACAAGTGATACAGCAAAACGTTACCGAAGATTAAACAGAAGATGAAATTTTTGAATAAGAATAAAATAACGTTTGGAGTTCTGTGTCATGCTGCTTCTGTGATGGACTCATCTGCCATATAGCCAAAACTGTTGAAATATTCTGGGAGGAATTTAAAAATGGGAAGTTTCATTTCATGAGAGAGGAGGTTCCATCAGATATCCATAGAGAACATCTCCTGTGCTGTACAGTTTATATTTGCTGCCTTAATGATGAATGATTACTTCTCCCTCTGGTGGCTGGGATATGTTTCAGCTGTCTGGCCACATAAACTTAAGTTACAAGCAACCCAATGCATGTCTACTCAGAAGTCATATTGAATTCAGTGGGACACACTTCCAAGTAAGTTTGCTAAGACTGCAACCTCAACCTTAGGGCCCAGTCTTATCCAACTTTCCAGTTCTGGTTCAGCCACAATGCAGCCGTATATTGAGCTACCTTAACCCTAGAGCCCAGGTCAACCTGATGGATAGATCTGGGCTCTTGCTCAGACTTGAAGCCTAAGGCTACAATTCAGAGAAACTATGAACCTTTTACACTGTCGTCGTTACGGTGCCATCTATGGAAAACCTATGTGAAATGCATATAGCAATCCAGGGTAAGTGCCTCTTACATCTTCCCGTCGTTACTCTGGATTGTAGGGTAAATCTACCTGCCAGGTAGATCTGGGTTCCCATTCCAACACTGCATTTAGAGGGCCTCTTCCAGGCAGATAGATCTAGGCTCCAGGTCCAGAGGCAGTATGTCACTGAGTATTATGTGCACAGGAGTGATAGCAGAGTATAGGTACTGATGTTCATCCATTGCTTGTGAGGAAATATTCACTCCATTTATTTTCTGACCATTATTTGTTTCATGCCATGGCTTTTACTGTTTTTCAGCCTCACCTACCTCACAGGGTTGTTGTGAGGACTAAAGAAGGGGAGGAACTAGGAACACCACCCTGACCTCTGTAGAGGAAGGGAGGTGTAAAACTATAAAAATTAATATTTGATTTAATTAATACTAAAAACAAATTAAATAATTTTGTTGTATGGAGGTGTCCAAAAATTTATGGGCCCTGGATTCAAATGACCTAGAGTTGACCCAGCAGTACCACTGCTCCAAAACTGTGTTGGATATACCCAATTGTGAGCTTCAGGGGGTTCTCGTGGGTTCTATAGAACCCTTTGCTAATGAGTGCCTGGTTCTGAGAACCGATTACTAATGGGACTTAGAACCTGTTGTTAATTTATTTGAATCCCACTACTGGATACACCCTCTAAGATCAAAGCCTGAATATAGGCTTACTGGGCTATGTCTGGATATAGCCAGTGGTGAGATTGAAATAAATTAACAGGTTCTATGTCCTAATAACCTAAATTAACAACAGGTTCTATGTCCCATTAGTAGCCATTCTCAGAACCAGGTGCTCATTAGCAAAGGGTTCTATAGAACCTGTGAGAACCCTCTGAAGCCTATCACTGTATGGTGAAGCCCACCTCCTTACCAGGAGCCACTGAAAGCCACTTTCAGTTCTTGCTGGGCCTAAACTCCTACTGGCCTCTGCAGTCCTTAGAATGACTTGGAAATTAGCTGAAGTTAGTTCTGAATTAGTTCTGGTTTACAACCACATCTTCCAATTTAATTTTAGTTTGTTTCTACATGCATCATGGGACCCACAGAGCGTTTCACTGACCAAGTGAGACCAGGGTGACCATATAGAATGGAGGACAGAGTGCAGCTACCTTTAACCATTGCATAGAAGAGGGAATTGAGGAAGGTGCTGCTTTCTAAACCCTTCTATGCTGAGTTTAACCTGCCTCATTTCCCTCTTTTATGCAGTGTTTAAAGAAAGAGACACTGTGTACTTCATTCTGTAAGGAGTGTGACCCAGAAGTGGCCTCTGGTGGTACTCTTAAGACTTTGCAAAGTAGCAGGAAGTATCTGTTTGTGACCCATCAGAAAATAAGCAGAGTCATAGCGGTTCAAAGTTATAAACGACTGCCACAGAGTCATTCAGGTCAAGGATATGATACAACAATCCAAACCTTCCTTTTTATATTGATATAAGTCAATATATCAATATATAGATATTGACTTGAATGTTAACATCTGCCAAATTAAATACACCTTAACAATACACATTTTCCTCACTTGTGTTGTTGTATAATCCCACAGCATTCTTCTCCCTCCCTTCCTTAACAATAATGACAAGCATCCGATTATTCCCAGGTGTTGTTACATTCTCCTTTTCTCTTTCAGCCATGGATAACACCCATGGCTATAAAAGATGTGTCCCCACTTCCTTCAGTGCCTGTCTCTTAACTGAACTTCAGGTTTACCCTCACCATCCCCTTCTATCCCCCAAAGTATTCACCAAGTATTTTGTGTTGACTGCTTTAATTTTCATCTCCTCTAATCATTCCCTGCCAGATGGTAGTTAAAAGTTTAATAACCCCTGTAAAAACAGACCCCTTTCTTCTTTTAAACAGTCATGTGTGTTTGCTTGTGAACTGTTAACTGTTCACAGAGCATGAAAGGACCACCAACACAATTATTTCTAAAGTTCTCATCTGTATCACAGTTTTAGTAGAGAGTGGTTGAGAGAAACATATCTGAAAAATATGAGCCATTTTGCTTTAAATTTCTGTTTGTGCTTCTATACATGTAGTCGAACCATTAAGAGCATGTTGCTGATCTCCTGTGTTGTTTTACCTTCTCAAGTGCAGTGGTATGTGTGTTTTTCTGATGTGGATTTGCCAGCTTGCATTCATTACATATGCCAATTAGAAAAATCATACTCAGATTTTGGGACCCCAGTTCATCAAAGTTCTAAAATTGTGATTCTGCATGTGTTAGAAATCTGCTCCCCCAAAGTTGTATCATGTATGTTATGGAAACTTTACAAATATGTATATGGAGGTTAGTCATATGTGCCCCCTCCATGTTGGCTCTAGGTCAGTGGTATTGAGGCATTTCAGCTTGGGCCCCCTTTTCAAATTTAAAAATCTGTCCAGGACTCCTCATCCATGTCTACTTGGAAGTAAGTTCCATTATATTCCATGAGACTTTCTCCCAGGAAACCCAGTGCCAGATTCCAAGATGGTGGATCCCACTTTCTTATTACTTTCCTGAAACTAGGTTGTGACCCGCAAAGAGGTGCCAACCCCTGCCCAGTGAAGACCGCTGCTCTAGGTTGTTGGGGCAAAGCACTGCACTGGATCCCCCGGTGACATTACCCACTCACTGATGGCATATTAGGTACTGTCATTGTCACCAGCTAAGAGCTCTATGGTCTGTTCAAGTGGCTTCTGCTGGTGTTCTTTGTACATATTAGATTGTGAGCCCTTTTGGGACAGGGACCCATTAACTATTAATTTTTTTCATTTTCTTGTAAACCGCTTTGTGAACTTTTTAGTTGAAAAGCGGTATATAAATACAGTGGTGCCTTATGTAAAGTATGTTCCATGCAACCAAGAAAAATTTCTCAAGGATTCTGCTTCATGTAACAAACTGTGCTTCACGTAACAAACGCACTCGTTGGCAGTTGGGGCAGACACGCTGGCTGGCAGCCCTTTTAAAAGGCATCAGGGCTGCCTAGTGCACCTGCTTATAGCTAAAGCAACAATTCCACGCTGTTCCTCCTGTGGCCAGGCATCTGCTGGGCAGAGGGAGAAAACAGCAGTGGAAAGGAGGGAAGCAGCCAGAAGGGAGCAGGGAAGAGAGAGGCTCAGGATGAAGAGAAAGAGAAAGCGTGGAGACACTATGAAAGTGTCTTTGATTGCAGTCTCCTAACCATGTCTACCCAGAACTAAGCTCCATTGTGTTAAATGGGTCCTACTCCTAGGAAAGTGTCTTTAGGATTGCAGCCTAAGTAGACTTTATAGGATCATGCACATTAATTGCATGTTTTGAATTCAAGTCCAGTGTTTTGTCATCATTTTTACGTCCAGTTAATATTTTTATATGAATATTTTTGGGGTTGTGAAACCAATCATCTGAGTTTCCATTATTTCCTATGGGAAAGTCCGCTTCACTTAAAGAATGTTTCACATAACAAACGTGCCTCCAGAATGAATTAAATTTGTTATGTGAGGTGCCACTACACTGTAGATAAATAGGGAGATAGGATAGGTGGGCCTTTTGAGAGGTATGAGCCTTTGGCCAACATATGATCTTCTAGCCCAGTGTTTCTCAAAGTGGAGGTTGGGACCCCTTTGGGGGTCGCCTAGAGCTTTCCTGGGGGTTGCCTAAAGACCCCTGGTGTAGGGGGCCAGGTCAGGCTTGCCAGACCTCTGGCTGTAGCTGCGCGCACACTGGGGCTGACTGACAGCCTCAGGGCCCAATCCTGTGCATGCCTACTCTGAAATAAATCCCATTGTGTTCAATGTGTGCCTAGAACACCCATTTCATTTGTAACAATGAAAATACATCCTGCATATCGGATATTTACATTACAATTCACAACAGTAGCAAAATTAGTTATAAAGTAGCAACAAAAATAATTTTATGGTTGGGGGTCCCCACAACATGAGGAACTTATAAAGGGGTCACAGTGTTAGGAAGATTGAGAACCACTGTTCTAGCCAATACTTCCTGTTTAAATGAATATGAAGTTTAAATGAATATGAAATAAATGAATATTGATTGAAGGAAAAAAGATCAAAACAAACCAACTGCTTTGATAGGCTAACAATAAGTTATAAAACCATATGTTTTTAACTCTTTCAGATGCAATGCTGAGTGTTTGTAGGGGGCAGTAGCCAGCACAAACAGATGCAGATCTGCTTCCCTTTCTACACATTTCACATTCTCCTGCCATAACTTTGAAGCGGACCTGTTGCTGAACAGCAGCACTATAAATGTGGGTAAAATTGTAAATGGGGTTTGTAGATTCAATAGTAATTATGAATAGCTATACTAGGTGCTGAAGTGTATAGGAATCCAGTCAACTTCCGCATCCTCCACACATCTATTTGATTTGTGAGAATGAAGCCTGAAGCTGGAGTGCTGTTTTTCATTGCAGCCCGTAACCACCTTGGGATGAAATTCAAATAGACAAAATAACCTTGAAGGTGCATGATAAAGGACATCCATGACTGTGTTTACTGTTAATGCTAGTACATTTGCTGCGTTATTTATCTGTTCTGGATAATTCCATCGCTTGCTCGCATTACTGTTTCATTGCTGCATAAACTGTTGCACTGAGATTGTGATATTATCAACTGATCTGTGAAAGCTCTTTTTTGAGCTTAGTATTGTTATGCTCATTAACTGAATTTTAAATGGTTGTGAATATGGTTATGCCAATGTTTTGCATTTATGGCTCTATGGTTAATTTGAAATGAATGCTATTATTGCTTGGAGTTCTTGCTGAAATTTTACAGTGAATAGTTGTATTGTTAAACTGGTTTTTTTGGTATCTTATGTTTTGTTACACTGTTTGATTTTTTAAAAATATCTCGAATGATTTGCTTCTTTTTTCTTGTTTTGAGCTTCCTTCATGAAAAAAGAAGGATGAAAATGATAACGAAGAATGAAATGATTGGAGTATCCTATCACTTTTTGTTTTGAATTTGGGCAGCCCAATACCGAGCTGCCCAGTAGAAAAGGCATCAGTGGCATGGAAAATGGATGCTTGCAACACCGTGATCACTTTGGGCAGCTGGTGGTATTTCCTGTGCAGGGTAAGGAAAATAGGTCCACATTGGGGCTACCTGACTCTGCTCAGGCTGTTTAGCCAGCACAGAATAAACAACTTCTATGTCAGGCTGTAAGTTTTCAGATCTGGTGGATTTGAACTCCACTGGTCCTACTCCTTCCTACCATGCCTCTCCACCTTCTTCCTGTCTTTCCTATACTCCAGAATGCCCCCCCAAGCCTGACTTACCTCCTCGCCACCTTTCACTTTGCACAGTGTGCCTTGCAGTTGTCTTCCATCTAGCCGCTATCTAGTGCCAGCCCAACAAGACCTTGATAATGGTTGCAAATGTGCCCTATGGCACATTTGCAACAGTGTGCACTGGTAGTGAGTTGGTGCACATTCATCTGGATTGAGCCCTAAAGCAGTATGTGGGGAAGTGAGATCTGGTTTTATAGAAGCAGCAGCAGTAAGCGAAACGTTTTTCTTCCTTACCATTTTCTAACACATGTGAAGCGGATTTGTGTAATACCATGGCAAATATATAAGCACAGACTGGGCCATCATAAATGTGTGAGGGTCATTGCAACTTTGTGTTGTAAAGGGGATAATTTTTATTTTTAAAGCTGAAACAAATTTACTTCCAGAAGTACTCCACAATTATTATTATTTTTGCTGCAGATTTTGATGCAAATATCCTTCAGAGAACAGATTGTCTGTTTTTAGGTACTGGGGTATTATTAGGTATTGGTGTATTTTATATCAAATAATATTTGATTTCTATGTTTGCAGTTGGACGGCTAATATGTTGGCATATTTGAGAGTTAATAAGCAGTGGAAGTGTGCATTTCACCACAGTGATAACTCAGATGCAATGGCACATCTCCTTGGTTTTCACCTTTCAGAAACATTTTGTCTTAAAGCATTGGACAGATAACATGTCATGGAATGTGTTTTTTGACAATACTTTATAGGTAACATAATAAATGTGAATTGATATATGTGAGGCCAGCCAAACTCAAAAGGGCAAGAGCTCCTAAAAGGGTAAATGCTAGGATTACCAGGTACAAAGGGGGATATAACGCATATTAATCTAACCTGGGGTCAGCAACCTTTCAGCAGTGCCTTGGTGTGCAGCCAAGCACTGTTCTAAGTTCAGTATTTGGCACTCATGCTACCCCTGATCTAACTAATACACTTAGAGGTTATTTTGGCAGGTGCAGTCCAGCATGGAAGGGATTAAATATTGCACCTGCTGATATTTTATCTTCTATAGAACAGTTTAAAGAAGGTCTTTAAAGAAAGCAGAAGGTCTGGTTTAGAGGGTTGGGCTGCTGTTAATTGCCTGAAGATCAGAAAGTGGTTGACTTGAAAACACAGGAAGCTGTGCGAGGAGAGACCTTGACACTGGGCTGTGGAATGTGTGAAGATAGAAAGGCAGTCACAGCAGCGTCTCCCTTGAGGCAAACCAGAAGCCAGAAAAGTGAGACCATCAGACATTAATGGAACCATCTCAGAATGGAGAAAGTTCTTGAAATAGAGAATATCTGCCTATTGTAAAACTCTTTCGAGTGTTAGAAAACTTGCCCGTGTAAACTGCTTTGAAATAAAGTCAGAGGAGAACACAGTATATAAATACCTTTGTGTGTCTGTTAAAGGTATAGGCATTCTGTCTCCCTTTGTGCTTGGTAACTTTAGCTATGGGCACAATCCAGAGTAACTACGGGGAGTCCTTGCTCCGGTGTAAGAACAATTTGCTGTGGATTGCGGTATGAATTTCCCATAGGTTTTCATTAGATGGTGCAGTAACTACGGGTACACGTAATGTTTCTTACATGCTCCCGTAGTTACTCTGGATTGTAGGGTAAATCATTCAAATGAGCAGGTTAGAACTTCACATTCCAAACGCATATTTCAGTTTTTCCCCCAAAGACTCAATCCTATTCAGTTTTCCAGCACTGCATCCTGAGAAAGGGGTGGGGAGTCACAGAGGACTCCTTGAGATGAGGGCATGTTTGTTTCCTTAATTTTAGGCTGCATCGGTGTTAGAAAGTTGGATAGGATTGGGCTCTATGTAGCGGCATAGCTAGAGGTGCTATGTTTTGCACGGAGCCTCACTGCAGCATGCAAGGGGCCCTTCCTGCTCCCTTTCTCCTTTGGATACATTCCAGGCAGTGGGATCCTCCTTTGTGGTGAGGCTTCCTGCAAAACATAATGATTTGCACCTGCTCTAGCTATGCTATTGGCCCCGTGTCTCATTCAAACATTTAAATGTTTAAATTAGGAAAAAAGTATTGAAAATGATCTATTTGCAAGGATTCCTGTGTCAGTTCTATTCATCCACACAAAGGAGAGCCTTGATTGATCTCTTGATTCACCAAGTTCTAATGAATACTGGAAGACTCATTGCTGAATGTTTTTGGTTGCAGTCCTAGGCATGTATACCTGGGAGTAAGCACTATGGAGTAAAATGGGACATCTGCATGAATGCATACAAAACTCTGCCATTAAAGACCATTCAGTAAGGCCATGGTGCTGACATGAAACTCTGTTAATGGTGACCAACATGTGATTGCTTGTTCAACCATAAAAGTCACCACTTTTGGGATGACAGTCAGTGCAGTAATGAACATGAATGTTGTGTGTGATCTGTCCCCATTGGCATATGTATACTTTGCACTTCAAAGGCCTGTGTGGAGCAGTGGTACATGCATTGTGCTAGGATGAGGGTGGCCTGGATTCAAGTCTCTGGTCCACACCCTGAGGTTCATGGGGTGACCCTAGGCCAGACACTTTCACTCAGCTAACCATCTCAGTCCCCAATCACAAAAGATATATGACAGATAGGAACGGAAGGTCACATAGAAACAATGTTTTGCTCCCTTTTGTTTTATTGTCCATTTCAAATAGCAGAGCAAATGATAAGCAGCTGGAGAAAGCTGAAATTGGACAAGCGTGGCTCTCCTGACCTGCTGCTCCTTTGGACGACAGTCCAACTTTCAGTTTACAAAGGCGATTTTTCCATTTTTGGCTCATTGGTTAAGTCTTAATTAAAGCCAGGGAATTGGCTGAGACAATGAGAAAAACAAAGCTGAAACATTGCTCAGACCTGCTATTGCAAGCAGAGGATTTAGAGCTGGTCTAGCACACTGGCTAACAATGCAATCCTATGACAGGTAGTGTTGGCACCTCTTCATGTCAGCACCTGTGGCTACCCAGCATACAGAGAAGTGGGAAACAAGAATTTGAATGATTCCATAGTGGTTTAAATCTCCCAGTAACCCCAACAGCATGTATGGAAGCACCAGAACAACCCATTGATTATGAGGCAAAAGGGTGACAAGAGCACCCCCTCTGCCCACATGCATCCCAATTTCCTTTCATTCTATTTTATTTGCTTCAATTGGGTTAATACTGGGGTCTGTTTGACCTTAATTTTGATTACAACAGGGTTCTATTCTCTGTGTATGTAGGAATTTGTGCAGATTATTTATCTACTTTCTGATGGCAAGATATACCAACTGTTAAGAAGAAAGCCAAAAACATCAAATGCTGACTGAGAATGTCCTGAGAGCCATTCTTTGTGGAGGTTCTTGTCATAATTGAAACTCTATCTTCTGCTGATCCTTCAGGAGGTATCAGTATGATCTTCTCCAGACTCTAAGAGATAATCTCAAAAGTACATTTAAAAATCCCTTTGAACTTAAGTGAAATTATGTCACTCATGAGTATTTTTAAAACCAGTTTTCAGGGAAAGGGCAGGATTCTAAATTGAGAGTTTTTGGTTTTAGTTCCAAAAGTAATATTTATACCAGTAGGCCATAAAATGAAAACCACACCACTTCTGGGAATAATCTCTCACGCTTGTTGAACTATCCACATGGAAATGTTCGATATGATTCATTTTTCAAGGTATGTATTTTCAAAAGACTTTCCTCTTGCATTGTACAAAAGAAAAAGTCAGGAAGTATCATTTGTCAGCTCTCACTTTAACAAAATCCTGGTGTTTGGGAAAAAAAAAGCGAACTTTTATATACATACACATGCAGGGATAGGAGACATCAGGCATTCACATTATAAAAATGGAAATTAAGCAGCCATTGTTTTGCTTCTGATGAAAAGGGAATTTTGATTTTCATTAAAAGAAAGTCCACAAAAATGCATCGCATAACCAGCAACAGGGCCATGCTTAGGAGATGCTTGGGTCTTCTTACTCCCAGGAAAGTGTCTTTAGGATTGCAGCCCTATTCTCTGAATTTGTCTAAACCCTTTTAAACATAGTTAAGTTCCCCCTGTCCCTCTCTCTCTCTGTCTCTCTCTCTGTCCAGCATGCAGACGTCTGGCTAGGATCGTGATTTTCTACCTTTTTCATCTCATGGCATGCTGACAAGGCTCTAAAATGGTCAGGGCACACTTCCAAGCTTTTGGAAAACTGACAAGGCACACCATGCTGTGTGTGGGAGGTTCACATCCCTAATAAATGACCTTCCCCAAACTCCTGCAAACTCAGGGTGACCAGATGCTGAACCCAAAATTCCCTTCCAAGTCCCCCCAAATTCCTGTCCCTCAAGCCAAAATTCCTATCCAGTTAAAAATGTAGGACACCCCAAAATGTAGGACAAATGCAGGACATGTTAAAATAAAGCAAAAATACTCATTGCTTTCCTGTACTTAATTTCAACATTTCAAATTGAAACCCTTTTGACATGCATGATCCTGTCACCTATATGTATATGTGTATATTGACATGCATGATCCTGACACATATATGTAAGACACCCTCAAAGCAGTTTGCAGCAACACAACCCAAGCAAGTGAGGGGAAAGGGAGGTGGAAGACGTAAGCAGGTAAGGACTGGGCTGCAAAGGCAAGGCTCCACTCCCCTCCCTGGCTCAGAAGTAAGCTCCACTGACTTAATGGGCTTACTACTTAGTAGGCATGGCTGGGGTTGGGCTTACCTGAGGGTGCCTGGTGGAAGGTCACTCTGGGGGGGGGGTTATGGGCTTAGTAATGGCTGCCCGGGCAGCCGCTTGTTTGAATAGTGAAAGCTGTGCAGGTGCACGCATCTCTGATTAGGAAGCAGTGTTTCCTTCAGGCATGATCCAGGCATGGGTCTGGATCCCTCCTGGGATCGGGCTGCACTCCACTTTCACTCTCCCGGAGGCATATAGTGGAGGTGCTCCAGGCTTCAATATAACCAAGTTCAATATACTGTGGTACCTCGCTTAACAAGCATTTCACAAAAAGAGCAAAAATTTCCAAGAAATCTTGCTTCACATAACAAGTTCTGCTTCACTTAACAAGCAATCACGCTATGGGCACGTGTGCTATGCAGCCTTGACGCTCCGCATGGAGGCTCTTTAAAAGGGCTGCCGGCCAGCACTGCTGCCTCTAACTGCCCCCAACTTGGGGGCAGTTACCTGGGGGGTGCCAGAGGCAGCTGCCTCTAATTGCCCCCAAGTGCCTCCATCGGCCACCTTGAACCTCCAACAACAGCCCAGGTAAGCCTCCCAGGAAAGTGTCTTTGATTGCAGTCTCCTAACTATGACTACTCAGAAGTAAGACCCATTGTGTTAAATGGGGCTTACTTCCAGGAAAGTGTCTTTGATTGCAGCCTCTTAACCATGTCTACCATTGTGTTAAATGGGGCTTTCTCCCAGGAAAGTGCCTTTAGGATTGCAGCCTAAGTAGACTTCATAGGATCATGCACATTGAATGCATGTTTTGAATTCAATTACAGTGTTTTGTCATCATTATTACATCCAGTTAATATTTTTATATGAATATTTTTGGGGTTGTGGAACCAATTGTCTGAGTTTCCATTATTTCCTATGGAAAAATCTGCTTCACTTAAAGAGCGTTTCACTTAAAGATCATGCCTCTGGAACAAATTAAGCTCTTTATGAGAGGCACCACTGTAACCTCAGTTCAGCATATGATTAAAGTAGACTCAGATACAATACATATACAGTGGCACCTCACATAACAAATTTAATTTGTTCTAGAGGCATGTTTGTTACGTGAAACATTTTTTATGTGCAGCGGATTTTCCCATAAGAAATAATGGAAACTCAGACAATTGGTTCCAAAAATATTCATATAAAAATATTAACTGGATGTAAAAATGATGACAAAACACTGGAACTGAATTCAAAACATGCATTCAGTGTGCTCGATCCTAGGAAGTCTACTTAGGCTGCAGTTCTAAAGACACTTTACTGGGTGTAAGCCCCATTTAACGCAATGGCGTTTACTTCTGGATAGACATGGTTAGGAGGCTGCAGTCAAAGACTCTTGCTTCTGTAATCCAAGACACTTTCCAAGTGTCTCCCCCCTTTTCCTTCTCTTCATCCTGAGCCTCTCTCCTCTGCTCCCTTCTGGCCAGCCCTGAGCTGCTTCCCTCTTCTCCACTGCTGTTCTCTCCCTCTGCCCAGCAGATGCCTGGCCACAGGAGGAACAGTGCAGAAGTGTTGCTTTCACTATGGGCAGGCACCCTAGGCAGCCCTGATGCTTTTTAAAAAGGCTGCCAGCCAGCGCGTCTGCCCCAACTGCCAATGAGTGTGTTTGTTATGTGAAGCACAGTTTGTTAAGTGAAGTAGAATCCTTGATAAATTTTTGTTTGTTATGTGGAACATACTTTACATGTGGTGTTGGTACGTGAAGGCACCACTGTATGAGGTCTACATGGTACTCCATTATTTTGGTTGGATGAGTAATCCCCCCCCCCAATATATTGTTTCCAGTATACAACCTCATTTTTATATCTATTTTAATTATCCCATTTATTTTCTTTTTAGTCAACAGGCATCTGCCCGATGAACAAGATGTATCCAAAATCTTGCAATGTTTAAAAGTTTTATAGCTCAAATAAAAGATGTTATATCCCCCAAATTCTTTGTCTTTGCACAGCCATTTTGTCGACATTGTGCTTAAAATATATCAGTATTCTACATGATCAGGTATCTGTCTGGCTGAAAGTGCTCCACAAAACAAATAAGAATATTAATGAAATGTCTTCCTTCCTTTCACCCACTCCACCTATTTCACCCTTTGCACCTTGGATGTAAAACAAAAACAATCTGGTTTTCAAATGTTTTTCTCCCAAACATATTTATGCAAGCTGTTAAGAACCAAGGTCAGTGCATGTTCTAAACTGGCTTGTCAGTTTACAGAACCCTTGTCAGTCCAAGATGCGATAAGGTTAATTTCCGCACTTCAAGAAGAATCATAATATTTGGTTGAGCTCCTGCTCTGGAAAAAGCCAAATGCTCAAGTACTGAGGGTTTCTTAAAGGTTTCTTCTTCTTCTTTTTAATAGCAGGATTAGTGGGTTGTTTTGTCCCCAGGCTCTAGACGTGGCATTAGAGGGCTTTGTAACCAGGAATCACACATTTACCGGTGCAAGAAAGATAATGGGAGAGCAGATTTGGACAGATTAAAACCCCTCTCATTAGAGCACACCTTGAAATGAAAATGATGCTGCTGAAATGGAGAATAATTGCTGCTGCTTTTGGTGGAAGACTCTAGCTTTGCTAGTTGTAGATGTACATCAAGAATTATCTAGCTTCAGTGCTATGTGACATTTATTTATTTATTTTATTTATTATTTTATTATTTTATTTATTTATTTATTCATTCATTCATTCATTTATTTGATGAGAGCATTTTCACAATTAAACGATGTGCTGTAAGCATTTCAAAATAGAGCATACTTTGGTAGGGGACCAAGATATTGAAGGATTCTCCCCCTATCCATTGTTCTATGAGGTCTTTGTGCTTCTCCCCCATCTATTCAATAAGCCACGGTCTTGTTGCTCTGTGATCTCAATAGATCACATCTATATATCTCTTGCAGGGTGGAAAATAATTGCGTCTTTCAATCTGCATATTATAATGCGCTGAAACTCATTCTGAATTGAGGCTATTAATTTAACCAGATCTCGCTGACTTGAGACTCATATGCTCTAAGGACTGTTGAGTAGATTTTTGCATGCCTTTTTTCACCCCATTGTGTGTTTTAAGGCTCCGCTAGCCATGTATACAGTCCGCCTAATATAGAATTGAGAATCGTCCTTGAGATAATTATCTACCTACACTTGTGAGTTGGGGAACAAGCAACATACCTCATCACCTGTCTTCTGTGCTGTGTGTTCCATGTGGTTGGACCCCTGATTTTGAGCACTGAAATATACATGCTTCCAATGCTTTTATAGCTAGCAAATCATAAATATCTTTTTTTATCTAGTAAATTCCTCCTGTCCTTTAAAGTTTTCTGCACATGGACTCTCATTAATGGAATGGGAATAGGACAGGAGCTAAACAGTTGATGCAACTCTCTCTCTCTCTCTCTCTCTCTCTCTCTCACACACACACACACACACATACAGAGAGAGAGAGAAAGAGAGAGAAACAATTTGAATCACCATGTCATATGCAAATCAACATGGGGAGGGTGATTTAAACCAGAGGTCCCCAAACTTTTTTGTCCTGTGGACCACTTTCCAAATTATTTTTTTGCCATAGTCCCCCTGCCTTCCTAATATTAATTTTCCTAAACTTTATATTGTCAAATATGTTTTTCACAGCTGACACAGTGCTGTTCACTTTGATAGGGCTTTGTAAAAAAAGAAAACAAACTTAATTTTTTATTCAAACCTTTATTGAAACAATTAAATTAAAAATCTTATTTTTATGTGAAATAAAACAAAATTAAACATCAATAGCTCAAAATTTAGAAAAGGCTAAATTAAAATTATCTTTAAAATTTAGCACATAGTTCTGTAAATATTTGGATTTTGGACAAAAATCAGAACTTAGTAACAAAACAAAACCATAAAATAAAGCTAAGAATAAAAACTAAAAATGTAATAATGGTGTTAATGGGAGGGATGAACTTGATGCTCTCATAGCAATTGCTTATTTGGAGTGAAGTGACTGCGGTATAGCCTTAAATCTCCTCGTTCAATTATAAGTCCAAAACTTATCATATCTACTCATATAATTAATTATTTCAAATTTAAAATATCTACTTAAAAGTTCACGAAATGCCTGAAATAATGATTTCGGTGAGTGGACCCCCATTTACATATCGCGGACCCCCCAATTGTTTTGTTGCTGACATGAACCTCCTGAAAGTCGAAATCAACCCCTGGGGGGTCTATATCGACCACTTTGGGAACCAGTGATTTAAACTCACAGAGGTTGAAAAAGCAAAGCTTTTTTTGGATGAAGCTTGGTATAACTGGAATGTGTTGAAAATGCTGACCATTAAAAAATGAACTGTCAGAAAGTGGGGGATGCTTTTGCACTTTAACTATATATTCATTTCAAGGAAGGAAGTGAGAATTTTAAACTGGAAACAAGATGAGAAAACTGGAATTTAGTTGCTAAGGTTATAAGTCTGAAAGCACAGCCTAACCATGTCTACTCAAAAGTAAGCCCCATTGTGTTTAATAGGTCTTACTCCCAGGAAAGTGTCTTTAGGATTGCAGCCTAAGTACACTTATTAGGGAGAAAACCCACTACTAGCCACTTGAAGCTGAGACTGGAAATGAATGACTATATCATGATGCTTTAAGAAAATTCAACCTAAGGAAGAGGTGACTTAGCACAAGCCTAACCAATTTACACCCATAGATCATCCATACAGATCACCCATATACCCCTGTTCCCATGGTGGCATAGGGAGGCTGGCACATGTCTGTGCACTGTCTTCCACCCCCAGTTGTGCAGAAGTGTGTAAAAGCACTTTTGCAACAACCCCAAGCCAGCAGGGGACTTGTGCCAGCCTAATCAGAGATTAGGATTGTGCTGTAAATTCAAAAGTGTTAATTCTAGATAAGCCTCCATACTAGTTGAATTGAGCTACACTGAAAGAAATATAGAGCGCAATCCAGAGTAACTACAGGGAGTCCTTGTTCCAGTGTAAGAACAATTTGCTCTGGATTGCAATATGAATTTCCCATAGGTTTTCACTAGGTGGTACAGTAATTATGGATGCACATAATGTCTCTTACATGCTCCTGTAGTTACTCTGGATTGTAGGGATAATATGAGAACACTGGGAAAGTCTCACACAGGTGTACATGGAGCTGCTATTACTTCTCTATAACGGGGTTTCCTAGAGGTCCGTTTATGTATGGTTTATTGATTTTAACACAGTGATTATAGCTGTTCTTACAGTATCTCTCTCAAGATGTTTCAGCCTGTTTAGCCAGTCAAAGCCTTTAGCACCAACACTTGGGCAACTGTTCTTGACATGCACATATTGTACAACGAATACGTGTACAACTATTGGACATACTTGGAAACAGGAGCAGGAGGAAAGGAAAACCATGAGTCTACAAGTGTGTTTGCCACTTCATATCAGTCTGGTTTGATGGCCTTTTTGAGCACAATCCTAACCATGTCTACTCAAACGTAAGCCCCATTGTGTTCAATGAGTCTTACTCTCAGGAAAGTGTCTTTAGGATTGCAGCATAAGTAAAGGTTTTTGAGTTTAAGCTAGCCTACAAGCGAGTTTTACAATTCACATAAATTTTTAAAAATTTTTTATTTTCTCTCTCACTACCAGCAGAGGGAGCTCTGAGGATTAAGTTCTGTACAGTCTATAGCAAGTGATATCCTTACACATTCTATCTATCTACAGTATTTATATGCCGCTTTTCAATTGAAAAGTTCACAAAGCGGTTTACAAGAAAATGAAAAAATTAATAGCTAATTGATAGCTAATGGGTATAGCATTAGTATATTTTATAGCATACAGTATATTTTAAAAACTAATGAATGGTCCTGTGTCAAGGAGGATGAGCCGTGTTTGATTCTGTGTGTCCCTTTGGCACAACTCATATGAATTTTATTGGATACCGAAAAACAGTTCTTAAAAGTATCTCTTTTTCTAACACATTTTTTCATTTAGTTGAAACCCATCAGCAAACATTTTGTGCACAGATCTGCAACTCCTTTGGAATACCACTTATGCAAGCTGCAAACAGTATAAACTAGAATATGCTAGTGTTGCTTATGATTATGCTGTTAAGACAATGAGAAGAATATGGTAATAAAACATCATCTGTCAGCACAATTCTATTCTCACGATGGGCTGGCGCAGCGGTTGCTGTGCCTGATGGAGGTGTCAAGAATGTGCTATAAACCATGTTCATGATACTGTGCAAGTTGGCAGCTTGGAAAGGAAGCCTGCAGCCTGTTGGCACATTATCCAAAGGCCTGGTCACCAACGGTGGAAAGTACGATGCTGAGTGGTACAGGGGGTGGATGATGAGGAGGGATCTTTTGGGGGCATTGGAGGGAGGAATGGGGGCCAATCAGGCCTGGGAGGAGATGGGATCATCAGACCAAACCTCTGCTATATCCTAACCCCTTCATGCATCTTGCAATGTTTTACACCAGATTTTCTGGATTTCTGCTGAACCAGACTGGTTAGGACTGGTTAGGGCTTTATCTGATGTAAAGTGAAAAAAATCACTGGACACCAGTGGGCAGCAAGCACCAGCAGACACCACTGGGCAGCACTGGGAACTAGTGGGGAATGGGCATCGTGTATCCCTACTGAGCACAGAGCATCCTTACTGGGGACCACTGTGCAGCAGGCACCACTGAGCAGCACCACGCACTGGGCACCATCAGGCACTGGGGATTCCTACCACGCACCAGTGGACAGCAGGCAGCACCAAGCACCAGTGGGTCAGCACCTCCAGGTACTGGTGGGTAGAAGGCATCACCTGGCAACACTGAGCACCAGGGACCAGGATTGGGAAGCATGGGGCACTGGGCAATCCTGCTGGGCACCAGACTGGGGCTGAGTGTTGATCAGTCAGTCTTCAATGTGAAGTATTGGGGCAAAACATGCTGTCAGTCATGCATGCTAAAATCCTAACTTGAAGCTAGGCACAAGTCCTGTGCTGACCTGGGAGTGTCACAAAAGTTCCCTTAGACACTTCTGCCCCACTCCTGGGGCAGACCTCCCCATACCATCACAGGAAGATATGCCAGGTGAGTTATGCTGGCTTAAATTGGTTAGGATCACCAACAATGGATAAATACCCTCCAAATGAAAGGACTAAGACTGCTGACTATTGGTTCAGCAAATTGATCACAATGGGTCCAAAGTTTGTGGCTGAAATCCAAATGCTGCCTCTGGTATGTATCCCAAATTGACGCCATGCAGGTATCTGCATTGACTGACTTCAGAATCTTTCCCGGTCTTTCAGTGCTGTTTTTAAATGCTTTTACAATGCATGCATTAATTATGATGCTGTTCTGTTTTTATTCCAGGTTTTCAGAACTTGGCAGCTGTTAATTTGTGTTTTCTTCACCTCATAATGGCAGAGAATGTGTTTGAAACATTTCAGAGTGCAACTGCGAGGTGTTAAATATGGGGTAGGTCCCATTCTCAGCCTCCCCTCAGGCTAAGAGCTAAACATTTAGGTGACATTTACTCAAGTAACCAGTCATTAGATCTTTCCCTGGAGAAAGTCCTATATTGTTTCTTTTCATCTTCTCCACATGCAGTTCCCCAATGGCTCCTTGAACACTTTATGGTTAATATTTGTGTTTATGGGTGAAGGGCTGTACAGTCTGTGGCAAAGCAAATAAAAGCAAAGTTTATAAACTTTAATTATGCGTCCGGAGTGACTGGTACACTTAGGGTCTGTCTTTGTCAAATGATGCGATCATGTCTCTGTGCCTATCATTACAACCTGTGTGTTTGTGTGTCAAAGGCATTTTAGCCATTGGAGATTCTAATGATGGTTACATAAATATCTCAAATTGTTTTGTTAATTAAAAAAATAATTAAACATAAAAAGTCTTGATGTTGCTGCTGTTGCAAGAAACAGTCTCTGGATGTTCAAAATGACCTTCCCATGACTTTTGGTTGCTGAAGGATGCTGCCAAACAGCTAATAAAGACCAATTAACTATTTTAAATCTCTGGAATTTTGTCCTGTTTGAGTGAGAAGGAATGAATTGGGTATGTCTGACTTCTGGTTTCATCATGGCTGAAATGTTCACTGTTTTCAATCCTTGCAGAGTTTTGCAAGTGGTCTGCAGAGCTTCCTAAATTGCCTGACCCTGGTAGGATTCCTGTAATGCTTGCAAATAGCCCCCATTCTCCTGTAAGGGCACGATCCTGAGACTTGTTGGGGATCCTGGGGAGTGCTGCTGCTTTCCCCCTCCTTGCGAGAAAGGAAACATGCCTTGGCTCATAGTTAGGTCTGGCATGACCTGAGGAATGCAAGACCACAAGAATGGTCCCAATCCAATGAAAATGGACCCCAGAAAATGCTCTGGAAAGCAGCCTCCTCCCACAAAATAAGAGGCTTACCTGCTAGGTATGGCCAAAAAGGGGGCAAGGCTCACATCTGGGTTGTTGCTCTGTCCACTATCATGGTGATGAGGAACTAGTCTCAACCATCAGGTGATGCATATCCTAATGATCCCATGGATATGGGCCCAGAATATTTTGAGAGCCCTCCTTTGGCTCCTGGGCCATTGTTTTGACTTCGGGTCTAGATACAAATCATCCCCTGAAGTAGGGACCCACCAGAATCAGGCTGTGGAAAACATTATATTACTGGGTTTAGAGAAGTCTCTGACTTTCAACTAACAATTTTCAACCACTGGGCCACAGCATATTGGTATGCCGCATGATATAATCTTTCCTGGAAACCTTTCTCATTCTGTTCAGAGAGACTGATGCTCATTTAAGGGTGCATAGGCTTGCCATGTTAGATTATAACCTGTCTTTTCTACTTACGTTACCTAAATTTCCAGGTTCACTGCCAGTTCTCTACAGAGACATAACTTTTTAAAAATCAGTCTCTTTTATATGTATCCACACTCTGTTTTGTGAAACCTTTGATTTACAGCTTTGACCATCAATTACACGCATTTTTTGCATTCCCATCCTAAATTTTACTTCCTTCATACATATAGAATACACCCTGTATTTACTGAGTGCTACAAACTACAGTTTCATGCTTTTATAGATGGATGGATTGGCATATGTCCTTAGGCTTGTGGTGACAGTCAATTAACTCTCTTGCTTTTAAAAGGGAAATCAATTAATTCAACAGTTACACCAAATAATGGTTCCTCTTGAGAAAATAACAAGCAAGTCCTTTGGAAAACCTACTTCAGTTAACAGCCTGAGTAGCTTTTGTGACAAATAGCTCCAATTGAGAACCATGTAATATTTACATTTTTATTCATTTTATTCATTGCTTTTATATATTTTTATTCATTGCTACTAAGTTCATGGATTAATTTTATCTATCTATCTATCTATCTATCTATCTATCTATCTATCTATCTATCTATCTATCTATCTATCTATCTATCTATCTATCTATCTATCTATCTATCTATTTTGTAATCCAGTTTTTATACTCCCCCCTTTAATTCATAAGAAAAAGTTTTTTCTGTTTATATTCCTGGGGAAATCAAGAAAGTGGCTTGCAATTAAGCTACTTTTCCTAGCACCTGAAAAAATGTGCAGATGATAGAACTGGCAGTGTGATGATTACTTTACAGACGAGTATTTCTTTCATCATCTTCAAGGACATTCAGATTTATGATCTAATCACTTGGTTCTCTAACAGGATGCATTTGAATTTCATTAAAAAGAAAAACAAATAGCTGTGTAGATTTATTAATGAAATGTGCTTGACCTTTTCACTTACCTAACTGCATATAGGACACTAGATGGTGACTTTCTTGACATTACTAAACATTTCAATATCAAGCATCCCTGTGTACTCAAGAGGTGTAATGTTGCAGGCTGGCCAGTGGATTTGGAGGAGGGTGTGGGTGGGATTGTCTCCCCCTCTTGGATTTTAATTGATTAACCTACATCCTAATTCTGGCTGCCCATAAACCCGAGCCTTTGTTGTAGGTCCAGCAGCTGCATTATGTCAGTAGCGAGTTAAATGCTCACAAAGTTCCGGAATGTTGCAAGACGTTTTATGGGCACTGCAGTAAAGATAAACTGAATTTGCAAAAAAAAAATATTGTCACTGATTTAAAATGTACAAAGTTAATTGGAAACACTAGATAGGTGTTGCCACACAGCTAGAAGGTGTAAGGAGTGGTACTAATCCCGTTGAGTGGTAAGAGACGTCTGTTGAGAAAAATAAATCCAACATGCTGTCCTTTCTTCAACAGTGGATCTAGTTTGCTTTAGCAAAGGCCAACATATACAAATATTTATACAGGAAATAGCATTGGCTGGAATTACCAGCCAAAATGGAAATTGAAAATTGCAGACATCACATCACATAAATGTGAGCTTGCAGGTATGGTTCCCTTTCCCCCCACAATGTTCCTCAGAGTTCTTCAGCATTTTCTCCCCTGCCTTTCCAACATCTGAAAGCTATTTGACTGTTTACACTCTCACAATATGGTTCCCTCCCACCTGAAGTCCACCAGTTAGTGAACGGCAAAGGAAGCAGCAGCCACCAAGAGTATGCAAGGCTCTCGACACCGTCCCCCTGCCGCTGAGCGAATTATCTCCACATAATCCACTTAACCTTTGCCACTGTAGAGCTGAGAGGACTGGATGTACATTTTAAAACCAAGCCTTTTAATTGCCAGTTGATTGTTCGACTAGTCCGGCTCAGCTGGAAAAATGGTGACTGGAAAATAGTTTCATGAGGCAATAGCTTTTCACCTCAGGCAGGAGTCCGAATTCTGACAAGTTCAATGGGGTCTTCCAGACCAATCCTATGGGCCATTTTGTGGAAGTCAAGGGAGCATGCATTTTCTTTTTACTCTTCCAGGTATTGAGTGACACGAACAAATATCTTTCTCCCAGATTGAGTTGAGAAGTACATTTTTACAATACTCAGAAGTGCAGGAAAAGGAAGCATGGAGCAGTCACACGTCTTGTGTTGAAAAGTCCTTGTAAACATTCAGTTTTTTTAACTTCCCGTTCAGTGGCATTTGTAAATATGCGTTTATGGCGGTTGGTTCTTCATTGTATCCTACCGTCCAGTTCAGGACATATAATCTTACTTCTGATAAAATATATTCTTGCCTATGAAAGCTCAAGGACCAACTGGTCTTTCTCTGGAACTAGATGTTACAGAAGAAATATTGTTACCAAAAGGGCTTTAAAATGAGTTAGGGGAATTAGCTATTGCCCTCTTGGATACACACACACACACACACACACACACACACACACACACACACACACACACACACACACACACACACACACACACATATATATATATACATATATACATATATACATATATATGGATTGACTACAGGAAAGCCTACGACTCAATGCCACATACATGGATCTGTGAATGCCTGGCATTATATAAAGTAAATAAGACCTTAATGACCTTCCTTAAGAACTCCATGGGGCAATGGAAAACAACATTGGAAATCAACTCAAAAGAATTAGCACAAGTATCGATCAAGCGTGGCATATATCAAGGAGATGCACTGTCTCCCCTGCTGTTCTGCATTGGCCTGAATCCCCTAAGCCAAATAATAGCAAAGACTGGATATGGGTACAAGTTCAAGAGTGGAACTACCATCAGCCACCTCCTCTATATGGATGACATCAAGCTGTATGCAAAGAATGAACGAGACATCGACTCATTGATACACCTGACAAGGATCTACAGTGAGGATATTGGGATGTCATTCGGCCTGGATAAGTGCAGCCGAATGATCGTAAAGAGAGGAAAAGTGGTGAAGACCAGTGGGGTAGAACTACCAACAAGGTACATAACAGATGTAGAGATCAACTATAAGTACCTAGGTATCCCACAATCCCACGGTAATCATGAAGAGGAGGCAAGGAAGACAGCAATATCCAAGTACCATCAAAGAATACGACAGATCCTGAAAAGCCAGCTCAATGGGAAAAATAAGATACATGCCATCAATACATATGCGCTGCCAGTCATCAGATACCCCGCTGGCATAGTAAGCTGGCCACAGAAAGAAATGGAGGCAGCCGATGTGAAGACCTGAAAGCTCCTCACAATGCATGGGGGTTTCCACCCCAAGTCTAACATCCAGAGACTATACACTAGTCGGAAAGAGGGCGGCCGGGGTCTGTTGAGCGTCAAAACTACTATCCTGGATGAAACCCAGAATATCCAGGAATACATCACTGAGATGGCACCCAAAGATGAGCTGATGAGAGAATGTCTCCAGCAACAACAACAGCAAATACGGAAGGAAGAGCAAACTGAGGAAGTGTCCTGGCAAGACAAGACCCTGCATGGGATGTACCATCGCCAGATAACCGAAGTCGCTGATATTGGGAAATCCTATCAGTGGCTGGAAAGAGCTGGCTTCAAAAATAGCACTGAAGCCCTCATCATGGCAGCACAAGAACAGGCACTAAGTACCAGATCCATAGAAGCGGGGATTTACCATACAAGAGAAGACCCAAAGTGCAGGCTGTGCAGAGAAACATCAGAAACAATCCAACACATTGTGGCAGGGTGTAAGATGCAGGCAGGAACAGCATACGTTGAACGGCACAACCAAGTAGCCGGCATCGTGTATAGGAACATCTGCTCAGCCTATGGACTAACCCTTCCCAAGACCAGATGGGAGACCCCTCTGAAGGTTGTGGAGAATGACAGTGCTAAGGTCCTGTGGGACTTCCATATTCAGACAGACAAGAAGGTACTGGCTAACCAGCCAGACATTGTGGTGGTAGATAAGGCCCAGAAGACAGCCCTGGTGATAGATGTAGCGATACCAAACGACAGCAACATCAGGAAAAAAGAGCATGAAAAGGTGGAAAAGTATCAGGGTTTGAAGGAGGAATTAGAAAGACTATGGCAAGTAAAGGTGAATGTGATCCCAATAGTGATTGGAGCACTAGGGGCTGTGACACCCAAGCTGGAAGAATGGCTCCAACAGATTCCAGGAGGGACAGCAGAACACTCGATCCAGAAAAGCGCATTGCTTTTCTGCTAAGGAACAGCTAAGATACTGTGCAGAACCCTCATACTCCCAGGCCTCTGGTAGAGGACCCGTGATTGGTTGACATACATACAACCACCCGTGAAGGGTGAGAAAACAATTATATATATATATATATATATATATATATATATATATATATATATATGTGTGTGTGTGTGTGTGTGTGTGTGTGTATATATATATATATATATATATATATATATATATATATATATATATATATATAAGGAATGCAAGACAGGACTCTAAACAGCTTCCTGCAGAGGGGATACCTTCATTACAAAGAGAAAAACTTAGAAAACTTATCACAAAGAAACAGAATTTATTATTATTAGGCATAAAATAAAATTACATACATTCAGTATCATGAAATGAAGTCTGCCTGTTCCTTGAATAGTGTGTGTACTGAAGGAAAAAGTTGGAGGGGGTCAACATAGCTGGAGGCAAAGGGAGATGTAGGAGAGGAGAATATTTTGGGAAGGCAAAGTGGGAAAAGGTAAGGTAAGAGGAAGGGGATGCAACAGCGCAAGAATAGCTATCTGATCATGCAATTGGGTCCAGGAGGAAGAGATTTAGAGGAAGGACAAGAGGATGCAGGACCTTTTAATAACCTAGGTACCATGTGGTTGTTACCTCACTAAAAGGGACAAACTAGAATCAATTGGGGATGAATAAGCCTTGGAAAGGCAGGACTGGGAGGAGCAGGTCAGCCACATGGCTTGTTGATACCTGAACAGAGTCAGGACACAGTGGGGACCCTGGAAGTAGGTGAGATGCCACAAGAGACAAAAGGGTTCTCTTCAGACTGGCTTGCACATTAGCATACAAATAGAGATGTAGAATCAGTGGTGGGCTTCAGGGAGTACTCACAGGTTCTATAGAGCCCTTTGCTAATGAGCGCCTGGTTCTGAGAACTGGTTACTAATGGGACATAGAACCTGTTGTTAATTTATTTGAATCCCACCACTGTGTAGGATGCAGGAAAACAGGTGGAGTTAACAATGGAGAATGGAATGCTTATACAGGTTAAGGCCAGAAAGGTTGTTTTGAAAAGGGGGGCGGGGGAAACGAAGGACTTTGCACATCCGATTCATAATATAATAATAAAAATATAATATGAGAGCTTTTCTTGTATCTACTGTATGTGGCAATCACTCAAAGCACTAACCCTGATCATCTTCTCTTCCCAAGTCACGTCGGAGCAAGGACTCCCCGTAGTTACTCTGGATTGCGCCCGTAGTCTGGCACAACTCATCAGTTTTCCCATTAACATGGTGATGTAGGGAAGCAAGTGCGTGTCTGTGCACTGGCCTAACCCTCCCCCAGGCATGCCACAGAAATAGTGGCATTCCAAGGGGGGCTTAGGGGGTCCTGGGTACCACCCGCAGAGGGTGACACACTGGGGGTGACCAAAATCACAAAAATTGATAAAATTGCTAGAATTTTTTGCACATCAGATGTGTATTTTCCAGCAGAATCCAACGTAAAAAACATTTGAACTATCTCCTGTCTATCAAATGTTATGGCCAAAAAACAAAAAAAATGCATGGAGTCCTATGGAAAGTGAAGCTGTGCCATATCGCGCATTTACTTGAAAGTAGGCAAATGTGCCTTAGTCTGTTGGAAAGGGCAGACTGAGATTCAGTGTAGACTGAGACCTCAGGAAGATCCTCAGCAGATAGAGATCCTAAGAGACAGAAAGGTCTGTGTACACTTTGTGACCAATGTAAAGTTTAAGATGTCCCTTGGAGATTGCCCTGCTAGCTGTGACCGACTCTATGGTGAAGTGTTCATCCTGTTTCTAGAACCATAGAGCCAGTTTTGATCAAAGACTGGACAGTGCCTCTATGGACATAGTGCCTCTGTGGACATGTGGCCTGCATGCTCACGGAGGTAGATCACGGAGGTACCTTCCTGTGGTAGTACCTATTTATCTGCTTGCATTTGCATGCTTTTGAACTGCTAGGTTGGCAGGAGCTGGGCAATTGACAGGCACTCACTCTGTCTTGCAGTACTTGGGTCTTGAACTGCTGACCTACCAATCGTCAGGTTGACAGGAACAGTGCCTAAAATGTAGTCCTAGGCAAAAAAGTAAAGCTTTCCTCTGCAGTTTGCCCTGCTAAGTCATGACCGATTTCATGGGTGGTGCTCATCCCTGTTACATGTCAGAAGAGCCAGTGATGTCCAAATGCATTTCTGTGGTCATGTGGCTGGCATGTCTAAATGCCAAAGGCACATGGAACATTGTTACCTTCCCACCAAAGAGGTACCTATTTATCTATGTGCTTTTACATGTTTTTGTTTGCTAGGTTGGCAATTGCTGGGCAAGTAATGAGAGCTCACGCCATCCTACGGTACTTGGGTCTTCAACGGATGACCTGCTGACATTCAGGTAGAACAGCAGTGTCATTAACTACTGAGCCCCAAAGGCAAAAGAGCTAGAGAGACAGGATGATGAAGAAAGGTATCTGAGATTTGATATGTGTATAAGGTGGTATTGATTTGAAATAATATGTCAAATCTTTGGCTTCAGGACCCTAATGCCACTACAGTCCTTTGGCTCTCATTTCTTTCATTTTTTTCATTTCTTTAATGTGGACTTTGTCCTTTTAAAAAAATTATTGTTCAGTGTTCAGCAAAATTGTGGCAGATTAAAGAATATCCCTTTAATCATAACTCCTGATTGCCATGAATATAATTTTGAAGGTAGCTTTTAGCTGACTAACAAATCTTCAGTTTTATTGGCTGCCTAATTTTGTCCTCTTTCATATTTCACAGTTATGATGCATTCAGACATTTTCCTGTTTTGTTAAGCAGGAATCTGTGTGGTCTTTGATGTAAGACATAATTTATTTGACAAGGAAATATGAGATGGTGCCCCGAATCCACATTTAATTGATGGATTGAGAATTTTTAGCTTTTCAACAAGATAGATTCTCATCCTGAATGTCATGGAGATAGCATTTTGTTAATCTATCCTCCTGTGGATTAAAATATATGTAGATATAATTTTGGAAACCATTTTTAAAGTTCTGCATTTGTGGTTGGCTGACTGAATTTTCCTACATGCCTGAAATCTAATCATAAAGGTGATTTATATTACTAGGCCAAATAAGATTGTTTGTATGTCCTCAGAAAATGGTGCATCACAATTCTGTCAAATCAATGGTACTAGATACCTTTCAACATAGCAAATAAGCAATGAGGACCACAATTCTCAAAGCAATTATTCCTGAGCAATCCCACTCTGAATCAGTAGTATTGCCATGGTATAAATGGGTTGAGAATGATAGTGGAAGCGTATCCTGATTACAAATACATCTGTCATTGATTTAATATGTCTGTATTCCATTTCTGATCAATATAACAGAGTCCAATATGCAATAGCTTTAAAAACTATTCTAGTGGCTAAAATGCTGGAATGCCACTGGAAAACAGGAATTGGGTTCCAAATCCCAGTTCAACTGTTTGGACATAGAACTTGACTATGGCCTATATCCTAAAGTGAAATTAAGTCCCTTGCTCTGGAGCAGTTAAGATGACTTTTCATAAGATAACATTAGAGGGTGATGTAACTGCGTGGACCTGTAACTGCTATGGATTTTGCACTATGTCAGAACCTAGGCTGGCACAACTCATTGGTCTTCCTGTTCCCTGATGATGTAGGGTGGAAAGGGCATGACTGTGCACTGACCTAACCCACCCCAGGAGAAGTGCAGAAGTATCTTATATCTTTTTTATGGCTCCCACAAGTCAGCACAGGACTTGTGTTGAGGCTTAGGCTGGACTAACTGGAGTTTAGGATTGCAGTTTAAGCCTTGGAAACAGCTCTGGGGGTTTAGGCATATAAACTCTCATGAGCTTAGCCTTTGAAGAAAAGTGTAGAGAATCTGTATCAATTGATGATATAATCAATGTATTATATGTATCACTTACCCTACAATCCAGAGTAACTACAGGAGCCCGTAAGAGACTTTATGTGTACCCATAGTTGCTGCACTATTTAGTAAAAACCTATGGGAAATTCATATTGCAATCCAGAGCAAATTGTTCTTACACTGGAGCAAGGACTCCACGTAGTTACTCTGGATTGCGCCCTTAGGCTATCTGGACCGTATGCATATTGACAAAGTAATGTGTGGTATTCTTTAGATGAAATCCCATTTTGCACATTACTTGCAGAAATCTGGTGAAGTAAAGAGACTAAGGAAGCAATCCCAGGGTGTCATAAAAATGTCAGAAGCACTGTGGGTGGGTGGGAAGTGGGAAGCAGGATTTGGACTGACAGTTATGCTGGATCCAAACCTTGCCACTTGGGCAGCCTCTGACTGCTCCTGTCTCCTCTGACATAGGCCACTTAGACCTATTGGGGCTGCCACATCCCTACACTGGGGAGCTGCCCCTTCCCTGTGGTAGTGCAACAACAGTACCAATACTTGTGCTGGATTCAGTGCAGGCAAGCCAGCCTAACTAAACCAGCACAATTTAGGATTGCGTTGTAAGTGCTTAGGCCAGTACACAAACACGTCACCCCAAGAACGAGGAGACAGATGAGTTACACTGGCCTAAATTGGTTAGGATTGTATCTTTACTGCCTGGTTGGCAAGCAGTGCAATCCTACTCTGCACTTAGGCCAACACAAGAGCCTTGCACCAACCTTGAGTGTTGCGAAAGTGCTCCTCCTTGCACCACAAAGGGAATGGGACAACGGGTGATTTGTGCTGGTTGTTCTGGCCCAGCATAGATGTTAAGGAAGGGAAGGGGGAGGAAGAGAGAGGGAGGCATTTCAGGTTGGGGAGGGTGGAGGATGGAAGGAGGGTGTTCCAGGAGCCGCTGAGTATCAGAAGTTGATACTCAGATCCAGATCTGTTATGCCAGATCCAAGACTCAGTCCCTGGGTAGCTGGAAGCAACTTCTGGCTACTCCTATCTACTCAGATCTGTGTCACCTCCAGAGGTGGCTTAGACCTAAGTAGACCCATTGGGGCAGTTCTTGCCTTACCCTGGGGAAGGAGAAAAACTTCCCTTGTCCATAGTAACACAGTAGCAGCCCTGATCATTGCTTTGGATTCTGCCTATTCCAGGACAAGCAAAAATTGCACTTGACACTGAGTAGCTTCCTGGGACCCTTTCAGATGTCCAAACAAAAAACTAAATGAAATTTTACCAAATAGCTTATTAGAATCAGCTTGTATTGTTTGCTAGTTAGCTCACTAGTCACATTCTGTCATCTCCAGAGGCTAGTGGATGGTATAGGCATTTGCTTTCTAAAGAACTGTATTGCTTTCGATCTAGTGGCTTACATGTGAAAACGTCCTTATCCCGTCACTAATTCCCTGAGCCAGACCATCACTGTGGAGATTCTTTCCAGTTTTCCTCTCCCAAGCTCACATTATCTCTAAGCAGCCCTTTCATGCCCCTGAATAAGTGTAAATAAGATACCTTTTCAGAATTTATGCCTCTGTCCTATCTGGCAAATAATGGGAGTTAGAGCCCAAAACTCTTCTGAAAAGATACAAGCTGTTCTGTGATGTACCAACAGTTTTCTCTGGTTCTGAGGACTATCCAGGAAACTGCTGAAAAAAAATGTGAAAAAAGAATTATCAAGTGGAAATGCTGGAAAAAACAACATTCTTCATTTTAATATTTGCAATGATCTTTGTTTAAGAATGTGGTATGACTTCCCCTGCAGGTTGCGCTGTTAGTTGTGACTGATTAATGGTGGTGGTCATCCTTGTTATGAGGCTGAAGAGCCATCTTGAATTTATTCAGTGAAACATGATAGGTTATGCTCCTAAACAGAGGGAAGAGTTTTCTTTCACAATCTGTATCAGCACAGGAAGGTAACAATATTCCATGTGCCTCGGTGTCTAGTCATGACCACAGAGATGACTTCAGAAAAGCGCTGGCTCTTTGGCTTAAACACATGGCATCCTACAGTCGGTCGTGACTAGCAGTACAACATGGGGGAGACACCAGCACTTAGTTTGCAAAAGCAAAGTGGAAGAAAGAAGCAGCCTATTTAATATTTAAAAATAATTTTCCCCCTTTACGTTACATAAAGGCTTATTTTGTTATCTTGAGAGCCACTTGGACAAGGTAGATCTGAGTTCAAGTCAGTGGTGTTCAAGTCAGTGGTGTTCAAGTGGCCGACACACCGGAGGTGTGCAAAATCACAAAAATCACTAAAATTGCTAGAATACTTTGCAGTAACTCCATCAAGTCATATATAATTGGATATGTATTTTCCAGCTGAATCCAATGCAGAAAAACAGCTTTGAAATATTTCCTTCCTATAAAAGGTTATGGCCAAAAAACTAAAAAAGCAAAAATGCATGGAGCCCTAGGGAAAGTGAAACAGCCATATAGCGCTTTTACTTGTGAGTAGGCAAATATGCCTTAGTCCATTGGAAAGGGCAGAGGAATTCAATGACCCCAGAATGGTCCTAATCCAATGAATGCAGCCCCACAAATCAGGAAATCCCTGATAGTTGCATTATGCCGTATGGAAAGTGGAACTGAGCTACACAGCCATGTTTACTCATGAGTAAGCAAAGGTGCCTTGCCTCCTGTTAAGGCCAGGCATAGAGGAATTTAAGGCCTCCAGAATGGTCCCTATCCAGTGAAAACAGAGCTCAACAAATGCTCCAGAAAGCAACCTCATCCCTGCCCCTCCCCACATAAAACAGAGGTTGAATTGATAAGGTGATTTTAAAATATGAAAATATTAATTAATATCTAATTGCATAAGTAGCAGATTGCAAAGAGTCCAAGAGGGTGGTACGTTTTGGGTCTTCACCCCATGTCTGCTGTGGCTTTCCTCAAGATGCAGTGATCTGTTTCCATCTGCTCAAGTGAGATGTGGATATTCCTCCTCCTTGCCTTGCTCTGTGCACTGTTTCCTTGTATCCAAATGTGTAGGATTTCCGATTTTTTTAATGGGGACGGTGCAGACAA
Organism: Cryptoblepharus egeriae; assembly: GCA_030015325.1. NCBI lineage: Eukaryota > Metazoa > Chordata > Lepidosauria > Squamata > Scincidae > Cryptoblepharus > Cryptoblepharus egeriae. The sequence goes on from JAREYC010000001.1 coordinate 90,744,665, forward strand.
AGGAGCTCCGTCATTCACATCCCCAATCCCTTTAAATAAAATCAGAAGTCATGCAACTTCCGAGTTTGATGACACTGTGCGAGAAAGTAGGCATGGTAAGTGGTTTTTCTTCTCTAGAGCAGCAATAGCAGCATCAGCAGGGGCAGCGCTGCAGGTTGTGTCACCCCTGATCATGGCTGTTATTTGGAAGCTAGTTACTGAAGCCACATAATAAGTTGAAGTCTGCAGTGTAAAAATACCAGCCAGCTAACCATCATGGCTTGGGAAGCTCTTTTCTCTCTGAACAAATACATTCTCATTACACTCCTCCGGCAAATCCGGAGTGATAGAATTATCAATGGTTTTCATTATTATTCCTTTTATGTCTTCCGTGAGAGAGCCCCACTCCTTGTTATCTTTATTCACTGCTGTAAAAATAATAATAATATAAGAAAGATAGCCACTGCCGCCTTCATAAAAACAATGCCTTCTTTAAAGGTTTCATTTTAGAGCTGGTGTTTAGGCCATGATGAATTGCTGAATGGTTGATTTCCTGACACTCGTTCTTGCTAACCTTTCCTGACAGCTTCTGAATTGCTCTACCCGGTAATTTGCGCAATAGTAATGGCTACAGTGAGATGTCTCCTAACTATTTCCTTTACTTTTAACAAGGATTCTGAACCCCCTCTGTAGGTGACAAAATGCAATTACAGACATCAAGTGTTCCCCTGGGCCGGGAAGCTGCTCACAGATGCCACCCCGTCCTTCGGCAGCACAACTGTTAAAATAAAACCAAAATGGAAACAAAAGTGTTGGATTCTCTAAATATTCTGTCCAAATAAATGTTTTAAATTAAAAGTTATGAAGGCGTTTCATTGATTAACAATCTTAGTAATTAAATACTGTCGTTGGCTCAATTTATTTTTTCCAGTTGGATTTGTTCTTCCTTGGAGATCTCTAATTGTTGTATGGCTTTGCATTTATTGATAACTCTGTTTGATGAATACAGATGCCACCTTTTATGGTCGCCGTTGACAGAGTAATCATATTGTGAGAAACACCAGGCTTATGTGGCAACAGCTGTTGCAGTTATACATGCTGACATCCACTGGGAAAGTGTGTTTGCTGCTATCCTGGGCATGCCATAAATGGAAGGTGCAATAAAGCATGAGCTAACATTTTGAAAATCCTTACAACTCGGGGAACTTTATTGCAGATTACCAGCACTTTGATCTCTGGCCAGTACTTAAGTCTTAATTATCAGACTAATTGCACAGACTATGTTCATTTCAGTGGTAATCCTTTTGTGATTAGCTTCGCTGTTCAATAACTGACTTATCCCTTGATTAAAAGGACTATTAACCTTAAGGCTGTTCCTACTGTTTGGGATTAAATCTATGCAGAATTAATATTTAATATCATTGTTAGAAGACCTTGGTGGGCAGTACAGAATGGTGCATGTGTCTGTCTATATTTACACACATGTGCGCATGCACACATACAGAGACCCCCACACTACTATGCTTGATACTGTCACCTGCTTGATGAATAAAGACAAAGGCATTGTGACGAATGGATGCTTTCCCTAGAAACTTATAGTGGGTTCATTTGTGGTATTTATACAGTGAGATGGAGCTTTGAAAATTACTCCTAATAACACTGACAGGATCAAGGGGCAGGGCAAGGCAGATGGAGGTGTGCTCGTGATTTTTATAAACATCGAATCTCAAAGTATCTCAATACTCTGAAATGTGGGTATTCTTTGATAGCAAATATTTACAGTCCTGCATTGTCTCCCCACCTCACCAATTAAATGTTGTTGTATGAATGGGAACGGTACCTGGCAATTCTTGTATATTTTGTATATCTTTTCTCGTTTGGGTTCTGGAACCCACAATAAATGCTGTTTTCAGCATGTGGCTGTGCATGGCCAAGGTTCTGGAAGGAAGGAGAGTGATGTGATTTGAACTGTAAAAGAATCACATCTACTTACAGGTGGGAATTTATGTGTAGATATTTTTCATCAGTACCCAAATCACTGGTAAGGAAGGGCTGGAATGCTTGCCATCACCATTTAATTTCTTCATGCATTGCAGATGCTACTTGGTATCCATGGGTGATCTGTCATCTGGATTGGCTGTGGATGGCAGTTTTTCACCTACCCCATCCTGGCATGAGAGGGAAGGTATGTTCAGTAGGTTTCATGTGTATCTTATGATCATGCATATCACAAGTATCTTGTGCTCTTATGTGCTCCCTGAGGCATATAGTGGGCCACTACACATAGCTGATGGGTCTTGGGTCTGATCCAGCAGGGCTCTTCTTATGTTCTTATATGTTGTGCCCAAAATGCCAGTGCATATGATCAGCTCCTACATGAGCTGGCCAGTGGCTGCGCTAAACACTCCATGTACTGCTACAGGCAATGACCAAATATTACTGATGGCAGGACTGGCTTTTTTAAATAAGAAAAATGCTTACATACTGCTCTTGGACTACCTTATTGGTCCCAGAGGACTTGCAAACAACCATGGGAGCAGTTCCCACTCTTGTCTCTGCTTTCAGCCCTTCTCCAGTTGAGGGTGGGCCCTGAGTATAAATGGGCCAATTAGGAGCAGCATGTGGTTATATCATGTTCCGGACTTGCTCATTATGATCTGCTCATATTAAGCCTGAATTGGTCCAAACAGGCCCCAGATGGCTTGTAGGATAGGAAGGAAAAAGCAGAACATTTTTGATAGCGTTTGAGTAGAAAATAACATTTTTTGACTATAAATGCAAAAGCTAATGTTTGTGTATTGGGCCAACAAGCATGGATTGGATTGGCAGAAGTAAGAAGTGGGGAGTATAATACTCCAGAATCGTTAGAAACATGTTGTAATAAAACTAGGTTTTAAACTCTGTTTTGGAGTCATTTTGTTGATTGAAAGAGAGTCAGCTCAACTGAGATGTTAATCGCCACTGGCAGTGGCCTTAACCCATGTGGCTAATATCACTGATTTGTCATGCTGAGTGATGTGCAAAGATAAACAATGGGTTGCTGATTATTGGACATTTCAACACAGAGCAAATGTGGCATGTCAGATGACAGGTTATGTTGATGAGCTGGTGTTTCGCCATGCCAATTACGCAAGAGCAAATGCCCCTTCTCCCTTTGCAGCAAATTTTCATTGTCAAACCCTCAGACTTTTTAATTACCTTCCCTCTCATTAGCAGACTGCCCTCTTTTTGCATAGCTATTTGTGTACAAATCCATTGATCTTAAGGCAAAACAGCAGAAATGACTTTAAGGCTGCAATCCAGACCCTGTGATGTGACAGTAAGTACCTTGTGCTAAATCTGGGATGGAGCAAACATGCCATAAGGCAACTTTGCACCACTGAGTGAATAGAGAGGCTGATCCAAGCCCCAATGAGCCAATGCAACAGATAAGGTCAAGCGTGAAGACTTGGAGAGAGTGGGAAAGTTCAGGAGTGAAGGGACAGATTGCAGCTAACAGAGATGTAGAACCAGGATTTGGCATTTATGCGGGGTCTTAACCCCAGTCCTGGGCAACCCAGGACACCCCAGGCTGCTTGAATCAGCACCATCTCTATAGGTGGTGCATGTCCAAGTAGCTCCATGATGGTTGCTACAATATTACCCACCGGGAGTGAATGGATGTTGGGAATGAATTCTGTATCCCCACTGGATATATATTAGGGCTGGTCAGCTGGCCTTCCCTTTCCAGCGCAGTTTAGGATTGGGCTGTAGGGAATAAGCTCCACTGAACACAATGGAACTTATTTCTGAATAAACATGCATGGGTTTATGCTGCACATAAGAGTAATTTAAAACATTTTTTTAAAAATGAAATTTAAATTAAAAAATGTCCTTTAACAGTTTGTTTTCACGCCAGAAAAATAAATGTCTTGTGCCCACAAAATTTTTCTCAAGCCAGCAAAATCAATGCCTATACACCAGCCAGGAAAATAAATGCAGCCATATGCCCACGGTTCTCCCAGCGTGCCAGGAATCGTACAGCCATGGCCAGCTGGAGTAGAATAACAGTTAAAGCTAACAAGGGTGGGAAATAAAGAAATCCCACCCCTTCTCCTTCATTGGTGAGTACAGTATATATTAGAACTGAAGCCATGCATTATTGATTCACTCACTTGTCAATCATGGCCATGCTTTTCAGGCTGACCAGATGCCAAACACAAAATTCCCCCCAAGTTCCCCAAAATTCCTATCCTCCAAGCCAAAATTCCAATTAAGTTAAAAAATGTAGGACACCCCAAAAATATATGACAAATGTAGGACATGTTAAAATAAAGCTCAAAACACTTGTATTGCATTCCTGTAATTAATCTGTGCACATATCTCATTGCCAACCAAAACAGGCACATGTTAAAGTGATCCAGCAAGGCATACAGAGGCTTGTCTTTCAGCCTCCTTTCCTTTCCCCCTTACACAATGTAAGCTCCATTGACTATAATACTTTTGAGCGGACACAATTGGGCTGGGAGGCTTAAAACTTAAGAAGCCAGGAGTTATTCCCACCATCCCTACCCTGAGCAGGTTGCCAACTTTACACCCAGCCCTGCTCCTCTGCTTTGACAACAGCTGGATGAAAGGCCCCAAACCTGAACAGCTCAAGCACTTGTTGTGAATTACATGCTTTTTTTGTGCAAAGTATATATTGATGGGTCCATCTACAAAGGGAACAGGGTAGTCTGGGGTTTCTCTGGTCAGTTGGCAACCTTGCTTAAAAAAATTAATTCTTCCTCCTCATTTCTCTCCAAAGCCAAACTCACTATTGTACAAGGTTTCAGAGCAGCTCCACTTGCAAGCCTTCCTCTGCTCTGCTCTCCTCTCTAACAGCCTCATCTCCCTCCTTCCTTCCTTTGCAGCAAACTGCAAGCAGAGTCTCTCTCTCTCTCTCTGACAAGTGCAGGTTCTGGACTGGAATGCTGGCCACAACCATTTTGGAACATGTCTGGAGCACAGCCATGTCTGGAGCACTTTAGTCCCTGGAAAGCAGGGTCACTATAAATGCCCAGAATCCAAAGCATTGAACTATAATCAGAGGCACCACCTCACATTTCAGTGGAAGGGACTTTCCGTGCATGTCCGTTTCTTGGTTGAGGAACTTTCTGTGCATATCATTCTTGGTTGAATGCAAAGGATGCCGGTACAGTGACTTTTGCCAGTGAGCACAATGAGGCACCTGGTGCACTACCTGCTGATGGTATGTGTTGGCTGGCAGAGAGGCCACTGTCCACCAGCACTGGTGAGTCAGTGGTGGGAGAAGGTAGCGGAGGCTTGGGGGAGTGTTAGGCAGAGTGAGGGTAGGAGGCAGAAGGAGAAAAGGTGGGACTGGTTATCAGTGGCACTCCTGTGCACCAGTAACTGGTGGCATACTGTCTTTAATGCATAACATAGTATATGGGTTGGGTTTCTTTGGGGGGGCACCAAAGCATGTGCTCCAACTTCTTTTCTCTTAGTCCAGAGGTCAGAGTGTGATGTGTGAGGCTATATGGTCCCCTATATGGAAACCTTGGTGATGAGAACTCTGGGGAAAGGTAGGGTACCCATTAGCTTCATATGTCTTGAGACAATATAAGTAGCTAGCGATAGGGGCTGTATATCTAGCTAGACACTTTTAGGGAATCAGTTCTGTTTTCTCTTTCCTTTTCAAGACACCCTGCAAACTTCACCAGTTTAATGACTGCACTCGAGTAGTATCCTGGCTCCTTCTGATGAGCTTCACTCATCACTGTGGTCAATATAGTCAAGCTATTTCTTTATGTCCATCCATTCCAGCTTTTGTCTTAGGTGTTGTTCTACCTAACTACATTATTTTCCCCACATTTAATGTGATTCTTTTTCTTCTGGATTTGCAACCAACTAGCTCGATTTTTGACTCTGTCTGGCTAGTCTAGTGATTTTCAACCCTTTTCATCTCACGGCACACTTAACAAGGCACTGAAATTGTCAAGGCACACCATCAATTGTTTTTACCATTGACAAGGCACCCCAAATCCCCCAATTTTCCTATTAATGAATGGCAATCTCCATATTCCCATGGTACACCTGAGGACTACCCACAGATAGGATAATACCCATCTTCTCTAGAGTTGTGTTGGAAGATCAGTACTGAGGATACTCAGCCTGATCTGGTTTATTTGACTTGATTATAATGATGAGCAACAAATCAGATGAAGTAAAATCAAAATGACCATAATACAATGGTGAATGGGCTACTCACAAGAACATGTGCATGTGGGTAAAATCACGCCATGTGAATGGATACCTATGAACATCTGCAACAGTAGTTCATTTGCCATCTGAAGCCAAGCATACTTCTTAATTGGATTTCAGCCATAAAGCCACGTTTCCCCGCATGTTATCTGAGCTTGGTGATTTTATTCTCCCTCCTTTCTGTTGCACCCACATTTGGGAAGCAATACACAATAAGGAATGCTGGCAAAATAATTCCATTGTTTGCACACAGGGAACGCAAGATGTCAGTGTTAATTGGAATTGCAATGGCTGTACCAAGCAAGCGAGTTGAATATGCTAGTTCGTTCCAGAGTCAGCAATGAATCATGGCAATGTAATAATGGGAGCATATGTCTCCTATGGCTCTTCAGGAAAGGTGCTCTATTCTTAATATAAACTACTGGACCAGAGAGATAGTGAAGATTTATTTCCTCTTCCCTGATAGAAATAGATTTCTTTCTTAGCATATTAATGACAATGCATTAAAAATGTTTACAGAAAAATACCCTCACAAATCTAACGTAATTAAAATATGCACAGGCCCTGAGGGTGGTGAATGCTACCTTTAATATTAGTGAGACAGATTGCAAGCTGGGGTTCGAGTTGATTCTTGCATGCTGAGAAGATGTGAAAACAGAGAATTCTGTCAAAGTTACAAAATGTAACGTGCATGTTACAGCTGGAGAAATACCCACCAGTGTATTTGTTTTAATCAAGTGCCTAAATATGTCTTTCCTCTGAATTTATAGTCACGAACCACAGTGCTTCCCAGAGGTTTCAGAAGGCTACCCACTACTGAAACTTGGTCAACATTAATTTCAGCACTTACATTTGCTAGATTTCACCTGTTTAGATGTGGTTATAGGTAAATAGCATGAGTAAGTAGACTCCCTGGCTAGGAGAAAAAATAAAGAGTCTTGGAGCATCTTAAAGTCTAGTACATTTATTACAGCATAAGCTTTGGTGGACTACAGTCCATTTCCACAGACTCATTAAATGCTAATGTGCATGTGCACATGCGTGCTCATGCGCGCAACACAAATTCAAACCAGGGGTGTTAGGTGGTGGAAAATGAAAGTGGCAAGCTGAAACTTGTGTACTTGAAAGACCCAATGTGTTTAAGGGGGCTTTATCTCACATAAATGTTTCCTGGATTGCAGACAAGCTTCAAAATATATAAGAACAGTGATGTTTAACAGCTAGTGATGCCAATCTCATAGAGAAGATTGACCGAATATGTCAAAGTGTGCTAGAATGGCATCTGGGATGCAAGGGAGTGTTCCTGGATGTGTGCTCCCTAAGGCAACTGGTGGACTGCTGTGAGATGCAGGAAGCTGGACTAGATGGACGTTTGTCCTGATCCAGTGAAGGTTCTTCTTATGTTCTTAAAGTAGAGCCTGATGGAGTTGTTAGGATGTCCTCCATCATTGGTAAAACAACCAGCAGGATACTAGGGGCAGTGTATTGTTCAGAAGGCCGATAATTCAGAGGCTACCTGAGCTTTACTTTTTTGAGTAAAGAGTCTTAGGATTGATCAACATGTGAAAGCGGCTGAGCAAATGATGGTGCCCCTCCATTCCTGTTGCCCTATAATAAGTTCATTGATGCATTATCCACATTTGAGACCAGCCAATAAACATCCACATTGCAGATGTCTCCATTCATTTCCGAAATGTATATCTTTACCAGCTTCCTGAACTGAAATGCCAAAATCCACTGGGAAAATATGCTCATAGTTATGATCTCTGCTGAAAGAGATGTGAAAATCCATGCTGAGAAGGAGTACATGCTTCAGCCTAGAAATCCTCATGCCATCATGCATCTCTAAGGGCGCTGATTGTTTTGAGTTGTACATCACCATGTGTCTGTATCAGAAAATGCCTTTGTATGACTTTCCTGAAAAAAAACAAAACAGTTTTTTTTAATCTGACTGGATGCTCCTTTGTAGCTTCTTTTAGAAACAAGAGCCCATAAAACTCTTTACATGACATATTGAAATTGACCTTTACTTGAAGCTTAGCTTTAACCATGTCAATCAATACTCATGCATTTTGTGCTGTCAGTCTGGGGCTGTTTACACAAGGAAAATCTCCACACCGCACTACTGTACACCAATGTGGAGTTGACAGTCTGAAATCAACTTGCCATGTGCTTATTAGCATTTGAAACTTCAGACAAGCATCTGCTATTGTCGAACAACGCACCTCCAAAAAGTGAGTGACTGTGTTCTTTGGGAACAGTTATGCGCTTTCAAACCCTTGGCAATGTTTCCGCATAAGTGTTCATTGTATTGCTCTTGCTATAGCTGCCAAAAAAGGGGACAATCAGGACTTTTGTGCTGGTCCTCACACCCCACCTTCTTGGCCAAGTGCTTGTTTTCATACAAAGTCCTACTCCTTGAGAGCTTCCAATAGAACCTTATACCGAGGGTGACTCTGCTTGTACTATATTCCATCCTTGTTTCCTATACAATCTCCACACATTGTTTGTGCCCCTTCCCTGCATAAGGTCGTACAAACAGGAACTCATGCTGTTTCCAATACATTTCTGATTTCAGATGTTAAGTCTCTCTCTCTCTCTGATCCCATGATTAGAGACTTACCACGGCCTTATTATGTGGTACATTGTCAATACTAATACAGTGGATTAGAGAAAGAGCTGTGGCTCCTTTAAATTTCTAGCCGAAAATCTCCCCATAAAATCCGTCAGCCAGCAGCAAACATCTTTTCCAAGCTCTCAGGGCCATATTTGTGAAAGGGAAAGACTTCAATGTAATTTTGATATAAGTAAGATTAAAATGATATGCACTGAGGCAAGAAACCAAACCTTCCATATATACGCTGATGGCTTCTAAGCCATTCGTGATGGAACAGGAGAGAGATATTGGGGTGCTGGTGGACAGCTCGATGAAAATGTCAACCCAATGTGCAGTAGCTGTAAAGAAAGGGTAACTAAAAAAGGATTGGGAATAAAACAGCCAATATTATTTTGATTGTATAAATGGGTATTAAGATCACATCTGGACAATTATGACCAGTTCTGGTTTCCACATCTCTAAAAGGATATAGTCAGTGGTGGGCTCCAGCAGGTTCACACCTACTCTATAGAACCGGTTGTTAACAAGAGATAGGACATATAAAGTTTAAAAATAACCATTAAAAGCTGCCAGATGGGCACAGAACCGGTTGTTAATTTCTTTGAATCCCATCACTGGATATAGTGGAACTGGAGAAGATGTAGAAGAGAGTCATCTGGTGGGTCAATGTGAGATTAAGGGTGCAATCCTAACCTAAGCTGGTACAACTCATCAGTCTTCCCATTCTCTTGGTGATGTAGGGAGGCAAGCGCATGTCTGTGCACTGACCTAACCCTCCCCTGGGAGTGGAACAGATGTGCCATACAGCATTCCCCAGACATCCAAGTTCAGCACATGACGTGTGCTGGGGCTTAGGCTGGCCTAAATATAGATTAGGATTGCAGCCATAGAAAGCTGGACTAGAGGGTCCCTTGTCTTGATCTATCATGGCTTTATTTTTTAATATGAATGCTATATGTCTCTCGCGTTAGATTTTCCCAGTCAACCTGCTTTGTCTGTGACTAGGAAAGCTATGAATTGAAAGCTTCAACTGCAAGAGAGAAAATGATGCAAAATGTTCTCTTGGATGAGTATTGGGCATGATAAAGACCTACTCAGGATTAGATGAAGTAATAAGCAGGGACTGCTGGTGGCATAACAACCAGTGCGCAGCTGCATGCCAGCTCCTGCCATCTCTCACACAGATTGCGCTTCCCCAGTTAAGCACCTCTTCCTCTCTATCATCACAGCTGCAAAACTTCATTTGGCAGAGCTCTTTGGAAAGGAATGGGCAACTCGGCTCAGGCTGCATAAATATTTGAACCAAAACACTGATCACTGCAAAGAGATTTTACAATGGTTCACAGAAAATATGGGCCAAATATGGGAAGAACTGGGGAGGAATATGAGAGGCCTTTCCCTGCATCCATGAATTTGGTTTCATTCAAAATGAGGACTATTTGGTCGTTGGCTTTTAAGGATATATATATTTGACCTTCCTAAACATAATGCCATTCGTAACAAGTCTTACAGCCCAATCCAGAGCAACTAATCTGTCCACATAAGAGCCCTTAGGTTGCCCTATCTAACACTAGGTTGGAGCAACTGCAAGATGCTCCAGCCCAGTTACTCTGAAGGAGGCTTAGGGCAGAGCAAGGCAAGATAGGGTGCCCTAAGAGAGGTGGACCTGCTCTGCCCTAACTGGGGCAGCCTAAGCAGCTCAGGAGAGGCAAGTTGAGGGCATGTTTAGCATTGCGTAGGGCAGAGCAGTTACTCTGTATCCAGAGCCTGTTTCCAAGGCAGAAATGCCCTCTTCCAGCCCTCAGAGTTATACCACCTCAGGAGCAGGTATAGTAATGAGTAGACCCATAGGGGTCCATGATAAGGCCTGAGTAAGAATGGCAGTGCTGACCAAAAATCTGAGTTCTTGGCCAGCCTACCTGCAACCCCTGCCTCTCAACCTCAGGATATGGAACAAACTACGGCTGCCCACAAACCTCAGGATACAGCAGGCCATTCCAAGAAGCCCCTTGTATTCACTGTAGAATGTACTGGCATCTCATCAGGGACTCCTTATAAGGCAGGCACCCAGTGGCGTCACCAGACTGGTGCAGCTGGTGTGGGCTGCATTGGGGATGCACTCCGTATGGGGTGATGTGCCGGAGGAGTTTGACTGTCCTTTGGCAGGCCCCGGGCATCAGCACACCCATTCAGGCCTGCTCTAAGGAGGAGAATCAGCCAGAAGCTGACACTTGTCTGAGGAGCTGGCCTGAACGGCCATCTGAGAAACACACCGAGCATGCCGAACAGCTTCAGAGGAGACTTCCTTAGAGCAGAGAAAGTCCGCGCCTCTGCACAGCCATTCGGCCTCACTCAGGAGGCGGAGCGGCAGCCAAAAGGCTTCAGAAAAGTACTGCGCAGGTGTCAGAGATGGTGCCTGCGCAGTACTCTTTCTGAAGCCAGTTGGCTTCAGAAACAACTGTGCAGGCACCAACTTTGGTGACTGTGCAGTCCAGGTGGGGGGGGGGCGCGCATCCCAGGGATGACGCACAGACTTCCGCACCAGGTGATGTGCAGAGTCATGTCACCACTGTAGGCACCACAGCTGTTCCTTGTTCAATGTGATCTGAGGGGCAAGTCTTCCCCTTGTGTCAATTACTTAGCATGCTCTGGAGCAGTTAGGGCAGCCCAGGCTTCCTGACTCTCTGGATTCAGCATAACTTTCTGCTCTGGATACAGAATAGTTAGGAGAGTGCAGTTAGGTCAGAGCAGGCTGAATTTGCTCTGGATTGCAGCCTTAGTCAAGTAAGAAAGAAATATTTTGGCCTTCTACTTTTGCCTTGCTTGAAATGAAAATGGTTGCCAGAAAGAAATGTAGAGCCCAATCCTAACCATGCCTTCTCAGAAGTAAGCCCCATTGTATTCAATGGGCAGTGGCATAGCTAAGGGGGTGCAGCAAGTGCAGTTGCACCAGGCTACAAACTTTAGGGGGGGCTACTAGCTGAGCTTGACACAAGTGATAAAGCAGATTGACAGTGGAATTGGGCATTGACAATGACACATTTGGCAGACACAACTCATTGGTCTTCCCATTCCAGTGGTGATGTAGGAAGGCAAGCACATGTCTGTGCATTGGTCAACCTTTCGCCCAGAGTGGTGTAATAGTGTCTTATGGCACTTTCGTGACACTCCAGGTCACGGGACTTATGCTTGGGCTTAGGCCGGCCAAATTGCAGCTTAGGATTGCAGCCTTGGACATACACTAGAGGTGATGAGAAATCAAGCCAACAGTTCATCTCAAGATGTGACTGGCTCTGGTGAGATGGCAATGTGGACTACAGTACCTGTTTGTTTGGTGCATGTGTAGAAATCTTTGCATCTAGCTTGACTGGACTATTATTTTGTTGATTCACATCCAACTTTAACTGGTTAGTGTCACTGTTACATGTTGTAACAGTACTGTGTGTAACAGTGTGTAACAGTACTGTGATTGTGTCAAAGCCCAAATGGGAGTACACCAATAAGTTGCACTCTTGGCACCAATGCACATTGTAGGACCATCACCTATGGCCTATGGAGATGTAGGAAAATTTATACCAATTAAGTAGAGAATCTCAGTAATATTTCCAGGCTGTAGCTCTCTGGTTGTCCCTCACCTGCCAACCCACATACTTATCTAGGCAAAGGGATTTTTTTGGTCCTTTCCTATTAGATGTCTCAGATGAGAGTGGAGCCATGGCTTCTGATGATACAAAGGCACTGCTTTCTGCCTATCAGCAGGAAAAAGCAGTTCTTACCAGTATACAGTCCCTTCATTGGGCACATGAAGTGTTGGGATCCCTAGACACAGTTTATCACTTTCCCTCTGCCTCCAGGCAGGCTGACTCATAGAGGTACAGGACATAAATGGCAGAGTACCTGCACCTTCAGCCATTGCATAGAAGAGGGAATTAAGTCAGGTATAGCTCAACATAAAAGGGTTTAAAAAGCAGCACATGCCTCAATTCCCTCTTTTTATGCAATGGTCAAAGGTACAGACCATATGTTCTCCATTCTATATGGTCACCCTGGTAATAGGTAATGTAACAGGAAACATGGTTTGTTTCCCCAACCATGGTCCCAGTCTGGATCAGGTCCCGTCACTTGGTTGGAGTTATATGCTATGAAAAAATCCTAATTGTATTTCAGCACAATGGAGAAGCTGTCAAGCATAAAATGGCCTTTTGCATTTTCAAGTGATCATTTTTGCAGGAGGCAATTCAGAAATGCACTATTGCCATTAAGTTACATACCGTTTCAGTCTGTAGATAGATCGAGTACAATGCAGCAGGTCAATCAGATTAGGAATCTCTTGCCATACATGGGCCTTCCCCCCTCTTTTTGTCAGATCAGAAGATTTCAGAATTAATTAAATCTCCTGATGTACTTAGACAGCTTGCAGAGTAAATGTGAAGATATTAAAGATACTGAACTTGTTCATTTGATTTCATCTCTGTAACCTTTCCAATTTAATGCTGCGTCTTCTAACCTCTCAGAGATTAATTACTGCACTGGTTAGTAAGTCAGTCCATTTCTTCCTCATGTGAGGAGCATTCATCAGTAGAAATGTATTTAAGGTATTATTCTGGCTTTATGTACTAGTCATGGGGCTGGGAACTCTCTGTGAAGCTGAACAGGATCCATGGCTTGAGCTGAGAGCTGCCAGATTTCCCTTGTGTTAAAAGCATTGAAAGCATAGGTTCCTTCCACCGGCACTTAGCTGGTTCCCCCCTTTCAAGATAACACCAAACTTCAGGATGGATCTGCATGGGAAATCTCATTTACCTAACATGGTATTTTCAGAACTTCCATGTAAGTTCTCGTGTTGGGGGTTGTAATAGCAACACCTGTTACACATAACTGGTTACAGTATAATGTCACTTTTCAGTGTTCGCTTGCTGAAAGCATCTTAATGATCCAACTACAGTAAAACATTGACTTGAGAGTAACTTGGATTGAGAGTGTTTTGCAAGACAAGCAAACATTTCTAATTTTGACTTGATATACAAGCAATGACTTGATAAACAAGAAAAATAATAGTCCTGGCTGGGATATGGCAGGTTTCAACCCTCCCTCAGCAGCTCCTCAGCCTCTCCTGAGAAACCAGCCTATGCATGCCTACTTGGAGGTAAGCCTATTACAGACAATGGGATTCAATCATATGTAAGGGGGCAATGGAAAGGAGCCTGAGGGACCTAGCCTTGTATGTCTAAATTAAGCTCTAATCAACGGAGCGCACTCTTGTGTAAGGAGCCTGAGAGACTTACAGTGCAATCCTAACCATGTCTACTCAGATGTAAGTCCCATTGAGTTCAATAGTACTTACTCTCAAGAAAGTGTGGTTAGGATTGCAGACTAAGAGCAATCCAGAGTTCAGGCAGTGAGGCCAGCTGGGCTGCCCCAAGTAGGCTGTATCTAGAGCAGAAAGTTGGGCTGAATCCCGAGAGTCAGGAACCCTGGGCTGGAAACATACCATGGTTGAGAGTCTTGAAAGCTTCTGGGACAGTCCCCCCAACTGCCCCCCAACCCTCCAGTAGTGTTTTCTTGTTCAGGGTCAATGCATCCCTTTCTTTGCAGAACAACATAATTGTAGATCATGTGTATCTCCCAAATATCTCAAAAACAGTGTTTGCTTCATGCCTATCAACGGCACGTGCTAAAGGCTGTTCTCATTAGGCTTGATGCTTTGGGCTGAAAATATGTCATATGAATACTGATGTGGAGGACCTATTTTAAGATGGTATCATTTTATAAAAACCATTAATCAAAGAATTCAAATTTTAATGTCTCTCCAATTTCTCTTGGCATTTAGCTGCCTGGCCCTGTGTTTCTTTCTTATCTTACTATAGATGCTACAGATAATACTATCTTATGATCTCCTGCACTCTAACAAAATTGCACTGTAACATCAATGATCAGCAGGTTGGACAATATCACAACTTATGGGCTTGATCATAATTAAAATCAATTTAATTTACAATTTATCTGATATTTTGACAATCCCCAATTTTTTTTCACAAGTTTGGCCTCCAAGTCATCAAGATTAATTGCACTTTGTTACCCACACTATTTGGCTTACAGACCGGCAGTAATGATTAACAGCACAATCATATGCCTGTCAAGTCAGAAGTATATCTCATTTAGTTCAGTGGGCTTACTCACAGGAAAGTGTATATGTTGCTTGAGATGTCAAGTGGAAAGAACCATGAGAACTAGAAACTTGCTTTAAAAACAACCAGCCTGAAATTTAGGTGCTTCATGATTCTGACAAAATTGTTGTTGCTGTCACAGTTCTGTAGTGCATTGAAGTAAGAAGGTACACTACATAGAAGTTCATTTCCTAACAACACTTGGCAGGGACCAGAATCCTTCTAAGGGTCCTTCTAAGAATCCTTCTAAGGATGTGGCAACCATAAACTGTACATGAAGCCAATACAATTTGGTGGCCAATTAAGGCTGCAGTACCATACAAGCCTGTACTTCTTTCCTGGTGTTGCTGAAATATATAAGATTATGCACATTTCATGATAGGGGACCATGAGATTAATTCTGTGCCAACATCTTAACTATCAAGAATTAGACTGTGCTTGAGAAATTCAGCAGGATGATTATAGCACCTCACTCACGTTGACATGAGCAGAGGCAGAAGTTTGAGATAAATGCAGAACACACGCTAATGTTAAATGGATTTGACCTTTCTGAATTGGTAAAGGTTGTGTTCTGCCTTGAGGGTGTGAAAACTGCACCAGCAGCATCACTGAGTAACGTTTTTCACAAATATTGGTCTGGCACGGGGATCTCTTCAGTGGCTTAAATTATAACCTTTTGGAGCAGGAAACTATGGGCAAAAGTGCTTCTGACAAAGCCCACTACTCTGTTCTTGTCTACCCTTGCTTCTCCCCTTGACCACTTCTTGATCTCAATCTAAAATAAGGAGACTTGTACAGAAGAACTTCCAGATGGAGGGTGCTTTTGGCTTTTTCATATGGATTTGAAAACATTAGAAGAATCCACTGGTCAAGAACAAAGTCCATCTCAAGTCCATCAATTCAGTTTTCTCTGGTGGCCATCCAGATGCCTCCGTGAAGCTCATCATCAGGAAATGAATGCCATGTCCCTTCTACCACTGCTTTACCTACAGATGGCCATTAGTTTGCCCTTGATCTGCAGATGGAAGTTATGTGTCTACATTCAATAAACATGCTAACAAATAGTCCTTGATAAACATTTATGAATTTACCCAGTGCTTGAATGATGGGGAAGGTCTAGTTTACTTTTTGGACTGGCGCTGGCCCCTTTACTTTGAGAAGGCCATTATCTGCTAAAATTGGGGAAGATGGAGAGGTGGTACATGCAGTGGTGGACTCCAGCAGGTTCGCACCTACTCTATAGAACTGGTTGTTAACGAGTTAGGACATATAAAGTTTAAAAATAGCCATTTAAAAGTGGCTGCCAGATGGGCATAGAACTAGTTGTTAATTTCTTTGAATCCCATCACTGGGTACATGGATTTAATTGTTTCATCTAATTGTGCTTCCTACAAAGTGTGCTTTGCTCTGAAAATATTTGCTTGAGTGAGGGAGTCATCCTGACTGTCACCCTGATATATATACCAAAGATTCTGAAGTTGAATGAACAGATGCAAATTGGCTAGGGGTGTCCAAACTTTTTGGCAGAAGGGCCACATCATCTCTTTGGTACTGTGTCAGGGGCTGGAAACATGATTTACATTTCAAATTTGAATACATTTACATAAATTTATATGTAAGAGTATATTGAAGACAGATCCAGAGGACCATCACAGGTTACAAGCTGTGAGGGCTTACAAGCCATGAGGGGTTACAAGCCATGAAGCCATGAGGGGTGTGTGTAGATGTGGACAATTTCAAAGTGCCAAATGCAGGGAAGGACACCTGAATGCAGATGTCTTGTGGGCTCCCTGAGGCATCTGGTGGGCTGCTGTGTGATATAGGAAGCTGGACTAGATGGGCCTTTGGCCTGATCCAGTGGAGGCTCTTCTTATCCCCCCCCCAATTTGTGCACTTATTTAGGATACAATCCAAATCAACTTTCCAGCACTGACCTAGCAGCAATGAAGCTGCAGGATAAGGTAACAGACATACCCTTGCCTTGAGGGGGCTTTGATTGCCTCCCCACTACAGGATGATGTATACGCCACATTGGCACATGTGGCACAGTTCTAGAAAACTGGTTAGGATCGTGTCCTTAGTTCCCCTTTAAATCCATCCGGTTCTCCTGTGGCAGTAAACTAATGAATGATGCTTCATGGAACAAAGACCTTCCTGGTTTTTCATTTTTGGGAGGACTATACATCTAACTAAATAAGCATTGCACACACAAACCATGAAAGCATAATGGCATCTCTTCTCTGCAAGGTGGGTTCTGGCAGCCAGCCAGCCCCCAAAAATGCCTGTTATTGAAAGACGACAGTTCATAACTCAGACGTGGATGCATTTTATGAAAGGACACATGTTCACATGTACACATCTAATGGATCATGCTGGTGTATGGAGAAGGGGTCACCCAATAAATTGACTAGGACAGAAGTATTTATTTGCTTTCCATGTAATTAATCTCTGGAACTCCTTGCCAGAGTATTTGGTGGTGGTACCTGGCCAAGATGCCTTTATAAGGGGATTGGACATATTTATGGCGGAGAACCCATCGCTGATTACAAGCCATGTTGACTATGCATCCACCTGGTTCTAGAGGTACACTTCCTGAGGATGCTAGATGCGAGGGAGTGGCTACAGAATGCATGTGTCATAAGAACATAAGAGCCTCCACTGGATCAGACCAAAGGCCCATCTAGTCCAGATTCCTGTATCACTCAGTGGCCCACTAGATGCCTCAGGGAACACATATGACAACTGCATCCAAGTGCCCTGACTGCATCTGGCATTTTGAGTTTGTCCACCTCTACACACCCCTGACGGCTTATAACCCTTGATGGTCCTTTCCTCTAAAAATTTGTCCAAACACTTTTTAAAAGCTTTGAGGCTAGATGCAATCACCATCCTGTGGCAGGGAGTTCCACAGACCAGTCACACTCTGGGTAATGTGTGCTGTCTGAGGCATTTGGGGAAGACAACTCTGAGATAGAGGAAGGTGAACTAGAATGGGCCTTTGGCCTGATCTGGCATGGCACTTGATGAATAACTTAACCCATTTCTGAATGGTGCCCAATGACATGAATAAAGCTTCAAGAATACACTGTTTTATCAGGGGAGTAAGTAAGTGAGTACTGTGGGAAGCAGCACAGCAGAGTAAGGAAGGATGTTGTGAACAGGTGTATGATAACCACACATATGGCTTTGCTTCTTTCAACATTAGGGTCCTGCCATGGCCTAAGGAAACAAAGCACTAAGGCTGCAATCCTAACCCCCAGTTAGAATGGCATACATCCTGGCGCAAGTCCTGTGCTGGCCTGGGGATGTCACAAAAGTGCCGGAAGGTACATCAGTGTCATTCATGGGAGGGTTAGGTCAGTGCATGTCTTTTTATGGTGGAGAAATAAATAGTGGTGGTGTGTTCCTCTTCACACCACCATAGGAATGGGGAGCGGATGACTTGTACCAGCCTAAATGGGTTAGAACTGAGCCCTCCGTTTTTACGTGATGCCTTTCTGCCATGCTCATGCTCTAAGGAGGAAACAAGCAAAAGTAAAATAAATAAATGCAAAAATTTAATTAGCATCTTTGTGTAAAGATGCCTCGTTTTCAAATTAGCCCGAGCAACAAACCATTATGGCGATGAAATCGTTAAAAGCATGTAAATGCTGCAAGCGGGGTCGGCCTGGGAGATGATAGTTTCATTAGACAAAAGGCTATAAAGTTAGACCTAGGTAATTACCTTTCCCATTAATGCTGGAAAATTCTTTGCTCCACTGAGAAGTGATTGTGGTGTATCATGCCTTCTGTGCTTTTCCATCCAAACGGCAGGAGCCTTGATTTCATCAGCACAAAACTGCAAGGAAACAGCAGCAGCTTTCCAGGTGTACTCTGCAAATTGGGGTTTAAATGTGGAACGCATCAAATTAAAATTCAATATTAATTATTTTGTCTTACTAGGAGCTGGAGTAGTTTAAAGCAGCAAGGGTAATTGTCTAATTCATTGTGTGTGTCTACAGTGAACTTAATCATTATGTCAGCTTCCTAATAAAAGGTTATTATAGAAACAAAGATCCCCATTTTACATATGGTAGGCAAGGGAGAATTCGATGAGTCGGTCTCCAAGGTGGATTTGAGCTCCTTGACAAATGATGCCCATGCTGTGATCAAATACTTAACAAGGAATCTCGTTATTAACTAGGCCTGTACAGATAATTAGCACTTGAGCTTCAAATTTTAAATCTGGCTTGAGATGTATAATTTATCAAATGCTCTCACTTGCTGTCAAAGCTCCTATAATAAGGTGGTGTTATTGATGAATTGAGATTAAGAGCAGATTGAAGAGAAAATTAGGCCACTGGTTTGCCTGAAAAGTCTGATTTCAATATTTACACTACTAATTTGGCATTATTTTTGGTAAATGGATGCAGTCCCAAAGTGCTAGGCACAATCTAAAAGGGAATCAACTATGCATCATTATGTGCTAACAGAAACAGTATTGTTTACCGGAGGCTGGATTGTGCAGCATTAGCAGTCTGGTTAATAAGCTTCTTTATGGGATAAGTGTACCTGTTTTTATTACGCACATATATTATAACATGTTCAGTGGGCAGAGCTTCCAGACAAGATTTGAAAATGTCTCTCCTTTACATTAAGAAATAATATTCCGCTTGACTAATTCTGATGGAGTAAGCAGGCCCTTGACTCAAATTCATTTCGTTTATATCTTCGTACCAGAACGAAGACTTAAGTGTTGCTTTTTTTGTATCCAAGCTTCATTAAATGAGCAATCTTTCTTCTTTTTTAATGACTGTTGTTTGCATTTCATTGCAAGTGGTTTCAAGGGTGCGTGGTCGTGGTGGAGGGATGAGAAATATGAAAGAGTTACTGTATGCAATCAATCTACAGTCAACCACAGCTGCAAAGGTGTGAGGCACACACATTCATGACCCTTTGTATGTGAGATCTTTTTTGATGCATTCAATGAAAAGGCATTTGAAACCATTCGCTGGCTTCCGAGATTATATTAGGCAAAACGTAATAACTGGATTTCTATTTTTTTCATGGCTCACTCATTGCCAAAACATACAAAAGCACATGGGACAGATGCTCATATAAGACACTCTCATTTTCCTGTTTATATCCTGTATATCATATCCATAACCTCCTCTAGCAAAATAATCATATGTGTAAAGGCCTTTCCAGGAAAGGCACAGAATTTCCAGGAAAGTTTGCATTGAAAATCCCTTGTAACTCATTATTGGCAGCCACTCCTTACCTCTTCAGCTTCCAGCTGTCTAATGGGATATGTCAATTCACAGTAGGATCTGAGGAGTGTTTGTATTCAGCAGTGCCAGTCAACCTGAAGAAGATTTGTCCTTGTTTGCACAGTTTGAACAAAAGCAGAATGTTTGAGGATCCGGCCATGTGCAGATTTCAGACAAGTTAGTTAACTTGTTGCCAATTAATTTTGTATGGAACAGATACTGGGTAATGCATCTGATCCTATACATTGAGTACTTTGCTCATAGGAAAGTGTGGAAAGACATGCATGGGATTCTCTTACTATAAAGATAATGCCAATGTTGTATTATTTGGGGCACAATCCAGAGTAACTATGGGGAGTCCTTGCTCTGACGTAAGAACAATTTACTCTGGATTGCAATATGAATTTCCCTTAGGTTTTCACTAGGTGGTGCTATAACTATGTCAATGTAAATGTCTCTTATGTGCTCCCGTAGTTACTCTGGATTGTAGGGCATGTTTCAGATTGTGGTGATTCCACATCTTTAATACTGTATTTCACTTTGAGGACAAACCTGGATTGGTGATGAAGGTTTCTGGGGAGGAACTTGGAATTGGATTGTCATTTCTGTGTTTATCCCTAAAGATCAAGTGTGAATGAATGAATGAATGAATGATCAAGCCAGCTTCAGCAAAAATCCAGCTAACCCCCAAATCCAGACTAACTATGGGAGCACGTAAGAGGCATCACGTGCACCCATAGTTACTGCACCACCCAGTGAAAACCTATGGGAAATTCATATCGGTATCCAGAGTAAATTGCTCTTACACTGGAGCAAGGGCTCCCATAGTAACTCTGGATTTTGCCCTAAGGCCAGGATGATGCACTACAGATACTAGTGCAACCAGTGATACTTGACTACTTGTGATACTTGTCATGGTGTCTGGTGGTACTCTTAGGACCCCTGGAGCACCCCCATCTAGCAGCAAGACCCGTAATGCCTGGGACAAGTTGCGGTAGGAAGCTCAGCTCAGCGGGCATAGTTCCTGCTTTTCGTGCTCTTGAAAGGTATTTTCATCTGCTTTTCAAGTACTTCAAAAAAGTCCTCCCATTTTCCCTGAGCTTATAACTGGTATTTGTTGCATTGTGTCTGGCTTCCCAATCTGGAAGGAAAGGGTGATAACATAATCTCCAGTTATTTCTGAAGGTAATTTCAAATAGTTGGACCATTGGAAGTGGTATGTCGGAGGGCAAATATTAATAAATGCTACACTAGAGATATATGCTGTATATATGCTACACTGGAGATATATGTGCTGTAGTGGATATATGAGATGCAAGTTCACATTTGTACAGCCTCCACCTTGCTCCATCAAATGACCATTTTGGCACATGTGGGCTATCAGCAGATTCTGCAACATGTACAAATTTTGCCTCCATGTTTGCACAGAACCCAGACTGTGAGGTGCCTTTGCTGGTCCTCATTGCATCCACTGGATGCTGGAATGGTTGGCTGAAGGATGTGTCTTGGGAGAAAGAGGATAAGGGGGATAGAGCAAGTTTTTCCCACAAAGATCAAGTGGGCTTTGCTTTTGCAAGCAAGCAAGCAGAACAAGGTGTGTGCCGACAAGTGGGGTGGGGAGGCTGTTCTCTGAGAGTAGAAAAGAAGACCCTGGTTTGCAAGCCAGGTGGGTCTCCATACGTTTCAACTTGAATTTTATTTTTAATGCATTCATCCTGATGCTTTCCTGGTGGTGACTGCATTTGGTTTGGGTTCCAACAGACAAGGGCTGGGTCAGTATCTCATGTTTTATACAGAGATCCTGCCACCAATGAACTGTGGTGTAGGCCAACTGTGATGTTTATACTATTTAACATCAATATCATCCACATCAAAATGCATATATGTAAATTACGAAATGTGCAGATATTTTACTTCTGAGTTGTGCAACTCTATTCTTTCATCCATTAATAGGAAAAAATTAAGTATACAAGTATTCTCATTGCTCTTGAAGCCAGTAACAATATTTCAGTTTTTTTTACCACCATCTCAAGGTTTGTACTGCAAACATGATCAACTAAACACTGTATGTGCCACAATTCATGAATCTGGGTTGACTCAGCACACTAGCTATAGTTTCAGTGTCAAGAGGTACTTTTTGCATTAGCAAAATTACCTGAATTTAGATGTCTATTTACGGTCACTACAACTTGTAAAAATAAGTTGAGAATGTCACATTTCTACCGGCATTGAAGAAGCTATACCTGTATTTTATATTTTGACAAAGGCTGAAATCCTGTGCAAACCAACCAGGAAAGAAGCCCCATACAACTGAGTGGACTTGAGGAAATATATTGGTTAAAAGTGGAAGATATTGTGCAATGATAGAGAATGCAATGTTTTCTTAGCAAGAGCCAACCCAACTTGAAAAACAATTTGATTGGTAATATTGATTGGCAATTTGATTGGCAATAATCACAGTGTTGCCACGCATGCGGTTTGTACACCTGGATCCCAGAGATTTGTGCATAAGTTGGGATATTCGATACCCAGTAGCTGAAGATCTACATGAACAAGAGAATAGAACCTGAATTCACTGTATACCTGACTGTAGCATTTAATTATTGTGGCATGGGTCAAAATATCATGGACCAGCCCTTACTTAAGACAGATGATTAACTTATATTTTAGTTATGGTGATCAACATACACTTCTGAGCAAGACATTTTTGTTTTATCATTCTTTTGTTTTCAATATGGGGCATTCTGTCTTCAAGGGAAAATTGTTTTAGCAAAAGTACATACATTTTGTACATGCTGGGGTTTGCCATTTTTATTAATACTTCCAAACAGTGGCGGTTTCTATTTTAATATATGAAATTCAAAGATGTG
The DNA here is from genome assembly GCA_030015325.1 of Cryptoblepharus egeriae. Classification (NCBI taxonomy): domain Eukaryota; kingdom Metazoa; phylum Chordata; class Lepidosauria; order Squamata; family Scincidae; genus Cryptoblepharus; species Cryptoblepharus egeriae. The sequence continues at coordinate 90,767,790 of JAREYC010000001.1, forward strand.
CATCAGGAGACTGTTTGCTGACTCAATTCTTGAATTAACCAAATTGTTTTACCTATAGTTGTCATTGTTAGAATCTCACCAATAGGGGTCTCCAGTGTATCACAGAACTATTTATATAGACAATTCGCTCATGATTATTTACACTATAAAATGTGAAAAGAAATTGAAAAAGAGCAAAATCAAGCAGGCAAGCGAGGGTTTAGGGTGTTCCTAAGACATACACTTAATTGTGTTATTTTTTTTTGGGGGGGGGGTTTATATCACAACCTGTGTGTGATCAAGGAAAGATCTGTTTCAGATCTTGAAGGCTAACACAACAGAGCAACAGCATTAGCTATGTGCGCATGTGTTGATTTAATCTCTCTCATCTAAGTTATCTATTTAAAACCTCTAATTGTCTTGTAATGATCAGAGCTCCCTGTTTTCTCTACAGGAAGTTTAAAGGATATGTATGGAATTAAAATATTTGTTGCTTTAGTGTGAGTCATACAGATCCCTAAGCCCCAATCCAGTTAAAGTTAGTTTGGGCTCCTAGATGGCAAACTCATGAACCCATACCTTTGAGTGTTCTATTGAACTAACTGGGGTATCTTTTAGTACAACCCCCCCCCCAAAAAAAAACTGGGATGCACATCCAATGGACCTTAAAGTGATCACTGATTCATTCTTTTTTGAGTGGGAATCAATAATGACAGAGCTGGATTGGGGCCCTTATATGAAATCAACTTGTGACTCTGGATATGAGATTGGTCCCCCTGATACCAAGGGAATAACCAGATATTTTCAAGTGGAACGTCCGTACTATTAGGAATGAAGTGTTTATATGCAGATCTTGGTAATGAAAGATGGTGTGTTTGTCAAGTTAAACATTTTGATTTTACTGGTTGGTAGCAAAGGACATTTTATTAAATTATTCTGAACTTTGTAATTATTTTTACTCAGTTATCCAGCCAGCTATTCAGGGTGTATTTTTTTTAGTTTAAACTATCAAAGGAGGCAACAGCCCCGAAAGCTTGAGGGCATCTCAAAACTCTAAGCAGAGCTCCATAGCCAGTGACAATGCACTGTGCTTGATGAGTTAGTTCTAGAGGCTTCTGAATTTTAATGATGTTGGAGATGATATTGTGTGTCCTTCAGCTTGTTAGAGTGACACTAGCACTCCATAAATCATAATACCTGTGTATTGTAAAATCAATACAAAAGTGCTACCTCAGCGCAAAACCTTAATAAGTTTTTTTTCTTCGCGTTGCTTCTAACAGCTTTAACTTTTCTGTAATGCCATTGGCCCTGCAGGTTGGGGATCAGCGCATGCCTAATTTGTTTTGTAATAGAGACTTTTCTTTAATGAAGAAGCGATTAGTAAAGCTTTGGTTGCCACTCTGGTGATCAGTTGGCAGAACAAGCCGCTGCAATTAAACTCATGTATCTCTGTCCCGAAGCAAAAAAAGCTGGCTTAAACAGTCAATAAATGTTAATCCAGTCAGAACCTGTCTGGGCCTTTGAAGGCTACCCATGAGGGGCTTTTCAAATCACATTTTTTTCATCTTGTTTTAAGTGTGCGGGTCCCCATAGAGTTGCTACCTAGTGTATAAGGCCTCCCACTGTTCCGTAATAAGACCTGGCATTCTAACACTACTTTACAAAGGTCTCTCATCTTTACGTCTGCTTGTACTTCCCTTTGGCTATCTCTTGCTTAGGGATAAGTGTATACCTTTGGCCTTTTAAAATTGGGGGAAGAAGAAGGCAAGCCTTTACATTAAATGTTGAAATAAAAATACTAGAAAGTGATCTGGTTTCGTTTGGGATTTTAATTGTCATCTGCAAAAGGCTTAGAGCGTTTCCAGAAACACTTTCTCGGCAATTCTCATCTGTTATGCTATTGCCTTATAGTGAGTGTGACAGATAAAGGATGCTTTGTACAAAACCTAAGTCATCACTTTCAAATAACTTTTTGGAGAGAAACATAAATGCTGAAAAGTGGTTTTCTCCATCAATAGTGCCTTATATCAAATACTTCCCAGGTGCTTTGATACTCTTCCTGCTTAAGAGTCTTACATTGAAGCTTGCATTGAAACAGAAAATTTTCTAAAAACAGGTAAATGGATAAGGTAGACTCAAGTTCAGCTGAGAGCCACTCTCAAGGATTGAGGGTTGTGATAACAGAAATGGTAAGGTTCACCAAACAGTTAATATTCCTTTTGCCTGAGTTGCAGCCAGGGCCTTTTCCAGGAATTGGATTATATTTCATGAATATCAATAATCCAGATTCTGTTATCTTTATCAATGCATCTGCATGTGTAGCATTTGCTATAAATATAATAGGAGCATGCATCAGAGAGGATAGTATAAATTGGCCTAATTATAAATGGCATTAGATTTATGATGCTTGGTATAGCTCAGCTTGTGCTCATTATAAGCAAACTCAAGAGGGAGGGGGCAACATCCACTCCCACTGGATGGAGATGGTTGCATTGCTCATACTGGAAGTCCATTAATATCTGAGCAGAATGAGATATGTAGCTGGATAGTAGTTTAATACTGTGCATGAAAATGTGAAGCTGCCTTATGGGTCAGACCATAACACCATTCTGCCTTAAGTCTACTGGTCTAGCCTCAGAACCTGTACTTTCTACCATGATTTAGGAAGATATTCAAATTAGGGTGGTGTTGTTCCAATTCACTTAACTACTGTTTTTAGGAAGGTATGGGGGACACACCCTACAATCCAGAGTAACTACAAGAGCACGTAAGAGATATGTCAACGTCGTTACGGCACCACCTAGTGAAAACCTATGGGAAATTCATATTGTTCTTACATCAGAGCAAGGACTCCCTGTAGTTACTCTGGATTGTGCCCATAGTATCCTTAAATTGGGAAAGGTCAAGGGGTCAGATGTGGCTTTTATTAATACCTCCATCCATTCTCCCACAATTTTAACACCGCAGAGGACCAGACATGTCCTGTGGTACTGTGCCGTGAGTCACTTTCTGTCCAGGATCAGTAACAAAGAGGTCAAAGACAAAAGCCTTTGCATTATCTGTTCCTTAGCCTGGATATGTCTTCATCATTCACTTGACTGCTGGTATCTTTCAGACATTACAAGCTGCTTTGTGGTAACTAGCATTATAGGTAGAATGAGTAATTTTCCTAGCTATGTATCTGAAATTCACCATCCATGAATACTGCAAGTTAAGCTGGTAGTGAAGGTTCCCTGTAACAGAGAAGAATGGTATCATGTCAGTAGAAAGGAGAACAGAGCAATGTCAGCTTGAATAGAAATGGATACTATTTTTATGTGTGGGACACCCATAGCAGCCCTCTTGTAGCATAGATTGGGCACTCTACTGGAGGAAGTATGCATGTTCAAAGGATGGAAGCACACTAAAAATTTCAGCTGGTTTAACTGTTATCTGTACTCTTTTTTGTTGGGGATTCCCAGAAATTTTCAGTACTCAGGAGGCTTCAGGAAGGCCTAGAGCAGAGTTTCTCAAATGGTGGGAGGGAGGTGGAGGTTGGGCAACAAGGAGGAAGGCAGATCGGGACTGGGAAGAGGGTGGGTTTGGTTACAGCAGCCTCCACCAAATTTAAATCCAAATACTGGCCTCATTCAATCTTTTTTGGGGGGGGAAGGTAAGGAGCTGGCATAGGTCAAAGCACAAGTAGGTCTTTGGAGGCCAAAACACATCTCTGGGATATAGCAATTGCCAGATTTGCATTGCTACTTCCCCACATGAGGCTTGGGCTGCATATTAAATTATGTGTCCAAATAAGGACCACCAAACCCTTGTTCAAATCGCTATTCAGCCTCAAAGTTCACACGGCATAATCTTGGATCAGTTACATTATTTTCAACCAATGTCCCAGGATTGTTGTGATGATAAAAAGTATGATGAGAAAAAGTGTTATATACAGTGGCACCTCACATAAAGGATGCCTCACGTAAAGTATGTTTCACGTAACAAACAAAAATTTCTCTAGGATTCTGCTTCACGTAAAGAAAGTGCTTCACATAAAGAACACACTCGTTGGCAGTTGGGGCAGACGCATTGGCCGGCAGCCTGTTTAAAAAGTGTCAGGGCTGCCTTGTGCACCTGCCCATAGTGAAAGCAACTCTTCCATGCTGTTCCTCCTGTGGCCGGGTGTCCGCTGGTCAGAGGGAGAGAAGAGCAGTGGAGAAGAGAGAAGCAGCTCAGGGTTAGCCAGAAGGGAGCAGGGGAGAGAGAGGCTAAGGGTGGAGAGAAGGAGAAAATGGGGAGATACTCTGAAGATGTCTTGGATTGCAGCCTCCTAACCATGTCTATCCAGAAGTGAGCCCCATTGTGTTAAATGGAGCTTACTCCCAGGAAAGTGTCTTTAGGACTGCAGCCTAAGTAGATCATGCACATTGAATGCATGTTTTGAATTCAATTCCAGTGTTCTGTCTTCATTTTTACATCCAGTTAATATTTTTATAGGAATATTTTTGGGGTTGTGGAACCAATTGTCTGAGTTTCCATTATTTCCTATGGGAAAATCCGCTTCATGTAAAGAATGTTTCACCTAAAGAACATGCCTCCAGAACGAATTAAATTTGTTACGTGAGGCGCCACTGTATTCCCTTGAAGGAAGGACAGGATATAAAATTCATTATCAGTTGTTTTCACTTTATTAAAGTTACCAACAAAGTATTCAGAGGCTGCCCGGTCTTATGTAAATGAAAAAGATGTTAAGAAATGCCTAAAAAACAATATTGTGGGTGCTTGAAAAGTCTGTTAGAATGGGTGTCTGGACATCACTACAGAGAATACCCCATATCTCATAGTTAATACCCCATTCACTCATCTCTGAGATACCAAAGAAAGACCTCTGCAATCTTAATTGATTTTTAGTAGTTTAAAAATGATCTAAAACCACTATAAGTTTGTCTGCAATCCAGTTTCACATGGTTTAGATTTGTGACAACCTATTGACCAAAGACGATATGAAGCAGCCTTATAATGTTAGACCTGGGGTATCAAACATAAGGCCTGGGGCCAGTGGTGGGTTCCAGCAGGTTCGCACCTACTCTATAGAACCGGTTCTTAACAAGAGATAGGACATATAAAGTTTAAAAATAGCCATTTAAAAGTGGCTGCCAGATGGGCAGAGAACCGGTTCTTAATTTTTTTGAAGCCCATCACTGCCTGGGGCTGAATGTGGCCCTCAGGAGTACTTTATCTGGCCCCATTATAATTGGGCTCTTCTAGCACCACCCTCAGCCACCCCATCACTTCAAAGTGATGCTTCAGCTGAAGCAGCACTGCTGAAATGATGGCTTGTGTGATAATTGGGCCGTTCCAGCATGATAATTGGACTCTCTCATATCTTGAAAATATGATCAGGTTTTGCACATTTTCTCATCCGTCATTTGTAGCTAATGAGTTTTTTGGTGAACAAAATAGTTCTGGCCATCATTTGCTTCATGGCATCACATCCTGCTTCACGATGCCACTTCTAGCCCTCAGCAGGTGCTATGAGTACTGTTCGGCCCATCATATGGAATCCTGAGTTAGACCATTGGTCCAGTTACTCGGGGGCTGAATGTGGCCACCGAGGTCTGGTGCACCTCCATGACCATGATCTCTGTGCACCAGCGTGGTTTCTTCAGATGAGGTGCAAACATGCAAGCACATTTGTGACCGTCTTGGACTGGTAGAAGGGATTCAATGCCAGACCAGGTGGCACTTAGGATTGCACTCTTAATCTTTACTTTATGAATCACTGCTAAGTTTATTTGTATTTTTCTTCTGGTGCCACATTGTTCTGTTGGCAAGTATTGGCTTTGTATTGCTTTTTAATTTAATGTGCTGTAATGTATTAATTGCAGTTGATCTTTTGTATTGTAAGGTTCCTTGTGCACCTTTCAATGGGAGAGGAAAGGGGTTTTTACATTAATTATGAAATAAACAGCTTTTCCTCTGTGTACTGTGTGCAGTGGGACATCCGTGTTAGACACACATGAAGCAAACGATTCTTTATTATCTCAGATGAAGCAGCTTATTCACCTTCATGGAATAACTGGCTGATGCCCTTGATGCCATGGTTGCAGAATTCCTCAGTGCACTGTCTGTAAGGCTAAAGTTGAGCCAGGACTCAGTTTGGAATATGTGAAGATATATTCACAGAGGTGGTGCCTCTAAGCATGTGTGAGGGGATGCCTTCAGGCTTATAAGATCTGTTTTCTACTGCACCTACTAGACATAGGTTGAAAAAAATGATGGAAGGGGGACAAGATAGTGGCTCAGGGAATAGATCCAATTACCAACTCCAAACTCATTTATTAGTTAATCTTGGATATGTGAGAGCATATTTTGAGCCTAAAATTACAAAAGTTGCTAAATCTTACCCATACGATACCCAAGATCTTTGAAAAACTGATGGTCATTCATGCATGTCAAACAAATACCCCATATATGTGCCTGGGCCAGGTAGTTGCTCTGCCACCCCATGTCACTAAGAGCTTCACCATCCCTGGTTGCCTGTTTTCATGCCATCTTGCTTCACTCCCCACCTCCATTATTTTCCCATTCGACAAGGGTCTGCTGGATGAGCCTTGCTCTGCTGGATTGGGGCACTGGGCTCATTGCCTGCTGCTGGTGTATCCAAGCCGGGCACACTGTGACTCTTGCAGCCATGTGAACTGTGAACTTTTTTGTGAACTGTCCTGAAATGATGTCACAACCATAGTTCCCTCTAAGCTGTGCGCATGTGTGTGCGCACACAACTCGCCAAATGAACACACACAAAATTCTACAAAGCACACAAAGCCAGAACTGGCAATGACATTGGCAATGACAAAAATTTTCTATAATGATAACTGACAATGACAATATAAACTCATTATCTTATTCCATACATTGTATTGTACATATTGTAATAAATGTACATATTGTTTTCTGACATATAGTCAAAAGTATATAACTCCAACTGTCATTATGTGGTGCACAAAAAATTAACCTTCCTTCAGAAGCTGCACAGCTAATATTTTTTGCGCACACAACTTACTAAAAATTAGAGGGAACACTCACAACCCCCAGTTCGAGAACCACTACTTCAGATGTCTTGTCTTTATATTTCTCCTATAAACAGATTCTATACGTAATTGTGGCCAAAAGCTATTCCTCTTCTGAGATCAGTAATGTAGCTGCTTTTACTAAGCCAAGGAAGGCAAACTTTTCAGTTGCCTCCAATTTATAATTGCTTAATTTGCAATAATTGATTTGCCTTCATTTAGCTCAAGATCAAGTAACTCATCTTAATATGTGTAATTTGCCTAATTTGTTTAATGTGTCTAATTCATCTTTGCAAAAATGAACATGGAGCCGACACAAATCTGTTTAACCCTTTCCAGAATCTCTGCAAATTGTAGCTGAAAGCATGTGATACATGAGTAACCGATAATCAAGGGACAATGAAACATTTGCAGTTTTCTTCTTATTCCATGATGTCCCTCATTGTGTCATTTCATTCTTTGTAACTATATGCTACATAGTAAATTAAAAGGTGATTAGACTTTTTCATGCTTGCTTTTCCCAACCCCGCAAATAGCATCTACTGGAATAGGACTTGGGATGCAATCCTAATGTAGACCAGCACAACTATTCCTATAGTAATGAAGGGAGGCAAGCACATGTCCGTGCACTGACCTAAACCTCCCCCAAGAATGGTGCAGAAGTGTCTTAGGTTGCAATCCTAAAGACACTTTCCTGGGAGTAAGACCCACTGAACACAGTGGAGCTTACTTTTGGGTAGACATGGTTAGGATTGTGCTCATAGAGCACTTTTGTGACACCTCCAGGTCAGCACAGGACTTGTGCCAGGGCTTAGGCCAGCCCAAATGCAGACTAGGATCGCAGCCTTGTTCTGGATCAGAACTGTGATATGGATGAGACTTTTGCCCCTTTGTCCAGGGTGACGAGATGCTGAGCCCAAAATTCCCTGCCAAGTCCCTCAAAATTCCTATCCGCTGAGCCTAAATGGCTCCAGCAGACACTATGGATCAACTTGGACCTGTGCCTACTCAATTGCTGGTACAAGTCCACTTTTACTTGGGAAGGTGGATCAATCCCAGGAAATGTGTAAGGATTTAGCATGTTACTGCCACTGATCTTGCACTCTGCCAAGGCCAGATCCATCCTCTTCCTCTCCCTTGTCACTACCCCATCCTACCTACCCATTCCTTTGTTCTGCCCTCTCTGCCCTGTTCAATCCCTCCTTGCCTTCCTTTCACTCCCTACACAAGTGCACCCATTCCAGTGGATCAACTGGCATGAGGGAGGCCGAGTTGACTTTCACTTCAGCAGACCTAGTGCATGAGTTGTGGATGCTTCATGGTTAATCTGGGTTTGCCTCTTCAAAACATGAGATGCTACTGTAGTCCATCTGCCCCACCTCCTTATATGCCTTCTTTAGTTATTCCATCAATGCACTGAGTTTTGTACTGCAAAAGAAGCAAAACATGAGCAATGGTGGGTAACTGAAAATCTGAAGTGAACATATAATGAGTTAGAAGAAGTCTTTTAGGGGTTTGGACAACATTCAGCAAACACCCATGCATCATGCACGTACATACAGTACATATAACCTTCCTCTCTCTCTCTCTCTCTCTCTCTCTCTCTCTCTCTCTCTCCCTTCCTTCCTTCCAAACCAGTCAGTTGCTACAACAGTTTCCTTGTGAGTATGCTAACAGAATTAATAGACTTCATTCTGAAATTGTTCATTGTTCTTATTACGCCATCATGTAAAACTTTCTTATCTTCCGTGAACTATTTAAAAACAAAGCTTAATGATCTTTGATTTTATTTTCTTTTAAATGCCCAGCATGCTGCAAGGGGTTCAGACGCTATGTGCCAAGTTGCAGCCTGGAGCCAGTTTTTACAGGCAGGTTATAAAGCTCCTGAAAAGGGATTTTTATAGTTGAAATGCTGATAGCACCACAGCTGTCCTCACTACTGGTTGCTTCCTCAATTAGGCTGAACATTATATTGGGCTTTTTAAACCACATATAGCCATGTGACGGCCTTGTCTTGTGCCACCCTTGTACAAGCAAAGGCTGGTTCTTAACAAGGTATTTAATACCCTTGGAATTCTATGCAGGCTATTTTTTATTTTTTTTATTTTTGGGGCAGGAGGCTCCTTGTTTGTGGCTTTTAGTAGCCGTTCTCATTGGCCATCCTTCCTACAGTGCTGTTTGGATTTCTTTTGCTTTCATTTCTGTCCTTGCCATTTTTCCTCTGTGCTTGACAATACAGGAGTTCCTGGTGTGCTCAGTCTACTTTGAAGAAGACGTGAAGTCCGCATGGGGCTACTAGCATGTTTTCCAGAGACTAGTTTTAGCATCTCTTTAAATTCTTGCAATAAAACTTCTATTCCTGTTCAAGTGTGTGCTGCTAATGTTTAGAGAAAAACATCCTGCCTGGGGACTGAAATAAATAAGGAGACAGGGCACTCATAACTTAAGATCACATCACTTTACTTCTGTTTCCCTTTAGACCCCCATGTTTGCAATCATGTATGTTCAAGTGGTGGGGTACAAGTATATTATCATTATTCCCATTGTACAACCTACTACAGGCTTAGGTGGCAGGGGCCATTTTTGCCAGTGTCCTGTAGCTAGTACTCTGAGGAAATGTCTATGCATTTGGTACTATTGGAAAAGTCTATGAATCTGGTCCTATTTTCCAATAGTAAACTGGAAAATTACATGCAGCTTTTCATCTTTTGCTTCAGTCCAAGAGCAACGTGGGAGCATACTCTCCACCAGCACTGAGGTTGAAGAATTCCTTGCCCTGTGGTATTAGGTTGGTCCTGCCATGAAAAACCTTTAAATGCCAAAATGCATTCATTTTGGTGGGATCAAGTCTTGGCTAGACTTCCAGATTGGTTTTATTGGGGGGGGGGGGGAGGCAATCGACAGACGGATGACTCAAGAGGAGCTGTATATGTTTTATATATTGCTAATTGTTTTTATATTATGTATTTGTTTATATGTGTTTTATATTATACCATATATTGCTCTGTTTATATACAGCTCTTTGTACAGTCATTGGGTGTAGAGGCTCAGTGGTTAAAGGTGCGGAGCCTGTCAGCCTTCAGACTGGTAGGTCAGCAGTTTGAGACCCAAGTACTGCAAGATGGAGTGAGCTCCCATGTTTAGCCCAGCTCTTGCCAACCTAGCAGTTTGAAAGCATGCAAATACAAATAGATATGTAGCTTATGATCATATAGCCCGATCATAAAGCTGGAAGTGATGTCACAACTGGAAGTCATGTCATCCTCGGGTATTTTTAAAAAGAAAATTGTGGAAAAACCTGCCTCCTCAGCAGTTCATCACCCATTTGCTCTGCTAGTGGTATGGCTAAAGAACTTATTTTCTATCCGGGGTTGAAGAAGATTTTGTTGCTCCCCCAACAACAAAATCAAATTTAATTAAGTAAAAAAAATACAGAAAATTGTGTCCCTTATTGGTTAAGGAAACTGTGCTGGGGCAAAGAGGAATGGTTATTCTTTCCCTACTTAATATAAGAGAAGCACCACTCAGAAGTGTCTGTATACTCAATTAGCAGGGCCTGTATACTCAGTTAGCATAAAGGTATTATGATCGGTCGGTCTGTCTGTCTATACAGTAAGTATATGAAAATGAGAGCTGATTCATATTAGTGCCTTATTAGATCCATACAGTATCAGAATTACATTTCATTGGCTCTCAGAGCAATCAGTATCGTGGGAAGGTTTGAGTTAAGATAATCCACTTTTTTCCATATGGTTTTGTGTGTTCATTTTCTGGTTAATTGGCCAAAACATTTGATAGAATGTAAATATTCCATTGCAGCTTGTTATATTGCATTCTTCTTTCCAACAATGTAGAACATGATGGTATTTTCATGTATACCCCGTTATTCACAATTTTAGCCACGGATGTCAAGATCAGCTTGTAGCCTCGTTGAAGTTTGTTGCCTGGTGCAACTACACTCCCTACACTCCCCTTAACTATGCCATTGGGTACCACATATGTGGGAAGGTAACAATGTTCCATGTGCTTTGGCTAGTCATGGTGGCCACATGACCACAGAAGCACCTTTGGACAACACTGGCTCTTTGGCTTAGAAAGGGGGATATGCACCATACCCTACTGTCAGTCACAACTAGCAGTACAACCTGTGGGAGACACCTTTACATTGTATTTTTATTTAATTTTTGTAATATTATGAGGGGAGAGGTTAATATCTACTATAATAACAACTACTATAAATTAACCTTTGTACATGGTTTGGGACTCGTATTGAAGGATCATCAGTTCCCACAGTGAACCAATCCTAGTGTTGAGCTGATTCTCATCCCAGGCGTCCCCGCAATTTCTGGGAGTTGTATGTCATCTAGGAGAGAGCTTTGTCAATGGCGGTGGCCTCACTTATGGTCCTCTCCTCAGAGAGAGCTGCTTGTTGTCAAGTCTGGTAGTCTTTTGGCACCAAGCAAAGGCTGTTTCTTGCATTCAACCTATACATTTTAGAATCTTTTTCTGTTTTCAAAGTTGCTGTTGACACATTCCCAGTGGTGTCATCAGGGTGGTGTGGCTGGTGTGGGCTGCACTGGGTGACACTCCTCCAGCCAGCTCCAAGCATCAGTGAGCCCATTCGGGCCTGCTCTGAGGCAAAGCAGCAGCCAGGAGCTGTTGCTCTGCCTTGGAGCAGGCTTGAATGGCGGGCTGAGGCACACTGCATGTCCAGGCCTCTGAACATGCGCAGTGGGAGGCTCCCACTGTACATATCCAGAGGCCTGGATATGCATCGTCTAGGCCTCTGTGCAGCCATTCGGCATTGCTGCTGCTCCGCCTCTCAAGCAAGGCCAAATGGCTGCACAGAGGAGCAACTGCGCATGTCCAGAGGCCTGGACGTGCACAGTCCACACCACTGCCAGGCCATTCGGGCTTGCTTCAGAGATGGAGCAGCAGTTGGCTCCTCCTTAGAGTGGAGGAAGTCTCCTCTGAAGCCATTCAGCTTCAGAGAAGACTGCGCAGGCATCAGAGTTGGCTCCTGCACAGTCTCCTCTGAAGCTGACTGGGGTGTCCTGGGGTGACACACTCAGCTCTTGCACCGGGTGGTGCGCACAGTCACGGCGCCCCTGCACATACATTTCTCTTTTCTTAGAAACCTTATATTGTTCATGGGTTACACTGCATTTTACTTGAGATTC